>LR738712.1:404117837-404208232 GCA_902687465.1 Secale cereale
TTCGAAAGGGTTACATCTATAAATATGCATGCATTTGCATATTTATAATCGTGATTCTTTCGAATTGTCCAACGTTATCCATGGACAGTCCGAGTATGTGTAGATTGGGTTCGTTTTCCTATATGCTCTGCTCCGGATCCGATGCAGAATTTCGTCAGTGCCTCCCTGTTGTTCTCCGGGTACACATCCTCTCTGCTTATTGCCGAGACGTGTATCAGGAGAACAGCGGGGAGGTGCTGCCGAAATTTTGCGTCGGATCCGGAGCAGAGCATGGGAAAACGAACTCAATCTACACATACTGGGGTGGGATTAGGACCTATCTTTACCTATTAGCATGTAGGTTGCATGGACGTAATAGAACTGACAAACTCCATTAACTGATGGATATGGTTTGCTTAATTATGTATATATTTATTGTCTGTCCAGTAGGAAGTCAATATGAGTGATCGTGCGTGGATATACATCGGTTACACTAGTCAGAAAGTTTGGACCGACGAATGGTTAACAAAAACCAAAGAGTTTGTTAGAGCCGCATTTGCTAATGGCCAGAGATTAAGCTGGTTCCCCTGTGTCCGGTGCGACAACTTTAATAAGAGGGACGAGCTTGAAATGAGTAAACACCTGCAGAAGTTTGGTTTTACGCCTGGTTACACGGTCTGGACATTTCATGGTGAGTCTGCCCAACGTGCCAGACCTGAGGTGGTTCGTCGTCGCACCGACGAGCATGGTACCGGGATGGAAGACATGGTGCAAGACTTTGACGATGCTCGGGACTCGGACGAGGAGATGGAGGAATCTGCAAAGGCCTTCACTGAAATGTTGGAGTCCTCAAAACGTCCTCTCCACGAGCACACTGAGCTTTGTCAGCTGGATGCCATCTCACAAATTATGGCTTTGAAGGCTCAGTTCAACTTGGGTAGAGAATGCTACGACGCGATGATGACAGTATTCGGACGATTTCTACCCAAAGGCCATGTGCTACCTGCAAACCTGTACCAGTCAGACAAAATCCTTCGTGCTCTTAAGATGCCCTATGAGAAGATACATGCCTGTGAGAAAGGATGTGTCTTATTTAGGCACCAGTATGAGGACTTGAACTATTGTCCCATTTGCGAGTCATCCAGGTATGTTGTGGTAGACAATGGTATGGGTGAGAAGACGCAGACCAAAATAGCCGTTAATGTTCTTCGGTATTTGCCAATTGTACCAAGACTTCAACGTCTTTTCATGGTCAAAGAGACGGCCAGACAGATGACATGGCACAAAACGGGCAAAAGAACCGAACGTGATGCAGATGGGAATTTGATGATGGTGCACACATCGGATGGTGAAGCGTGGAAGCGCTTCGATGCATTACATAAGGAAAAAACGGCAGATCCAAGGCATCCTCGAGTCGCCGTCAGCACAGATGGGTTCAGTGTGTATGGTCAGACGGCAACCCAATACAGTTGTTGGCCCATGTTTGTCATTCCACTCAATCTCCCCCCCGGACAGATTATGCAAAGAAAGAACATTTTCCTGACGTTGATAATTCCAGGGCCCAACTATCCGGGGAAGAATATGAATGTGTACATGCAGCCGCTTAAGGACGAATTGCAAGAAGCTTGGGTTAATGGGTTCAAGACATATGACGCCTTTAGCAAACAGAACTTCATAATGCGTGCCTGGTACATGTACTCGACGCATGACTTGCCGGCGTATGCGCTATTCGTTGGCTGGTGTGTGCATGGAAGGTTCCCGTGCCCCACATGCAAGGGAGCTCTTGAGTTTCGTTGGCTGACGGCAGGGCACAAGTATAGTTGCTTCGACTTGCATAGACAGTTTCTGGATCCTCACCATAAGTTCAGGAAAGACAAGAAGAACTTCATGAAAGGTAGACTTGTCAAACACTCTGCACCACCTGCATTGACAGGCCAACAAACCCTAGATCAGTTAAACACTCTCGAGCCAGATCCAGAGCGTCCAGGGTATTTCAAGGGGTATAATAAGAAACACGCCTGGACTCACAAGACATGCTTATGGGATCTGCCTTACTTTAAAGACCTCCTTTGCCCACACAACATCGACGTGATGCACACCGAAAAGAACATTGCCGAAGCCATTTTTGGCACATTGTTCGGCATAGAGGGGAAGTCAAAGGATAATCCTAAGGCTAGAGTCAATCAAGAGGAGCTATGTGATAGACCGTTACAAAACATGCAAGATCCGAAAGGAAAGCGGAACTTCACGAAGCCAAAGGCATGGTTCAATCTTGGAAGGCCAGCTATGAGGGAAATTATTCTGTGGGTGAAAATGCAGTTAATGTTCCCCGATGGGTATGCAGCAAATCTAAAGAGGGGAGCGAGTCTTGAAAAATTGAAAATATTTGGTCTAAAAAGTCATGATTGGCACATATGGATTGAGCGGATAATGCCGGTGATGTTGCGTGGCTTCATCCCTGAGGATGAATGGCTAGTACTGGCAGAGCTGAGCTATTTCTTCCGTGTTCTTTGTGCGAAAGAACTATCGCCTGGTCTCCTCGAAGAAATGGAACAGTTGGCACCGGAGTTGATCTGCAAGTTAGAGAAAATCTTTCCGCCGAGCATGTTTAATCCAATGCAGCACTTGATTTTGCATCTCCCGACCGAGGCAAGATTGGGAGGGCCCGTGCAAAATCGTTGGTGCTACTCAACTGAGAGAATGTAGAAGACGCTTCGAGCAAAATGTAAAAACAAACGTAGAATTGAAGCATCGATGGCCGAGGCATTCATCACTGAGGAGGCGGCAAACTTCGTGACAGCACACTACGAAGCCAAAAATCGTCATTTGCATAATCCGAAGCCTCGGTACAATGCTGACGACCCTAAAAAGGGTCGATCCAACCTCAGCCTATTCAAAGGGGATCTCGCACCAGCCAGTGGTTCGAAACCAGTACCGTTGGGTGTCGAAGAATGGCGGACCATTTCGCTGTATCTCTTCAACAACCTAACAGAAGTGCGGCCGTACATCGAGTAAGATCTCCGTACATTGTTTCGCAATTTCTAATTCCTTTGAACTGCTCTTATTCCGGGATATTTGATGCAGTCGATACGTCGCCATATTCTCGTATGGAGCGGTGATACAAAAGGATTCCGTCGAAGAGTATGAGCTTCTCGCAAAGCAAGGAGGCGCCTATCCCGGTTTCATCTCTTGGTTCAAACAAACGGTAATTTCCGTTAGACCATTTCATTTCTTTGGCTAATTTGCGACTAATGCAACAATCCTTTCGTATTAAACTTGTAGGCTAATTCAGAGATTATGGATGCCGAATTGAGACAAGTAGCTAATGGTTTTGACTTTAAGGTCCGTTCATTTGACAAATACAACATCAACGGGTATCGCTTTCGTACCTATGGCAAAGAGCTATCTATGGCCGACCGAAAGTCTACAAATTGTTGTGTCTCTGCTATCGGCGAAGGAGGTATCGAGTATTATGGAAGAGTTGAAGCAATTTATGAACTTCAATTCTATGGTGAAACCCACCAAACGTCGTAGTCTTCAGATGTTATTGGTTCCAGCCGAAGGATACTAGAAGGACTCATGAACATATAGGGCTAGTCGAAATCAAACAAAGCACCCATTTGGATGTTCCCGATGTCTATATTACGGCTCAACAGGCAACCCAAGTTTTCTATCTACCGTGGGCCTGTCAAAGTGATTCAAATCTCAGTGGTTGGGATGTTGTTTATGAAGTGCCGCCACGTGTTAGACCACCTCCCCCCAATGAAGAGGATTATGACCAAGACACATATGACGAAGGAGAATTCTTCCAAGAAACACGTCTTTCCAAAAAACGTTTCAAGAACCGCTCAACTGTACCCCTGAACATTGAAGTAGACAGCGATAGTGAATCCGACTTCACCCCTGAGCCGGAACAAGAAGAGCCGGAACAAGAAGAAGTTACTGCTGCAGATGACCTTTCAATGCTTGAACAATTACGTAAAGGAGGCCTTCCACATGTTGATGCATTTATTAATGATGATGATGAGCTCATCACTGATAGTGATGATGATGATGCATTTAATGATCCCGGAGCATATATAGACGATTCAGAGTAATATTAGTAGTGTCAGGTATTCAATTTTTTATTATGTTCATGATGATGATACTCTTAAATTATATACATAGTATTCATGTCAGTTATTCAATTTTTTTTATGTTATACTAATTTCGTTTACTTTTTGTCATTGCAGGTGTTGACAGGATGGTGGGCAAGGGTCCAGAGCGCTCCGAGCCTCGTGCGAGCGCTCCTGGGAGGGGTGCTTCCATTATTCCAGCCCAGCCCCTCCGGAGAGCGCTGCTAGACAGTATGCAGTCAGCACCGGCGGGCCCTTCTTCTTCGGCCGGCAGAGGTCGAGGGAGGACGAAGAAGGCTGCTAGAGGTGGACGTGGCAGCGGGAGAGGTAGGAAGGCTGCTACGCCTTCCTCGCCGCCACCCCCAGCTGATTCACCCGACCACAGGACCGCTCCGTCTGACGTGGACCCGTCTCGGACTCCGGTCCATGAGCCTCCGGTCGTCGATTCTTCGGCCCACCAGACTCGGGTCGCGGATCCTTCACCCCACCAGACTGGGGTTGCCGATCCTTCGCGCCACCAGACTCGGGTCGCGGATCCTTCGCCCCACCAGACTGGGGTCGCCGATCCTTCGCGCCACCAGACTCGGGGCACCTCTCCTTCGCCACACGTGAGTCCGGTCCCAGAGTCTTCGTCCCGGAAGACTCCGGTCCCGGAGTCTTCTTCGCACGAGACTCCGGATGCTAGTGGCCCTATTGATGATAGCGAGGACACCTTCTCTGATGATAGCTACACCGAGGGCGAGATGGTTGACAAGGGCAAGAAGGTCTACCAACGTGGCGGTACAAAGCTCCTGCCCGTGCCGACGACCCCCGACCAGAGGTGGTTGATACAGCCTAATGGGTTGAAGTAAGTGAATTTACTCTTTTTTAACCTTTTGCCTTCATGTTTCTTCAAATTAATATCTAATGCATTGGCCTTGACATACTGCAGGGGCTGGGTACACCCCCGTGGTGTCTGCAGGCCCAACCAGGTCCTTGGTGTGCTTTGCCGGCAGCACTTTCCTGGGTGGGTCACGTTGCCCGGTGAGGGTCAGGTTCCACAGCTAGCACTTAGCTGGGAGCTGTACGAGGCTGCCCCGGCCCCGCCGGGGGAGATGGTCGCCGGTGTCGAGTGCGAGACGGTGGCCGACATTGTGTTCCGTCGGTTCTGGGTAATTTCTCCTTTACAGAATTAAAGATCAACACTACGTAGTGATTTTACTAATCAGCGTTGTCTTGTTTGACTGCAGACCTTCTACAGGATTTCAGATGGAGAGCAGGAGGCTGCGGCTTCAGTTGTCGAAGTCGAGTGCAAGCGCCTACTTAAGAACTTACGGCACGAGGCTCGGGTGCAGGCCGTTAGAGACTACTACGCCTCGAAGGGTATTAGGAGGGCGAAGAAGAAGTGTCGCGGCAAGTTTCTGACTAAGGAGAAGTACATGCTGGTAAT
Organism: Secale cereale; assembly: GCA_902687465.1. NCBI lineage: Eukaryota > Viridiplantae > Streptophyta > Magnoliopsida > Poales > Poaceae > Secale > Secale cereale. The sequence goes on from LR738712.1 coordinate 404,123,361, forward strand.
TACCTATTCTTAAGGCCTTGAACTTAGTTCTCTTGATTTGATTCGTAGGCGTAGCGCTGAAATTTCTCTTGACTACCTTAGGTGCCCCCGAGATGGTGTGCGGATATGATGGACTGTTGGGAGGCGTTGGTGGATGAGTGGTGCTCTCCCAAATGGCTAGTCGAACACCAAAGGGCCAAGGATAAGCGTGCCCAAATGGTTGGTGTGCCACACCATCAAGGGAGCTGCGACCTGTTTGAGTTCGGGGGTCACTGGGTATGTGGTTTGCTTTATGATTCATGCAATTTCATTCTACATGATAGCATTTTTCCTTGGATAGCTCAATAATGCTTACTTAGTTAAAAAATGGCATCACTACCTTGGATAGCTCAATAATGACCTAAACTTAGTTTAGCTCGTTCATTTATGACATAATTAGCTCTAAAATGACATAATATGCTTTAGTTAGCTAAAAAATTGCATAACTACCTTTGATAGCTCAATAATGACCTAAAATAATTTTAGCTCGTTCATTTATGACATAATTAGCTCTAAAATGACATAATATGCTTTAGTTAGCTAAAAAAAGGCATAACTACCTTGGATAGCTCAATAATGACATAATTAGCATAGTTTGGTCAAAATTGGCATAATAATCTTGGTTACCTCCAAAATGACCTAAACTTAGCTTTTTTCCTCAAAAATGACATAATAACCTTACTTAGCTCCAAAATGACCTTATTTACATAGCAATTTCATTCTTCATGCTAGCTTGAGCCCTTGACTAATATTTTGTTCCTCTCTCTCAGTCGCACCACAACAAGAAGCCCGTGCCAGGTCTGTTCGACCTCTATGGCATGGCCCATAGTGCCCCGTACAAGAAGGCCAAGGCATTCTCGGAGTCTGACCTAGATCATCCAGAGACCTTCACCAACATCTCCTCCCACAACAAGCTCGTGAGGTACAGAGACGAGGGGAAGGCAAGGAAAGGGGAGGACTTTAACCCGAGCCAGGATCCTTTTGATACAGAGCTGGTTATGATATCTGGTGGCGGGAGGTCCCATGGCTCGACAGCCATTGGTGATGGACTGATACGTTGTCCTAAGACTCTCACGCAGATCAAGAAGCGCCAGAGTAGCTCTGATCCTGAGATAATGCCTCGTGCACGGCCATCGGAGCTCGCCATGGCGGTTAGTTATACGGACTCGGATACCTTTCCTATCCATTACATTGTGTGTGCGTCCGTCGATGATTACAATGCTAACGAGGAGTGGTGTGTTGCAGGCTGCTCTTGAGAAAGAGAGAGCAAACACGCAGACACTTTTGGAGGCGGCAAGAAGGCAGGCGGAGGAGAGGGAGAGGGAGCTGGAGGAGAGGACGGCTAGGCTGTTGGAGGAGGAGAGGAACCGGAACGATGCTCAAAACCGGGCCCTATATGACATCTTGGTGGTATGTTTCTCCTGCATATTAGCCAAATCATGCACATAATGTTTGTTCCATTACTAACTAATATGACTAACTCGTGAGAACCAAATGTGTAGAGCATGTGTGAGAAAAGCGGTCAGACCCCTCCGCCGATGCCCCAGATTGCTCCGGCGACCACGGTGAGTTTGATTTGAATGGTCGTTAGTTACTAGTATTCACATTTATGTTGCATCATGCTAACGAGACATTGCAAATGATCTTTGGTGTAGAATGCTTCCCGACAAGCATCAACTGATCCTTCTCGGTCTGCCCTTGGTGGAACCCCGACCGGCCCTTCACCTCAGTCTGGCACTGGCGCAGCCTCGACCGGTCCTTCACCTCCGTGATAACGGTATTTTTCTTCTTATTTAGCCTAGTTAGTCCATTTATGACATAATTTAGCCTATTTAGTCCACAAATGACATAATAAGATGAAGAAAATCAAGGAATAGGAAGAAAAGAAGGAATAGGAAGAGAAGAAGAAGATGAAGAATAAGAAAAGAAGAAGAAGAAGAAGATCTTCTTCTTCTTCTTCTTTTCCTCCTCTTATTTAGCCTATTTAGTCCATTTATGACATAATTTAGCCTATTTAGTCCACAAATGACATAATAAGATGAAGAAAATCAAGGAATAGGAAGAAAAGAAGGAATAGGAAGGGAAGAAGAAGAAGAAGAAGAAGAAGAATAAGAAAAGAAGAAGAAGTTCTTCTTCTTCTTCTTCTTTTCTTATTCTTCTTCTTCTTCTTCTTCTTCTTCTTCTTCTTCTTTTCCTCCTCTTATTTAGCCTATTTAGTCCATTTATAACATAATTTAGCCTATTTAGTCCACAAATGACACAATAAGCTTAGTTATGTCAAAAATGGCCTAATTAGCCAGGTTAGCTCCAAAATGACCAAGTTTACCTATGTTAGCTCCAATATGATCCATTTAACCTACGTTAGCTCCAAAAAGACCAAGTTTACCTAAGTTAGCTACAATATGATCCATTTTACCCGCGTTAGCTCCAAAATGACCTATTTACCTAAGCTAGCTCTAAATTGACCTACACACTTAGCATTTTTACCTAGCTTAGCAAAAAATGACATTTTTACCTAGGTTAGCTAAAAAATGACCAAGTTTACCTAGGTTAGCTTCAATATGATCCATTTAACTTAGCTTAGCTCCAAAATGACCAAGTTTACCTACGTTAGCTCCAATATGATACATTGAACTTATCTTATCTCCAAAATGACCTATTTACCTAGCTTAGCTCTAAATTGGCTTTTTTAACTACATTTGTTGGAAAAGAAGAAGATAAAGAAGAGGGGGAGGAGAGAAAGAAAGAGAAGATAAAATCTTCTTCTTATTTTCCTCTTCTTCTTCTTCTTCTTTTCCTCTTCTAGCTATTCTTCTTCTTCTAACTTTCATCTTTCCCAATTTGCAGATTTGCTTGAGATGAGGAAGCTTGCATTGATGGACTCATATATTCTCCTTGTGCTTCCTTTTTGTTTATGAAAACATGTTTGGGAACTTCTTATTGTTGGATATGTTGTTGGAAACTTCTTATGTCATATGGATATATGTTGGACTTGAGAAAATATATTGTTGGAAACTTCTTATGTCATATGGATATATGTTGGACTTGAGGAAATATATTGTTGGAAACTTCTTATGTCATATGGATATATGTTGGACTTGAGGAAATATATTGTTGCAAAATTCTTATGCCATATGGATATATGTTGGACTTGAGGAAATATATTGTTGGATATGTTGTTGGAAACTTCTTATGTCATATGGATATATGTTGGACTTGAGTAAATATATTGTTGGATATGCTTGTTGAGTATATATGTATTATCTGTGTATATCTATGAATTTCTGTCAAATTGAATGAATTCAATTAAAAACAGGGGTTATATAGGCTCTTTGCCGTCTGCCAGCAGTCGGCAAAGAGCTTTGCCGACTGCTAGCAGACGGCAAAGCTCTTTGCCGACAGCAAGCAGTCGGCAAAGAATGCCACGTGGCAGCTCCCTGTTCAACCTGGGAACACTGGTTGCCTATTTGGGCATTTTGCCGACTGCCGGCAGACGGCAAAGAGGCTCAGCTCTTTGCCGACTGCCGGCAGTCGGCAAAGAGGCTAAGGTCTTTGCCGACTGCCGGCAGTCGGCAAAGAGGCTAAGGTCTTTGCCGACGGCCAGCAGACGGCAAAAAAGGCCACGTGGCAGCTTCCCAGTGACTCCTATTTGGCCTCTTTGCCGTTCTGCCAGCAGACGGCAAAGACCTTAGCCTCTTTGCCGTCTGCCGGCTGACGGCAAACCACGCCGTTAACCCCTAACAGCTCCCACCTCACCTCACTGCCGTCTACGCTCTTTGCCGTCTGCTGGCCGCAAACGGCTGACGGCAAAGAGCTTTGCCGACTGCTTCTATGAAGCAGACGGCAAAGAAGGCCTTTACCGGCGTTAATTCAGCCGGACTGTTTGCCGACTGCTAGCAGTCGGCAAAGAGCTTTGCCGACTGCCATTCATGCCTTTGCCGACTGCCATGGCAGTCGGCAAAGAAGCTGATTCCTGTAGTGAAGCCTTCGTACATCCTTGACGCGCTTTGGAGCTTTGATCTGCTCGATGGCTTTGATCTTGTCGGGATTGGCTTCAATCCCCCTCTGGGACACAAAGAACCCGAGAAGCTTGCCGGAGGGGACTCCGAACACGCACTTCTCGGGGTTAAGCTTGAGTTGTATCTTGCGCAGATTCGCAAAAGTTTCATCTAGATCTTGAATCAGGGTATCCTTGTCCTTGCTCTTGACCACTATAACATCCATGTAAGCTTCTACATTCCTGTGTATCTGTGGCTCAAAAGCAGTGTGGACTACCCTCGCGAACGTTGAACCTGCATTCTTCAATCCAAAGGGCATGCGTATGAAGCAGTAAGTGCCGCATGGAGTAATGAACGCGGTCTTCTCTTCGTCTTCTTCGGCCATAAATATCTGGTGGTACCCGGAGTATGCATCAAGGAATGAAAGCAACTCACACCCAGCCGTGGAGTCAACGATCTGGTCAATGCGCGGCAAGGGAAATGGATCTTTGGGACAAGCTTTATTCACATCGGTGAAGTCTATACAAAGCCTCCACTTCCCATTTGCTTTGCGCACGACAACAGGGTTGGCCAGCCACGTGGGATGAAGTACACCTCTGACAAGGCGTGCCGCTTCCAGCTTCTTGATTTCTTCAGCGATAAACTCTTGGCGCTCCACCGCTTGTTTTCTGACATTCTGCTTGACGGGCCGCGCGTGAGGACAAACGGCAAGCTTGTGCTAAAGCACTTTCCTGGGAACACCGGGGATGTCAGACGGTTGCCATGCAAACACGTCGACATTCGCCCGCAGGAAAGCAACGAGCGCGCTTTCCTATTTAGGATCGAGCGTAGCACTGATAGTGAAAGTACCACCAGTGCCGTCCTCCTTGGCGGACACCTTCTTGGTTGCAGGCGGAGCTGCCATTCCCTTCTTGCACTTGCCGGTGGAGCTCGATGGTGCGTCCTCGACGGCAGCGCAGCACTCCGAAGAGGTGTGTTTGCCGGAGTGGGCCCCAGAGCTCTTGCCGGACTTGGTCTTGCTCTTCCCCCCGGGAGCTTCAGCGGCAAGTGTCTCGTTGTCTGTTGCGGCTGCTGCGTCCCGGTAAATCTTGTCGGCGCAGATATGCGCGTCCTTCTTTTCACCGGGGACAGAGATGACGCTTATCGGGCCTGGCATCTTGAGCATGTTGTAGGCATAATGAGAGGCTGCCATGAACTTTGCGAGCGCTGGACGGCCAAGTATCCCATTGTAAGGCAATGGGATATCGGCAACGTCAAAGGTGATCCTCTCAGTCCTGAAGTTCAGCTCTCCGCCAAAGGTTACTAGCAGTGTGATCTTCCCCTTCGGCTTGCTCCTACCCGGGTTGATCCCTTGGAATGTGCCGGTTTCCTCGAGCTCGCTGTCGGGGATCTGTAGCTTCCGAACCACAGCAGAGGAGATCAGGTTGAGGCCGGCCCCACCGTCAACCAACATCTTGGTGACCTTGAGGTTGCGGATGGTTGGTGAAACCAACATCGGCAAACACCCGACCGCAGTTGTGCGGTCAGGGTGGTACTCAATGTCGAAGATGACGGGCGTGCTGGACCACTTCAGGAGTTTGCGCGACTCGACGGGTGGCTCTGCTGCATTAACTTCCCGCACCCATTGTTTGAGTTGGCGGTGGGAAGTATGCAGAGAGGCACCTCCATCGACGCACAGAACTTCTGTGGCCTTCTGGAACTCCTGCTCGCTGTTGTCTCCGTCATCCATGTCTTCGTCGTCGTCTTCGTCTTCGTCCTTGTCGCGGCCGCGGGGAGGCCTATCTCCTTGCCGCTGCTTGGCCTTGCCGCGGTGTCCTCCCTAGCCATTGAATGGCCGCTTCTTGCCGGACTCTCCTCCACCTCCCTGGGCCTTCTCCTTGTGGCGTCGCTCGTACTCAGCCTTCTGCTGTTCAACGAGGTACTCGACCCTTTTGCAATTCTGGAGATCGTGGCCCTTGGTGCAGTGGATCTTGCAGTACTGCTTGTCGGAGCCGTCCTGCTTGTCAGCGGCCGCTACAGTGGTAGCTTCCTTGCCAGAGTCACCAGCCTGAGCTTTCTTGGCGCCAGCCTTCTTGCCGGACTGCTCAACGACCAGTACTTCCTTGTTCTTCTTCTTCTTGTTGTTCCGCCGCCGGTTCTTCCTTGACGGGGCGGCATCCTCACTATCTGTTCCTCTTGCTCCAGTCTCCTCTCCGGGGAGTCTCCTGCCCTCTTCAGCGCGTGCGCGCTTGTCGGCCAGGGCATAGACCTCACTGACGTCTCGTATCTTGCACATCGCCATTTCCTCCCTCATCCTGCGGTTACGCACGTTCTGATGGAACGCGCTAATAACCGCGGCAGGGTGGACGTCCGGGATGTTGTGCTGGTCGCGGCTAAATCTCTGGATGTACTTTCGCAGGGACTCTCCTTCCTTCTAGGCAAGTATATGGAGATCACTTTCCTGGCCATGGGGCTTGTGGTCGCCCGTGAAGGCGCCGACAAACTGATGGCACAGGTCGGCCCAAGAAGAGATGGAGTTCTCCGGCAAGTGCATGAGCCAAGATCTGACGTTTGGCTTGAGCACGAGCGGGAAGTAGTTCGCCAATATCTTCTCGTCGCGTCCCCCGGCAGCCTGCACCGCGATGGTGTAGATGCTGAGGAACTCTGATGGATGAGTTTTGCTGTCGTACTTCTCGGGTACGTCGGGCTTGAAGTTCTTCATGCTGGGCCACTGGACTTGCCGCAGCTCATGGGTGAACGCAGGGCAACCCGCCGCGTACGGCAAGTCGCCTGGTTCTCCGGGCGCGTGCATGTCGACAGCGGGCCCAGCGCGCTGGTCGTATTGTCGCCGCGCTTCTCTTCGACGCTCGATGCGAGTTCGAGCGTCTTCTTGTCGTCGGTCGTCAAGGACTTGGCGTTGATCGCGGCGAGCTCGCGGCGAGCTCGCGGATCTGACGACGCCGTGGAGTCGTCGTCGATGTTGATCCGGCGAGTTGGCGATTTCGGCCTTCGGGGCGGGGAGTGCACGGTAGTTGCACCCCCGGCGGTTTTGTCTCCATTAGCCCGCGCCTGGCTGACTTGCCGCGGCCGCGACGTCATCGGCTGCTGCGGCGTGCCGTTGTTGGCGAAGGCGATCAGGCTCTGGATGGTGGCCCTCCAGTCTTCGGCCTTGTCTGCCGCTGGAGGGAAGTCGAGGAGCAGCTGAGCTCGAGCTAGAGCTTCTGCTGGAGTGGAGGGGAGCGGTGGCGAGCGGTGCGAGGAGCGAGATATGCTCGGACTTCTAACTGCGTTAGAAGGAGCAGGGTCTCGTCCCGGCGACCGCGCCTTGCTCGTGCCAGCACGTTGGCCTTGAGCGTCCCGCGACCCGCCAGCTTGATCTTGTCCCAACAAGCGTATGGTACCTTGGGTACCACGTCGCTGCCGGTCCGGCACCTCCTGAGAGGGGCGCGGTGCATGCACGGACGCCGAGGTCTTGGAATGCGCCCGGTCATCCATCTTGTCCTTGGATTTGGCGGCGCCGTGAGTTTTCTCGCCGGCGTCCGTCCTTCCGCCAGCCTCTACCCCACCGACCGTTGGCTCCGGTGGTGGCGGGATCGACGCGGATGGGCCTGCTACCTCCGAAGCCTTCTTCTTCGGCGGCATGTCGATGAAGTTGATGAAGATTTCGCCCGCGTGAACGCCGGATCAGGTTCGCACAACCTCGACACCCCCTACCTGGCGCGCCAAAGATGTCGGGGAAACTGGTCGCCCACGAACACCTATGGGACCGGAGCCCCTTTTCGGTACGGCAAGGGAGCGGAGGATGCACGAAGATCGGATCGAGGCGAGCACGCGAGCAGTTTACCCAGGTTCGGGCCGCACGGATGCGTAAAACCCTACTCCTGCCTTGGTTTGTATTGTGTTCTTAGCTCGGGAGCGAGAAGAGCTACAGTCCTTGTCGCTGGCAACACCGAGCGTGAGAGTGATCGAGGATCGGAACCTCCTCTACGTTGCGCATGGGCCTCCTTTTATAGGTCAAAGGGGTCACCGACGGGTGGCAACGTAGATGAGGGTAAAAATGTAAAAAAGGTGGTAGTTGGAATAGTGTATGTACAGTGCTCTGTACCTAACCCTGACGGCAGGGGACAAGGGCATTGAATGCCCGTCGCCGTCGCCCCAAACAGTGCAAAAAAGCGTCCATCCGGGCGTCTCCGTTCGCCACGAGGGTGGCTTCGTCATCGCGGCTTGCCACTGTGTACCCCAGGCTGCACAGCCTTCCGCCACGTGCACCTGGAAGGGCCCCAGGGCGATGCGTGGCCGGATGAGCTGGAGCGCGGGCACGTAGTGGAAGCTTGCCGTGGCTTGCACCTTGCCGTGGTTGATAACTTGTCGCGCCCGGGAGCTTGTCGCTCTCCGGGCCTTGCCGGGGCGCGCGATGCGCCACGGCAAGTCTCCTGAAATGCCATGTTTTGGCCTTCCTGGCAAGCTCCTCTTGCCAGGGTCTTGTGTCAAAAGGGTGGTTTTGAGCCTGGAGCGGCCTTCCCGGCAAGCTCCTCTTGCCGGGGACTTGTTTCTTTAACTTGAATACTTTGTTCTTGAATGGCTCCAAAGGATCCAGAGTGGGCCTTGGCGGGCGCGTGGCAAGCCCTGCCACGGGACGCTGCTACTGCCCGTGCACAAGTTGGGATACTAAGGTACCCCTACTTTAGTACACCGACTGAAAAGAATGAAGAAATATCTCATGAATAAAATGGATACCTCATTAACAATTATAGCTCCATAAGAAAAGGGTGGGAGGGTGGGGAAAACAAAGACAATTTGGGATGAATGAAACAGACAAATTGCCAGATTTCTCAATGGTGTCCGTATGGAATAACTTGAAGAGAAGGCACACCGGTTGAAAAGGATTAACATGACAATCTCGATGGTCAAGAAGGACTAGCACTCCCATAGAATTATGAGACCACCGATTAGGAAAGGTATGGAATCAACATTTGACATCGAAGCAACTCGAATACCAGAATCAAAACAAAAACAACGGATAGATATGTTGCAACATAATCTTCACAATATCATTCGAACAGAGAATTGAACGAATGAATTCCGCAAGTACATCAACTTGTCGAGAAGCCAATTGGGAGAACAAAAGATAAATAAAAGCAACAAGGAGCGGATAGAACAAATACAAGATAGAAGCTTCGTTCGACATATTCGTGCTGAAAGCTCATGGAACGTGTTACAAAAGGGTTTTGCAATCCCCGGATCAGCATAGCCAAGGACCCTTTAAGATGCAACTCCCGATTGGCGACTACCACCAGTTCTAGAGGGGCACGACAGGAGGGACACCTACAGGGAAGACGAAGCCGGAGTGCACGAGGAAGCCTGCCGGGGCTTGTGGGAGGAGGCGAAGGCATCCACACCCAACACCCCGACAAATCGCTTTGCCGGGAAGAAGGCCAGGTGCAAATGATGGTGTTGTCAGCGCCTACTTGATGGTGATGGTTCGACCGTCATTCAGCTTAAATCCATGTTGTAGCCTTCGTGCTTTACGACCGGAGACTCGCTGCCGCCGTCCTCCCCATCGGTGTACTCCTTATCGCTATTGCTCGGGGAGGATCTTTCATCGTCAGTCGAGTTCTCCGCGTAGCATGCTAGGCGAGCACTTGAGCACCCGAAGACTTTGATGGAGAACAACGTGGCCTCCATTAACTCGAAATGGAGAACGTGTCCCGCCGTTAAGTTGTGGGCATGAGCAAAAGTTTTCCAGCCACGTCGGAGAAGCATGCCATGAGGCGCATGGAACTCTAGGTCTGCCCTCCCACCGGTGTACTCCATGTCGCTGTCGCTAGAGGAGGACCTTTCGTCGTCGATCGAGCTCTCCACGCAACACGTTAATAAAGCACTCAAGCGCCCAAAGAGTTTGATGGAGAACAACATGGCCTCCATTAACTTGAAATGGAAAACGTGCCCTGCCTTCAAGCTGCGGGCACAAGAAAAAATTTTCCAGCCACGTCCGAGAAGCATGACATGAGGCGCATGGAACTGTAGGTCCTCCCGCATGTTGCTATTAAAGCAGCCCCTCATGTGCAACCTCAACCCTGGCGGCTACTCTACTTCCATCACTCTTCCGAAGGGAGTGGAGAGCTGAAGGCGACTACGTGGAGGCCCGCACAGCTTGACGATGAAATCCAACGACTGATCCTTGACGTGGCCTTCATTCGGGACCAGAGCGACTTGAGAAGGGGCAATCAGGGCACTGTCATGCCCTCCTCGGCCCCGAACACCACGACGATTGCACCATCGTCCTGCATCACCAGCTAGTGCGCTAGACTCTACCCTTGCATCTCCAGCGGGGGGAGGCGCGGTCGAGCGAAAGCCCTCATCGCCACTATTGGAGCACCACCGCGTCCTCTTCCCCTCACCATAGTTGAAGGGGGATGCAAGGAGAAGAAGAAGATGTGTGTCAGTGAGCCCTCCGCCCGCACCTCCTTTTATAGTTGAACGTGGTCGGGGGCTGGCTCCCCACCACCAAGAGGGCAACTGCCCCACTCCATCAATTCGGTCCTTCTGCGTCATTGACGGCGTCTAGAATCGATGACCTCCCCCTGCACTTATCCACGGTGCTGGGTTTTTCTGCCATGGCAGTCATTCCCGCGCCCTACGCACCCGCCACCAACCCTGCACAACACATGCAGCGTACATGGAGGAAACAACATGGGTGGTGGGATGAATAAAATGGTAGTTACCTCCCTGTGAACGTGGGCAAACCCACAGGTCATTACGTGGGTAACCCCACGTCGTCTTGCACGACGCACGAAAAAAATCTGAAACTAATTCAATCATAGGTTAATGAAGAAGCAAGTAGATATCAAGGAAGAAGAGAATACCATCGCAGTTCGACCAATGTGTTCCCGTGTGTACTGTTAGGGCCTACCCTAACGATGCTTGGCAGCACGTATGGGCCAGGCATGAGGGCTCCTGTCATGTAACAAACATTTATGTTCGTTGCCTGGACTACACACATGCGTGTTGGCAAAGGCATAGCTACACCCACATACAAAGCAAGGCCAAGCCAGAGGAATGGTTCTTTGTGAGATCGAAGAGCGGAACAAGAAGACCAAGACAACCAAGAAAACATAGCATCACCTTGGGAAAGCCTCCCTTGACTAGCAGGAAAGCCTAGCCAGGTCGAGGCCGCCCCAAGGACAAGTCCAAGATTTCCCCGACAGGCTTGCCGGGTCCGCCAAGAGAAAATTTCCCCACCAAGGCACCACCGCTCAACCACAGCACACGCAAATCAGCTATCAGTGCGGTGTTGATCCCCCAAGTGATTAAGTGGCTTCCACTAAGCACGTGGCAGCCATTTGGAAGATAGATTACCCTCATGTGACACATGTACATAGGCGTGTCAAGCAGATAAGCAGAAGATGAATAAGTGCCACAGCAGGCTTGCCGGGCTGCATCCTCAGCATGACACTGTAATGCCCAGGATGGGACTATACCTCCTACGTGTCGAGGCACGACTTAAAGGTATAAGCCCATTCTGGAATGATCTCAAGTTTGGTATCTTTGCACGACTCATGTAAAAATAGGGATGAAATTGCAAAAGGAGATAGTTGGCTTACACTCGCCACTTCACACAATACATTACATAAGCAAATCATCATTCAAAATAGCACAACCCGACTACGGGCGAAGATCCACAAGAAAGATACCAAAACATAAAGCCACAGGTCTGAATCGAATCCTAGTAGAAACAACTACTGATCGTCGAAAACGTCACAAGCATACGGCCAAACTCTTCGACGAGCTTCCAGTGAAGTACCTGAACCAGCTCCTGCATCATTCTCGGCTGAACCTGCATCTGGTGTTGTAGTATCTGTGAGCCATGAGGACTCAGCAATCCCATAACCATGGGTATCAAGACTAGCAAAGCTTTATGGGTAGGAAGAGGTAAAGTGGTGAGGTTGCAGCAGCGGCTAAGCATAATGTGGTGGCTAGCTTACGAGTACAAGAGTAAGATGAGCATCTACGCAAACGGTCGTGCTAAAGATCCTGAACTACATACGAATCAAACATAACCCCACTGTGTTCTCTTCTCAAAGTGAAAAGAGACAGTCACGGTTACTCACACAGTTGTGTGTTTTACTTCAGATTCTCTGTCAAGTTCTCTACAACCGGACATTAACAAATTCCAATCTGGCACGTAACCACGGGCACGGCTTTCGAAAGATCATAACCCTGCAGGGGTGTCCCAACTTAGCCCATCACAAGCTCTCACGATTAGCTGAAGTGATAAGTATAATATCATCACCCCTTATCTTAGGGACATCCGATCTGGCTCGGCATCCCGGTGCACAAGACATTTCGACAATGGTAAAACAAGTCCAGCAAGGCCTCCTGGCGTGCCGACACCCTGATAGTAGCCGCGCGTATCTCGTCTTAGGCCACGTCCGGATGGGCGATTCTACAGGTTTATATCAATCCTTGAGTTTCCTCGTGGTGTCCCCGCAGAACCCCCGTTTGGGACCAACACCATCAGCACTGGCCCCCCTGTTATGTAGAATTAAGAACCCGGGGACATGACCCCCTATGCAATTAATTATTTATTTAAGTTGTTATTATGAGCAAATTAAAACCAATGTTGGGCCTTGCTGGAGGAGTTTTATTCAAAGTCGAACTGTCAAGGGGTCCCCATCCACCCATCGTGTAAGGAACGCAAAATCAAGGAACATAATGCCGGTTTATCGGCGCCTAAGGTGGCATGAGTGGAACAAAACACCGAGCAAAAGGCCAAGCCTTCCACCCATGCCCAGTATATAGGTGTGTTAAAAAATATAATAGATATTGTGATATTCCAACAACAAGTTCCCTCCTGGAACGATCTTACCTGCAACTAACAACGCTATAAGAGGGGCTGAGCAAGCGGGTAACATAGCCAAACAGTGGTTTGCTAGGAAGGTTTCAAATGTTAGAAGTTTCATGGCAACAAGGAGAGGCTGACATAAAAGATGGGTAGCGCGACATGTAACGTTAGCATCGAGACAACTAAGCATGGCAATGGTAGTAAAGGTATCCAAGGGTATGATCATCTTGCCTGGGATTCCGCAAGGGAGAAGAACGGATCCATGAAGTAGACGGATCAACATAGTCGAGCGAATCCTCACAACTCCGGAACGAAACCGAAGCTAACAAGACAAGCAACCGGAAAGAGCAAACAACACGGTAAACACACAAGCATAAACATGGCATACGATGCACATCCAAGTATGATGCATGTCCGGTTTAAATATTCATGTCATGGCAAAGTGCACAAACAAGTACTACAAGTTAAGTGGAGCTCAATATGCAACGAGTTGCATATTGACGAAACACCACATGTTATTTATTTAGTTGTCTCTCGTTTATTTACAAGACAAGGTTAAATGTTTGTTAACATGGCAAGAGGTGAAGCATAATAAAACTTCACTATTTAGACATTTTAAATGAGGCCGGAAATAACAACAACAAATTCCGGAAAATCCCCATGAGCATGTTTAGCAATTTTAAGCAACAACAATTCACACATTTTAATGTTGTTAACATGATGCGGATGACATGATCAAGTTTATGCAGTTTTTATTAAAAGTTGACATGAAGAGATAAGGAGTATATGTCACCATGGTGGAAGGAAAGGGTGCCACGGCAACGATCCGAAAATGATGCATCGGCAACATCTCGGTATCGGTAACTCGTTGAGAGACCGATGCAAAAGATGAAGGGAGGCGTGAACGAGCGGAACAAGAAGAAAGGTGGGGTGATCCCGTCACCGGGTTCCCACGAGTCGGCGACGAGGCAACCGAGGAGCACGACAAAAGAAGACACGGGCACGGTGCACACAAGGGAAACATCTCATACAATACAAGCATATCACGGGTCATCGTCTCAGGGTTATACCTTTGGAACGATCGTTCCTCCGAGGGGTTCAAGGTCGTGGAGGAAGTAGAGGAAGTAGTCGTTCCGTTCGTAGTCGTTCACGTTCGGAGAGGTACTTGACAAAACCAACATCTTCGGGGCGACGGTAGTTGTTCACTCGACGGCCTTCGGCGACGGTAGTCGTACACGGTTCATCGGCGACGGTAGTGGAAGTAGCCGAACTTCGTTTCGTAGATGTACTTGACGTCGAGGGTCTCCGAGGTCGACGGTAGCGGTACTTGCGTTTCTCATTGTAGTCGAACTTGACATCGGGCGTCGAGGTACTTGAGGTCTCGTTCTTGCGACGGTAGTGGTACACGCACGTAGACGAACTTAACGGTTCCGAGGGCTCTGGCCACCGTGGTACTTGTCAAAAACCGCATCGGATGTAGTCGTACAGGCGTCGGGCGGTCTTGCCGGTCTCGGTCTCGCATAGCCGTACACGGGTCGTCCTGGTACTTGGCGGTTTGTAGTGGTACTTGGTGCATCTCCGAGGTCCAAACGCAGCAACACAAGGGCAAACAAAAAGGCGGCAGCACGGAACAGGAGGTCGAGGCCATGGCAGCGGCATGGCGATGAGGTGCTGGAGGTCGGGGCGCGCTGGGCTGCGGCCTTGGTGAAAACGAGGCGAAGGAGGGAGCACGCAGGCCACGGCGCGGCGGCTCCAGGGAGGAGGCACGGGGCTTGATCTTGGCGGCGGACGGCACGGCGTAGGCAGAGGCGCGGGGACGAGGTCGTCATGGCGCTGGAGAGGAGGGAGCGGGCACCACGGTGAGGCGAGGAGGCCCTGACGAGGCCGGGCATTGCACTGGACGAGGAGGGGGCGCGGGGGCTCGGACCCTGGCGCGGAGGCAGCCAGGCGCGGACTGGCCGCGGCTTGAGGACGGGGAGGCCGGAGGGTCGAGGCCCCCGAGCGCGCCGGGCTGGAGGCGCCATGGCAGGCGAGACACAGAGGAGGGAACTGCTCGAGGGGCTCCATGGTGCGGAAGGAGCCGTTCGGGGGCGAGGCGCAGAGGAGGGCGCGAGGGAGAACGGCGGATGACGGTGGATGCTGGTGCGCGGCGTTGCTGGGTGCGGGCGAGCCAGGGAGATCGAGCGATGGGATTCGGGAGCGAGGGGGCGTGGGGGTTCGGGCGCTGGGCGAGCGAGGGAAAAGAGGGGAGCGGGGTCGAGCGGGCGGCGATGGGAACGAGGCTGGCGGCGCGACACGGGGAAGAGCGAGGAACGGTGCGGTCGGGCTAGGGTTAGGCGTCGGTTGGGCCAGGGAGGAGATGGGCCAGGAGGCTGATGGGCCAGCTGCTGGAGGGAGAGTTTGGGCCTGGCCTGGCGGCTGGGCCTCAGCTCCTCTCTCTCTATTAAACTCTTTTCTTTAGCAGAATAATAAAAAAAATAGAGAGAGTCAAAATTAATAAGAAAAGAGGCAAAGAACAAGAATAAAATGATGGAACATTTTTGTGAGGCTTTAAGGAATATTACCAACCCAACAAAAGTGGTTCCAACAAAATAGGGAAAAGCAAACTAAAATAATTAGCTTGCCTTAAGGAGTTTGCAAGGAGTCTAGACTTTAGGAGGAGCCTCGATACAACGGAAAAATTATAGACAAGGTTTGGAGGCAAGGAATAAGAAAGAGAAGGCATGGGGAAAATATGCAAGTGTGTTGGGTTAATTCCAAACAAATGGAATAATTATTAATATAGCTCCATAAATATTAGGAGGATATGTTATAAAGAGAAGTCATCCTTCCCTCGATTTAAATGGACCGAAGGTCCACACAATTTATTTAAGTTGAGATGCAAAAGATTAATGACATGATGGCATGATGACATGATGCAATGCCAAAAAAAATAACACAAGCACAAATGAAATACACGGAAGAACCCGGAACATCTGGAATCTTCTGGAATCTTCTGGGACGTCGGTCTTCGGGCGTCACAGACACCTAGCAGCGCATTTAATGCACTTTGTCCTAACTGTCAAAGTTAGGTATGATGGCAAGTGTGAGCAATCTAATCATGAGATATGATAGATGCAAAGGTGTCCCATCTTTTAATGAGATGGTGGATATCGTTTTCGGTGGAGTACACTTCGACGATCCGACTACGAACGTGCGAGGATGTCGTGCCTTGGCAATCGCTAAACCAACTCTAAGAGTTTATTGACCACGCCGGAGCACGATCAACCTGACCACGAGGGTCTATTTCCTGCAAGCAAACGAAGAACAAGCAAGAAACTAAGATTGCAATATGGATATTGCGAATATAAGAGGAAAGCTTTATTGATAAAGGTGGGGTTTTGTGACATCTTTATCTGGTCGTTGAACACAAACGAAGTACTCGAAGTTGTAGCTATGGTGAACTTTAATCTAAACAAAACCCAATGTCTAAACGATGCCCTAAGGGTTGTATATATGGAGAAAGAGAGGGGTAATTTCGTGGCCCATTGGATAAGGGGTCCGAAACCAACCCTAACTCTGTTTTCTGCACACATACGGACTCTAAAAACAAGGTGACACAACACCTAAAATAAGCTAAGCACGAAATTTATGACGGGGTATCTTGAATATTTCGTCCATGTCCTTGGAAGTCATCATGGAGGCTTCAAAGTACTCAAATACGCACTAGAAACGCCGTTCTGGATGCCTTCGCGCGCGCCTTCATCTCCATGCTTGATCCTACTCATGTGTTCATCCCTCTTGTCCATGCTAGGCCCTTCATTTGTAATCAACACAAATGTATCAAATTTAGGCAGCGTCATATTCTCATGAACGTTAGAATCATTTCCAAGAAATGGAAGTACCTGGTAATTCAATTGGCGTGTACGAGCTCTAGTAATTGGTCCAGTATGTATAATAGCATGGGCAGTGGGTGTAACAATGGTATTGATGTCCTCATCAAGATAAAGATAGTTTTGCCAATGTGGTCACCCCTTAAGCTATAAAAGGAGGTATAATGCAACCTACAAAAGGGATTCGAGCCCTCTCACACTTGTACCCACGTAGTTTTTCTCCCTGAGGCTACCTTGTCGGGCTTGAGCGCTGTGTGTCCTTGGCGTCCTTCCATCCAATCTACCAAAAGCATGAGTAGGGTTTGACGCCTCACGGCAGCCCAAACCTGTGTAAAAACCACCGGTGTCATCATCGTCATGTTGCTTCATGGCCTTCGCTCTTTGTGCAATGTGAGCTTCCCCTTGCCGAACCACAAGGGGATGATGGCCCCATAGGTGACCTTGTTCCTCCATGACATAGATTATATCCCATTCCAGCTACTTGGGCTGCTTTGAAAATTGCTATGCATACCCGTTGGATTCCACATTATGAACATGAATTACTCCAAAAATTGCAGTGTTTAAAATAAGGGAATTTTTTTGTAGAGGAATATTATCAGGAATTACAAACTGGCACGATTAGATGTGGTATTATTGAGGATAATGAATCTATGCTTGCACATTTTATGGGTGGATTAAATAGAGAGATTTAGACCATTCTAGAGTATAAGAAGTATAATAACATCACTCGTTTATTCCATCTTACTTGCAAAGCTGAACATGAAGTGCAGGATCGACAGACATTGGCGTGAA
Source organism: Secale cereale (assembly GCA_902687465.1). Classification (NCBI taxonomy): domain Eukaryota; kingdom Viridiplantae; phylum Streptophyta; class Magnoliopsida; order Poales; family Poaceae; genus Secale; species Secale cereale. Next base: position 404,140,865 of record LR738712.1, read on the forward strand.
CTAACTTTTCTGCAGGTCAAACTTCATCATGGACACTGCATGCATCCTCTAGTTCCACACATTCTGCTGCACCGACACCTCCTTCAACTACCACCTCCAACCATCATACAAGAAAGCAGGCACAACCACAACTATCTGCGAAGAGCACCCCTTCCGGGCCTACACGGAGCTCTTCTTCATCCATGGCATCAACAAGGCAAACACATGATATTATGTGTCATCGTTGCAAGGGTAGAGGTAATTATGCGAGAGAGTGCTCATCTCAGCATGTGATGATTGCTACTGAGGATGGTGGGTATGAGTCTCCTAGTGACTATGATGAGGAGACTTTGGCTCTTATTACAAGTGAAGAACAGGGTGGAGCTGATTCTGAACAAGAGACGCAATACATGGCTGCTGACGATGCTTACATGTACAAATGTTTAGTTGCTCAACGTGTTTTGAGTGTGCAGGTCACAAAAGCTGAGCAAAACTAGAGGCACAATTTTTTCCATACAAAGGGAGTTGTGAAGGAACATTTTGTTTACGCCATCATAGACGGAGGGAGCTGCAACAATTTGGCTAGCATGGAGATGGTGGAGAAGTTGTCTCTCACCACAAGACCACATCCACATCCTTACTACATCCAATGGTTCAACAACGGCGGCAATGTTAAGGTAACACGTACTGTTTGTGTGCATTTTCGTATATCTACATATGCTAATTATGTTGATTGTGATGTGGTACCCATGCAAGCATGTTCCTTATTACTTGGTGAACCATGGCAATTTGATAAGAACACAGTACAACATGGTAGAAACAATCAGTATACTCTTGTTCATAAGGATAAACATATTACTTTGCTTCCTATGACTCCTGATTCTATATTGAAAGATGATATTAATTGAGCCAGTAAAGCAAAACAGGAGCAAAATAAGAGTGAAAATCAGATTGTGGCAAAATAATTTGAGCAAAAAATGAATCCCAATAAGAAACCATCATCTCATGTTGCGTGTGAAATTAAATTGGAAAGTGGATGTTTACTTGCCACCAGATCTGATATTGATGATCAAGATTTCAGCAAATCTGTTTGATATGCTTTTGTGTGCAAAGAGGCATTATATTCATTCGAGGATGTGCCTTCCTCTTTGCCTCATGTTGTCACTAACATTATGCAGGAGTTCGTTGTTGTCTTTCCAAAAGATGTGACACTAGGATTACCACCTATTCGAGGGATTGAGCATGAGGTTGACTTAATTCCCGGTGCATCGCTACCCAACCGTGCACCATAATGTACGAATCCAGAGGAGACGAAGGAGATTGTGCGTCAAGTACAGGAGCTACTCGACAAAGGTTATATGCGTGAATCCCTTAGTCCTTCTGTTGTTCCTATTATTCTAGTGCCTAGAAAGGATGGTACATCGCGTATGTGTGTTGATTGTAGAGGCATTAATAATATTACTATTTGTTATCATAACCCTCTTCCTAGGCTAGATGATATGCCTGATGAATTAAGTGGATCTTCTATTTTCTCCAAAGTTGATTTGTGTAGTGAATACCATCAAATTCGTATGAAACCGAGAGATGAATGGAAGACCGCATTTAAAACTAAGTTTGGATTATTTGAGTGGTTAGTCATGCCTTTTGGGTTAACTAATGCACCTAGTACTTTCATGATGTTAATGAATGAGGTTTTACGTGCTTTGATTGGACGGTTTGTGGTAGTTTACTTTGATGACATACTGATTTACAGCATATCTTTAGCGGAATATTTGGAACATTTACGTGATGTTTTATTGCTCTATGTGATGCATGTTTGTTTTGTAACCTTGGGATGTGCACCTTTTGCACGGACCGAGTATATTTTTTGGGCTACGTTGTTACTCCATAGGGAATTGAGGTTCATAAAGCCAAGATTGAAGCTATTGACAGTTGGCCGCAACCCAAAATGGTCACGCAAGTGCGGAGTTTTCTAGGACTCACTAGTTTCAAAGAGCTTACGAAGGATGATATGCCTTTTTTGGGGGTACTGCACTGGAAGAAGTCCTCACGGCATTGAAAGATAAGTTGACACATGCTCCATTACTCCAACTTCCCGATTTTAATAAGAATTTTGAGCTTGAATGTGATGCTAGTGGAATTGGGATAGAGGTGTGTTATTACAAGATGGTAAACCTGTTGGATACCTTTCTCAAAAATTGATTGGGCCTAGTCTTAACTATTCTACATATGACAAAGAATTATATGCTCTTGTTCAGACTTTAGAAAGATGACAACATTATTTATGGCCCAAAGAATTTTTTATATATTTTTATAATGAATCTTTGTAAGATATTAAAAGTCAAAAAAAAAAGAATCATAGACATGCTAAATGGGTTGAATTCATTGAGAATTTTCATTATGTCATGAAACACAAGAAGGGTAAAGAAAATGTTATTGCTGATGCATTGTCTCGTCATTATACTATGCTTTCAAAACTCGACTTTAAAATATTTGGTTTGGAGACCATCAAAGATGAATATGTGCATGATGCTGAATTTAAACATGGACTGCAGAATTGTAAGGAAGGAAGAACTTGGAACAAGTTTGTCGTTAATCATGGATTTGTGTTCCGTGCTAACAAGCTATGCGTTCTAGCTAGCTTCATCCGTCTTTTGTTGTTGCAGGAGGCGTATGGAGGAGGATTAATGGGACACTTTGGCGTGAAGAAGATGGAGGACGTACTTGCTACACATTTCTTTTGGCCAAAGATGAGACGGGATGTTGAACATTTTGTTGCTCACTGCACTACATGTCAAAAAGCTAAGTCGTGACTCAATCCTCATTGTTTATATATGCCTTTGCCTATATCTAGTGTTCCATGGGAGTATATATCTATACATTTTTTTTGGGTTTACCTCGAACAAAGAAGGGGAGGGATAGCATATTTGTTGTCGTTGATAGATTTTCGTAAATGGCACACTCCATACCATGTCATAAAAGTGATTATGCTGCTAATGTTGCTGATTTGTTCTTTCATGAAATTATTCGCTTGCATGGTGTGCCAAATACTATTGTTTCAGATCGTGATACTAAGTTTCTTATCCACATTTGGAGATGTTTATGGGCTAAGTTGGGGACTAAACTACATTTTTGTACTACATGTCACCCCCAAACTAATGGAAAAACTGAAGTAGTCAATAGAACATTGTCTACTATGCATAGGGAAGTTTAGAAGAATGACATGAAAATGTGGGAAGAATGCTTCCTCATATTGAATTTGCTTATAATCATTCCTTGCATTCTACTACGAAGATGTGCCCTTTTGAAATTGTGTATGGTTTCTTACCTCGTGCAACCATCGATTTATTGCCTCTTCCATCTTCGGAGAAGGTTAATTTTGATGCTAAACAACATGTTGAATTGATATTAAAAATGCATGAATTAACTAAGGAAAATATTGAGCGCATCAATGCTAAATATAAACTTGCTGGAGATAAGGGTAGAAAACATGTTGTCTTTGCACATGTGATGCAGGGCTAACCCGATCTAGGCCGATCTTTCATGATTGGAGGTGATTCCCATGAATAACACGGGGAAGAATGCAGAGAAATCACAAGGGGAAACACTCAAGAACAAGTCCGATCACATATCCACTAGACTAATAACACATTGATCCACAAGATACATGAGCAAAAAAGGGAAAGATACAAGGTAAAGTTCATCTCCAAGAGGATGGCTTGAATCCAAGATGGATCTTCCCGTGAGGGGTCTTGAATCTCATACGATCTTCTCACATGCTCACATGGAGGTCTTGAACTCTATGGGAGTGGTAGTCTCTCTCTCTCTCTCTCTCTCTCAAGAGTAGAGTAGTACAAGGAGCAAAGCTCTCTATCAATGAGCTATCACTTTGCTGACCCTAAAAACGAGGAGGACGGGGTCTGTTTATATTCTAAGACGCGAAGGGGTAAATGAGGGGGAGAAGTAGGTACACGTGCCTCGGCCCAAGTCATGCGCGCAGGCAAGGCTGAATGATCCAGATGGAGGTCCTGATGATCCGGGCATGTCCGGATGATCCGGGCAAGTCAAGATGATCCGGATCCTCGTCCGGATAGTCCGACTGGTCAGTGTAGCCGTAGATGGTCCGGATTTCCGGGTGCACGTCTGGATGGTCTAAGCATCTTCCGGATGACCCGGGTGGGGTCCTGGATGATATGTCTTTGTCGTGAGCCTTCGGGTGCCTTGAGGTGCATTAGCCGGATCATCCGGACCGGAGACCGGATCATCCGGGAGACATCCAGATCATCCAGGTGGAGGTCCGGATCATCCGGGCAAGTGTAGACTTGTCCTTCTTCTTATCCTTTCTTCCGTCTTCTCTTCCACGCTTCCCTCGTGGTTGGTGTAGTCGTTCCTTGGCGCTTGCACTCGTCCTCGACATTCGTGAAGCTCCGACAATACCTATGCATGCACACGGGAGAAGTGTCAAGTAGTATACCATCCTCGAAGGGGTCAAGTAATCACGTGTAAAAGAGATGATTCACCTTTGTGTATGTGAAGTAGATGTCGCACGTGTCACTTGCCAAATGGACTCTTGACATGGTGATGTCCGTAGGATGCTCCGCATCAACCTGGAGATCTAGTTTGGTTACACTTGTGTAAGGATAATTTTCCTGATTTGCACAAGTCAAAACTAATGCCACTTGTTGATGGTCCGTTTAAGGGGTTAGACAAAATAATGATAATGCATATAAACCTGAGCTACCTGCCGATTTTGGGGTTAGTCCCACTTTTAACATTGTGGATTTAAAGCCTTACTTGGGTGAGGAAGATGAGCTTCCGTCGAGGACAACTTCAATTCAAGAAGGGGATGATGATGATGAGGTCAACACTAACAATGAGTACACCCATGACCCCTACTAATACTTATACAGAACCAATTACTAGAGCTCACGCACGGCAATTAAATTACCATGTACTTTCGTTTCTTGGTAATGATTCCAATGTTCATGAGAATATGATGCTGCCTAAATTGGATACATTTGTTTTGCTTATAAATGAAGGGCCAAGCATGGACAATAAGGATGAACATTGGAGCATGACCAAGCATGGAGATGAGGGCAAGCTCAAGGGGAACAAGAACAGAGTTTCTCGTGGAGATTTTATCACTTTCGAGCCACCATGATGACGTAGAAGGACGTGGATGAAATATTCAAGATACCCTGTCATAAAATTCAACCATAGCTTAATATAGGTGTCGCGCCACCTTATTTTTGGGCCAGGCCCATGTAATATGAAATACCACTTATAGGCTATTTTTGAGAGTCCGTATTGTAGGGGAAATGACTTAGGAGGTGTTTTAGTCCCACCTTGCCAAGGGGGGAATAAATCCACTCTTTCCCCTACAAATACAACCCTTAAGGCACCGTTTAGAATTTGGGTTTTGTTTAGATTAAATTCTCCATAGCTGCAACTTCACATACTTCGTTTGTGTTCAACGACCAGATAAAGACGTCATAGAACCCCACCTTGATCAATGAAGCTTTGCTCTTGTATCCGCAACATCCAGATTGTAATCTTAGTTTCTTGCTTGTTCTTCATTTCCTTGCAGGAAATAGACCCTCGTGGTTAGGTTGATCATGCTCCAATTTAGTCAATAACCTCTCGGAGTTGGTTTAGCAATTGCTAAGTGAAAGTGCGTTATATCGACTAGAGGGGGGTGAATAGGCGATTTTTTTAAATTTTAGCTGAGGAATTTCCTAAGCAACAAACTACTTAGCAGCGAAATAGGTACTCAGGTGCAAGCATACCAAGAAAGTAGCATGATCATCATGATGAAATGAAAACAAGCACAGAGTACAAGTAGCATGTAAACATGATAAGCAGGCTCAGGACTGAAGACTGGAGACTAAAGAAATTGGGTTGAGGAAATTGAGAAAGTCTTCAAGCAGTACAGATCAAGTTCATCAACACATGAATGATTAAATGGAGGAGTTGAGGAAATAGAACCAGTAGGCTTGATGAAGACAATGATTTGTTAGATGAGTTCCAACTATTGTGACAGTTGTACGTCTAGTTGGGGCGGCTAGGTATTTAAACCTGAGGACACACAGTCCGGGACACCCAGTCCTGGACACACAGTCCAAGACACCAAGTCCTCCCTGTATTCCCCTTGAGCTAAGGTCACACAGACCTCGCCCAATCACTCATGGTAAGCCTTCACAGGTGACGTCCAAACCTTCACAGACTTGGTCACCCGGCGATCCACAATTCCTCTTGAATACTCTAGACCATTAACGCCTAACCGTCTGGAAGATCACTGTCTTCAAAGGTAACAAGCGTCGGTTCCACACAGGAACAATCTCTTTAGTGATGCTCAATCACTTTTGGGTTTTAGGTGTTTGGGTTTTGGGTTTTTTCTCACTTGATGATTTTCGCTCAAAGTTGTCGGAGGATGGGTTGCTCTTATGAAAAGTGTCAGTTTCTCTTGGCGCAGCCAGCCAGCTAGTGGTTGTAGGGGGCGGCTATTTATAGCCTAGGGAGCATCCCGACATGATAAGACATAAATGCCCTTAAATGATATGACCATTAGGTGGATAAGATATTTTGGGACAGCTGGAGCATAGCACAACAACGGTCAGAAATTGAGTATCAAATTCCTCTGTGCTATCATGTTCCTCACTTGTAGGCAATCCGCACTGGCAAATTCCTAACTCCGCAATCAGGACAAATTCTCTGGGACCAAAAGAACTTTGTCTCTCTCAATGAAGAAATTGACTGAACTGTACGAGATTTCCAATGGCTTCACTCGAAAGGATTGGGTAGTGTAGGATTTGAGTTGAGCACCACTTGGAAATATGTTTCCTTAGTTTTACCTCGACCCCCTTTAACAGTACGGTGTTTCCTATGACTCAAGAAAGAGAAAATTAAACTACGAAAAAAAAAGTCTTCACGCTTTATTTTCCTCGCATGACTATCAAGTCTTCATGGTTACACCAATTTCTTCACTTTCAAAATCTTTAGAAAGTCTTCAGAAATCCAAAGTCTTCAGTTGAAGACATTCATTTTTGGGGGTCGACTTTCTCTGTAAATATCAAACTCCTCATAGACTTATAGACCTATGTACACTCACAAACGCATCAGTCCCTTAACCTATAAGTCTTCAATACGCCAAAATCACTAAGGGGCACTAGATGCACTTACAATCTCCGCCTTTTTGGTGATTGATGACAATATAGGTTAAGTTTTCAACGGGGATAAACATATGAAGTGTGAATATTGATATTGAGGAATTTGATTGCAAGATATAGAAGAACTCCCCCTGAAGATGTGCATAGTGAGGAATTTGCTTTTGTAGCAATGCACATTTGAAGAGTAGAATCATGGAGGTCCCCCCTATATCTTGTAATTCATACACGCATTTACCATATGGTATGAAGAATTTCAAATGCATGCTAAAATATGGTGACTGATGTAATTCAGCATGTGTGCATTAACATATATGAGGAAATAGCATGCAGAAGGAGACAGCGAAAGTATCAGACCACCATCGGGTTTAAGTTTACAACTCGATCGAACAAAGTCTTCAAAAGAACAAGAGTTCTAACTTAGCAAAAAAATTCCCATATATAAAGACCCGCTTGAAGACTAACTCAAAATTCTCCCCCTTTGTCATTGAATGACCAAAAGGGACAGAAAATGAGGACTAACGCCCCTGAAGAATATCACGAAGATGATGGATGAGCGCCAGTGTTGTTGGGGTCGGTTGTTGAAGTAGGGCCTGCCGCAGTTTCGTCCAAATCTTCATGCTCATCAGTCGCACGTGATGAAGAATATGAGCTGGCCACCAAGGAAGGAAATTTGACTTTCTTGAATTTCTTCGGCAGAGGTTGAGACTAGCCAAAGTCCTCCTTGAAGCCCATTTGCTTCAGATCTTCTTCGCTATAGAGATGAGACACAACAACCCGGGTGTGATTGAAAACCTCAAGGGGGTAGTAGTGGTTTTTCTTCACTACATGTATGTAGTAGTCATGGTGTGAAGAATTGAGCCAAACTACCTCTTGACCCATTTATGGTTGCGATCGACCTTCTGATGAGAAGCTCATGATCAGTCATCACCCTTAGAGCTATGCCTTGAGGATTTTGCTTTGAGGCATAGGCGGCAAAGTCATGAGTGGCAGAGTCATCATTGGTGGAGTAGGATGCAGCTTTGCAGAATTGACCATCCAATGGATGAAATCCATCATCAATGACTGCAGCTTTGCCTTTTTCGTCAACTGCGGAAATTGTCCGTTTGAGGACTTCAAGTGGAGGCAGATAGCTAAGATGATTCTGATAGTCAGCCTTGTATGTGATTGAAGACCTTATTCTAATGAATCTCATGATCCAGGGAGCATAAGGCTTCAAGTCAAAAGGAGAGAGTGCAACATTTGCCAAGGTCCTCATGAAGAAATCATGATAGTTGATGGGGATCCCATGCATGATATTTAACAGCAGATTCTTCATGATGCCAATGACCTCTTCTTCATTCGAATCGTGGCCTTTGATTGGACTCAATGACTTTGTCAGAATGCGATAGACAGTCCGAGGCACATATAGCAATACCTTCACGAGGAATTTGGTTCTTGGGGCTTGACCAGGCTTCAGCGGCTTCATCAACACTTGCATATAATGGTCAGTGATTTCAGGTTCATGATATATACACCGTGCACCTTCAGGGGGAGGTCTCATAAGTAGGGCATGAAGCAATTCAGAGGCCGGTGCTTTGAAGTGAGTGTTTTCTGTCATCCAGTCCATCACCCAAGATTTCACATCTTCAGTGGTTCCTGTGATGTGCAGTGTTGCATAGAACTGAAGAATGAGCTCTTCATTCCAATCACATATATATATATATATGTGCAGAGGGTGAGCAGTCCAGCATCGTAAAGAACGATGAGGACTGGCATGAAGCAAGGCAGTGATTCCATGTCCACATGAGAAATATGCGCATGGTCGAAGACTTTGTCCATATCAAAAAGCAGTGAAGAATAGAAGTTTTCTTGGTTGGCAGTCCTGAAGCGCTCCCTTCTAAGACGAGCAGAGTCATATGGGTTGAAGTCTGTGAAGAACACATGCTCGTGGTAGAAGTCATCAGCCTTGAAGTTTTGCTTCTTAGAGAAGGGATCCTTTGGCTTGAGCTGAGGAGTATCAGTTAATTGCATCACAGCCTTAGTAGTCACAGGCTGAGGAATTTTAGTTTCTGCATCAGTTGCAGCCTGAGTCTTTATTTCTTCATCAACATTTTCATCAGCACTAGTGGCTGGAATTTCTTCAGGTATGGAAGGAGTGGTGCGAGGTTCGTCAGAGCCCGTTTGAACTTTAGTGTGCTCTGGGGACTGAGGAATTTGTTGCAATGGCATGCACAATGGAGAGTTGGGGTGCTGACTTTCCCAAAAGTCATCATTCATCATAGGTGGTGTGCTTCCAATGTCCACGTCTTCATCATCTTCACTTAATTCTTCAACGACTGCCTCTTCAGCTGTGAACTGAGGCATAGGCGATGAGATCACTGGAGTTGAAGGGATATGATCCGCTTCAATTTCTTCGTCCAACTTCTCTAAAGAAGGAATAGAAGGAACATCTTCATAAGATCCGCTTGGGATCACATATTCTTTACCAAAAGGAATGATTTCCTTTGCTGGCATGCTTGAGAGAGGAACATCATCAATGGGATTCTTGACCGAACTAGTCAATTTCTTCATCTTCTTAGGGGTAACAGACTCTGAAGAAGTAGATGATTTCCTTTTCTTCACTGCTGCTCGTTCCGCAGCCTTTGTTTTCCTTACTTCTGATGCAGAACGAAGAACTAGACTTGGTGTTGGTGCAGGAAGAGCAGACGAAATTGGTTCAATTACCTCAGGCACAACTATTTCAGTTTTCCTGGCTTGGTTAGTTTCTTCAGTCACAGTAGTTGAAATCTCAGCTGGCCTGGCTTGTTCCTCAGGCGCAACACTAGTGGTTGCCCTGACAATTTCCTTAGCGGCCGGAATATAGGCATCAGCCCTGGTAACTTCAGTTTCATCAGCAGCCTGATTTTCATCAGCGGTGCTGGCATATTCTTCAGTGGGCTGAGCAGATGCCTCAGCCTGAGGAGATTCATGTTGCATTGGTGCTGCAACGTTTGAGATGATCCCTTGGTCAGCTTGATGAATCTGACTTTGGCTCCCATCCAATCAGCACGGTATTTGTCAAATTCATCATTGAGGTTTTTTATCTCAGCTAGCAGCTTCACAAGTTCCTCAGGAGACATATTCACGACATTTTTCTTCAAGATTCTTTCCTTCTTGTACTAATCCTTCTTTGGTTTCCTGGCTTGTGCAAATTTCCATTTTTACTCACCGATGAAGTCAGTCAACATATGACTTTGACCAGGAGTGAGGTTCATCTCAGGCAAAGGAGTGTTGGGGTCCTTATGCCATAGGTCTATGAAATCAAGGATCAACTTTGGATCCAGCATCGATGGCACATTGCTGCCTTTGGCTTTAGCAGCCTGATACGTCTCCGTCATATCTATAATTTTGATTGTTCCATGCCAATATTATACAACTTTCATATACTTTTGGCAACTTTTTATACTATTTTTGGGACTAACATATTGATCCAGTGCCTAGTGCCAGTTCCTGTTTCTTGCATATTTTTTGTTTCGCAGAATATCCATATCAAACGGAGTCCAAACGCGATACAAACGGATGGATATCTTTTTTGGGAATACTAGCATAAGAGCTCGTGCGTTGCAACGGGAGAGAAAACGTAACACACGCTCTTAACCCAACAACCATCACTCAAGACCACAATAGGTCCATCTCCTTTATTTTTGCGAGGCATCATATTTGTGTTGCCGCTTACCCTCATTCTCACCCTCGCCAGCGATGGCCTCAGTGTTCACACAAAACAAACCAAAAACCGTGTTTAAATATGGTTAATCCTAATGTGTCTCTCTCTTTCCCTCTGTCCTCCCTCTCCCTCTCTTTCTCTCACTCTCGCGATGAGAAATCTGTTGTTTTCCCCTGCAACATTTTTCAGAGGTATGCATGTGTAGTTATCGATGTTTTCTTTTCCCTATATGGTTATAGTGGGGTGTTTATTTGCAATCCGGATCGCCACCGGTACAAAAGAAAAAATAGATCTTGGGCTATAAGTTATAAGTTTTCTTCCAAAAAAATATTTTAAAAATATTTATCAGGTAAAATTAACATCATATTTGGATTCTACACATTTTTTAATAAAATTTCATATGCAATATGTTAAAATCGAAGTTACTGTTTAAAAGATACTTATAATTTAGAATATCATTTGTTTGACTTAAATATATTCCAAAATAATATTTAAAAATACTTAACAGGTAAAAATAATCTCATATTCACATTCTACATATTTTTCTAATCAAATTTCATATATAACATGTTCAAATCGGAGTTACGGTTTAAAAGATATGGATGATTTAAAAAACATTTATATTTGACTTAAATATGATCCGCGGATGAATTACCTATAACATCAGGGGGGGTTTTGAAAATGTAAAATAACGGTTCGGATATGACTTAAATCCGGACTGCGGGTTGATTTCAAGAAAACACGCGGACTTTTGTATCAAATACGAAAAAACAATTCGTCTTAACTTGAAATAGGACTGCGGGTTGAATTATCTGAAGTAGAGGGACTTTTCTGAAAAACGCCATGACGGACGAGACTAAACCCAATTTGCTTTATTATTAGGTAAAGATTTATGAATTTTGGGAAGAAGAATCAACGCGAGACGATGCCCGAGGGGGGCACAAGGCAGGGCCGCGCCCCAGGTGGTCAGGCGCGCCCCTAACCCTCGTAGACACCCCGTAAGGCAGTTGGTGCCCTTCTTTTTCCGCAAGAAATCTAATATCCGGATACAAATCGTGTCAAAAATTGAGCCCAATCGGAGTTACGGATCTCTGGGAATATAAGAAACGGTGAAAGGCTAGAATCTGAGAACGCAGAAAGAGAGAGAGACAGAGAGACAGATCCAATCTCGGAGGGGCTCTAGTCCCTTCGCCGCCATGGAGGCCATGGACCAGAGGGGAAACCCTTCTCCCATCTAGGGAGAAGGATAAGGAAGAAGAAGAAGGAGGGGGGCTCTTCCCCCTCACATCCGGTGGCGCCAAAGACACCGCCGGGGCCATCATCTTGCGACGACGATCTACACCAACACCTCCGTCATCTTCACCAACATCTTCATATTATTATCCAATGATGTGTTGCCATCCTATGATGTGTGAGTAGATTTTCGTAGTCCTATCGGTAATTGGTGAATTGCTATGATTGGTTTAGTTTTCTTGTGGTTATGTTGCTGTCCTTTGGTGGCAATCATATGAGCGCGCGCGTGGATCACACCATAGTGTTAGCTGTATGTTGATAGGACTACGTATTGGAGGGCAAGAGCGACAGAAGCTTCAACCTAGCGTAGAAATTGATGCATACGGGATTGAAGGGGGACCAATATATCTTAATGCTATGGTTGGGTTTTACCTTAATGAACGTTAGTAGTTGCAGATGCTTGCTAATAGTTACAATCATAAGTGCATATAATTCCAAGTCAGGGATGACATGCTAGCAGTGGCCTCTCCCACATAAAACTTGCTATCGGTCTAGTAACATAGTCAATTGCTTAGGGACAATTTCGCAACTCCTACCACCACTTTTTCCACTCACTATACTAACTTTATTGCTTCTTTACCTAAACGGCCCCTAGTTTATATTTACGTGCTCTTTATTATATTGCAAACCTACCCCGTTACGCCTACAAGGTACATCTAGTTTTATACTTGTTCTAGGTAAAGCGAACGTCAAGCGTGCGTAGAGTTGTTCGTTGGTCGATAGAACTTGAGGGAATATTTATTCTACATTTAGCTCCTCGTTGGATTCGACACTCTTACTTATCGGAAGAGGCTACAATTGATCCCCTACACTTGTGGGTTATCAAGACCTTTTTCTGGTGCCGTTGCCGGGGAGCAACAACGTGGAGTGAATATTCTCGTTTATGCTTGTTTGCTTTATCACTAAGTAGATTTTATTTGCTATTCTAAGTTGTTCTCTATCTTTAGTTATGGACTAGCACATATTCCCGTGCGTTGCAGCGGGAAAAAAATCCCTCCATGTGATCCATCTGCATTATCATCTTCGCCAACATGGCCACGTTGTCCACCTCATGAAAAACATGAAAATTCAAGGCGATCAGCTTGGTCATCACACTCTAGCATGGTACGTTTGCAAGCCTCTCCCGTGTGTCACATCGGAAGAAGTTATCCCCATTCTGTGCCTCCTTCTAAAAGAACATAATACATCTAAACTGATAAATATGTACCTGAAATTTTTGTTATAGTGAACAAAGTAAATTATGTCGTGCCCCTATGCTTCCACAATTTTGGCTGAATTAAAAAAATATTATTATTATTTAAGCTAGCAAAAGTTTAATTAGTTGTTACCACTAAGATAGAAAGTTTGGAATTGGAACACATATTTTAAATCCATTTTGTGATATTTTTCTGGAATTGAGACACGTATTATTCAGTAGATGAGAATATTTAGAGTCATGATGGGAAGAAGCAAAAACTATATAAAAGTATTATTTATAAATAAACTAGAGAAAATATCATATGGCCCTAGACCCATAATAACAAATAAAATCAAGTCAAAACATTTGATTACTTCTCTTCTAAAAATGAAGGATGTTAAGAACGAAAAAATCAATCTAGCAAAAAAAAGGAAAAAAAGCAAATGAGTGAGAAAAACAACATATACCATGTATTTAACCAATCATTTTTCGTGCATGTGTTCCTCATATCGCAAGTATTACATAGTTAAACATATTTAATGTTGGAATACACATTAGAGGAAAACAAGCCACATAGCTAGTACACCCACATAGTGCACTTCATTTGAAAGAGTCAAGCACCCGTCAGTATAATGAATCGGCCTACCTTAGAAAGTAACAGTTTGCACCCGATAAACAATAAAGAACATAATATATGGCAGCTACGAGTTCTGAAGAACATACATAAACATGAATCGCAACATGGCATCAATCCTTGCAGCAGTCACGGAATCACCTGTCTCGGAAAGACTGCCAAATAACTATTATATGTATGTCCTAAGTTAAGAAAAGAAAACATGCTAGTTGCTCATGTGAACCACATCAACTTACCTAGATGATGTCAAGGCCCCATGAAATGGTGTTGTCATTGGTCTCTTCCAAGAGGCCATCAATTAGCCACTCTTCCGTGGCAGCCGGATGTACTTGTCGTAGCTGCGGCACGTCATGCGTGCGCGTGTCACCGCCTGCCCACCTGATAACCGTCAGCATCGTCCTAGGTAGCATGTTCCAGAGAACACCAGGCAACTTAGTGTAATCTCTACATCGGGTAAAGATCTAAATTTCTTTTTCAGGTTAGTGCAATCTGGGATAAAGAGAGGATAGTAAACGACCAGTAAAAAATTGGTGTTCTGAAAAGATCTGCCCCGAATTCACCTTCACCCCTGACCAAATGTGGTACAGCAATATCGGGTAGAAGAGAGTTTCAGTCCATGGCTGGTTCTTTAATGAGGAAAATATGGTCATGTCGTGTGGCCTCGTCGGCTCCCAGGCAGTGGTAGCTACCGACCAGACAGGCACCACACACGCTCGTGGAGTGGTGCACACTTAACCACGGAATCCGACCAGCGCGGTTTGTCCAACACGCGGCTGCTCTGTTCAGCGCATGGTCAGTGTCCATCGAGTGGCAGCCATTGAGACTGCGTCCAGCGAGCGGCGACTCTGCCTAGCGCATGTTGATGAGCAGCTCCAGCGAGAAGTTGTTGAGCGACGGCGAGGCAGTTGCTACCATGGTTTAGGAAGAGGATGATCTAAAGGTCACCGACACTCGTCTCCGGCACGACGCTGAGTCTGTCTTCATGTCGCCCGTGCAAAAGCTATGTAGACGTGTATATATGGTGAACTCACGTACAAAAGCTAGCTAGCTTGGTAGTAAATCCTTCCTAAGACACACACACTTTTATGTTTGATGGATCGCTGCTAGCGACTTTGTTCTGGCCCAAAAAGCACACAGTCGCACGTGTATTGTCGGTGTACTAAAGTAGGGATACCTTAGTATCCCGAACTTGTGCACGGGCAGTCGCAGCGTCCCGTGGCAGGGCTTGCCGCGCGTCCGCCAAAGCCCATTGTGTTTCCTTTAGAGCCATTCAAGAACAAAGTATTCGAGATTAAGAAAACAAGGCTCCGGCAAGAGGAGCTTGCCGGGAAGACCACCCAAGGCACGAGATCCCTCAAGATCGCTTCATTAGCGCAAGACCCTGGCAAGAGGAGCTTGCCGGGGAGGCCAAACATGGCATTTCAGGAGACTTGCCGCGACGCGCCATGCGTCCCGGCAAGGCCCGGAGAGCGACAAGCTCCCGGACGCGACAAGTTAACAACCGCGGCAAGGTGCGAGCCGCAGCAAGCTTCCACTACGTGCCCGCGCTCCAGCTCATCCGGCCACGCGTCGCCCTGGGACCCTTCCAGGTGCACGTGGCGGAAGGCTGTGCAGCCTGGGGTACACGGTGGCGAACTGCGATGACGAGGCTACCGTCGTGACGGACGGAGACGCCCTGACGGACGCTTTTTGCACTGTTTAGGGCGACGGCGATGGGCATTTAATGCCTTTGTCCCCTGCCGTCAGAGTTAGGTATAGACCACTATGCATACACTGTTCCAACTACCACCGTTTTTACGTTATTACCCTCGACTGCGTTGCCACCTGTCGATGACCCCTTTGACCTATAAAAGGAGGCCCATGCGCAATGTAGAAGGGGTTCCGATCTTCGATCACTCTCGCGCTCGGTGTTGCTAGCGACAAGCACTGTAGCTCTTCTTGCTCCCGAGCCAAGAACACAATACAAATCAGGGCAGGAGTAGGGTTTTACGCCTCCGTGCGGCCCGAACCTGGGTAAACTGCTCGCGTGCTCGCCTCGATCCTCTCTTCGTGCACCCTCCGCTCCCTTGCCGTACCGAAAAGGGGCTCCGGTCCCATAGGTGTTCGTGGGCGATCAGTTTCCCCGACATCTTTGGCGTGCCAGGTAGGGGGCGTCGAGGTTGTGTGAAACCGACGGTGTTCACGCGAGCGAAAACTTCATCGACTTCATCAACTTCATCAACTTCATCGACATGCCGCCGAAGAAGAAAGCTTCGGAGGTAGCAGGCCCGTCCGCGTCGATCCCACCACCACCGGAGCCAACGGTTGGTGGGGGAGACGCTGGCGGAAGGACGGACGTCGGTGAGGAAACTCACGGCGCCGCCAAGTCCAAGGACAAGACGGACGCCCGAGCGCACTCCAAGACCTCAGCGTCCGTGCATGCTCCGCGCCCGTCTCAGGAGGCGTCGGACCGGCAGCGACGTGGTACACAAGGTACCATACGCATGCTGGGCCAAGGACAAGCTAGCGGTTCGCGGGACGCTCAGGGCCAACGTGCTGGCACGAGCAAGGCACGGTCGCCGGGACGAGACGTTGCTCCTTCTAACGCTGTTAGGAGTTCGAGCGTATCTCGCTCCTCGCACCGCTCGCCACCGCTCCCCGCCACTCCAGCAGATGCTCTAGCTCGAGCCCAGCTACTCCTCGACTTCCCTCCAGCGGCCGACGACTGGAGGGCCACCATCCAAAGCCTCATCGCCTTCGCCAACAACGACACGCCGCAGCAGCCGACGACGTCGCGGCCGCGGCAAGTTAGCCAGGCGCGGGCTGATGGAGACAAGTCTGCCGGGGGTGCAACTATCGTGCACTGCCCGCCCCGAAGGCCGAAATCGCCGACTCGCTAGATTAACATCGACGACGACTCCACGGCGTCATCGGATCCACGAGCTCGCCGCGATCAACGCCAAGTTCTTGACGACAGACGACAAGAAGACGCTCGAACTCGCATCGAGCGTCGAAGAGAAGCGCGGCGACAATCCGACCAGCGCGCTGGGCCCGCTGTCGACATGCACGCGCCCGGAGAACCAGGCGACTTGCCGTATGCGGCGGGTTGTCCTGCGTTCACCCGTGAGCTGCGGCAAGTCCAGTGGCCCAGCATGAAGAACTTCAAGCCCGATGTACCCGAGAAGTACGATGGCAAGACTCATCCGTCAGAGTTCCTCAGCATCTACACCATCGCGGTGCAGGCTGCCGGGGGACGAGACGAGAAAATACTAGCAAACTACTTCCCGCTCGTGCTTAAGCCAAACGTCAGATCTTGGCTCATGCACTTGTCGGAGAATTCCATTTCTTCTTGGGCTGACCTGTGCCATCAGTTTGTCGGCGCCTTCACAGGTGGCCACAAGCCTCATGGCCAAGAGAGCGACCTTCATATACTTGCCCAGAAGGAGGGAGAGTCCCTGCGAAAGTACATCCGGAGATTCAGCCGCGTCCAGCACAACATCCCAGATGTCCACCCTGCCGCGGTTATTAGCGCGTTCCACCAGAACGTGCGTAACCGCAGGATGAGGGAGGAAATGGCGATGTGCAAGATCGGATACGTTAGTGAGCTTTATGCCATGGCCGACAAGTGCGCACGCGCTGAAGAAGGGAGGAGACTCCCCGGAGAGGATACTGGAGCAGGAGGAACAGATAGTGAGGATGCCGCCCCGGCAAGGAAGAACCGGCGACGGAACAACAAGAAGAAGAAGAACAAAGAAGTACTGGTCATCGAGCAGTCCGGCAAGGAGGTTGGCGCCAAGAAAGCCCAGGCTGGCGGCTCCGGCAAGGAAGCTGTCGCTTTGGCGGCCACCGACAAGCACGACGGCTCCAACAAGCAGTACTGCAAGATCCACCGCACCAAGGGCCATGACCTACATAACTGCAAAAGGGTCGAATACCTCGTCGAGCAGCAGAAAGCTGAGTACGAGCGACGCGACAAGGAGAAGGCACGGGGAGGTGGTGGAGAGTCCGGCAAGAAGCGGCCATTCAATGGCCGGGGAGGACGCCGCGGCAAGGCCAAGCAGCGGCAAGGAGACAGAACTCCCCGCGGCCGCGACAAGGACGAAGATGAAGACGACGACGAAGACATGGACGACGGGGACAACAGCGAACAGGAGTTCCAGAAAGCCACAGAAGTTCTGTGCGTCGATGGAGGTGCCTCTCTGCATATTTCCCACCGCCAACTCAAATAATGGGTGCGGGAAGTCAATGCAGCAGAGCCACCCGTCGAATCGCGCAAACTTCTGAAGTGGTCCAGCACGCCCATCATCTTCGACATTGAGGATCACCCTGACCGCACAACTGCGGTCGGGTGTTTGCCGATGTTGGTTTCACCAACCATCCGCAACCTCAAGGTCACCAAGATGCTGGTTGACGGCGGGGCCGGCCTGAACCTGATCTCCTCTGCTGTAGTCCGGAAGCTACAGATTCCCGACAGCGAGCTCGAGGAAGCCGGCACATTCCAAGGGATCAACCCGGGAAGGAGCAAGCCGAAGGGGAAAATCACACTGCCAGTGACTTTTGGCGGAGAGCTGAACTTCAGGACTGAGAGGATCACCTTTGACGTTGCCGATATCCCATTGCCTTACAATGGGATACTTGGCCGTCCAGCGCTCGCCAAGTTCATGGCAGCCTCTCATTATGCCTACAACATGCTAAAGATGCCAGGCCCGATAAGCGTCATCTCTGTCCTCGGCGACAAGAAGGACGCGCTTATCTGTGACGACAAGATTTACCGGGACGCAGCAGCCGCAACAGATAGCAAGACAATTGCCGCTGAAGCTCCCGGGGGGAAGAACAAGACCAAGTCTGGCAAGAGCTCTGAGGCCCACTCCGGCAAACGCACCTCCTCGGAGTGCTGCGCTGCCGTCGAGGACGCACCATCGAGCTCCACCGGCAAGTGCAAGAAGACGATGGCAGCTCCACCCACGACCAAGAAGGTGTCCGCCAAGGAGGACGGCACTGATGGTACTTTCACCATCAGTGCCACGCTCGATCCTAAATAGTAAAGCGCGCTCGTTGCTTTCCCGCGGGCGAATGTCGACGTGTTTGCATGGCAACCGTCTAACATCCCCGGTGTTCCCAGGAAAGTGATTGAGCACAAGCTTGCCGTTTGTCCTCACGCGCGGCCCGTCAAGCAGAAGGTCAGAAAGCAAGCGGTGGAGCGCCAAGAGATTATCGCTGAAGAAATCAAGAAGCTGGAAGCGGCAGGCCTTGTCAGAGGTGTACTTCATCCCACGTGGTTGGCTAACCCTGTTGTCGTGCGCAAAGCAAATGGGAAGTGGAGACTTTGTATAGACTTCACTCATGTGAATAAAGCTTCTCCCAAAGATCCATTTCCCTTGCCGCGCATTGACCAGATCGTTGACTCCACGGCTGGATGCGAGTTGCTTTCGTTTCTTGATGCATACTGCGGATACCACCAGATATTTATGGCCGAAGAAGATGAAGAGAAGACCGCGTTCATTACTCCATGTGGCACTTACTGCTTCATACGCATGCCCTTTGGATTGAAGAATGCCGGTTCAACATTTGCAAGGGTAGTCCACACTGCTTTTGAGCCACAGATACACAGGAATGTGGAAGTTTACATGGATGATATAGTGGTCAAGAGCAAGGACAAGGATACTCTGATTCAAGATCTAGATGAAACCTTTGCGAATCTGCCAAGATACAACTCAAGCTTAACCCCGAGAAGTGCGTGTTCTGAGTTCCCTCCGGCAAATTTCTCGGGTTCTTTGTGTCCCAGAGGGGGATTGAAGCCAATCCCGACAATATCAAAGCCATCGAGCAGATTGAAGCTCCGAAGCGCGTCAAGGATGTACGAATGCTTGCCGGCTGTGTGGCTGCTCTCAGCAGGTTCATTTCTAAATCTGCAGAACGCGCCCTGCCGTTTTTCAAAATCTTGAAAAAGGCAGGTCCAATGAAATGGACTTCGGAAGCGGAGACAGCGCTGCAAGATTTGAAAAGGTACCTGTCCTCCACTCCAATACTTGTCGCACCTAAGCCCCAAGAGAAGTTGCTGCTGTACTTAGCAGCAACCAATCAAGTGGTTAGTGCTGCGTTGGTAGCGGAAAGGGAGGCAGATGAGGAGCCCACGGCCCCGGCAAGCACATCCAGCGACAAGCAGGGGGCTTCCCCGACAAGCTCTGGCCCCGACAAGGATGGGTCTGCACAGATGCAAGAAGAGGTACGGAAGAAGATGATGCAACGCCTAGTTTATTTTGTTAGTTCCCTTCTCCAGGGGGCTAGGTCAAGATACTCTGGGGTGAAGAAGCTGCTTTTCGACCTTCTCATGGCCTCAAGGAAGCTGCGCCACTACTTCCAAGCACATGAGATAACAGTGGTCACTCGTTTTCCGCTGAAAAGGATACTGCAAAATCCAGAAGCGACAGGCAGGATTGTCGAGTGGGCACTGGAGCTGTCAAGCTTTGGCCTCAAGTTTGAAAGTACTTCAACTATTCAGAGCAGAGCATTGGCAGAATTCATAGCAGAATGGACACCAACGCCAGACGAAGAAATTCCAGAGACAAACATCCCCGTCAAAGAAGCAAGCAAAGAATGGATAATGTACTTTGATGGTGCCTTCTCGCTGCAAGGCGCCGGTGCTGGCGTGCTGCTTGTCGCACCCACCGGCGAGCGCCTCAAGTACGTCGTCCAAATGCACTTTCCCAAGGAGCAAGCAACGAACAATACTGCAGAGTATGAAGGTTTGCTTGCCGGCCTCAGAATCGCAGCAGAGCTTGGGATCAAGAAGCTGATTGTGCGTGGTGATTCGCAGTTGGTTGTCCGCCAAGTGAACAAGAGCTACCAGAGTCCGTTGATGGAAGCGTACGTCGACGAAGTAAGAAAGCTGGAAGAGCACTTCGAAGGCCTACAGATGGAGCACGTTCCAAGAGCTCAAAACGACATCGCAGACGGCCTGTCAAAGTGTGTTGCACTAAAGCTATCTGTGGAACTAGGGATCTTTGTGCTCAAGCTAACTCAACCATCCGTTACACCATCAACCGGACAAAGTAAGAAGAGAAAGTTGGTTTCTAGTGACTACTTGCCGGCAGAGCTTCCTGAAGCCGTCGCCAACAAGGTCCCCAAGATCAACGATAAAGTTGCCGAGGAACAGTCTGCTCCTGGAGACCCTAGGGTTTGTACAGTTGAAGCAGGCGTTCCCGACAAGCTTTGCTCCGGCAAGCTTGCCGGGGAGTGTCAAGCTCCGGCCGAGCCGCAGGTTCTTGCCGTAGAAGCTGACGTTCCCACAGCAGCACTGATGCCTTTAGTCCTTGTTGGTGAGCCTCAGGCTCCGGCATGGGCACAGCAGATTGTCTGTTTCCTTCAAACAGGAGAACTTCCCGAAGAGCCAGAAGAAGCAGAAAGAATAACCCGACAGTCAAGTATGTATCAGTTTGTCGGTGATGAACTGTACAGAAGAAGACTCAACAGTGTCAAATTGAAGTGCATTCCCTGGGAAGATGGGCAAAAGCTGTTGGCAGAGATACATGGAGGCATATGTGGTCACCACATTGGCGCCAGAGCACTTGCCGGAAAAGCATTCTGGCAAGGTTTCTTTTGGCCAGAAGCCCTCCAGGATGCAACTGCACAAGTAACCAAGTGTGAAGCATGCCAGTTCCATGCCAAGCAGATACATCAGCTAGCTCAAGCTCTCCAGACGATCCCTTTGTCCTGGCCATTTTCGGTCTGGGGGCTCGACATCCTCGGCCCCTTTCCCCGCGCAGCCGGGGGCTTTGAGTACTTGTACGTCGCCATCGACAAGTTCACAAAGTGGCCGGAAGTGGAGCCAGTAAGAAAGGTGACCGCACAATCAGCAGTCAAGTTCTTCAGGTCAATTGTTTGCCGTTTCGGAATCCCTAACAGGATCATCACAGATAATGACACACAATTCACAAGTCGCACCTTCATGCAATACGTCCAAGACCTTGGCGCCAAGGTCTGCTTCGCTTCTGTTGCTCACCCGAGGAGCAACGGTCAAGCGGAGAGGGCAAACGGCGAAGTGCTGCGCGGACTCAAGACGAGAACTTTCGACAGGCTGCGCAGGTGCGGAAGAAACTGGATCGAGGAGTTGCCGGCGGCTCTTTGGTCAATTAGGACGACACCAAATCGAGCCACCGGACAGACACCCTTTGCTCTTGTCTATGGAGCAGAGGCAGTTCTCCCCACGGAACTCGTATACGGGTCGCCTCGAGTGCTCGCTTACGATGAGCTCGAGCAAGAGCAACTGCGGCAAGATGACGCACTGCTCCTTGAGGAGGACCGTCTTCAGGCTGCTGTACGAGCTGCTCGATACCAGCAAGCTTTGCACCGCTACCATAGCCGCAAAGTTAAAGCCAGAAGTCTCGAGGAAGGCGACCTTGTTCTTCGGCGAGTTTAGTCCGCCAAGAATTCCAACAAGTTGACGCCGAAGTGGGAAGGCCCTTATCGGGTGAGACAAGTCACGAGGCCCGGCGCTGTCCGCCTTGAGACCGAAGAGGGCTTACCGGTGAGCAACTCCTGGAACATTGAGCACCTTCGCAAGTTTTACCCATAAGGTGTGGTTGCCATGATCCGCTCCGGCAACCACCTTTTGTACAAGTCTTGTCGCTGTTGCATGTAAACCTTTGTACAAAGCCGGGCACAGACCTCGTGCATCAGTAAAACTTATATGCTTCGCACAACTTGCCATTTCATGCCTTTTCATCTTTCTTGCATGTACCATCTGACACTTTGTGCAGAACGCATCCCCGGTAAGCAATAACGAGCCGCAAGGTTCCATGTGTATGTTTCCTCCCTTTTTCTTTTCTCTCAAGCAGAAGAAGTTTTCCTTGCGCACAAGTTTGCCGGGGGGTAAAGGAGACAGTGGTATGGACCAAGTGCCGTTCAAGAAAGCCTCGCCTTGCCAGGAAGTAAACGACACGAAAGCTAAGTTGCCAAAGTTTGAGTGATCAAATTTTTAAATTTTAAAGTTATCTTCCTTGAACGACCGCACTTTGTATGGAAAACCTGTGCGCGGAGGAACCAACTCGTGGCTAGCCGTGCCCTTACTTTGTTTCGAGCACGCTCAACGGCTTAAGCGTGCTGCGACAAGTGTCGTGCCCTTACTTCGTTTCCGAGTTCGCTCAACAACTTAAGTGTGCTGCGACTAGCTGCGACAAGGTTTCTTGCCGGCAACGGCACTGCCAGCAGGCTACTGAAGTTCCGCACTCAGTGCTCGCGGCATGGGTCCCTTCGCCGGCAAGTTCCCTAAAAGCGTAGGGTAAAAGCACGCCAAGCGAAGAAGTCGAGTAAAGGAAATAACATTGCATTAACTACCCAAAATAAAGTTATGATACAAAATGACTTGTCGCTGTTCTAATAGACTATTGTTCATAACATGGTTGGCAGCGACGAAAGAAGCAGAAGGAAAGATAGCCTAGTCTGCACGGTCGCCCTCGACTCTCTTGATCTTGCCCACCTTGGCCACGATAGGTGCGACAAGGGCCTTGAGTGTCTCCTGGGCAGCGTCGGGCGGCAGGGTCCTGAGGACGTTGTTGAGGTTGAGTCCCGGGTTGAGGAAGACTATCTTCATCAGCACCTTCTCCAAGACACCCGTGCAGAGCCTACGCGCCTCGTACGCCAGCTGCGTGGGGATCCTTTCCCGGAGCTGTTGGAGGGCCGGCGCCACTCCCCTGAAGAACAAGCTCAGCTTGGCGCTGTGAGGAAGATTTTCGTCGGTGGAGTACCCGAGGTGCTCCGTCCCCAGCCCCGCCAACTCCCTGTCGATATCGGCAGCGGCGGCAACAAGCCCCTCGGTCCAGTGCTCCACCGTCTGCCGGAAGTTGTTTTGGGAAAGGGCGGCGCTGTCCAACAGTGCCCTCTCAGCCCTGAGGTCCTCCTTCAGCTTCGTCTCCCGATCTCTGGTGTCGTCAAGTGATGCGGTGAGGGTGGAAAGTTTCAACTCCAGATCGGTGATGGAGTCCTTGGCAACGAAAAGCTCTTTGCCCTTGTCGGAGAGGCGGACCTGCAGCTCGGAGTGGCTGTGAGTGTCCTTCTCCCTCTCCGACGCAAGTGCGGCAACCTTCTCTTCGCTCGTCTTCAAGTGGGCCTCCAGTTGCGCCACCGTCTCCTCCAAGTCTCTCTTGGCGGTCTCAGCAGCTGCAGTAGCGTCCTTCGCCTCCTGCAGAGCTCCGCCAAGAGACTGCTCGTGCGCAGCAAGGTCGTCCTCGTGGCTGTCGAGGTCGACCTTCCACTGCGTTAGTTCACCTTCTCGCCGGGACAACTCCTCGGCGGCAAGCTTTTGCTGCTCCTCTACTTCGGCCTTCTCGAGAATAAACGCCTGATGCGCCTCGGCGAGCTGCTCTCGCTCCTCCGCCAAGGATTGGAGAGCCGCCTAGTTGGCGGCCCGGAGCTCTTCAGCGCGCTTCTCCAGGTCAGTGCCCGCCTTGGCGGCCAGAGCCTCTCGAGACTCCAACTTGGCCTGCCTGGCGCGGTACAGGGCCAGAAGCCTCCGCAGAAGCCGCTCCTCCTCGGGTTCGCTACTGCTGCCGGGCGCGTCGACGAACTTCAACCCGGCGGAAGCAAGAACTTCCCCGTCGAAGACCTCTCCCTCCGCGGGCGCCCTTGACGTGGACGCCCACGGGAGCTGGATGAAGACTCCATTGCCAGCCTCCAAATAGGCGCCGGGCTCAGCTGCGGCAGCAGAGGGGTCGGCAGCCGGCGCAGCGTCTGACGCTCCTGCGGCCTCAGGGACGTCAGTGCGGCTGCCGGATTCCCCCTCAGCTGCCACGCCAGTAGCCTCGGCGGTCTCGTCGGCGGAAGGCTCGTTGGCACCGGCCGCCCCTTCATCGGCTGCGACGTCGTCGGTGTTGTCGCGCGCATCCTCCTCGGTGGTGGCCTCTGTCTCCATCGGCTCTGCGACGGACGGATCTGACAGAAGAAAAACAAGAAAGAAAATAGTCAAGCAAATACCCAAAAAGAGAAATTCAGAAAAAGGAAAGTCCAAGGATTTTACCTGCGCGGACCTCCTCTTCGATGGGGTTCCTTGCCGGGGAGTTCTCCCTCGGCGGCGTGGTGGTAGCTCCCGCCGGCGGAGGGCCGCTGGCGCCTTCCCTTGGCGGAGTGCCTTCCCTTGGCGGAGTGCTCACCCTTGGCGGGGTACTCGCCCTTGGTGGAGTACTCACCCTTGGCGGAGTATCCTCCCTCGCCGGAGAGCTCCTCCTTGGCGGAGAGGTCGAGACGCGCGGCTCGTCGGGAGCAATCTCTTGGCGCTCCTGAGGCTGCTGCTCTGCTTCTGCACAAGTCAACAAACAAACAAAACGTTAACAATGATAAGAAGCCCATGCGCGCCCGACAAAGCGGAGAATGGACAGAAGACTCACGCTGGGGGCTGCGCTGGGGGCTGCTCTGGGGAGCAGCTGCCTGATCCGGCAAGCTTGTCGCAGGCGCATCCCCTGTTGCTGCGACAGGCTCGTCCTCAAGATCGACCACCGGGATCTTGGCCCTCTTCGCCGCCCTCTGGGCCAGGGTCCTGGAAGACAGACAAGATTAGAATCAGGCAAAGAAGATTCAAAACAAGAGCAACAAAAATCAAAGGGAACAAGAGTTGCCGGTACTTACTCTTCCTCCTTCTCGTCCGAACTGGGCACGGAAAAATCAAAGTCCGCCTCACGCGTCCCGGCGCGAGGAGCTGGAGGAGTAGGCTCCCTCGGCCGCTTGGCGGGAGCAGGGACGGTGGTTTGAGAAGACCCCGCTCCAGTTGTCGCCGAGGCACGAGGGGCGGCAGGAGCGTTAGCCCCAGCCCGAGAAGACCCTCCTCCAGCCGCTGCTGAAACGCGAGGCACTCCCTTGGCGGACTTGCTCGCCGCGGTGGCGCGTGTCGAACGGTGCTGAGGCTGCTGGCCCGCCGGCCGTCCCGCCACGTCTGCGGCCTTGCGGAGGCGCCTCCTTGTCTGAGTCGGAGGACTTGCCGGAGGTGGTGAGCTCCCTGAGGACGAAGAAGAGGAGTCTAGATTCAGCGACCCGCCTGAGTCTTCAGCAGGATCGCTTGATCCGACGCCCTGCTCAGCGGGCCCGCTCGACTCTGTGCCTTGCTCGGCGGCCTCGCTTGTCCCAGCAGGTTGCCCGGCAGGCTTTACCACTTTGAGGAGCTTTTCCTCCTCCGCGAGAGTGACCGCCTCCGCTGCATCCGCCTCCTCTAAAGTGTATCCAAACTCGCCCGCGGCCCTGGCTGCAGCTGCCTCCTCCAATCTGGTGGCAATATACGTCATCTCATGGTCGATGGTGTCGCGGGTGAGGCCCCTCTTCTCATTGGGTTTGATTGGCAGCTCCACCAGGTTGTCGAAGAACGTCTGCACGGCTTCGTCAGAAGGTTCCCGCCAAGTGGGGTCAATCCCATGGGAGTCGCACAACGGCATCGCCGCGCGGATAGCGCTGAGCGACGAGTTGTTGCACAACGGAACTACGCCCTGCGGCAACGCAAACCACTCTGGATGTTGGGGTCGTACTTGAATAGCGCTTGGAGCATTCCATTGAGCTCCATGACTGTGAAGTTGTAGTTGAGGCCCGGGCGCTGCCTCATAATGTCTGCCGTGTTATCAAACTCCCAAGCAGCCCTTCTCCTCTCCTGCAAGGGAGCGATGCGGCGGCGAAGAAAGTCTGCCCCGACAGCTTCTACAGTGAGCCTGGCTTGCCGGAGGCGAAGAATCCTAGTGGTGGCTATCTTCAGCTTGTCGTCCTCAGGGGCCAGGTCACTCCGGTCATTGCCGCGCACTATTGCAACTTGGCGCCGGGAAGTGAACTGCTGTGGGTCGTCCTCCATGATCCAGCACCAGTTGGCCCTCCACTCTTCCCACTTGCCGCGGAGCTCCCCAGTCAAGTAAGCCTCTTTCTTATGAAGCCTAATGATCCAAGAGATCCCACCGGACAGAGGAGACCCAGACTCGACTCGAGGAATGAAGTAATGACGGAAGAGGGCTACATTGGGGTAAACTCTGACGAAATTTTCGCACAGATGTGCGAAAACAGCCATGGTCAAGACGACGTTTGGGGTGAAGTCAAGAAGATGAAACCCGTAGGTATTCATAATATCGCAGAAGAATTCAGAATATGGCGGGCAGAGCCCGCAGTAGAAGAACAGAGCAAAAAAGGCATAGCCGCCCGGGAACATGTCACAAGCCACGACGGGGAGTACCTTGGTGCGTGGATGCGCCTTGGTCTCCCTCGACCAGAAGAGGTAGAAAGTGTCCTTCAGCTCCTCCGCGCTGAGCCTCGGCGGGAAGACCGCCACTTTCTTCCGCATTGATGCTAGCTTCAGCGCCTTGGCGGTCTTCGCGGCCTTCGCCTTGTCGCCCTTCGGGGCCATGGCGGGGACGGCGAGGGAAGTCGACGGCGCTGGGGATGCTGGCGGCAGCGAAGGAAGGGCGGAGCGCTGCTCTCTTTCGACCTTCGGGGAGGAGGGGAGCGGCGGGGGTTTTTGGAGGTTGAAGAAGCAATGGACGAATAGAAGGAACTGCCCTTGTTTCCCCTGCTTTTAAGGGGGAGAGGGGGACGTTCCGCATTTTTCCCCATTAAAGAAACAGGCCACGATCTCTCCCACGACGCCGCAATCGACGCGTGCCATTAGGGAGGGGCGCGGTGGATACGGAGTGGGATACAGCGCGCCGTGGGCCGCGTGTGCCCGTGCACTGTTTTGGGCCTGCCCAACAGCGCTCGGCACCGTGTGTGGCCCAGGCCCGGGGGCTCCTGTCGGTGTACTAAAGTAGGGTACCTTAGTATCCCGAACTTGTGCACGGGCAGTCGCAGCGTCCCTTGGCAGGGCTTGCCGCGCGTCCGCCAAGGCCCACTGTGTTTCCTTTAGAGCCATTCAAGAACAAAGTATTCGATATTAAGAAAACAAGGCCCCGACAAGAGGAGCTTGCCGGGAAGACCACCCAAGGCACGAGATCCCTCAAGATCGCTTCATTAGCGCAAGACCCTGGCAAGAGGAGCTTGCCGGGGAGGCCAAACATGGCATTTCAAGAGACTTGCCGCGACGCGCCATGCGTCCCGGCAAGGCCCGGAGAGCGACAAGGTCCCGGGCACGACAAGTTAACAACCGCGACAAGGTGCGAGCCACAGCAAACTTCCACTACGTGCCCGCGCTCCAGCTCATCCGGCCACGCGTCGCCCTGGGGCCCTTCCAGGTGCACGTGGCGGAAGGCTGTGCAGCCTGGGGTACACGGTGGCGAGCTGCGATGACGAGGCTACCGTCGTGGCGGACGGAGACGCCCTGACGGATGCTTTTTTGCACTGTTTAGGGCGACATCGACGGGCATTTAATGCCTTTGTCCCCTGCCGTCAGAGTTAGGTATAGACCACTATGCATACACTGTTCCAACTACCACCGTTTTTACGTTTTTACCCTCGGCTGCGTTGCCACCTGTCGGTGACCCCTTTGACCTATAAAAGGAGGCCCATGCGCAACGTAGAAGGGGTTCCGATCTTCGATCACTCTCGCGCTTGGTGTTGCTAGCGACAAGCACTATAGCTCTTCTTGCTCCCGAGCCAAGAACACAATACAAATCAGGGCAGGAGTAGGGTTTTACGCCTCCGTGCGGCCCGAACCTGGGTAAACTGCTCGCGTGCTCGCCTCGATCCGCACTTCGTGCACCCTCCGCTGCCTTGCCGTACCGAAAAGGGGCTCCGGTCCCATAGGTGTTCGTGGGCGATCAGTTTCCCCGACATGTATGCACGTGTATACGAGACACGCCACATGATTAGGTGGCTCCCTTGTGTATTTAAAGAAGCTTTTATAGCCTAACCAAATTCTACCCGGTGATTGGTTGATTGGAGTCCAAGCTGGAATGGTCCAAAACTCGGACTGATCTATTAGGCCTATCTCATCTCATGGTGGAAGGAGAACCGCAGTAATCTCCACGATGTGGACATATAGATGATGTGAATCGGTTTTTTACTAAAAAAAGTTCCTCCTTCAATATAAATCTGAGCCGTCCATCTTTACAGTTAACATAAAATCAACGGATATAAAACTGTGACGTATGGAGAACTATGAAAGACTCCATCCTTTAATATTAAGTAAAGATATGGAACACGAAATACCAAAAAAAATTAGGTGTACTTGCTACTCATGGAGATGGAGAACCTCCTAAAACCCTCGATGCTCAGTATGTGAAAGATATTATGTACTACTTTGATAATCCTTAGAAAACCCCATTCAAATATATAATGGGAGTAACGTTGGATAAACGTGAATACTATAGGGATTATCTCTTGACACAAAAAGGGAAACTATAATGGGATCAAATTTATATGTTGCATTGGTATGCTCGGCAACTATGCTTGAGATATGATTATACTTGTTGCTCTAGGATGAAGGTTCCACACCTTCCCTTTTCATGCGAATTTAATGATGATGAAACCTTAGCTTCTTATGCTAATGGTATATATGATTATTATGATGTGGAACAAATAGAAGAATTCGTTGCTTTTAAGGGTGCTTATGAAATTCAATCTTTGTTTAAAAGGTATGAAGCTTTTGATGATGATGTTTATAGGCCTGAAATTTTTGCTATATTGAAATATTGCTATGAGAATTATGAATACAATGACAATATTGATGCGTTTATTGAGAAGGTCTCCGCTGTCCAAGAAGAGACTAATATTTTACAGGAGTCTATGGAAGAAGAAATTAATGACATTGTGAGCTCATTGGATGAAAAAGATGAGGAGGAGAGCGAAGAACAAAAGGAGGAAGAGAAGATTGATCACTCGTGCCCACCTTCTAATGAGAGTAACTCTTTATCCCATACATTGTTTAATTTCCCTTCGTGCTTACTGAAGGATGAATGCTATGATGATTGTTATGATCCCGTTGATTCTTTTGAAATATACCTTTTTGATGATATTTGCTATGCTTGTGGCCAAGATGCCAATATGAATTATGATTATGGAGATGAACTTGCTATAGTTCCTTATGTTAAACATGAGATAGTTGCTATTGCACCCACACATGATAGTCCTATTATCTTTTTGAATTCTCCAAACTACACTATATTGGAGAAGTTTTCACTTATTAAAGATTATA
Organism: Secale cereale; assembly: GCA_902687465.1. NCBI lineage: Eukaryota > Viridiplantae > Streptophyta > Magnoliopsida > Poales > Poaceae > Secale > Secale cereale. The sequence continues at coordinate 404,170,859 of LR738712.1, forward strand.
TTGATGGGTTGCCTTTTTCCATTACACATGATGATTTTGATGAGTGTAATATGCATGTGCTTGCTGCTCCTACTTCCATTTATTATGAGAGAGGAACTATATCTCCGCCTCTCTACGTTTCCAACACGATAGAATTGCAAGAAACTGCTTATACTATGCATTGGCCTTTACTTGATGTGCATGAATTGTTCTTGTATGACATGCCTATGCATAGGAAGAGAGTTAGACTTCGTTTTTGCATGACACATATCACTTTGTGCTCACTACTAAATGCCAAATCATTGCTAATTAAAATTGGCTTTGATATACCTTGGGATCCGGGTGGATCCATTACTTGAGCACTATATGCCTAGCTTAATGGCTTTAAAGAAAGCGCTGCCAGGGAGACAACCCGGAAGTTTTAGGGAGTCATTTATTTCCGTTGTGTGCTTTTATAAAGTTTAATAAACAAAAAAATAAATAGGGGAACCTAAAACTTTTTCAAAAAGAAAAGTGAAAGTAAGAAGGACGAGCACCGTTGAAATGGGGGACCTCCTTGAACTTTGTTCATGCCCATGGAAACTTTGCAAATCTTGAATTACAGAAACTTTTCAACAAAAATAATTATCCCCTTGTACAATTACATTGTATAAAAATAATGTGCTAAAAGTTTCCTTTAGGATGATTAAACTGCTTGCTTGTTTGTGCGGTGCAAAAACAGAAACTTTGTCTGTAGTGCTCGATTTTACGTTTTTTTACTGTAACGTCGACAGCATCTGAAACTTTTTGCAAAGTCTTGGTATACAAATTGTTGATTTTTACTAATTTTTCCAGAATTTTTAGAGTTACAGAAGTATGGTTAATGTTCAGATTACTACAGACTGTCCTGTTTTCACAGATTGCTCTTATAGCTTCATTATTTGCATATGTTTGAATTCTTGTTGAATCCTCCTTGACTTGGAGCCATAGAATTGTGATAGCATACAGTGGGTAATGTTTGTTCATAATTATACAATAATGTTAGAGCAGTACATGATGGGATTTCATTGATCATATGCACTAACCCCGCCACTTAAAGTTCGGTTAAGTTTTGTGTGGATGAAGTGTTCGAAAATCGAGGAGGTCTCGATGTGAGAAGAAGGAGTAGAGGCAAGAGCTCAAGCTTGGGGATGCCCAAGGAACCCCAAGTAAATATTCGAGGAGACTCAAGCGTCTAAGCTTGGGGTGCCCCGGAATGCATCCCACGTTTCTTCAACAAGTATCTGTATGTTTTCGGATTCGTTTTGTTCACATGTTATGCGTAAACTCTTGGAGCGTCGCGTGTTTTTTATTTTTCCTTTTAATAAATGCACCATGCTGGTATGAGATAATCCTTGGTTGATTTATAGAATGCTCTTTGTGTTGGGGAACGTAGTATTTCAAAATTTTCTTACGATCACGCAAAATCTATCTACTAGATGCATATCAATGAGAGGGGAGAGTGTATCTACGTACCCTCGTAGACCGAAGCGGAAGAGTTTATCAACGCGGTTGATGTAGTCGTGCACCTTCACGATCCGTCCCGATCTAGTACCGAACGTACGGCACCTCCGCGTTCAACACACGTTCAGCTCGATGACGTCCTCGCCTTCTTGATCCAGCAAGACGGGTGAAGTAGTACATGAGTTCCGGCAGCACGACGGCGTGGTGACGGTTGTTGATGAAGAACAATCTCTGCAGGGCTTCGCCAAGCACTACAGAAACTAGACGAAGGATAAACTAGAGGGTCGGGGTTGCCGGCACACGGCTTGGTGTGTCTTGATGTGTCTTGGGTGGTAGCCCTACCCCTCTATTTATATGTTGAGCCTTGGGGTCGAAACTTGGAGTAAAAGCCTTCACAAGGTCGGTTTCACCCGAAAGGCAAGAGTCCTTCTCGGACACCAGGGCTAGACGCCAGGGTTCCCGGCGTCTGGACCCAGATGCCAGGGACCCTGGCGTCTGTCCCCTGGACTCCGCAAAACATCCTTTTGCGCTTTCCAAAAACCTTGTGTGCTTTCCCTTTTGGCCCAAATAAAGTGTTCTCTTACCCAAACACTTCGGGAAACATCCGGAACCCCTTCCGGTGAATTCCGGAACCCTTCCGAAGGTCAAACACTATTATCCCATATATTAATCTTTATCTCCGGACCATTCTGAAGTTCCTCGTCATGTCCGTGATCACATCCGGGACTCCGAATAACATTCGGTCACCAACATACATAACTCATTAAATACTATATCGTCAACGAACGTTTAAGCGTGCGGAACCTATGCGTTCGTGAACTATGTAGACATGACCGAGACATCTCTCCGGTCAATAACCAATGGCGGAACCTGGATGCCCATATTGGCCCTACATATTCTATGAAGATCTTTATCGGTCGAACCGCATAACAACATATGTTGTTCCCTTTGTCATCGGTATGTTACTTGCCCGAGATTCGATCGTCGATATCTCAATACCTACTTCAATCTCATTATCGTCAAGTCTCTTTACTCATTCCGTAACACATCATCTCGTGACTAACTCATTAGTCATTTTCTTGCAAGGCTTATTACGATGTGCATTACCAAGAGGGCCCAGAGATACCTCTCCGACACTCGGAGTGACAAATCCTATTCTTGATCTATGCCAACACCACGAACTCCTTCGGAGACACATGTAGAGCATATTTATAATCACCGAGTTACGTTCTGACATTTGATAGCACACAAGGTGTTCCTCCGATATTCGGGAGTTGCATAATCTCATAGTCATAGGAAAATGTATAAGTCATGAAGAAAGCAATAGCAGTAAAACTGAACGATCATAGTGCTAAGCTAACGGATGGGTCTTGTCCATCACATCATTCTCCTAATGATGTGATCTGGTTGATCAAATGATAACTCATGTCTATGGCTAGGAAACATAACCATCTTTTATCAATGAGCTAGTCTAGTATAGGCATACTAGGGACACTATGTTTTGTCTATGTATTCACACATGTACTAAGTTTCCGGTTAATACAATTCCAGCATGAATAATAAACATTTATAATGATATAAGGAAATAAATAATAACTTTATTATTGCCTCTAGGACATATTTCCTTCACTTTTCACTTCACTTATATCTTTTTAGTATGGCTTTATAGAATGCTTCATGTGCTTCACTTATATCATTTAAAGTTTGGATTGCCTATTTCTCCTCACGTAGAAAACCGCCATTTGTAGAATGCTCTTTTGCTTCACTTATATTTGTTAGAGCGTGGGCATAAATCTTGTAGAAAGAATTAGAACTCTCTTGCTTCACTTATATATATTTAGAGAGTTGACAGGAATTGGTAATTCACATGGTTAGTCATAAAATCCTACATAAACTTGTAGATCGCTGCATATGATATGCTTGATTCTTTGCAATAGTTTTGCGATATAGAGATGCTAATATCTGGGAGGTACTAGTGAATGATTGTGGTTTAGTAAAAATATTGGTGTTAAGGTTTGTTATTCCCGAAGCATGCACGTATGGTCTCCTAACTATATAACCAAATTGGTGCGCATTGTATTTTGATTGTTTATCTTTGCATGAAGGTCGGGGGCGCGCGATGGTTTACTCCTACCAACCTCCCCCTAGGAGCATGCGTCATAGTATTTTTGCTTCTAGGGCTAATAGATTTTTTGCAATAAGTATGTGAGTTCTTTATGACTAATGTTGAGTCCATGGATTATACACACTCTCACCCTTCCACCTTGCTATACACTCTAGTACCGCGCATTTTTCGCCGGTGCATCAAACCACCTTATACCCTTCCTCAAAACAGCCACCATACCTACCAATTATGGCATTTCCATAGCCATTCTGAGATATATTGCCATGTAACTCCACCGTTCTGTTTATTATGACACACACCATCATTGTCATATTGCTTTGCATGATCGTAAGACACATAGCAAGATGTTTTCATGGCTTGTCCGTTTTTTGATGTCATCGCTATGCTAGATCATTGCACATCCTGGTACACCGCCAGAGGCATTCATACAGAGTCATACTTTGTTCTAGCATCTAGTTGTAATATCGAGTTGTAAGTAAATAAAAGTGTGATGATCATCATTATTAGAGCATTGTCCCGAAAAAAGGCAAAAAAATGCCAAAAAAAAAGAGAAAGGCCAAATAAAAAAAGAGAATGGCCAAATAAAAAAAAGTCAGCCCCCAAAAAAGAAAAAAGGGCACAATGCTACTATCTTTTTTCCACACTTGTGCTTCATCATAGCACCATGTTCTTCATGAAAGAGAGTCTCCTATGTTGTCACTTCCATATACTAGTGGGAATTTTCATTATAGAACTTGGCTTGTATATTCCAACGACGGGCTTCCTCAAATGCCCTAGGTCTTCATGAGCAAGCAAGTTGATGCACACCCACTAGTTTTCTTTTGAGCTTTCATACACTTATAGCTCTAGTGCATCCGTTACATGGCAATCCCTACTCACTCACATTGATATCAATTGATGGACATCTCCATGGTCCATTGATCTGCCTAGTCGATGTGAGACTTTCTCCCTACTTTTGACTACTACCAACTTCTATTCCACCCATAGTGCTATGTCCATGTCTCACGCTCATGTATTGCGTGAAGAGTTGAAAAGGTTCGAAAAAGTAAAGTATGAAAACAATTGCTTGGCTGACACCGGGATGGGCATGAGGGGTACCTTGTGTTAAGAAAAGGGAGCATAAAAGACTATATGATTTTGCAGGGATAACATTCTTTAGCATTGATATTTTGAAAGACTTGATTGTTTGTTGGGATGCTCAAGTATTAAATTATTTTATGTCGAATGATAGACTATTGCTTTGAATCATTCATGTCTTAATATTCATGCCATGATTAGATTACATGATCAAGATTATGCTAGGTAGCATTCCACATCAAAAATTATCTTTTTTATCAATTTCCTACTCGAGGACGAGCAGGAATTAAGCTTCGGGATGCTGATACGTCTCCGTTGTATCTATAATTTTTGATTGTTCCATGCCAATATTATACAACTTTCATATACTTTTGGCAATTTTTTATACTATTTTTGGGACTAACATATTGATCTAGTTCCCAGTGCCAATTCCTGTTTGTTGCATGTTTTTTGTTTCGCAGAATATCCGTATCAAAGGGGGTCCAAACGGGATAAAAACAGAAGGAGACTTTTTTGGGAATATTTATGAATTTTGGGAAGAAGAATCAACGCGAGACGATGCCCGAGGGGGCCATGAGGCAGGGGGCGCGCCCCAGGGGGTCAGGCGCGCCCCCGACCCTCGTGTCCACCCCGTAAGGAGGTTGGTGCCCTTCTTTTGCTGCAAGAAAGCTAATATCCGGATACAAATTGTGTCAAAAATTCACCTCAATTGGAGTTACGGATCTCCGGGAATATAAGAAACGGTGAAAGGCTAGAATCTGGGAGCGTAGAAACAGAGAGAGACAAAGAGACAGATCCAATCTCGGAGGGATCTCACCCCTCCGCCGCCATGAAGGCCATGGACCAGAGGGAAAACCCTTCTCCCATCTAGGGAGAAGGTCAAGGAAGAAGAAGAAGGAGGGGGGCTCTCTCCCCCTCGCTTTCGGTGGCGCCAGAACGCCGCCGGGGCCATCATCGTGCGGCGACGATCTACACCAACACCTCTTTCATCTTCACCGACATCTTCATGACCTTCCCCAATCTATCTACAGCGGTCCACTCTCCCGCAAGCCTCTATACCCTCTACTTGAACATGTTTCTTTATGCTTCATATTATTATCCAATGATGTGTTGCCATCCTATGATGTCTGAGTAGATTTTTGTTGTCCTATCAGTAATTGGTGAATTGCTATCATTGGTTTAATTTGCTTGTGGTTATGTTGTTGTCCTTTGGTGCCCATCATATGAGTGCGCGCGTGGATCACACCATAGGGTTAGTTGGATGTTTATAGGACTACGTATTGGAGGGCAAGAGTGACAGAAGCTTCAACCTAGCAAAGAAATTGATGCCTACGGGATTTAAGGGGGACCAATAAATCTTAATGCTATGGTTGGGTTTTACCTTAATGAATGTTAGTAGTTGCTGATGATTGCTAATATTTCCAATCATAAGTGCATTGAATTCCAAGTCTGGGATGACATGCTAGCAGTGGCCTCTCCCACATATAACTTGATATCGGTCTAGTAACGTAGTCAATTGCTCAGGGACAATTTCGCAACTCCTACCACCACTTTTTCCACACTCGCTATACTAACTTTATTGCTTCTTTACCTAAACAGCCCCTAGTTTATATTTATGTGCTCTTTATTATCTTGCAAACCTATCCCGTTACACCTACACGGTATTCTAGTTTTATACTTGTTCTAGGTAAAGCGTGCGTAGAGTTGTATCGGTGGTCGATTGAACTTGAGGGAATATTTACTCTTCCTTTAGCTCCTCGTTGTGTTCGACACTCTTACTTATCAAAAGAGGCTACAATTGATCCCCTACACTTGTGGCTTATCACGGCCCTTTCCTGTCTGTCTCTGATGGTTTTGGCAAGTTCCTCATCATCAGCTTCGTCTTCACTAGACAGAACATGGAAAGCGACTTGCTTCTTGTTAGGACTTGGTCTAGCGCCACATCCTACAGTGGCCTTAGACTTCAGCAGAGTGGGGCCTGTTTAGGAATGCGGAGGAGCCGAAGAACTTGCAGAAGCTCCTGAGGCAATAGAGATGCATGTTGTCCTTTGGCACGTGGCGAGATGCGCAGGTGTCGAGGACCTTGGTGGAGCTGGAGCAGCTTGAGCAATTGGCAGTGAGGGATTTGGAGAGCTGGGCCGTGAGGGTATTGCTGAGGATCTTGGCTGTGAGGCAGAAGAACTGGGCTTGTGAGCTGGTTTCTTGGGCATTGCCTTTTTAGGCTTGCTAGCACAGGCCTCAGCAGCAGCAGCAGCAGAATCTTCATTGAAAATTTCACTTCATCTTTGGCCATTCTAGCCAACTTGGCTTGACGCTTGGCCAATTCCTTAGATAATTCCTCACCTCTTCTGATGCTAGAGGGATCAGCAATTTGGCCAGGTGCCAATGGAGGTCTTGGGCATGGAGGGTGTATAGCAAATTTCTTCATGTACTTGGGTGTGACATAGCGATATTCCCTCCATTCTCTAACCCATCTTCCCTCTATCCTTTGTATGCGCACCTTGCACTGATTCTTCATAGATATTATCAGGAATTTCAAAGGCAGTGTTGACTTCTAGTTTATTCCCTCCTTTATAAGGTTTCTTGCCGTTAGCCATTTTCTTCAGCTGAGAATTTTGAACAATTGAGTCCTCTGAGGAGGTGTGCAATTTGTCTTCGAGGAACGCTGCAAATGAGTTAAGTTGATGAGAACCTAGGGATTCAGCAGCAGACATTTGTACCTGTGAACAGAGTATAGGTGCGAAGAATTTGGAGAGGTCATATGCGTTCTCAGCAGTTTTTGCAAAAAGGAACAAGTTTGAGGAATTTGACCAGATGTCACTCAAAGAATTTCACTAAGCGTTCTTTGACTTAGGTTCCAGAGTTGTGTAGATTGAAAATCCACACAATTGAGGAATCTTGAAGAAAACTTTGCTTAGAGAAACAGATCAAGAACGGATGTTTGTGTGAGGTGTTTAGAGTCTGAAGATTGAAGAATAAACACCTTTTTGAAGTTTTGTAGAAATCACTGGAATCAACAAGGGCAGTAACAGTAGCTTTTCATTACCCTTGACGAAGAACACGACAAACTGTGAATAGTAGATTTGAAGCTCGTGGGTTCAGATCTTCCATGCCCTAGCTTTGCAGAGGAAGACAGCTACGGCCATGGCGGAGTGAAGAAATCCACGGCCGGCGTGAGTACGACGGCGACGAGGTTGAGGCAGCGAAGCTCTTCCTCACCGGCGACGATGAAAGTAGCGGCGGCGCTAGGTTTTGATAGCTTGAGCGAGGGAGTGGAGGTCGAGCAGAGTAAAAAAGAAGTGAGGATGGTCAGGGGTGTATTTATAGCCGAGGTGAAAAATTGTTCGCCCGAGGAAAGTGGACGAACATGCCCCTAACCCTTCTCATCCATGCGACATGTGTCACCCACGTACAGAGAGGTGGAGATCATGTGAGATCGTGGGTGAATAGATAAGTCATATAGTGGAATGTGGAACGGTTTGTGCAGCAAAGCCAAAAATTCAGATAGGAAATTTTTAACGTTGCGTTCTCACATACTTCAGTTGACAAGGACATAGTGAAGATTTTGAACGGGTTTCAAATAGAATGCACATGAAGAATTTGTGAACAGATTGGGTTGAGTTTAGCATAGAGGGGGCGGGTCCGATCACATTCACTTAGCAGAAAAACAACTTGAAGAAATAGCAATAAGTGAATGTTATAGAGGACATAAACTCATATATATATATATATATATATATATAGTCAATGAAGAACTACAATGGAAAGTGTGAAGACATTGCAAAGTTGAAGAAATTGAACAGTTGAGGAATTTCAAAAAACTGAAGAAAAACTCAAATTGAAGATTTTCAACTTTTGTTGGTGGTGTGACCCACCGTATAAGAATGATGATTTCAGACACCGCGTACAATTGTCGTACGGATTTGAGAATCAGTTTCTTCATTAATTTCTTCACACTTAGAGGGTTACTCTTCATTGATTGAAGAAAAACATTACTCCGTGTGTTGCGCATCAAAGTCATCAATTTTGCATAAGAGTTAGGATGTGTGTCCTTTCAAAGAACATTTGAAGATTCTAAGATATTTAGCTCACACTGCAACTTGCAAAATCACTTCTCATCCAAGGTCTTAGTGAAAATATCTGCCAGCTGGTCTTCAGTCTTCACATGGTAGATGGAAATGTCGCCCTTGAATACATGATCACGAAGAAAATGATGACAGACCTGGATGTGCTTTGTCCTTGAGTGCTAAACTGGGTTGTGAGCAATATTGATGGCACTCTCATTGTCACAGTAGAGTGGCACATTCTTCATGTTGACGCCATAGTCCTTGAGGGTTGGCTTCATCCGTAGTAATTGAGCACAGCATGACCCAGCAGCTATGTACTCAGCTTCAGAAGTGCAGAATGATACATAGTTTTGCTTCTTCGACGACCAATATACTAAGGATCGTCCGAGGAAATGGCATGTGTCAGATGTAGACTTGTGATCCACTCGATCACCAGCATAGTCAGAGTCAGAATATCCAATGAGATCAAAATCAGAGCCCTTGGGATACCATAATCCAAGTGTTAGAGTGTGAGCTAGATATCGAAGAATATGCTTCACAGCCTTATGGTGTGATTCCTTCGGTGTAGCTTGAAATCGGGCACACATGCAAACACTAGGCATAATATCTGGCCTAGATGCACATAGATATAATAAAGAGCCAATCATGGAGCGGTATACCTTTTGATCGAAGTCTTTACCATTTTCATCGATGCCCAGTTGGCCATTTGTGGGCATATGGATTTTGACGCCTTTGCAATCTTGCATGCCGAATTTCCTCAGAACATCCTTGAGGTATTTCTCTTGAGATATGAAGATGACATTGCATTGTTGACGAATTTGAAGGCCTAGGAAGAATTTCGGCTCTCCCATCATGGACATTTGATATTCTTCACGCATCATGTAGACAAATTCGTCACTGTAACGTTCATCAGTACAACCAAAGATAATATCATCCACATAGATGTGACACACAAATAATTCTTCATCATATGACTTAGTGAAAAGAGTTGGGTCAAGTGAACCAGGTTTGCAGCCTTTCTTCGTGAGGAATTGCTTCAAAGTATCATACCATGCCCGAGGGGCCTTCTTGAGGCCATAGAGGGCCTTGTTAATTTTGAAGACTTTGTCAAGATGTTTAGGATCTTCAAAACCTGGGGGTTGAGCAACATATACTTGTTCCTCAAGCTTACCATTGAGGAATGCAATTTTCCCATCCATTTGATATAAGATGATATTATGATGGTTAGCACAAGCAAGTAGTATGCGAATAGCTTCAAGTCTAGCAACAGGAGCAAAAGTTTCATCGAGGTCAATTCCTTCAACCTGTGTGTAGCCTTGAGCTACGAGCCGAGCCTTATTCCTCACCACAAGGCCATTTTCAACTTGCTTGTTTCGATGGATCCACTTGGTGCTGATGATATTGTGCTTCCGAGGATCTGGTCGCTTGATGAGTTCCCACACATGGTTGAGCTCGAATTGATACAATTCCTCTTGCATAGCATGAATCCACTCAGGTTCCAGAAATGCCTCATCAACTTTGGTGGGTTCTGTGATAGAGACAAAAGCGAAGTGCCCACAAAAGGTAGATAAGTGTGAAGCTCTTGAGCGTGTGAGAGGACCTGGTGCATTGATGTCGTCGATGATTTTCTCGATCTGCACTTCTTTTGTGACACGAGGATGAGCTGGTTGACGACTTTGGTCCGGCTGAGCATTTTCTTCAGCAGCAGTTTCTTCAGGAGCACCAGAATGATTTTCTTCATTGTCAGGAATGACTTCTTCAACTGATTCTTCATTGGGGATGATATCTTCAGTAGCCTTGAGCTTGATATATTCCTTAGGAGGTATTTCACCTGACACATAAGGCAGGTGCTCTCTTTGCGAGCCATTAGTTTCATCGAACCGCACATCTGCAGTCTCAACAATCTTGTGAAGATTATTGATGAAGATTCTGTCGGTGTGCAAGTCCTTTCCATAACCAAGCATAAAACCTTCATGTGCTTTCGGTGCAAATTTGGAATTGTGATGAGTATATCTAACCCAACATTTAGCACCGAAGACTTTGAGATAACTCATATTGGGTTTCTTGTCAGTGAGTAGTTCATATGAGGTTTTCTTGAGGAGTTTGTGAAGATATACCCTATTGATGATGTGGCGCGTAGTGTTGATAGCCTCAGGCCAGAACCAAAGAGGCGTGTTGTATTCATCAAGCATGGTGCGAGCCATCTCAACAAGAGTCCTGTTCTCGCGCTCCACAACGCAGTTCTGTTGAGGAGTGTATGGGGCTGATAGCTCATGAGTAATACCAAGTTCATCAAGATAGTCATCAAGACAAGTGTTCTTGAACTCCATCCCATTGTCACTCCGGATATGCTTGATCTTCACACCGAAATTCGTCGAGGCCCTTGAGAAAAATCAATTGAAGATTTCCTGCACTTCATGCTTAAATGTGATGATATGCACCCATGTATAACGAGAAAAGTCATCAACAATGACAAAGCCATAAAGAGATGCTACATTTGTGATTGCAGAATAATGTGTAGGGCCAAAGAGGTCCATGTGAAGCAATTCAAAAGGATGAGTGGTAGTCATGATAGTCTTCGAGGGATGCTTGGATTTGGCCATCTTTCCAGCTTTGCAAGTCCCGCAAAGATGGTCTTTAAGGAATTTGACACCCTCAATTCCAAGGATATGCTTCTTCTTCACAAGCGTGTGCAAGTTCCTCATGCCAGCACGACTAAGTCGTCGATGCCAAGCCATCCTTCTGAAGCTTTTGCAAGTAGGCATGTGGCGGGCTGTGGTCCTGTAGAGAAATCAACAATATACAAGTCTCCTCTCCTAAAGCCTTCGAAGACTTTGGAATTGTCAGATTCTAAAACTACAACACAATGATATTTGCCAAACACAACAACCATATCAAGGTCACAAAGCATTGAGACAGACATGAGATTGAATCCAAGAGACTCGACAAACATGACTTTGTCCATGTGTCGATCTTTTGAGATTGCAAACTTACCTAGGCCCAATACATTACTTTTTCCTTTATCAGCGTAGGTGATATGCTTCAGGTGAGATGGAGATAAAGCATAGTCCATCAGTAGGTTCTTTTCACCGGTCATGTGATTTGTCCATCCACTTTCGAGGACCCACTCAGTAGCTTCGAGAGAGTCATCGTGTAGAAGAATTAGTACATCTTACAACTCATATGCTTCATTGTGAAGAATATGACATCAATTTCATTAGAATGAATTTCATCAATAAGAGCAATTATATAAAGATTGAGGACGTGAGAAATGAATGTATCATTTCTGCAAGATTAGATTGCGTCCTTTCAAGCATTCTCAGGTGTCCAGCTAATTCTTCAGACGTTTAAGTTCGTCTGGAGACTTGACCCTACATAAGAGATTAGTTATTTATCTTCACGACCCACATCTGGAGGGGTGGCAAAGAGTTCATGATTCGACGAGCACCAATTGAGAATGGTGGCATTGAAGCAAGTGCACTTCGTTTCACAGCAGAGGGGTTAGAGTATGAATATGAGTAAGTAGAGAAATTCTTCGAGGACTTATGAACATAATGATTTGAAGGATAATGCACATATTCATAATCCTTCTTTCCCTGTGAAACAGATGTGTTAGCACGATGATGATCATATGTGGAATTTGATCCATTTGAGGAATTTGGTCCATATGACGATTTGGATCCATATGAAGATTTTGATCCATATGAAGAATTCGATCTGGGGTTCCTGTTCCTCACAGGAGGTATCATGAGGACATTCACTTGAAGATTTTCAAGGTGCCTTTTAGGACCCAGATTTTCTTTTCTTCATAGGGGGGCCATTCCTGCAGTTAGTTCCAACATGTCAAGAAAATACTTCACCATTCTGATTTTTGAGCAGTTTATAGTTTGAGTCAAATGACTCATCAAAAGAATATGAAGTTTCACAAGTAAAGCCAGATAAGGTAGATGGATCTACGGGAGGACCTTTTGCAGCAACCCATGAGGTTTTGGGATACTGCTCAGGTTTCCACTAGGTCCCTTCAACATTGAGTTTCTTCTCAAAGGCAATACCATCTTTCCTAGGGTTCTTGTTCAGAATCTGCTTTTTAAGCACACCACACAGAGTCTGATGACCTTTGAGGCTTTTGTACATGCCTATCACATACAATTCCTTCAACCCTGCATTTTCGTCAGTAGCATCAGTGTTTTCCTTAGTTGAGGAAATTGTCACCATAGAAACAGTTGAATAATTGGTAATAGTAGGAGCATTTAAACTTTCAGGTGAAGAATTTGCAGTTTCACGTTCAATGCATTTAAGACATGGTGGAATGAAATCCTCCAGAGCTGCGCTGATCTGTTGAGCAAGCAATGAATCGCGTTCCTTCTAAAGATCTTCATAACTCTCCCTTAGCTTCTCAAGATCTTGATTTCTTTGAAGAAATTCATAGGAAAGCTTCTCATGATCAGATAAGAGAGTGTTATGATTATCCTGATGGTTATTATACTTGGACTGAAGTCTCTAAAGATTTTCAGTCAAGATTTTAGATCGATCCATTTCTTCACCCAAAAGATCATCACTTCTTTATAGCATATTTTGAACCTTATCAAAGGCTTCTTGTTGTTTTATGGCAATTTTAGCAAGTTTGGAATAGCTAGGTTTCAGTTTTTCATCAGATTCATCTTCACTTGAATCAGACGTGGAATGGTTGAGTACCTTGGCACCTTTTGCCATGAAGCAGTAGGTGGGAGCGTAGTCATTGTTGTCGTCGTCAGCAGTGTCGGGGAAGTATTTTTCCTCAGTGTTGAAGATGGACTTGCGGACGAATGCCGTAGCGAGAGCCAGGCTTGCCACACCAGAGTGAGATTCCTCCTCTTCCTCATTTTCTTCAAATTCAGTTGAGTCCATTTCCTTGCCAATGAATGCCCGAGCTTTCATGGAACTCCTCTTCTTGTTAGAGGAAGACTTTGAGGATTTTCATGATGAGTACTTTGAAGATTTCTTCTTTTTCTTCGAGCCTTCTGAGCTATAGTCCTTGTATTTCTTCTTCTTCGATTCCTTTGCCCACTGAGGACAATCAGTGATAAAGTGACCAGGTTTCTTGCATTTGTGGCATGTCCTCTTCTTGGGATTGCGAGATGAAGAATCGAATCTTAAGTTATCACTTCTTGAAGATTTTGCAAAGCGACCACGTCTTGAGAACTTCTGAAATTTCCTCACGAGCATTGCTAGCTCCTGACTCAATTCTTCAGGATCGCCAAGGGTGCTATCAGAATCTTCACCTTCAGATGAGGAAACAGCCTTGGCCTTTACTGCACGGGATCTACCAGAACTTGGACCATAGAGATCTCTCTTTTCAGAAAGTTGGAACTCATGAGTGTTTAGCCTCTCGAGTATATCAGCGGGATCAAGTGACATGTAGTCTCCACGCTCTTGAATCATCAGTGCCAGAGTGTCGAATGATGAGTCAAGTGATCTCAGCTATTTCTTCACCATCTCGTGGTCTGTGATGTCTGTAGCACCAAGTGCTTGTAGCTCATTTGAGATATCAGTGAGGTGATCAAAGGTTTGCTGAACATTTTCATTGTCAAGTCTCTTGAAGCAGTTGAAGAGATTGTGAAGAACACCAACTCAAGAGTCACGTTGAGTTGAGACTCCTTCGTTGACCTTGGATAGCCTGTCCCAGATAAGATTTGCAGTCTCCAAAGCACTCACTCTGCCATACTGCCCTTTGCTCAGATGGCCACATATGCTATTCTTCGCTTCTGAGTCGAGTTGCTTGAATCTCTTGACATCAGCAGTGTTCACGGAAGGTGAGACGGAGGGGACACCAGTTTCCACAACGTACCATAGATCGTTGTCAATTTCCTCAAGATGCATGTGCATCTTGTTCTTCTAGTAGGGGTAGTCCATCCCATCAAAGGTAGGACACCCAGCTGAGACTTTGATCATATCTGTAGTCGACATAACTAAAACTCCAAGCGGTTAAACCAAAAGCACACAGAACAAGGGAGTACCTTGCTCTGATACCAATTGAAAGTGCGTTATATCGACTATAGGGGGGGTGAATAGGCGATTTTTACAAATTCGTCAGTGAGGAAAGTCTAGCTGAGGAATTTACTAAGCAACGAACTACTTAGCAGCGGAATAGATACTCAGGTGCAAGTATAACAAGACAGTAGCATGGTCATCATGATGAAATGAAAACAAGCACATAGTACAAGTAGTGTGTAAACAGGATAAGCAGGCTGAGGACTGAAGACTGAAGTCTGGAGAAATTGGGTTGAGGAAATTGAGAAAGTCTTCAGTCAAAGTATTCAAACTATACAGACGAAGTTCATCTAAACATAAATGAGTAAATGGAGGAGTTGAGGAAATAGAACCAGTAGGCTTGATGAAGACAATGATTTGTTAGACCAGTTCCAACTGTTGTGATAGTTGTACGTCTGGTTGGGGCGGCTAGGTATTTAAACCTGAGGACACACAGTCCCGGACACCCAGTCCTAGACACATAGTCCAAGACACCAAGTCCTCATCGTATTCCCCTTGAGCTAAGGTCACACATACCTAGCCCAATCACTCGTGGTAAGTCTTCACAGGCAACTTCCAAACCTTCACAGAATTGGTCACCAGGCGATCCATAATTCCTCTCGGATGCTCTAGGCCATTGACGCCTAACCGTCTAGAAGATCACAGTCTTCAAAGGTAACAAGCATCGGTTCCACACACTAACAATCTCTTCAGCGATGCTCAATCACTTTTGGGTTTTAGGTGTTTGGGTTTTGGGTTTTTCCTCCCTTGATGATTTTCGCTCAAAGTCCTCGGGGGATGGGTTGCTCTTATGACAAGTGTCAGTTTCTCTTGGAGCAGCCAACCAACTAGTGGTTGTAGGGGGCGGCTATTTATAGGCTAGGGAGCATCCTGACATGATAAGACATAAATGGCCTTAAATGATATGACCGTTAGGTGGATAAGATATTTTGCGACAGCTGGCGCATAGCATAGCAACGGTCGGAAATTGAGTATCAAATTCCTCAGGGCTATCATGTTCCTCACTTGTAGGCAATCCGCACTGGCGAATCCCTAACTCCTTAGTCAGGACAAATTCCTCACAGACCAGAAGAACTTCATCTCTGTTACTGAAGAAATTGACTGAACTGTATGAGGTTTCCAATGGTTTCACTCGAAAGGTTTGGGTAGTGTAGGCTTTGAGTTGTGCATCACTTGGAAATATGTTTCCTTAGGTTTACCTCGACCCCCTTTAACAGTACGGTGTTTCCTATGACTCAAGAAAGAGAAAATGAAACTACGAAAACAAAAGTCTTCACGCTTCATGTTCGTCGCATGAATATCAAGTCTTCATGGTTACACCAATTTCTTCACTTTCAAAATCTTTAGAAAGTCGTCAGAAATCCAAAGTCTTCAGTTGAAGAAATTCATTTTTAGGGGTCGACTTTATGTGTAAATATCAAACTCCTCATAGACTTATAGACCTGTGTACACTCACAAACGCATCAGTCCCTTAACCTATAAGTCTTCAATTCATCAAAATCACTAAGGGGCACTAGATGCACTTACACTAAGGCGCGACGTCTTCGCACGTTTGTAGTCGGATTGTCAAAGACTACTCCTCCAATAACGATAATCATAATCTCATCGAAAGATGGGACACCTTTGCATCTATCATATGTAAACAACACCTGCACACAAACAACAAATCCTCGCAACCCGATGCGTAGAGGGGTTGTCAATCCCTCTTGGGTAAGGTAGTATGATTAAAATATGATTGATAGATGCAAAGAAAATAAAAGAAAATAAAATGCAAAAAGGTATTTTTGGATTTTTCATAGTACAGATCTGAAATAAAAGAAGCAAATAAATTGGAAATGCAAATAGCAACATAGATATGCAAGTATATAGTGAGAAATATACCCGGGGGCCGTAGGTTTCACTAGTGGCTTCGCTCGAAAAATAGCATACGATGGGTAAACTAATTATTGTTAGGCAATTGATAGAAGAGCGAATAATTATGACGATACCCAAGACAGTGATCATGTATATAGGCATCATGTCCAAGATTAGTAGACCGACTCCTGCCTGCATCTACTACTATTACTCCACACATCGACCACTGTCCATCATGCATCTAGTGTATTAAGTTCAAAATAGAACGGGGTAATTCCTTAAGAACGATGACACGATGTAGAAAAGATCTATTCATGTAGGAATAGACTCCACCGTTTTATCCTTAACAGCAACGATATATGCGTGTCATGTCTTTTTCTGTCACTGAGATTGAGCACCGCAAGTTTGAACCCATTACAAAGCACCTCTTCGCATTGCAAGATAGATAAACCAATTTGGCCAAACAAAATCGAAATATCAAAGAAGAAATATGACTATATAATAATCATGTATGAATAGAAATAGATCTGATCATAAACTCACAATTCATCGGATCCCAAAAAACACACAATAAAAAAGTTACATCAAATAGATATCTGAAGAGATCATTGTATTGAAGATCAAAACGAGAGAAGAAGACATCTAGCTACTACCTACAGACACGTAGATCTATGGTAAACTACTCACGCATCATCGGAGAGGCACCAATGAGGATGATGAACCCTTCCATGATCGTGTTCCTCTCCGGTGGAGTGCCGGGAAATGGCTCTAGGTAGGATCTCGTAGTTTTAGAACTTGCGGCGGATGCAACAATTTTTCTTCGACTCATCTAGAGTTTCTGGAATATTTTAGTACTTATAGAGCTGCGAGGCAGTCGAGGGGACTCCC
This sequence comes from Secale cereale, assembly GCA_902687465.1. Classification (NCBI taxonomy): domain Eukaryota; kingdom Viridiplantae; phylum Streptophyta; class Magnoliopsida; order Poales; family Poaceae; genus Secale; species Secale cereale. The sequence continues at coordinate 404,188,361 of LR738712.1, forward strand.
GTGGGCCCCACTACCCACCAGGGTGCGCCAGTGGCCAGCGGCGCTGTCACACCCTGATTTTCATGCCACAACACTTAAGACAATAAATCATGATAAAATGTGGTTTGACAAAATTTTTGAGTGTTTTGAACATTGCTTTATTGGATTTTTCTTTGTTGTTTGCAAGTTCTCTAAAAATAAAATAAACCCTCCAACTCTTATACTCCTTCTCCGTGATCCAAAACTTTGTCCAATGATCATGCCATGTGTATAGAACAAAATAGTATTTTCTTACAAAAATAATTTGGCCAAAAAGTATTTTCTAAATTAGGTTTTCCAAAAACCCCTGAATTGAGACCTGTACTACGAGTACTTAATTAAGGATGTGAAAAATCTTTCAAAAATTGTATTTCACTCCTATTAGATATATGACTCCCCAAAAGCACAAAAAATATAATTTTAAAATTTATTTTGATATTTTATTTAAAATATTTTTCTTTAGGCCAGAAATGGTCTTTAATAGGTTAAAATTATTTTATTGTTTCATAAATATTTGAGAACATTTAGGGAGACTCCCCCGACATATATTGTCCATATATAAGAGTTTCAACACATGGTCATGTCCAAAATATTGGTCAAATCCATCAAAACCACTTTATGGATATTTCAAGCTTTTGAAATATCTACAAAAGAAATATTCTCTGTAAATTCCAAGAAAATTCTAGCATGTAAAAAATTCCCTATTTGGTGATCTTGCCAAGTCTCATGTCTTGGAAAACAAGATAACATCACTAAAACCCCTCAAGACTATTTCTGTCCATTTTGAGGTTTGAGCAACTTTACATTGCCAAACATATCCAAATGATCTCAAACATGGTACACTTTCCCAAATGGTCTAATTATTCATCTAGACCAAATGTCACAGGTTGTAGAAGAAGATAACTTGATCAAAGTGCGCCAAACCCCTCTCCGTCCATATCCAAGTTTGAACAACTTTACATTGTCAACTTTCTCCTTTTCATCCCAAATTTTGTGAACATGCTCAAATCCTCAAATAATGACACTACACCAAGTGGTGCATAAAGGAGAAAATATTCTCATGACTAAATCTTGGAAAATCTATTTTGTTGATTTCTAGGGTTTGCCAAAGTTACATCGGCAACTTTCTTCAAATGGACTCAAACTTGGTGATCATCCTTAGTTTTATATGCCATCTGATCTTGTTAATTCTCATGTCAAGTGGAATCCATTTGCTTGACCAAACTAGCATCAAACACCTTCTGCCATTTTTCCAAAATCACCATTTTGACCACTTAAACCATTCTCTTTGAGATCAACTTATTACCACAACTTCATCTAGTCACCCTCTATCTCCAGTAACTCCCTCCCAACCAAAGATCCATGATTGAGGGGTAAAACCGCCCTTTTTACTCTCTGGATAACCATGAAAGAGATAGTTTTACCTCCCTCTCTCCCGGTTCCTTCACCTCTGCTCCTACCTTAGCTCCTAAGAAGTTTTGGGAATCTCCAGAGCCTCCAAGACACAAGTAGAAACCCTTGTGCCCATAGTTTGTGCCAATGCCAGCCAAGACCGCGCTCTGGAACGTGCTACAATGCGCTCCTGCACTGTAGCCGCCTGCCATTCCAATGCCCCGACCACCTAGGGCCTCCCTTCTCGAGTCTCCTGAGGTTGCCTCGACGTCCATGACACACAATTTTATCGGGCCCCTCCTCCCTTGCCCTCTTTCTCCCTCTGCAGAGCTCACCGAGCGCGCCCTAGACCGCGCCCACGGTGCACCAACGCCACCCGTATTTAGAGGCCCTCTCAAGCCCTCCTCGGGCCTCCCGTCACACTCTCTTTCTCCCAGAAATCTTCCAGACAAACTATCTCTCTCCCTCACGCCCTCCTTCCTCCTCCATGGCCGCCATGGTCACCGTTGGACTCAACCCGGCTCTGGTGAACTAGGGCTTCTCCTCCTCTCCTTTGACCACCAGGAGAAGAGCCGCAGACCAACGGAGCCCTCCCACTCATTCTTCCCCAACCCTAGTGCCCCATGGTGTAGCGCAATTCTCCCAAAGCCTCCCGCCGACATCAGGGTCGCCATCGCTCCGGCTCCTCCTAGCCCGCGTGAGACCCCTGGATGGATGTGGCTAGGCCTCCCGAGTCCTTCGGTGCGGCGGACGCCACCGGGAAGGGCCGGAGTCACCGGGGATGTGTGCCGGCATGGGCTCTACCTCGCCTCCTCTATTTTAAGCGGCAGAAGACGACGGCACCACATCAGCCAACGGGCCTCGCCTGTCAACGGCTCGGCGCAGGGCCTGAGCCACCGGGGCCTATCCAGTTTAAGTGGACACGGGTCCACCTCCAAGCCGCCTCCCATGCGGGAAGGCGTAATGCCCAAGTACGCATTCGACGTCGCCCAAGCCTTGCGTGCAGCTGACCTGCTGGGCCGGCCGAACGACTATCCTACGCCTAGTGCATAATATTTGGTATACCCATATCTTCTCTTTTTCTTTCTCTGTAAAACTTGTAAAATCTCCCAAATATTCAAATGAACTCCAAATTTGGTGATTCAAATTCCTAGTGGCTTATAAATTCCTGATCTACTTCATAGTGCATCATGCACATTTTTCCAGAAACTTCTTCGAAATTATTTAACGAATCCCATTTTTTCATTTCTGTGATAAACTTTAGAAAATCACTAAGAGCTCAAATTTGATCCAAATGCCATGATTAAAATTTAGTTTTTGAAAATTTTCCCAATACTTTCCACATAAAATATTGGTCCATTTCTCCATACATTGCCAACTTTACAAATTCATAGGAAAATCATTTGAACTCCACATCAAGTGAAACCAACTCCTAGATGCTTCTAAAATCATTCCTTGTTAAATGGGTGCCTTTTCTCATTTTTCGAAATAATATTTCTGTACACTTCTTGCAACTCCATAAATGGCTTGAATCCTTCATATTGAAATGTTCCAAAATATCCATTAATCCAATGCCAATGAAACCACTTTGGTCATTTTTCATATGACCAAAGGTATACTAGATAAGTCCAATTCACATTTTTAGAGAACTTTTATTTTTGCCTTGTTGTGTTTCTTAATGTGATTGTTTCCGACATTAGTTGACGAAGTAGATGGAATACTCAGAGATGGACCATAAGGATTGAAGACCTTGCGGAGCCAGGCAAGCAGCCCTTTGACCACGACGAACCATTTTACATCATAATAGCATTTTCATTGTTTCATTGAGTGCATGATATATCTTGAATGGCAACCTTGCTAGACTTGCCTACATTGCATACTCGCTACTTGCGTGATTCATAGCTCTATTCTGTGCATGGACTTGCATAAATTCTGTGAAAATAACCTTGAGAGAAATCTCTCGAAAGCCCAATGAGTGCCACTAATGCTTTTGGGAGATGATGTTGAACTAGGTCACTACTTGGTGGAGAAGTAGTGTACCAAGGCTTGATGAAAGTGTTGTTTACAAAGATGGATTAGATTAAGATTTGTCGACCATTGCAACCAAATATGCGCAACCACTCAACCCTTATATGGGAAAGGGCATTATTAATTACCTAATTCATGCTAGTATGGATGCCCACATTACTATTGATGGGAGTGTCATGGTCACTCTCGGGACGGGGTCGTACTTGGATAGGCGGCCATGACTATTCTTACAGGGCAGCGGACACACCGTTGGTTCCCCGTGCTTGTGTTATGTGATGAATATGGGAGCGTGGCCCCACAAAAAATTTATTATGTGCCAATGTTCAGCACGGGGGCTGCTACCAATCGAGTGTGCTCTATGTTAGTCATGGCTAGGGAAAGGTAGTGATCGGGTGCTTACCCCGGGTACTTGAGGTACCGCGGGTCATGGATGACACGGAAGTTCCCCGGATCTTGTGGGTAAATGTGCAACCTCTGCAGAGTGTCAAACTATTCGAATAGCCGTGTCCACGGTGAAGGACAGTTGGGTGGTGCTTCTTAGACTATGTCCATATGTTTGTGAAGAACAACATAGTTTGGTAATATTGTTGATATGATTAATGAGGAAGTTACGACGAGCTTGAGCATGAGTTGTTCATAACTCTTTCTTGATGTTGATGTTTGTAGCCTCCTGATATTTTTTGCAGACACATTCATGTCCTTGATAAATGTTGAACATACTTGCATGAGAAAAACTAGCTTTCCGCCAAAACGCCAATTTAGCAGTTGAGCCTTGCATAATTATTCTGTTATCACTATTGGGTTATTTGCGAGTACATTCAAAGTACTGATTGGCTTGCCACTGGTTACTTTATTGGCCAGGCATGAAAGAATAGGTGTAAGATGAAGATTTCTTTGGTGACGAACATGTGAGCAAGGACACTTCCCAGTAAGAATGCTTGTAGGGTTAAGGCAAATGGCATGGGTTCACTCGATCGTTGAAGATTTCTGCTGTGATGATATACACAAGACTTGACCATAATGGTTATACTTGTGTAAGATGGTATGTATGGATGTAAGACTCTTGTAATTCAGCTTTTGTGTTTTTAGTAAGCATTGATCTCTGGCATCACCGTACACATGCATTCGGTGATCACGACTTATGAGTTGGGGTCCCCACAGAGCGGGTATCCGAGCCATCTTGACTGTAGGAAGCCTTATTTAGCATGGTCGTTAGTTAGGGTAAACTATTTCAAAACTAGCACTAATTTTCAAAAACTATCTATACTTCTCTTCCCTTCTGAGTTTTTCGAAAACAAAGATATATTTTCCATATTGACCTCTTCCCCTTCAAAACTTTTTCTAAATGACCCCTAGTACCCTTATGTCCCTAACCATGGGATTCCTTGTAATCATCGTGCATAATCTAGAAGGAAGACACCTTGCCAAACATTCACCCACATCTTCTAAACACAAATTTGGCGACACCGCGACAAGACAGAACACACCATCTCAAGGATTGAGAAAACCAAGACTCGGAAGATGGTGACACCCTTGACACTGCCCCAAGATGATGCAACCTTGTCCTATGACGACGAGGGTGTAAGATATGCAAGATCATGATATACATCGCTAATAGAGAAACCATGTCCTTACCATTGTTGCATCGGCCACCACCGGTGGCTGAGAACCTAGCCATTTGGTCTGCCTCACTATAGTGAGCAGGAAAACGGTTCTCGGCATCCCTCGCTCTCGGTGATGATATTTTCAACAATGTTTCCGATAGATTGGACCTCTACTATGCCTTGTTAATGTCATTGTATAAAGGATTGCCTATCTGGTACCCTCGATACCTTAGAAGGAAAAAGTGATCGTCCTTTTTAAGAAGATAACGAAAGATTGAGTCAATGCCAGTTACGAAGAACCACCTTCACCCCGTCAGCTCATCAGGCAAGAAGTTGTTGAAGATTCTTCAGGCCCAATCCGAATCATTTCATCGAACAACTACAAGAGACGCAGTGACACCTGAGGAAGACCCGGAAGACTGCACGAGACACGAAGCAACGCACGACTACTTAGTCTAAGAAACCCTAGGGTAGGATGAGTCATGTATCCCCTATGCGAAGTCAAGTCCGTGCGATGGTTCAAAGGAAACCATGTTGTGTGTTGCTTGTTTTCATCTATTTGAGTTTTGATATAAGTCACACTTTTGCCCTAGGAAACAAGTACGTGACTATATGACCTACCTTATTTTAAATGCTTGTGTTTGGCCCTTTCGACACTTGTTTGTTTGCACTTGCATCATAGAACCCCCTTTAGGAATCCCCCCATCTATGATACTTTTTCATATCATCTCTCTCATCAACTGAAAGACCAGAAAGACAAGATACACCAAGGATTCTACTTCGACAACCAACTAGCACTGAAGACTTTTGCTACAACCACCTCGACCAAGGGCAACCCCTTAGAGTTATGTTTACCCCTCAAGACTGGAAACCCATCCCTAAACCCTTCGATATTTCATGAGATAACCCAGCTCGAATCCTTAAACATGTGCAAGAGAACCAGTTAAGCTTCAGTAAGCTTTGCTCATCACTAGGCTCATTATGGAACTAGTTGACGTAGTGAGCAAGCACATTGTCATCATAATAAGCACAAGAACTAACGATGCCATAGGGAAGCCAATTTGAGGATATAGGAATAGAGGACAAATGACTTGATGAGTTTATATCAGTGACCTTGAGTAAATATCTGAGACTCTTTGGTGGATTATGAGGCTTTCATGTTGGTAGATGAACTTTGTGGGATCATGTTAATAGAGTAGCATAACTTTCATTACCCCTGAGTAATTGGATTTAGTAAGATAATTATGATCGCAAGATGAAATTCTTGGAAGTATAAGGATTTGACTTAGCCAGGGGATATTGATAGGAGATAGTGGACATTACGGTAGTGACTTGGGGGGAACATGTAGGAATTCTTGTTGGACTTGAGATTTGGATTAAATAGGTGATCCTAGTGGAGTATAGGTGTTGAGTAAGTCTACATGCTTCAGAGGAAATTGGATTTAGACTGATGATCTCGATCATGATACCATGTTTCCAGTGAGCGATAAACTAGGAGATTGGATTAATTGTCAAAATTGATTTATGGACCTATATAAGCTTGACATAGGAGTTTATCAGATCTCAATAATGGGAACTGGTGGATTGACTATAGTAAGGATAGCCCTTTCAAGTATTTGGGGATTATAGGACATTAGAAGATCACGCGGAACACCATAGACATTGGATTTGTAGAATTAATGAATTATGTAGTGATTGATTGAAGTTAATGGGCCATTGGAGTGGATACATGGGAAGGAAACATGATCTTGGATTGGAATATGATGTGTTTCCTTAGGATAAAGGTGCAATATCTTGGACCTTGGAAGAATAGGGTGAGCCCTTGGATGGTCATGTTTAATCCCATGGATTTTTACATAGGGATAGCCATACACATCAGTTTGGGGATAGTTGACATGTATGATTTTGTTAGACCTGCTCTTGGGAGTCATAAGGACATGAATAGCATGAGTGATGATTGGAGTTGACCTATACCAGATGATGCTTCTGGTGATATAAAGTGATTTGTTTAGAGGAATAGATAGAACAATTGGCATCTTAGAAACTGTGCTCAAGGATAAGATGATAAATGTTCACTCACACCCTAGAATCCTTGAAACCCTTAAGCCTTACCAAGCCACATCGTGGTCGGATCATGACCATGGGCCTTGACTCTACCTCAAGAACACCTTGGCCCATACTAAAGTAACTCAACCATGACCACCACCAATACCCCATCCTACTTTATGTACCTCATGAACAAAGTCTTCATGGAGTACTAGAACAAATTGGTTGTCAACTTTATTTGAGGACATACTTGTCTACCCAAAGACGGAAGAAGAGCCGCAAGTCAGAGAACATTTGAAGACCGCCATGTCAAGGAGGAAGAACTACACCAACCACCATCATCAAGAAGGAAACTTTCTCATCGAAGATCATGTGTATCTGCAAGCCACTCCTCTAAAAAGAACCAAACATTTCCATGTCAAAGGGAAGCTCACACCAAGATTTTCTACCCTCTTCGAGATCACTGCAAGACGAAGAGAAGACCGTTGCCAACTGGAGTTGCCACCTGATTTGTCATATGTGCACAACGTTATCCACGTGACACAGCTCCGGAAGTGTATCCAACTTCGGAGCTATCCCGATCACCAACAAGGACATCGATCACCGAGCCATCGACTCCTAGCAGATCTAACCTACAGCGAGCGACCCATTTGCAACCTGGATCAAAAGGAACATTATACACGAAGCAACAACATCCAGTACTTCAAGGTTCAATTGAGCACCACTCGGAAGAAGAAGCAGTATGAGGATGTGAAGACTACCCCAGATCCAAGTTTCTGTATTCCTTTCCGCACCTAGTTTGGGAATCTCGGGGACGAGATTCTTGTAATGGGGGTTGGTCAGTCACACCCTGATTTTCATGCCACAACACTTAAGATAATAAATCAAGATAAAAATGTGGTTCGACAAAAACTTTTGAGTGTTTTGAACTTTGCTTGATTGGATTTTTGTTTGCTATTTGCTCTAAAAATCAAATAAATCCTCCAACTCTTATACTCCTTCTCCGTGATCCAAAACTTTGTCCAATGATCATGCCATGTGTGTAAAACAAAATAGCATTTTCTATTTGTTTTGGCAAAAACGTATTTTCTTAATTAGGTTTTCCAAAAACCCCTGAATTGAGACTTCAACTACAAGTACTTAATTATGGGTGTGAAAAATCTTTCAAAAATTATATTTGACTCCTATTACATATATGACTCCCAAAATCCACAAAAATATTATTTTAACATTTATTGTGCTGTTTTATATAAAGGCTTCTTCTTTAGGAAAGAAATGGTGTTTAATAGGTTAAAATTATTTTAATGTTTCTTAAATATTTGAGAAAATTTAGGGAGACTCAGTGTACATATATTTTCCATATATAAGAGTTTCAACACATGGTCATGTTCAAAATATTGGTCAAATCCATCAAAAACACTTTCTGGATATTTCAAGCTTTTGAAATATCTACAAATGCAATATTCTTTGTAAATTCCAAGTAAATTCTAGCATGTAAAAAATTCCCTATTTGGTGATCTCGCCAAGTCACATGTCTTGGAAAACAAAATAACATCACCAAAACCCCTCAAAACTATTTGTGTCCATTTTGAAGTTTGATCAACTTTACATTGCCAAACATATCCGAATGATCTCAAACTTAGTAAAACTTGCCAAATGGTCTAATTATTCATCTAGACCAAATGGAACAAGTTTTAGAACAAGATAACTTGATCAAAGTGCCCCAAACCCATGTTTGTCCAGATCCATGTTTGAACAACTTTACATGGCCAACTTTCTCCTTTTCATCCCAAATTTTGTGGACATGCTCAAATCCTAAAATAATTACACTACATCAAGTGATGCATCAAGGAGAAAATATTTTCATGACTAAATCTTGGTAAATCTATTTCTGTTGATTTCTAGGTTTGCCAAAGTTACATTGGCAACTTTCTTCAAATGGACACAAACTTGGTGATCATCCTCAGTTATATATGCCATTTGATCTTGTTAATTCTAATGTCAAGTGCAATCCATTTGCTTGACCAAACTATCATCAAACATCTTATGCAATTTTTTCAAAATCACTATTTTGACCACTTACACTATTCTCCTAGAGCTCAACTTGTTACCAGAGCTTCATCTAGTCACCCTCTATCTCTAGTAACTCCCTCCCAACTAGACCTCCATTATTGAGGTGTAAACCCTCCCCCCCCTAAACTCTCTGGAAAGCCATGTCAGAGCTAGTTTTACCTCCCTCCCTCCCCATTCCTTCACCTCTACTCCTACCTTAGCTCGTAAGAACTCTTGGGCATCTCCAGAACCTCTAAGTCACATGTGGACACGCCTATGCCCATAGCTTTTGCCAATGCCAGCCAAGACCGCGCTGTGGAGCATGCTACAGTGTGCTCCCACAATGTAGCCACCCTCATTCCAATGCCCCGACCACCTAGGGCCTCCTTCATCGTGTATCACGAGGTCTCCTCGACGTCCACGGCATGCAATGCTATAGGCCCCCTCCTCCCTTGCTCTATTTCTCCCTCTGCGGAGCTCGCCGAGCGCGCCCTAGACCGCGCCCACGGTGCACCAACGCCACCCCTATTTAGAGGCCCTCTCAAGCCCTCCTCTCTGGCCTCCTATCTCTCTCTCTCTCTCTCTTTCTTTCTTCGAGAAAGCTCCCATACAAGCTATCTATCCCCCTCGCGCCCTCCTGCCCCCTCCATGGCCGTCATGGTGGCCGTCGGCCTCAACCCGGCTCCGGCGAACCAGGGTCTCTCCTCCTTTCGTTTGACCATGAGGAGAAGAGCAGCAGACCAGCGGAGCCCTCCCACTCCTTCCCCTACCCAAGTGCCCCATGGAGTCGGGCCCATCTTTTCCCGAACCGCCCGTCGGCGTAAGGGTCGCCATCGCTCCAGCTCCTCCTAGCCGGCGTGAGGCCCCTGGATGGATGTAGCTCGGCCTCCCTAGTCCGTCATTGCGCCGGACGCCATCGAGGACGGCCAGAGTCGTCGAGGATGTGCGTCGGCGCGCGCTCTGCCACGCCTCCTCTACTTCGAGCGGTGGAAGACGACGGCGCCACATCGGCAGCGGGCCCCTCCTGTCAATGGCTCGGCGCAGGGCCTTAGCCACTGATGGGTGGGCCTGTCCTATTTAAGTGGACACGGGTCCACCACTTAGCCACCTCCCATGTGAGAAGGCGTAATGCCCAAGTACGCCTCCGACGTCGCCAAAGCCTAGTGCGTAATATTTGGTATACCCATATCTCCTGTTTTTCTTTTTCTGTAAAACTTGTAAAATCTCCAAAATATTCAAATGAACTCGAAATTTTGTGATGCAAATTCCTAGTGGCTTATAAATTCCCGATCTACTTCATAGTGCATCATGCACATTTTTCCTGAATCTTTTTCTTTGGAATTATTTAACAAATCCCACTTTTTCCATTTATGTGATAAACTTTGGAAAATCACAAAGATCTCAAATTTGATACAAATGCCATGATTAAAATTCCTAGATACCTATAAGTTCAAAACTTAGTTTTTGAACATTTTTTCCAATACTTTCTCTACCACATCAAATATTGGTCCATTTCTCCATACGTTGCCAACTTTGCAAATTCATAGGAAAATCATTTGAACTCAAAATCCAGCGAAACCAACTCCTAGATGCTTCTAAAATCGTTCCTTGTTAAATGGGTGTCTTTGCTCATTTTTAAAAATAATATTTTTGTACACTTCTTGCAAATCCATAAATCCCTTGAATCCTTCACATTGAAATGTTCCAAAATATCCAGTGATCCAATGCCAATAAAACACTTTGGTCATTTTTGATATGACAAAAGTCCAATTCACATTTTTAGAGCACTTTTATTTTTGCCTTGTTTTGTTGCTTACTGTGATTGTTTCCGATGTTAATTGACGAAGTAGACAGAATACTCGGAGATGGACCACAAGTATTGAATACCTTGCAGAGACAGGCAAGCAGCCCTTTGACTTTGATGAACCGTTTTACATCATAATAGCATTTTCATCGTTTCATCGAGTGCATGATATCTTGAATGGCAACCTTTCTAGGCTTGCCTCCATTTCATACTCGCTACTTGCATGATTCGTAGCTCTATTCCGTGTTTAGAGATACGATGGTGAAACCATAGTTGTTGACGCATGGACTTGCATAAATTCCATGAAAATCACTTTGAGAAAATTCTCTCGAAAGCCCAATGTGTGCCACTAATGCCGTTTGGAGATGATGATGAACTAGGGCACTACTTGGTGGAGAAATAGTGTACCAAGGCTTGATGAAAGTGTTATTTATAGAGATGGATTAGATTAAGATTTGTCGACCGTCTAAACAAACATGGGCAACCACTCTATCCTTATATGGGAAAGGGCATTATTGATTACCTAATTCGTGCTAGCATGGATGCCCGCATTACTAGTGACGGGAGCGGCGTGGTCACTCTCGGGACGGGGTTGTGCTTGGATAGGCGGCCATGACTATTTTTACAGGCACCGAACACACCGTTGGTACCCCGTGCTTGTGTTATGTGATGAAAATGGGAGCATGGCTCCACAAAAAAATTATTATGTGACAATGTTTGGCTCAAGGGTTGCTCCAATCGAGTGGACCCTGTGTTATTCATGGCTAGGTAAAGGTAGTGATCGGGTGCTTACCCCGAGTACTTGAGGTACCGCGGGTTGTGGATGACAAGGAAGTTCCTCAGATCTTGTGGGTAAAGTGTTCAACCTCTTCAGAGTGTCAAACTATTTGAATAGTCATGTCCATGGTCAAGGACAGTTGGGTGGTGATGCATAGACTATGTCCATATGTTTCTGATGAACAACACGGTTTGGTAATATTGTTGATATGATTTGTGAGGAAGTTACGATGAGCTTGAGCATGACTTGTTCATAACTCTTTCTTGATGTTTATGTCTGTAACCTCCTGATATTTGTTGCAGATGCATTCACGTCCTTGATAAATGTTTATCATACTTGCATGAGAAAAACTAGCTTTTTGCAAAAATGCCAATTTATTACTAGAGCCTTGCATACTTATTCTATTATAACTCTTGGGTTGCTTGCGAGTACATTAAAAGTACTCATTAGCTTGCCACTGGTTATTTTATTGGCCAGGCATGAATGAACATGAGTAAAATGAAGATTTCTTTGGTGATGAACATGCGAGCTAGGACACTTCCCAGTCAGAATGCATGTAGGGTTAAGGGATATGGCATGGGTTCACGCTATCGTTGAAGATTTCTGCTGCGATAATATACTCAAGACATGACCATAATGGTCCTACTTGTGCCAAGCGGTATGTATGGATGTAAGACTCTTGTGATTCAGCTCGTGTGTGTTCAGTGAGCATTGATCTCTAGAATCACTGTACACGTGCATTCGATGATCATGACTTATGAGTCGGGGTCCCCGCAGGCGCGCCCTGGTGTCTTGTGGGCCACCACGGGCCTTCCCTCATGGACTTATTTGGCCTTCTAGATGTCTTCTAGTTCAAAAAAAAATATCATCGCTACAGCGGTTGAGGGAGTCCTCGATTAAGGGGTCCTCATGTGGCCGGATTCCTAGTTATGGGCCGGACTAGTGGGACTTGAAGATTATTGCTGAAGACTATCTCTCGTATCCGGATAGGACTCCCATATGTGTAAAATAGCAAGTTGAGACACTACTAGGAAAAGGCCTACTAATGGCGCACCTATTTTGGCCATTAATGGCGCACTACTGGTGCGCCATTAGTGCCACGCCATTAGTATTTTTTACTAATGGCGCACCACTGGTGCGCCATTAGTATCTGGTATACTAATGGCGCACCATAGACCATGGTGCGCCATTAGTATGCCTCCCAGGGGGGCCATATATACCCAGGTGCTTTGGCATACTAATGGCGCACTCTTGCGTGATGCGCCATTAGTAACTTTGGCATACTAATGGCGCACTGCGGGATGATGCGCCATTAGTATCCTTTGGCATACTAATGGCGCACTGTGATGTGATGCGCCATTAGTATGAATATTAGGTTTTTTTTTTACTTTTCTGTTTTTTGCACAGGTTACAAAATGTATTATTGGACAGAATATAGATAGCAGCACACGGCAACAACAGATTCATCGAATATAATAGAAGATTAGTCTCTGAATACAATTCATCATATTAGTCTCCGAATACAATTCATCATATTAGTCTCCGAATTCAAAAGACCGAACAAAGATAGAACATTATATTACAAGTCTCGAGACCGCGAGTAGTGAGTTTGTCTTCACATTACAAGTCGATATTGATCATCTAAACTACCATCACATAGAAGAGAGCTGCGGTCATCACGATGAGCATCATCACGATGAAACTCGTCTTCATCCGGTTCCTCCAACACTCCCTCCCCTCTCCCGCTAGATAGCGAGCGTATCTAGATTCCGCCTCCGCCCTAGTGGTGTACCCTTTGTAACTGTTACCGCTGAAACAGTGAACGGTGAACCTTACCCTTGTACACGACATATGACTGCATCGCTATGCACTAGCCAAATGAAACGTTAGTACCAATTCACAGACAATACATAAGCAATATATAAGTATGCAACAGAACGGTCGGAAGAGAAAAGCAAGACATTAATAGCATCGATTACATATAATTTGAACGACTATCGAAACCAAAGAGACATACTACAAGTTCATTAAAGTTTAATTAGAACATGAGCCAATCGATGTTTTAGAACTATACACAGCATCACTACTTTCGACTCGACTCAAGGGACCGGAGCGTGGATGAAGCCGCCGTCTATCGTGGGAGTCATGAAATCGCGGGCGTTGTCAGCCTGCATTTGTAGCATTGTGTCTATGTCACTGTTGGATGGTTGATTTCTGAGGTAGAACTGCCCCGAGGTACGAAGGACATCTTGATGGATGATTTCCGCAAACTCCGACTGGATGCGAAAGAATTCTTGTCTAGTGTCCGCGTCCTAGATTGCCGACACGCTCGCGGCCCAATCTTTGAGTTTACTTGGTAGCAGAAGGTGATGATGGTCCCGTACGATCGCCCGCATGTGATGGATGGCGTAGTAGGCACCCTTCTGACCGCCAGGCGGCTGCTTGATGCAGCAGAACATCGTATTGTGGGCGAACACGTGCTTGCCGTACTTACGAAGAGGCCTGGTGAAGGTGCCTCCAGATTTGGCGTAGCCGGGGAGAACATCATCAAGAAATTTCTTGACATTTGTGTAGTCTACCTTCGACTGATGGTCCGAGTCGAAATACGTGGCCATGGAATATTTCGGGCTTAGGAGGATGAGTGTGCAATGTGTGTCACTGCACAAAACACGGAATGTTAAAAGAAAAACGATCGAAATCTAAGAATTCATATGTTACGAGGCGGTTGAGGGGACGACTTACTCGGGAAAGTAAGGCACGAGGAAGTTATCCTTATCTCGGTTTGCCAGAATGACGCCTTCGAGGTAAGAACTCGCGACTTGCCGGTCCCCAGTGCTGCCCAAGATCTTGGCACGCATGTAGAAGGGGTCGACTATCATGATGCCCGGGGTCTTGTCTCTAATGATCCGCATCTCCATACTCAGCGAAAATAGCTGAACGAAGGTGTAGTGCAGCGGATGAAGGTTAAACATAGCGAAGATGTCATCAAACCGCAGGACGATCGTACCCCCGATGGAGTTATCCACAAAGCCCTTGCCCTCTGGCACCTTGGCCGCGAAAACCGGGTATGCCACATCCTTCTCTCTGATACGCCGCTTCTCAAAAGAAAGAACACTGTCATGCAGACTCCGCGTAGCACCGGTTGCAGCATTGAGCGTATTAGTCGGTAGCATCGGCCTACCCGCCACATGCACCCTCCTCATTATATCCTCAGGTGAAGGTGGCCCGTCCTGAGCATGGATCGTACTCGGTGCCGGCTGGCTCGCACCCTTGTTAGTCTTTCTTTTTCGTGCCTTCTTCTTCTCCTGTAATGGGATCGAGTTTTGCTCACAGACCGCCTTCTTGAGTGTGTTGGGGCTGATAATATTTCGCACCTCGGCTATCTGAGGCTCGGTGAAGTCGGCAGCTGGAGGCGTCTCCTGAGAACTGAACGGCAGACGATGCCTGTTGAAACTTGGTTTCTCCGCGGTACCAGCTAGATCGCGCACGTCTTATATAGGGTTGGGTTCTTGAGTAGGAGGCCCCATGAATTCGCCATCGTACCCATGATCGGCAAACTACTCATCGACGTTGGCAAATGTATCATCGTCGTTGTCGTCGTCGTCGTTCGGATCCTGTGCCATATTCATGTTCGGATCCAGTGCCATAGGGATGTTCGGCACCGTTGCGGCGGTATTGCCATGGCTTGGCGCCAACACGACTACGGTGTTGTCTTTGGGGTGGTGTCCCCCACCCCCAAATGAATCTGGCTCTTCGGCCAAAGCAGGGGCCAGCTTAGGCAGGCGCTGAGGGTCATCAAATCATGTTCGTCGGCCCCGACGGGTCGAATCGGAGGTAACAACTCATCGCAGCCTGGCAGCACCCGAACCAGTTGAACCCTATACAAGGTGGGTGGCATCGAAGTACCGTGGAACACGGGGTTGCCCGGTTGAACGATTTTGCCCTTGGCGACATCGACCAACTCGTTGTTCATGAAGTGCAGGAGAGTGCACGGAACGTCGGCGGTGCCCTAGGAAAACATGTAGGGCATCAGGGATGCCCAGTCAAAGGCAAGGAGATGAAGTCCTCGGCCGAGAGAGGCTTAATTAGTTACCGTGATGATGGCGTCGAGCTCGGGTAATGTCGAGGCACCGCCAACGGCGGGCGTGCAATTGTCGGAGGGGCCGCTTGCTGTAGAGGTGCCGGCCGGTGTACACCCGGGTGCATTAAGCTCCCGTTCCGGCGTCGGAGACACCAATGCCGCCTCCGCCGGAGACACCAATGGCCCCGCCATCGCGTTCTGCGAGTTGCTGGATGAGAAGCTGGGAATCGGGGGTGGCCCCTGTTGGCCGCCCGTAATCCACGTAGTCAGCCCCTGAATCAAGGTAGGCATAATGCCGGTGAGCGTCGATCCCAGTTGTTGTTGCACTTGCTCTTGGACAATCTCTAGAATCCGCGCCACTTGTGCCTTGAGTTCTTGAACCTCGCGCGACTGGCTTTCCGAGCTGGTCTTTTTCTCCTTTCGCCCACCAGCGTTATAGTATGATGACCATTTTGTGGACAAGCCTTTGCGGCCACACGACCAGCTGACGACGGCTTACTGAGCTTATCCTATTTTTTCATTACATTCAACGCCCTATTTAGAGTGGTGTCCCAAGGGTTGCTCTTAGTCGACCCCGCGCTACTGCTTTCAGTCGCCTGCGGAAGGAATGTGAACCATTTAGAAATTTGGCTTCATTAATTAGAATGCAACCATATGGAGCTAATTACGCGGGGGTGTATTCCTTACCAGAACAAGCTCAAGTGCCCTGGTCTTCGGATCCGTGGTAAGCTCCTTTGTTTTCGGGTCCTTCTTGTACCGGGCCCTGGCAAAGTTCCTGGTCTGCTTGTCACCGTATTTATCGAAGAGGCGCGGTAGGCCTTGCTCGGCACGCTCCGCCTCCTCCTTGTCCCATATAGGCTCTGCCACTCTGTAACCGCCGGGACCGATTGTGTGTTCCCCTAAGTTCAGCTCCCGCATTTCTTTCCCCCACTGACTTGATTCGGAGGTTGCGGTGCTCTCGCACATGATCTTGAAGTCGTTGTAGTCATCTTCGATGATCGACGGATTTTTCTCCTTGATCTTCTCATAACTAAAACCTTTGTCAATCATTCTCTCCACCGTGCTTTTCCAAGTAGACAGGGCCGTGCTCATCCTCGTGAGGGCGGCATTGTTCACTTTATTCCCTTTGAGGCTTGTGTTTTCAAATTCAGCGGGGAACTTGTATCATTCGTGCAGTTTCGTGAAGAGGAGGTTGCAAAAATTCCCTCGGTCAGGATGCCTCAGGTTCTCGGTGTTGATCGAGACGGTGCTCCAGAGAATGCACCCGAGCTGAAGCGAGTACCCCTTGACTATTCGTTCGGGCGCCGTTGGATTCCCGTCGGAGTCCACTTCAGTAAACTCCTCCTTGACGGTGCGGAGCACGGTCGGGCGCTGGTCCTTCCGTTACCTCTTCGGTTGGCTACCATCTGTGCGTGCGCCGCCATCATCAGTGGTGGCATCCTCGGCGGCACCATCAGTGGTGTCATCCCCGACGGCACCATCAGTGGGGTCATCCTCGGCGGCACCATCAGTGGTGTCAGGATTGGTGTCTTTCGCGGCGTCCTCATACAAGTGAGGTTGTTCCTCCATCTCCTGGGACAGCTCCCAGAATGCCTTGCTGCCCGAACCGCAGGTCTCATCATTGTGGGCCATGTTTCTCTCTAAATAGGAAAAAAGTTTGGTCAAAAAGTTGGTTATTGTCAAGGAACAAGATCATGGTCTCATCATTTAGGGTTTGTCGACACCGAGGCATCCTAAAAGCTAAGCTTTTATCATTGAGGGTTTTTCGACGCCGAGGCACCCTAAAAGCCTAAGCTTTCATCATTTAGGTTTTTATCGACACCGAGGCACCCTAAAAGCCAAGGTTTTATAATTTATGGGTTGTCGACACCGAGGCATCCTAAAAGCTAAGCTGGGATGGAGAATTCTAAGTTGGCCTAATCACTTGGCTCTATCGCCGCCTATTGTTTAATGCAGTAAGAATAAAGGGGCAGTTGATCCTTCTTAATTAAGTATTAAGATACCCCGGCCCATGCATTAGTCATAAGTACCCCATATGTCCTATTTTTAGCAAAGTCATGCTAAAATTCACGGAAAATTTCAGCATGACCTTTGCTGAAAATAGGACATATGAAGTACCCGAATTTGCCGGAACGGAAGTTAATCGACATTCTAGCAAAATCAAGGGCCTCTCAGGGTACCTGCAAAATCATCAGGACACGATGGTTGGAGATAAAACCCAGCAAAAAGCTGCTCCAGGTTCACCAATTGACTGATACTCATGGGTAAGCAAAGCAAACTACTACTACCAAAACAAGAACCAGACAAACTGATATATAATTTCAAGCATGTCTAATACCAGCAGTTAATTGTAGCTTTTGCTTTTTAGTGCCAAATTCTAGCTAGTACCAGCAGTTAATTAGGTTAATTACCCACTGTTAGTAACAACACATATTTTAGCTAGCTAGTACCAGTGCTATTACCCATCAGTTAATTAGCTTTTGCTTTTGCTTTTCAGTGCCAAATTCTAGCTAGTACCAGCAGTTAATTAGGTTAATTACCCAATGTTAATAACAACACATATTTTAGCTAGCTAGTACCAGTGCTATTACCCTGCAGTTAATTAGCTTTTGCTTTTGCTTTTCAGTGCCAAATTCTAGCTAGTACCAGCAAATTAACATCTAGCAGCAATCATTTTCAAATATATATATATATACAAGACAGTAGGTAAAAGGAATTTATATGTTCCCACTTGACATTTTTATATTAACCTAAGGAAAAATGAATAGTTAGGTTAATTACCCACTGTTAATAACAACACATATATAAGAGAAACACCTGTTGTATTATCTCAATAAAATGAGCCAGATTTGCATTCCCTTCAACAAACAAAAAATAAATGTATGCGTGGCCTTATTATTTATGAAATATAAGAGAGACAACAAAATATATAAGAGAGACAGACACTTGCTCCACCCAACTTCTGTAGCTTTGGAGATGCAAACTTGCAGACTGAATAAGAACATCATGTGTGTAGAGGGTATTAACATTTTTGCTAAAAGTTCGGTGAACCAATTGAAAGCTACAAGTGTGACAAGTGTCAACCTTGGGAGATTCTTTGGTTTTGATTGTAATTTTCATTCTTAACCGTCTTTTGCGCAAATGTTAGTGTTCTGTTGTCTTTTTTTTTGTCGATGTTTACCTGACTTGCATCAGGACAATATATTCACATGAGCAACATGAATTTTCTACTCAATATATAAGATGGCATTGCCTGCTCACTTCACTATCCAACACTTGGCATTTTCTACTCAATATATAAGATGGCATTTTCATAAAGTAATGCTATTGGAGATCTTTTTAGTCTCCGCCATTTAGGTTTGCGTAATTCAAAAGTGAAGATGCTCCCGAGGTCTATTGAAAAGCTTTCAAATTTGTTGACACTGGACCTGTATAGATCAGATATACATTATTTGCCTAGTGGGGTTGTCAAACTGAAGAAGCTTAGGCACTTATTTGTTGAGAAAATGAATTATCTAGATTGGAGGGATATTCATTGTCACAGTGGTATGACCATCCCCATTGGTCTTGGGAATCTAACAAACCTGCAAACCCTATGAACATTGGAAGTGCAGGGTGACTCAGTTAGACATCTAGGGGAGCTGAGGCAACTGAAAAGCTTGAGGTTATCAAATGTAAAGGGAATCTACTGTGGACGCATCCGTGAGTCTCTAGTTCAGATGAAGTATTTGTCCAAGCTATCTGTGAATGCAAGTGATGAGAACGAGGTTCTCTTGTTGAACATCCTCCCACCAAATCTGCAGACGCCATCGTTGAGAGGACGATTACAGCTCGTCGGTGTCGGTGTCGGTGTCGGACCAGCTTCGTGCTCGCCTGAGGTAGCCATGGTGGGAGGAGGCAAGAAAACCTAGGGGAAAGGAGGGGAGCGGAGGGGAGGTATCACCTGGGGGGAGCCGCGCCGATGAGGTAGGGCTTGGGGGGGCCGCCGACGAGGTAGGGCTTGGGGGAGCCGCCGACGAGCCTCTTCCTCCTTCCTTGATGGGGCGGCGGCCTCTTCCTCCTTCCTCCT
>LR738712.1:404210010-404385961 GCA_902687465.1 Secale cereale
GGCGGCGGTGTCTGGGCAGCGCGCGGGGGTCGGGGCGGGGGGACGGCGGCGCGGGGGAGTGAGAGGGAGAGGGCGCGGCGTCGGGAGAGGGAGAGGGGAAGGGATCGATCTGGGCGAGGGCGAGGGAGAGAGGGAATAGATGGGGGCAGAATACTAATGGCGCACCTCCCCCTGGTGCGCCATAAGTACATCTATACTAATGGCGCACCTCCCCCTGGTGCGCCATTAGTATTTTTTTTATTTCTGTTCGAGCCAACAGGTTATCTTTCACCAAACTCATCCACATCAAATCCCATCTAGTAGCCCGATTGGTCAGCACGCATCTCTCACACTAGGAGGTCCTGGGTTCGATTCCCAGGCTCCACAATTTTTGTTTTTATACATTGAAAATGTTGTTTGATGCTTATTTGTGATTAAATATGTTCAAACTTGTTTAAATCATAACAGTAATATTTTTTTATAAAACAGTAATAATTTTTTAGAAAATATCATCAAATTTGTTATTTGGAAATATTTATGAATATGAAAAAATATCATCAAATTTATTATTTGAAAATATCATGAGTTCATGGGTCGGCGGCGGCGGCCGGTGGAGCGGGGGAGGGTGCGGTGGGTCGTCGGCGGTGATGGAGTAGGGGAGGGTGCGGGGGGTCGGCGGCGGCGGCCGGTGGATCGGGGGGTGCTCGGTGATGAGGGGGGCGGATCTGGCGAGGTGGGATAGCGATCGAGATGGAGGGGGATCGAGATCGAGTGTCCATGAAATTTAAAAACATTCAAGAGTTCAAAAAGTGCTCATGAAATACAATCGAGAAATGAAGGCTACGATTTAAATACAATCGATCTTAGCTAGCTATCTGTTCACAATCTTCTTGCCCTTCTTTTTCGCAAATGGAGTTCTTCTGTGGAACGGACGTCCTTTAGGTAGGGTGGTCCTGCTTCTTCTTGTGGTGTATGCTGCTACTTCATCATCGTCGTCATGTTCGATCTTCGGGTCGCCGTACTTGTCGAAGTCTTGCTCATTGGCTACTCCATCCATTCCGATGATCTTCCTTTTGCCTCTCCTCACGACAACACGACTGGGCTTTGACGGGTCGGTAATGAAGAAGCATTGGTCAACTTGGGAAGCTAGTACCCATGGCTCATTTTTCGCGGTGACGTTTGCGCCCGCGGTCTTGGATTTGGCTTCGGGTATAACCATGGTGGTGAAATACCGGTCTTCTTTTAGGACGCTCTTGGCCCATCTGACACGGAACATCGGGACCTTCTCTCTAGTGTAGCTCAGCTCCCAGATCTCCTCGATCCTTCAGTAGTATCTGTCCTTGTCGTTACCGGTGTAGGATTCCATCGTTACCCCGGAGTTCTGATAACCATCAGTCTTCATGTCCTTGGCCTCCGTGTAGAATGTGTAGCCGTTGATATCGTACGCCTCATAGGTCATCAGGTTGTGCTCGGCGCCCTGTGGCAAGGTGAATATGAGTTGTTCTTCCGCGGAAGAATCCTCATGTAAAGGGTACGACAGAAGCTCCTGCTTGAACCAACGCGTGACACATGAGTTGTGTTGTTTGATTATATCTCCGTCTGTCCTCTATTGGCCTCGGTCATTGTACATCTTCTCAATAAAGGTTTTGTGCTCTACCACCCAAGGATCGACCACGTCTATGTGTTGTAGCGTGACTAGGTTTGCTCTTTCAAAGTCGGCGAGTCGACCCTCGAAGTCGACATGCATTTTGCGGCGACCCTCACGGTGACCCCATCCAGCGAGCCTACCGAGGTGCCTGTTGACGGGCAGACCAACGGGGTTCTCGATGCCTAGATAATTCGTGCAGTAGGAGATGCACTCTTCGGTCAGAAAGCCCCTGGCTATGCTTCCCTCTGGACGTGACATGTTGCGAACGTATCCTTTGATGACACCATTCATCCTTTCGAACGGCATCATGCTATGCAGGAACGTCGGCCCGAGTTGGATGATATCATCCACGATATGGACCAGCAGATGCACCATAACGTCGAAGAATGCGGGCGGGAAGTACATCTCAAGCTTGCATAGTATCACCACGATCTCTTCCTGTAGCCTTCTGAGTTGCCTCGCGCCAACCGACTTCTGAGAGATGACGTCGAAAAAGTTGCATAGGCCAAATAGCGTTTCACGGACGTGAGCGTCCATGATCCCACGGATTGCAACTGGAAGTATCTGCGTCATCAGCACGTGACAGTCGTGAGACTTCATCCCGCTGAACTTCTGCTTCGCTGGGTCTAGGTATCTGCTTATCTTCCCAGCGTAACCGTAAGGAAGTTTTACTCCTACGAGGCAGGTGAAAAACTGCTCGATCTCCTCCTGACTTAGAGTGAAGCACGCGGGAGGGTAGTCATTTCTGGTCTTCTTGGCCTTTTTGCCTTTGCGACGACTTTCCGTGTCCTGCTTCGCCTCATCATCATCATCATCATCATCATCATCATCATTAGTGTGAAGCTCCTGCCTGATGCCCATTGATTTCAAGTCTGCCCTTGCTTTCGGCCCATCTTTGGTCCTCTCTGGCATGTTGAGCAGGGTACCAAGCAGACTCTCACACACGTTCTTCGTGATATGCATGACATCAAGGCTGTGAGGCACACGGTGGATCTTCCAGTACGGCAAGTCCCAGAAAACAGACATCGTTTTCCATACCTTCAGCAGCGGCTCTGGCGCCTTTCACTTCTTTCCCGGCTCTGGCGCCTTTTGCTTCTTTCCCGGCAGTGGGCAATCTTTCCAATTTTTCAACAGCTCATCTATTTCCTCACCGCTCCTCGTACGCGGGCGTATTCGGGGTTCGGTTTCACCATCGAACAGATCGTTGCGTTTTCTCCACAGGTCATCGTCGCGAAGCCACCTTCGATGTCCCATGAACACGGTTTTCGAAGACCCGGGATCTCTATCTAGCTGGCGATACGTTGTGTCATCCATGCACCTGACGCATCCAGAAAATCCGTGGACCACCTGCCCCGCGACATATCCGTAACCGAGATAGTCGTGCACCGTCGTGAGCAGTGCGGCTCTCATAGGGAAATATTCTTTCTCTGCTGCGTCCCACGTATTGGCTGGTGTTTTCCACAGCGTGTCTAGCTCCTCTTTCAGCAGCCCCAGATACAGATTGATGTCGTTCCCTGGTTGTTTCGGTCCTTCAATTAGCATACTCATGTGAATGTACTTCCTCTTCATGCACAACCAGGGGGGAAGGTTGTACATCCACACAAACACATGCCAGGTGCTATGTGTGCTTCTTTGGCTGCCAAACGGATTTGACTCCATCGGTGCTCGTGCCCAGCACGATGTTCCTTGGATCGTTCCCAAATTCTGCGTCTTCGAAGTTCAACGCTTGCCACTGGCTCGCAGCCTTAGGGTGAGTCAGCATCTTGTCTTTTTTATTTATCTCCGGATCATTTGCATCATCTTCTCGCTTCTTCTCCTCCCTATCCGCGTGCCAACGCAGCAGCTTTGCTACCTTAGGGTCCGCGAAATACCACTGCAGACGAGGAGTGATCGAAAGTACCACACCACTTTTCGAGGAGCTTTCTTCCTCTTCTTGTATCGAGTGACGCCGCACACCGGACATATGGTAGACTCCGCGTGCTCGTCCCGATAAATGATGCAATTGTTCATGCACACATGGTATTTCACATGCGGTAAATCCAGAGGACACACGATTTTCTTCGCCTCCTCGAAACTGGTCTGGCACTTGTTCCCCTTGGGAAGACGTTCGTGCCAGAATGACATGTTCTCGTTGAAGCATGCGTCGGTCATTTTGTGTTTTAGCTTCATCTCCAGAGCCATGAGCGTTACTTTCAGGCGGGTATCCTCGGGCCTGCATCCTTCATACAATGGAGTAACCGCGTCTATCTCCAGTTGATCCATCTTGGCTTTCTCTCGGGCGGCAGCTCTTGCGTTATCCGTCTGCTTGAGAAGCAGCTCTTGAATATGAGGGTCCTGCACCCAGCCCATCGATGGTCCAGCGTAGTCTGCTCCACCGGCATGATCATCTTCATGATCATGCCCGTCATCTGCTCCGGCATCTTCCTCATCATCATGTCCTGCATCTTCTACATGATGACTGTGTACAGCATCACCGTCGTGATCATCTCCTGGAGAGTCTTCATCTTCTCGCCCGCCCGAGCCGCGGTGGTTGTCTTGCTGCCCTTCCTCATTTCTTGCCCGGCCCCCATGGACGACTTCGTAGTCATCTTCATCACCTTGCCACCTATAGCCATCCATGAAACCACGCAAGAGCAGGTGGTCCCGCACCTGCCCGGAATCCGGGTTCGCAATAAGGCTCTTCAGCTTGCATCTTCGACACAGACATCTTATCTCCGTCTCGTTCTTTTGAAGCATCTCGGTCTTCGCGAAGCTCAAAAACCTATTCACGATGCCTTCGGTCATCGTGCGGACCATGGTCGCCTGCGGGGTAGAGCAAAACGATATTTTAGAACCAAGAAAAAATTTGGCATGACTTTCCCTAAAAATAGGACCAAAAAGAATGCATAATGCCAAAATTCTCGCCGAAACGGAAAGGAATCAACATTCTGGCAAAATATTGGCAACTATCGCATTTCAAATACCGGTACACCTACAAACACAAACATATATGCAACACCACAAACATATGCAACACCACGAACATACATAGATCTAGCTAGGCCATAAAAAGTGCATGTGCACATTATTGGAGAGGGAGAACAACATAAAGATAGCTTCCCCCCTTACTTACCTATCAAAAAAAGGTAATTTAACCACTTAATTTGAATGAATCTATTGTGGAAATGAGGTGACAAAGAGGAGGCAGCCGAGACAAGCTTTGGAGGAGGAGATGGAGAGAATGAAGTGGGGAGAAAGTGAGTGGGTAGGAGTGGTTGTCCAAAATTTCTTGTTGGTGCCCTAGTTACTAATGACGCACCATCACCAAATGCGCCATTAGTAACCCAGGTTACTAATGGCGCACCTGCTGGTGGTGTGCCATTGGTAGTTTTGCAAAAAAACTATACTAATGGCGCACTGTGGGATAGTGCGCCATTACTAGTTTAAACTAGTAATGGCGCACTGTGGCACGGTGCGCCATTAGTAGTTTTGCAAAAAAAAAAGAATAAAAAATATAATAAAAAATAATAGTAGTGGCGCACTCTCTGGCTGGTGCGCCATTAATAGTTACAACTAGTAATGGCGCACTGTGTCAGGATGCGCTATTAGTATGTTTGGAAAAGAAAAAAAATTGTTACTAGTGGCGCACCATGAGCCCGGTGCGCCATTAGTGTATTCCACACTAATGGCGCACCAGCACGTGGTGCGCCATTAGTATATACTAATGGCGCACCGCATGTCTGGTGCGCCATTAGTGTCCATCCTATCTATAGCCCTTTTCCTAGTAGTGAGAGTCCGGGTGTAATATTGTTCTTCCTCTGCAAGATGGTCATGTACAACCCTAGGTCTCTCGGGTGCATATATAAATCAGAGGGTTTAGTCCGTAGAGACAAGAATCACAATTACATTAGCTAGACTCCTAGGGTTTTAGCCATTACGATCTCGAGGTAGATCAACTCTTGTAACCCTATATTTATCAAGATCAATCAAGCAGGAACTAGGGTATTACCTCGAACGAGAGGGCCTGAACCTGGGTTAACATCGTGTTCCCAGTCTCTTGTTACCATCGGTCCTTAGACGCATAGTTCGGGACCCCCTATCAAAGATCCGCCGGTTTTGACACCGACACTGGTGCTTTCATTGAGAGTTCCACTGTGTCGTCGATAGAAGGATTAATGGCTCGCTTCGTCATCAATGACGGTGCCACCACTGAGGGGATTTTTCTCCCTGGCCAGCTTTTCATGTTCGACGGCTTCGTGCTTCATGCCAACACGGAAGGCCACCTCGAGCAGGTTGAAAGCTACGCCCCTGGTCATCAGATCAGATTTAGAAGCTTGAACTACGCTGCTGACGTCCGTGGAGATTGGATCTTCAACGGATTCGCACCCATGGCGGCTGCTCCCTGCCTCCATGATGAAGACGTCTTAGATCTATCATCGGACCCCTTCCAGGGGTCAACACCTGCGATAGCTCTGGCCCTAGATTTGGAGCAGATCGCTTCATCCGAAGATGGGCAGATCAAACCCTCCACGAAAACCGCAGATTTAGCGACCCAGACACCTCCGAAGTGAGGGATGGCAATGGCAAGCCACGACGTAATAAGAACAAGCATCGAAACAATACCGGAAGCACAAATGACACGGCAGTAAATGCTGGATTCAGTGGCTCTAGGCCCGGTCAACGGAAGAAGCCATTCAAAGGCAACAGAGACAGTCCATCTAGCTTTGACAAAATACTAGAAATGCCTTGCCAGATTAATGGCACCCCTGATAAACCTGCAAACCACACCAACCAAAACTATTGGGTCTTCAAGCAGTCCGACAAGTTAAATGCCGAACACAAGCGGAAAGGACCTCAAAGTGAGGACGAAGATGAACCTCGCCAGCCGAACAGGGGGGATAGAAGAAATTTCCACTGGAGGTAAAAACCATGAATATGATCTACTCTACCCATATCCCCAAGATCGAACGCAAGCGCGCACTCAGGGACGTTTACACCGTAGAGCATATCGCCCCCAAGTTCAACCCATGGTCGGCTTGTCCGATCACCTTTGATCACAGGGATCACCCAACCAGTATTCATCACGGAGGTTCGGCGGCCCTAGTGCTCGATCCTATAATTGATGGATATCATCTTACTCGAGTCCTTATGGATGGCGGCATCAGCCTCAATCTAACATACCAGGACACTGTCTGCAAGATGGGGATAGACCCGTAAAGAATTAAGCCCAGCAGCACTACCTTTAAAGGAGTGATACCAGGCATAGAAGCCCACTACACGGGCTCATTAACACTGGAGGTCGTATTCGGCTCTCCTGATAACTTCCGAAGCCAAGAGTTAATCTTCGACATCGCTCCTTTCTGAAGCGACTATCATGCACTACTCGGAAGAACGGCCTTCGCCCGCTTTAATGTGGTCCCGCATTATGCTTACTTAAAGCACAAAATGCCCGGACCACTTGGCGTCATCACGGTCAACGGAAACATGGAGCGCTCCATCCGTACAGAGGAAGACACTGCGGCCCTAGCAGCCGAGGTGCAAAGCGGCTTATTCAAGCCGAACAGTTCATCAATCCTCATGACCACAGACACTTCTAAACGTGTGTGGCCCGCACTACAATGCGGCAGCTCAGAGGAACCTGAGCTCGATTTGCAGTTACGCCCCCGTCGACCGACTCATAAGGTAGTAGCATATATACCTCGCATACAAAATTACGCCCTTAAAATAACTTGGGCGGCGCTGGGGGCACACTGCATACAAATAGTCCATAGTTCGGCTTGACCCTATTCGGACTTTAAAATACATTTTTTTGTCCTAAGGTTAATTAAAAAAAACAACCTTACTTACGACGGTGTAGGACATTCCCTTCCAGAGTTCTCTTTCTTTTTTTACAGACGGCCATCATAATTCCCCTTTTCAAGGACACATTACAAAGGAGAAAACGGTGCAGACGTGCAGCAGGGCCCCGCGTTGAGATTTGTTTTTAGATTTAGGCTCTGTGTACACCTTTTCTCTCTTTTTTCTTTTTTCTTTTTTTGGCATGGAAAATGCCCAAAGATGTTATCGGCATTATCTGTAACCACACGGCTTGTCGTATTAAAACGGGATATAAAAGAAGCAGTTTCGTTCCAAATTGCTTGGAGTTCATATTATTACCACCTGTGTTCTCACCCCATGTCAGATTGCCACATGTGCCTTAATACCTGGACTTAATACTAGGGGTTGTATTCGGCATGGCACACCTCCAAGTCTGAACACCCAGAGGTAACTTTACGGTGTCCTGGATATTGCATTATATGCATCGGCTCTGAATCATGTCTTGGGTCTATAGTTGGGATGCCCGGCTCCTATGCTTGCCACCTTACGTTCCGCATTGTTCGGCTAAGGTAGTAAAGGGAGAACTACTGCGATTTTACTTCTGGTTCGTCCAGTCAAGTACCTCAATAGGGAAAGCCAAAAACTGACTGTCATGATGAAGTGAGAGCCGGTCAAGCGATTCGGTGACCTAGGGTCATACTACGATCGATAGTGATCTAGTCCATGTTAAACGAGAGGCTATTCTTTGCCCAGCTGTGTAAAGTGGGCACCATAGTTCGGAAAGCCGCACGCGCACCAGGGGCTAGTACTTAGCCCCACAAGTCAAGCTATTATGGCTAAGTGAAAGCAATAAAGCCCCATAGTCTGATTGCCTTGTTTGCTTCGTGGACACCTCCTTTATGGACCAAGACGTTGGATAAAGAGTCTTAAACGCGCATTACCAAACATCCCTGTAATATTTACATGGGGGCTGAAGCCGATGACTCGAAACTTTCAAATTTAAGTAAAACAGCCGCACAGAAGGAAAAGTCGCTTATAATACAAAAGCGCAAAAATTATATATACATCGGCACACAAGCTTAGTCCTTACAACCCGAATACAATCACTGAAAGATTATATCCTTTGAGCACTGGCCCTCTACAAGGCGGGCTCCTTGCAGGACATCACCAAAATACCTTTCCGGCTTCGAGTGATCCTTGCCCTCTGGCGGGCCAGCAGTCGCTCTCTCAGTGGCCTTCATCTTCGCCCAATGCACCTTGACGCGGGCTGTGATGACCTGGCTTATTAGGGATGATAGACTACTCATATCAATAAGGAATCCTTCTTTTCCGGGAGCCCATTCGGACATAACTCCAAAGTTAAGCATGCTCAGCTTGGAGTAATTTCAGGATGGGTGACTGATCGGGAAGTTGCTCCCGGGTGCGCATGAGTGAGGACAAAGTGCGCAGAAAAGACTAGTATTGATATGTGAGGCCAGTCTATATCTCGCCAGGAGTAACGACCACCGACGGGTGTGTCCGTGGCGTTACAAGTTGGTATCAGAGCCGACCCTCGCGGTTACACGGATGTTTGCGGACAGGTGCTCGATCATGTTGTTCATGACTTTTGTGACCAGTCGTGGCACACGGCATGGCACATGTATCGGACTGGATGCACAGACGTTTGTGCCAATAGTGAAAGTTCCTGTGGCCCGACGAGGACATAGGTTCTTCTGAGTGGGGGTGTATGTGATGGCCTAGCTTATTAGGGATGATAGACTACTCATATCAATAAGGAATTCATTCTTTTTCGGGAGCCCACTCGGACAGAACTCCAAAGTTAAGCGTGCTCAGCTTGGAGTAATTTCAGGATGGGTGACCGATCGGGATGTTGCTCCCGGGTGCGCATGAGTGAGGACAAAGTGCGCAGAAAAGACTAGTATTGATATGTGGGGCCAGTCTAGATCCCGCCAGGAGTAACAACCACCGGCGGGTGTGTCCGGGGCGTTACACAGGCGAAGGTCATTCATGCACCTTCTATGCAGGCCGAATGCTTAATAGCGTCGACCCACGAACTCGTGTCGACGAGTCGCTTCACCAACCCGAAGTAGCTACATGGGATTGGGTCAGCTGGCCATAGCCGGACTAACAAGTCCTTCATGGCCGTACCCGCCATATTATGCAGCTTGACTAGCTGCTTCATCTGGTCGTTGAGGGGCATTGGACGTTCTGGCGCAAGAAACTGCGACCAGAGTAGCTTCTCCGTGTTGATCCCCTCCTCGGCTCGGAAGAATTGGGCGGTGTTGTGCAAGGTTATATTAGGATGAAAATGTGCTCGTTCACTGCGTCCACTATATTCAAGTCACCTGTGTCATATCCTCAAATTGGTCTATCTATGGCATCGTCAGTTCTTGTGCTATATTAGGATGAGAATGTGCTCGTTCACTGCGTCCACTAGCTCCTTTATGAACCCAGTGTTGTGCAAGGTTATAAAGGCTTAACAGGTTCTCTCGCGATTCTATGGGTTAAGCACATGGTTAAGGGTTATTGCTGGAGTGTCTCGTGGAGTCTCAAAGGGTCTAGGAATGGGTTACTAGTATGGAAGGTTAAACATAATTCTACGGGGTTGCACTTGGTCATGGAGGTTGTAGCAGAAGTCTTCAGTGCCAGTTGGTTGCCGAGGTAGAATCCTTGGTGCATCTTGTCTTGCGGGTCTTCAGTTGGGGAGAGAGAGGAGAGGGAAAAAGTAGCGTAGAGGAGGGAAACGCCTAAAGGGGGTTCTATAGTGCAGGTGCAAACAAACAGGTGCAAAAAGGCCGAAACAAAAGAAACAAGGCAAGGAAGATGATATAGCCATGTACTTGTTGCCTAGGGTAACAATGCGACTTATATCAAAACACAAACAAATAAAAGCGAACAACACACAATCATGGTTCTATTCGAACCATCATACGGACTCGACTGCGCATAGGGGGTACACGACTCATCCTACCCTAGGGGTTCTCGGACTCAGTGTCGTGACTTGTGCCTCGTGCAGTCTTCTGAGTTTCCTCAGGTGTTGCTATGTCCCTTGTAGTTGTTTGATGAATGATCCGGGTTGAGCCTAAAGAATCTTCAACAACTTCTCGCCTAATGAGGTGATGTGGTGAAGGTGTCTCCTTGCAGCTGGCGTTGACTTGGTCTTTTCTTGTCTCTTTAATCATGACGACCCCTTGTGCCTTCTGGGACGTCGAGGGTATCAGGTAGGAAATCCTTTATGCAATGATATTAATCAAGGCATAGTAGAGGTTCAACATGTCGGTTGCGTTGATAACAACATTGACACCAAGAGCGGGGGACGAAGAGAACCGTTTTCCTGCTCACTATAGTGAGGCGGACCAGATGTCAAGGTTCTCATCCACTGGTGGTTGCCGATACAACAACGGTAGTGACAGGATTCCTCTATTAGCGATGCATATCATGATTTTGCATAACCTATACCCTGGTCATCCTAGGCCAATGTTGCATCTTCTTGGGGCACTGTCAAGGGTGTCATCATCTTCTGGGTCTTCATGTCCTCATTCCTCGAGGATGGATTTTTCTGTTGGTATCGTCTTGTCGTGGTGTTGCCACTCTTGTGTTCAGAAGTGGTGGGTGAGTGTTTGGCAAGGTGCACTCCATTAGGATTGCAGAAAATCCAGCGGTCTGGGCATAAGGGTTCTAGCGACCAACAATTTTGAAGGGGGAAGAGATTAAGTATAACCTAGTTTTCGAGAAACTGAGAAGCGAAGAGAAATATAGATAGTTTTGAAAACTAGTAATAGTTTTGAAAATAGTTCTACCCTAACTAACGACCATGCTAACTACGGCTTCCTACAGTCAGGATGGCTCTGATACCAGCTCTGTGGGGACCCTGACTCGTAACTCGTGTTCACCGAATGCACGTGTACAGTGATCCCAGAGATCAATGCTCACTGAACACACAGGAGCTGAATAACAAGAGTCTTACATCCATACATACCGTATTACACAAATAGGACCATTAAGGTCAAGTCTTGAGTATATCATCGCATCGGAAATCTTCAATAACAACTTGGACCCATGCCATCTGCCTTAACCCTACAGGCATTCTGACCGGGAAGCGTCCTAGCTCGCATGCTCGCCACCAAGAAATCTTCATCATAACCTGTTCTCTCATGCCTGGCCAATAAAATAACAAGTGGCAAGCCAATGAGTACTTTGAATGTACTCGCAAGCAACCCAAGTGCGATGACAGAATAGTTATGCAAAGCTCTACTGCTAAATTGGCAGTTTTGCGGAAAGCTAGTTTTTCATATGCAAGTATGATCAACATATAACATGGGCATGCATGTGTCTGCAACAAGTATCAAGAGGTTACAGACATCATTATCAAGAAAGAGTTGTAATCAACTCATGCTCAAGCTCATTGTGACTTTCTCACGATCACATAAACATATTTACTCAAAGCGTGTTGTTTTCCAGAACTTATGGACATAGTCTATGTAGCACCACCCAACTGTCCTTGATCGCGGACACGGCTATTCGAATAGTTTGACACTCTGCAGAGGTTGCACACTTTACCCACAAGATCAGGGGAACTTCCGTGACATCCACGACCCGCGGTACCTCAAGTACCCGGGGTAAGGACCCGATCACTACCTTTCCCTAGACGACACTAACACAGAGTCCACTCGATTGGTAACAGCCCCGTGCCAACATTTCACATCTAAAAAAATTGTGGATACTTGCTCCTATTTTCATCACATACCACTGACACGGGGTACCAACGGTGTGTTCGATGCCCTGTAAAAACAGTCATGGCCGCCTATCCAAGCACGACCCCGTCCCGAGAGTGACCTCATGTCACCCCCGTCACTAGTAATGCGGGCACCATGCTAGCATCGACCTAGGTAATAAATAATGCCCTTTCCCATATAAGGGTAGAGTGGTTGCGCATGTTTGGTTGGGACGGTAGTCACACATAAATCTAATCCATCTCTGTCAACAACACTCTCATCAAGCCTCGGCACACTACTTCTTCACCAAGTAGTTCCCTAGCTTCTCATCATCTCCTAGGGGCATTAATGGCACCCACTAGGTCATTTGCAAGTATGTCAAACCACACTTGTCTCACTCAATGTATAACCCTGACCCATTTGCGTAGCCAACTACTATAGCATACATCTATCTACTCCCACCCACATAACCCTCATAGGAAGATAGGGTCATGTTTGATGCAAGTTTCAATAGTAAAGTAACAAAGGTAGCAACCAAAGTGGTCTCCACCTCAACATGATTCTGATGCATTGATAATAAGGTGCTATGAGACATGCATAAAAAAAGGTTTCTCGAACATGGTCAAAGGGCTGCTTGCCTTATTCTTCCGAGTCTTCAAACCTTCTGGTCCATCTCCGAGTACATCGTTTATTTCGTCAACTAACGATGGAAACAATCATAATAAGCAACACAATCAAAGCAAAAATAAAAGTGCTCTAAAAATAGGAGTTGGACTTTTCTAGGATACCTCTGGTCATATAAAAAATAACCAAGCTGGTTTCATTGGGGTATGATCAATGGATGGTTTGGCACATTTCATATGATGGAATCAAGGGTTTATGGATTTGAAAGAAGTGTACAAAAATATATTCTTGAATGATGAGCAAAGGCACCCATCAACAAGTCATGATTTTAGAAGCATCTAGGAGTTGGTTTCAATGGATATGGAATTCAAATGAATTTCCTAGGATTTTGCAAAGTTGATAAATATGAATAAATGGCTCAATATTTGGTGGGGTACATAAAGTATTAATAATAATGTTCCAAAACTAAGTTTGGATATGACAAGCACCTAGGAATTTGAACTACTGCATTTGGATCAAAATTGAGCTCTCTGTGATTTTCTAAAGTTCATCACAGAAAATGAAATATTGGCATTTGATAAATATTTGTGAAGGAAAAGCCTCTGGAATAATGTGCATGTTGCACCATGTGATAGAGCATGATTTATGGAGTCACTGGAAATTTGAATCACCAAATTTGGAGTTCAAATGAATTATTTAAGCATTTTTGAAGTTTACTAAAAAAATGAAAAAGGAAAAGAAGATTTAACCTCACCCTGCGCACATGGCGGCAGTTAGGCCGTGGCCCGGCCCGGCGGCTCGGCCGCACACGCGCAGGGGGCCACGCCGGAGGCGGCTTTCCGGTGATGCGCTTTCGCGCGGGTGAGGCGGGCTACGCCGTAGCCGCCTCCACTTAAACAGGTGGGCCTGCCTCCGGGGTCGCTGACCTGCGGGGTCCGCCCGCAGGGTCATCCCCTTCCTCCCGCGCCCGCGACGGAGGGGCTCGATGCCTCGGCTGCGCGCCGGCCGGCGCTTGCCCACGGCGGTATGGGCCACCCCCGGCCAAGATCCGGGCACCGGAGGGGCCGCCGGGGAGCAAGCTACCAGGGAAAGTTCTCGGGGACGGCGGGGGACGGCCGAAGCGCGCCCTACACTGGCCGTGGTGGATGGCCTCGTCGGGCGGTGGTGGTACGGGCACCACGGGGCACGGGTAGAGGCGGCGAGGGGACGGGGAGCTCCGCAGCCCAGTGGCCGTTCTCCTCCTGGTGGACAACAGAGAAGGAGGAGGCCACAGGGAGCGAATTTGGGAGGAGGCCGATGGCGACTCGTCGGCCATGGAGGGGCAAAGAGGACACGAGGGGGAGAGGGATGATGTCTGCGAGGTGCACCGGAGAGAGGAGGATCCAGAAGAGGCAAGGGAGTGCTCGGGGGAGGCTTTATATAGGTGCAGCCGCGGTGCAGCGTGAGCGATGTCCATGGACGCGCTCGGACGAGCTCGCGGAGGGAGAAGGAGGGCAGGAGAGAATAGGGCCGACAGTCCTGCAGGTTGCGGACGTCGAGGCGACCTCGGGAGATACGAGGGAAAGGCCCGAGGTGGTCGGGGGCTCCTGGTTGGGCGAGGCTACAGTGCGCCATGGCACTGTAGCGCGCTCCAGAGCGCCCGTTTGGCCGGCATGGCCGTGTCCTCGCCGCTCTGGTCGTGTCCATCATGCCCAAAGGTTTCTAAGGGGTCGAGGGGGTAGTAAACAATTGTGTGATGGTCCTAGATGCCCTAGGGAGCCACTGGAATGAGGAGGGAGGTGAAGGAGGAGGTGAAAACTGCTATCCAGAGGAGTAAATTGGGGTTTTCACCCCCAATGATTGAGCTGAGGATATGGGAAAGTTATTGGGGGTAGAAGATGATCAGGAGAAGCTGTGGTAAGAATTTGAGGTGAAGGGGGATAGTAAAAGTGGTCAAGACAATGGTTTAAGAAAAATGGCAGAAGGTGATTGATCAGGTTTTGGGAAAGCAAATGACTTCTAATTGACATGGGACTCAACTGGATGGAATGTCACATACAATTAGGCCCCTCCACCAAATTTGAGCTTATTTGGGCAAAGTTGCCAAAGTAACTTTGGTGAACCCTATAAATCAACAGAAATGGCTTCATCTTGTTTAAGTCAAGCTAATCATCCCCCCTTGATGCACCACTGGGTGTAGTTTCATCATTTGGGGTTATGATTATGCCCACAAAGTTTGAGGCCCCAGGTAAAAAGTTGACAATGTAGAGTTGTTCAAATTTGAATTTGAACAGAAATGGTTTTGGGGCACTTAGACCAAGTTATGCTTCTCCAAAACTTGTGCCATTTGGCATAGATGCATAATTACATCATTTTAGCATGTGCACCAAGTTTGAGAGCATTTGGACAAGTTTGGCAATGTAAAGTTGCTCAAACTTCAAAAGGGACAGAAATGGTTTTGAGGGGATTAGATGATGTTTCCTTGATCTTCAAGGAATGAGGCTTCGCAAGATCATCAAATATGTCATATTTGACATGATAGAATTTCCCTGGAATTTTTGGAGAATATTCCTTGTATAAATATTTCAAAAGCTTGAAATATCCAGAAAGGGTTTTGGAAGGATTTGTCCAATATTTTGAACATGGCCATGTGTTGAAACTCTTATATATGGACAATATATGTCCTATGAGTCTCCCTGAATTTTGGCAAATATTTTTGAAATAATTAAATAATTTTTCCCTATTAAAGACCATTTCTGGCCTTAAGAAAAAGCTTTTAAATAAAATATAAAAATAACTTTTAAAATTATAATTTTGTGGCTTCTGGGAGTCCATACCTAATAGGATTCAAATATACTTTTTGAAAGATTTTTCACACCCTAAATAAGGTACTTGCACTGCAAACCTCAATTCAGGGGTTTTTGGAAAACTAATTTTAGAAAATACTATTTGGCCAAAATATTTTTATAAGAAAATTCTATAGTGGTCTATACACATGGCATGATCATTGGGAAAGGTTTTGGATCAAGGAGATGAAGTATAAGAGTTGGAGGATTTATTTGATTTTTAGAGCACTAGCAAACAGCACACAAAAGTCAAATCAAGCAAAGTCAAAAACACTCAAAAGTTTTTTGTAAATCCACATTTTTAACATGATAATTAGCTTAAGCAATGTGACATGAAAATCAGGGTGTGACAGGCATAGATAACAAGCCCATGGTTATTGGCATTTTTTTCTGGTGATGATATTGATATGCTCCGTTTTCATCATTTATCTCATATGCCATGCCATGAACACCTAGTTCGAACATGCATTGTTTAGGATGTTGTTCCACTTCTCCATATTATGCTTCCACTATTGCTCATGAGGAAACTCTGATAGTTTCCTCATACATTTTAGGAGATTTTGACCCATCCCATCCATTGCATGATTCTCATAATGGTATGCACAATACGATCCCCATGAATGAAAATTCTATTGATGTGCCACGTACTTGCTCTAGTTTGTTTCCCCATCATGCTATACATGACAATTATTCTTTCATGATGGATGACATATTTCTTTATCGTTCCTCAAATTTCTTTGAGCGATGCTTATCTTGTGGTAACTCACATGTGCATATACACATCATGATGGATGATGTGTACATTTACCACGCGCACAAATTATTTGGTTTGTGTCTCTTTTGTGTAGGTACCCATGAATACTTGTCAACCTCACAATCCCACGAGTTGACGAAACGAGCTCTAGAGCGCAACGATGACTTGGGATCTCGTGAATTGTATTTCCCACTGGTCCTTTCGTGCAACGACTTCACTCAATTCTACTACATAGCCCTCACATGGTTATGGGTTAGTGTCAATTATATCCCTTATGCCCATCTTGCCATGTTCACTTTGCATGATATGCTCATTCTTATGCTTTTCTCATGCATGTGACCCATGCTTTGCATTTCACATGATTCATGATTCCATTTGTATGTGTATTTGCAAGCTTGGTGGAGATATTGCTTGTTATTGCCATGATTCCTTTGTACCCCATGCCTATTATGATACTCTGGCCATGATTCTCTTTCGTGCTTGTGATATGTCATGTGCATTGCCTATATACACTATATGCTCACATGACATGATTGCCATGAGTTTCTCTAGTGTGTTGCATCTTCGCGCCACTAGCTTGCACGACTTGATTACCATGCTTGCTTCGTGTAGTGCATCACCCATGATTCATACGTGCTCATTTCATGCGGTTGATAGCCACTATTTCCATGCTTTGCACATGAGTGCTATTGCTTGTTTTCTATGTCTCCACATGTTGCCTCTCTCATGCTAGAAGATTTGCCATCTATTGAGTGCAACAATGCTTTTAGTCTTGATAATGTGATTGCCCCCATAGCATTCTCACACTTATTTGGAGATTTTAACATAATTTTTGTGAAGCATGCTTGTCTTACCTCTTTGCACCATATGTCTAGTGCCATGAATATAACCATTCTTGCATCATATTATTCCTGCACTTTTGCTTCTAATGGTTATGTGCAAGAGAAGAGAACCATTATTATTCCTGCACTTTTGTTTTGTTGTGTGCGTGTGTAGGATACTTAGACTTCGTGTCGACTTCCACTTCACGTGAGTTGACCATTTGAGCTCTTGAGAGTGAACCACCTTCTACCACAACACTTCTACATCGCACCTACTTGTGCTTAAGCATTGTGAAGAATACACAAGGAATCACTTTCAAGGTGATATCCTCTGTTTCGAGAACCCCAAAACCATGAGCATGATTATTGTGGATCATACTTCATGTGTTGCTTGCACCATGACACTTTGCACACATGCTAGAGATCTTTCTTCGACTTGCCATTGCCACATTGCCATGTTTCATGATATATATGCCTTGTGTGTTGCATCCGACTTGTGGATTACTTGTCCCTATCATATGCTTGGTTGCAACAATATCACCTCTTCACATATGCCATGTCCCATTTCTTTTCACATGATTGACTCGATTGCCCCACACATGATAAACAATTGCTCTTTCTATTGTGTTGAGTGCCATACTATCTTCACTACACCCTATGCACGTTATGCCTGGATTGTCTTGCACTTGACCCATGTGTTTAGACACTTCATTTTATTTGGTGTTGTGAATGACTCATATGCCTACCATAGACCTTTCATTGAGCGCTTTATGCATGCTTGCTATGACCTTGTGGTAGATGCTTGTTCCCTTGTCACACCTATTTGCATCACTACCTCTCAATTACATACTTTGCCCCATGATATCTTTTTGTGTGCTCAATTGATGTGCTTACATGACTTGTCACAATCCTTTGTCACACCATATGCTATGCTTGATGACAACACTTGTTGGGTGAATAACTACTTGAATGCTTGGTTTTGCCCTAATGCTAACCACATTTGTTTTTCCAAGTGTTTTTGTCCTTGCTCGTTTTGAAGGAATCACTAGACGGTGTGACATTGGAGAGTGCCCATTTCGAGCTTCAAGATGATGAGTGCTTGGTGATCGACCACTTCGACAAGGCGACGACATCTCTTTCCCATGGTGATTTGGCTTTTGATCCGAGGTCGGATCTTTTCCAAGGGGAAGGCGATGATGCGGAGCATCCTATGGACATCACCATGTTAAGAGTCCATTTGGCAAGTGACAAGTGTGACCTCTACTTCTCATACATAAAGGTGAATCTTCTCCTTTATACGTGTTCATTTGACCCCTTCGAGGATGGTATACTACATGACAATCCTCTCGTGTGCATACATAGGTATCGTTGGAGCTTCACGGGTGATGAGGAGGAGTGCAAGTGCCAAGGAACAACTACACCACCCGCAAGGCATGCATGGAAAAGGAAGAGAGAAATCTTCCGAGCGCAGAGATAGAGGTACTACCGCCCATGTACCACCCAACTACCAGTCGACCGGTACAACCGCCCAACTACCTCCCAAGTACTGGTCAACCTTTTGTAATCAAGTGACACAAGGCCGGTACAGCCCCGGTTTCCCCCCAGTTGTGACCAGACCGGTACTACTAGTCCATACTTCCGCAAACACCTCCAGGAACAGGTACCTGAGCTCCCAGCGGTACAATCGCTTCCATATCTAGTACAACCGGCCTGCCTATGTGCAGTAAAGCTGGGTTTGACCGATGTATCCCCCAAGTTACTCCTTAGAATATAAACGGACCTCCTCCTTCAAGGGTTAGCAAATGTGATAGATCATTTTAGACTAGAGCTTTGCTCATCTTAGTGATTCTACTCCTATGAGAGACGGTGGCCCTTCTACGGAGAAGATCCACACCAGATTCAAGATCTCCTCATGAAGAAGATCCTTCTAGGATTCAAGCCCCCATATCCTTTGGGTTTGGGATGAACTCTACCTTGTATCTTTCCCTTTGTTGTTCATGTACCTTGTGACCTTGTGTGTTTGATTGTCTAGTGGATGTGTGATCAGACTTGTTCTTGAGTGTTTTCCCTCATGTTTTCTCCCCGTGTTCATCGTGTTCTTCGTGCCATCCTCTCCACTTCGTGAAAGATCGGCCCCCTAGGGTTCCACCCTACATCAGATTGGCCTCGGGCACCCTCTCGTTCTCCCCGCTCCCTGCTTCTCGTACAGGAGAAGCTTGTAGAGAGGACACCTCGGTGTCCCCTAAAACGGGTAACGAGTCTTGCGGAGGCGTGTCGCTCTCCGCCATATCCGGTGCTTGAGAATTCCCCGATGGCAGTGACGCCTCGGGGAGTATCTGCGGAGGACTGTATAAAGACATAATGACATTATTTAAATGGGCGAAAACTATTTCAACCAAACATAAGCAGCGATTGTCTAGTTACGATTTGGCAAGGGGTTTAATCCTGGGTTGGACTCAGAAACTATGTTCGAACATTGAGTTCGAACTGTCCGGAAGGTTCAACTTCTTCCTGGGCGCCGCCTTATCCGCGTCAGCGGGGGTCGCTGTCTTTCTCGCCTTTGCCTTGACACGGGACTCTTCTTCTTCTTCTTCTTCTTCCTCCTCCTCCTCCTCCTCCTCCTCTTCTTCGTCGTGGGAGGGGTGGGAGTCGATTTCCCCGGACACTGTGTTCGCGGGACCCTTAGGGCGGTGGTTGCTCTTGATCTCCGTGCCCTTCTTCTCGGCCTTCTTCTCCGGCGCCTTGTACGGCGCCGGAACCAACATTACCATCAGTTGGGGCATCTCTGGGTCTGCGGGCAAAGGAGCCGGACACTTGATCCGCTCCACCTTTTTCGTCCAGACCTATATAGAACTTAAAAACTCTAAATCCTGTTATAATTGAAATATGGACGGGGTATGTATTCGGCACAAGTTCTGATTACCTTCGAAGCCGATAACACGCTGCTAAAGTCCTTGTCCGTGGTCTCCGCCGGCCACCCCTTCTGCGCCTTGAAGAGCTATTTCCAAATGTCTTCATGCGTGGTGCTGAAGAGGTGCTTCAAGGGCCGGGGCTCTTTTGGATTGAACTTCCATAAATGGGAATCCTGGCATTGGAAGGGAAAGGATGCGGCGGAAGAGCATCACCCTCCTCACGTTAGTGAGGAGGGTGCCCTTCGTCATCATATTAGACATGCAATTTTGGAGGGCTTGCACCTCCGTCTGAGAACCCCAATCCGAACTCTTGGTGGTCCATGAGCTTAGCCTCTCTAGGGTCCAGATTTGAATGCGGGCATCACCGCCCACTTGGCGTCACAAGGTTCAGTGATGTAGAACCACTCCTACTACCAGATCTTGTTTGTTCCCACAAAAGCCCCTTTGGGCCAAGTGTCATTGGGGAGCTTGCTCACCATGGATCATCCGCAATCCACATGTTGTCCGTCAACCACCTTCGGCTTCAAATTGAATATCTTGAGGCATAAGACGAAGTGTGGGGGACGCGGAGGAACGCCTTCACTTACCACTATGAAAGCTGATATGTGGAGGATAGAGTTTAGGGATAGGTCATGGAAATCCAGCCCGTAGAAGAATAAGAGGCCCCGGAGAAAGGGGTGGATAGGAAGCCCCAGCCCCCAGATAAAGTGAGAGAGGAAGACCACCCTCTCACCCGGCTTTGGGACGGCGATCACCTGGTTCTTTTTAGGAACCCGGTGCGCTATGTCGTCAGCAAGATAGCCCGCACTCCAGAGATTCTTCACGGTCTTCTGCGTGACCGTGGAGGCCTCCCACTTGCCCTTGGAACCGGATCCAGCCATTGCTGGGAAGGGGGCGATGGTGGAGGAGTTGAGAGTTGTGGGCACATGAGCTGTGCGCTCTGGGTTGGGGAGATTGGAAAGCTAGGGCTTGAGGAGAGCGTGGGGTTAATGGGGAGGATCTGTATCCTTTTATAAGCGGTGAATGCTGCACGTCCCCCACTCCAGTCGTTAACCTCACTGGTTCCCACCATAGTCGTGCGTAAGGTGCGGTTGGGATGCCCACATCATATTGATAAGGATCCCGTGATAAGCGGGCATGATCTCTGCTTCGACAAGACGTGCCAATGGAGCTATGCCTCGAAACGCGAAACTGGAGCCAAGAAAATGGTTCAAAATATTAAAGGGACGGACGTGATGCTTCGTTGAAAAGTTGTCAATAAAGACATAGAGTTCGTACTAATCATGCAAAGCTGGACATAGTACCTCTATGTAGAGAATTTTGCTTCAATATGTTCAGAAGGAGGAACCCGCCTTGCAATGTCGAAGACAGTACGCGAACCGAACTCATCGTCATCGAAGACTGTTTCCGGGGCTACTAAGGAAGTCCTGGATAAGGGGTCCTCAGGTGGCCGGATTGCTCATTATGGGCCAGACTGGTGGGCCGTGAAGATTATCGCTTAAGACTATCTCCCATATCCGGATAGGACTCCCATATGTGTAAAATAGCAAGTTTAGAGTCCAGGTGTAATATTATCCTTCCTCTGCAACATGGTCATGTACAACCCTAGGTCTCTACAGTGCATATATAAACTGGAGGGTTTAGTTCATAGAGACAAGAATCATAATTACATTAGCTAGACTCCAAGGGTTTTAGCCTTTACGATCTCAAGGTAGATAAACTCTTATAACCTTATATTCATCAAGATCAATCAAGCAGGAAGTAGGGTATTACCTCGATCAAGAGGGCCTGAACCTGGGTAAACATCATGTCCCTAGTCTCATGTTACCATCAATCCTCAAACGCATAGTTCAGGACCCCCTACACGAGATTCGTTGGTTTTTGACACCGACAGTGGTCGAGCCCGGTCCAGCGGACCGCCTTGTGCGCAACGACATGGTCGTCGGCCCCATTTCCCCTCTCAACCACAACTTTCTTGTCACATCCCTAGCTTCACCCTGCAGTAGGCTAGCACTTGTCTCTTGCATCATGTTTAAAATTTCAACTAAAGTTGAAATGGGGATGGCAAAAACCCCAGCACCCCCTTTAATCCAACTAGGGTTTACTAAAAATACTTTTCAATGTACCCAAAATGCCCTTCACAAAATGTTCATCATTTTTTGTCTTGGCTAAAACCTCTGCCAATAATGGTTTCATAATTTTGGGAGCCATTTTGGATATTTCAATTAAGTCATAACTAATTGCATTTGGACATTTAAAATGCTATAAATATTTTAAAGTGTCCAAATAATTCAGAAAGCAATTTTAGGCTGTTGGCAATAATCTCAAAAGGGCCTCTGATTAATTTCAGGATTTTTCAAAATGATTTAGTATTTTTCCTAAATCAAAACACACTGCAGAAACAAAAGAAAAAGGAAAACAAAAAAAGGAGAGAGAAGAGCTCACCTAGCTTTCTGTGCAGCCCACCGGGCCCAGTCCTGCGCTGCCCAGCTGGCCCAGCCCACCACCGCCTTCGTCCTCCTGGCGCCAGTCGGCCAGGCGTGTAGCCGGCGCGCGTGCACGGCCGTGCCGCCACGCCACCTGCCTGCCTGCCTCCCCAGACCACGTCGACACCGCCTCGACCTTCCCCGCTGCCGTCCGGATCGGGCCGGCGCCTCACTTCTTCCTCCTCGCCCCTCCCTCGCACTCTCCTCGCCATGGCCGACACTGCAGCGCCCGTGCCGACGTAGTTCTTGCAGCCACCGTCATCCTCGCGCCGCCCCGTCCAGTCCTAAGCTTCGCCGTCGTCCACTACGTCGAGCAGGCCGAGCCCCGAGCGCTCGCATGCGCTGCCCCGCCACCATCGACCTCATCTTCACCGACCACCGCCGAAGATCCCCTTCGCCGTCACCATCGCACCAGCCCGTCCCCGACCCCGCCGTCTAGCTCGCTGCAACCGCCATGAGCTCCTGCCCCTCCCCATCCTCTCCGTTCTCGCTCTCGAGCCCCGTAGCGACCGCACCAAGCTTCACCGCACGCACCGCCGCCTCAGCTAGTCGCCGACGTAGCTCCGGCCACCCAACGGCCACACCACCATGCCCACTGACCTCACTTCGCCATGTAGGCCACATAGGAGCTGGCCCTGAGCCTCCACGATCACTGCACCAACAAGTTCATCCTCGTCCGAGCTCCAGCGCCGCCGCGAGCTCTGTTCCGGCGAGCTCCGGCCACCCTAGCTCCAGCCGCTGCCACGAATGGATGCGCGCGAGTGCCAGCACCGCGTAGATCCCCTCCGCCGCTCTTTTGGTCGCCGGAGGAGCAATTCCGAGCACCTCCGCCGTGTCTAGCCTCGCCAGCGTCGAGTCGCCGGCGGCTTTGCTCCGCTGACCAAGGGTTTGACCTCCCCTAGGTCGCTGACAAGTGGGCCCCGCTCTGTTAATTAACATAGATTAGTTTTCACTAAATTAGGTTAGTTTAATTAGACACTGACATATGGGCCCCCGTGTATGTTTAGGTTAGGTTAATTTCTGTTTTGTTTATTTTCCTAACGCAGTGGGACCCACACGTCAGCATTGACTTTGTCGACGTGGCTGTTGACTGGACCCACCTGTCTGTGACTCGAGCTAGCACTGAGAGACTTACCAATGGGGCCCACTGGTCAGGTTTAACCTGGACCAACCCTTGTTGACCTGCTGGCGTCAGCATGAAGTCATGCTGACGCAGTAAGTATTTTCTGGGATTTAAAATAAATAAAAAATGATTTATTTATTTTCGGAAAATGCCCAGAACTTCTAAAAATCATATAAAATTAACCGTAGCTCAGATGAAAATAATTTATATATGAAAAATGATCAGAAAAATATGAAGAATCTATTTACGGCGTTATCTTGCATGTTTGAGCAACTTATGCCTGCTGATCAGGTCATATCAAATAAATGGCATTTGAATAATCACATATGGAGTTTGAATTTGAACCTTTGGTTCAAATCAACTTCATTTAAATCACTTCTAGTTGCATTAACTCAATCAACAGCATATTTCATGTCATGATCATGCATCATATTGTCGCATGCATTGATAGTGTTCTTTCTCTGTTGCCGATGTTTGTCCCCTCTCAGTAGACGTTGTTCCGACGATGTGATCGATGACACTAATGAAGACACAGTACCATCTTCAGAAGTGCCAGGAAAGCAATACCCCAATGAGCATTCCGATATAATCCCACTCTCTCGCTCTTGCTATCTTTTACTACAGCAGGACAACAACGCTTCAACTGTTACCTACTGCCGTAGTTGAACCTCTTTCCTCTGCATGACCTGTCATTGCCACAGTAAATAGTTAAAACCCACTAGCATGAGTAGGAGTTGTTTGAGCCATGTTGTGCCTACTCATTCATGCTTTCTGGTTATGCCTGCTATTGCTTAGAGTTGTGTTAGGTCTGATTCATTGGGGATGAATTGGAATGTGGTCATGATGTCCTACTGGTGAGAGCTAAGTGTGTGAACACGATTTGGTAAAGGTAGCGATGAGAGGCCA
The DNA here is from genome assembly GCA_902687465.1 of Secale cereale. NCBI lineage: Eukaryota > Viridiplantae > Streptophyta > Magnoliopsida > Poales > Poaceae > Secale > Secale cereale. Next base: position 404,234,600 of record LR738712.1, read on the forward strand.
TGTAGGAGTACATGGTGGGTTGTCTCATTGAAACCGTCCTCAGGAACTGAGTTCTGTGTTTGTGATCCATGAACAGCTACTACCACCATTGGGCTCCGGGCACTCCAAGCTCTCTTGACTTATTAATCAACTTGATCTCTGTCTAGGAGTTGGAATTAGTTTCTGGTGTTTGTAGTATACCGGAGGTCGTGCGCAGCGCTGACCCTCGGGGTGGGCTGTGATGCGGCAGGTACTTGGCCGGGTGTACCGAGTCGCCCGTTTGGTGGCCCGGGAACCCTGTACACAACGTTCGGGGCCATGAGCGACACCCCGGCCAATTCTCCCCATCGATGGAACCCAAATAGGCGATAAACCTGGACTAGAGACTTGTGTGATTAGTCAGGTCGTGGCCGACACCCTCGCTGGGCTTCCGCTTACATGTCGTGTAAACGACGATAAGTGGTGATAGCGTGTGTGAATAAGTACACCCCTACAGGGTTACAAATGATCTATTCGAATAGCCGTGTCCGCGGTGAAGGACTTCTGGGTTACCTGTACAGTTCATAGACAAGTGAAAGTGGATACTCTGAAATGCGCAAGATAAGCGTGAGTGCTATGGATGGCCTTCTCGTAGGGAGATGGGAGTGGATCCATAGTGGTGTATTGATTGGTGATTATGTGGACTCGTGTGCGCCACCTCAAAAGAGTTACTTGTAATCGTAGTTCAGGATAGCCACCGAGTCAAAGCTGGCTTGTTGTAGTCAAACTCCACCACTCCCTTTGTTGATACTGATGCATATGTAGCTAGTTCTGATGTAAGTCTTGCTGAGTACCTTTGTACTCACGTTTGCTTAATTTATGTTTTTGAAGAGAGACTTCAGTCTCACTAGTGGTTCCACGTGGACTTCGATGTTTAGTTTGTTACCTCAGCTACGATCTTGTACCCTTGGGAGGGTCTTGTAGATAGTCAGGCTTCTCAGCCTTTTTCATTTTTAGTTGTCTGCACTAAGACATGTTTATGCTTCCGTTGCCTGCATGGTCTGTATGTTGGGTCATGAGACCCACTGCTTGTAATAAATGGTATGATGGCTCTTCTGGGCCTTTATCTATATGAGTTGTTGAGTTATGTTGTGATGCCATGTTGTACAATACATACTTGCATGTGATGCGTACGTGTAATGTGTATTGCTATGTGTGGGATCCGACACCTAGTTGTTTACCCTTGGTAGCCTATCTTACAGGGAAATGCCTCCTAGTGCTTCCACTGAGCCTTGGTAGCTTGCTGCTGCTCCGGAACACTTAGGCTGGCAGGCATGTGTCCTTCTTCGTTCCTGTGTCTGTCCCTTAGGGGAAATGTCACGCGTTGTTCCTTTAACTCCTTGTAGCTTGCTACAACTTGGGTTCATACGTTGATGACAGACACGTACGTTGCTGGGTCATGTATGCCTATCTCTGTAATTTAGTGCCACTTTTGGTTTATAACTAGTCATGTCAGCCCGGGTTCTCTGTCATATGGATGCTAGCGACACTATCATATATGTGAGCCAAAATGCGCAAACGGTCCCAGCACGTAAGGTGTCACTCGTGTGGATACCGTGCATGGGTCCGCAAAGTGATATGATGTGTTACATGCTAGATCGGTGTGACTTAGGATCGGGGTCCTGACAACTTTGGTATCAGAGCCTGACTGCCTGTAGGATTACCAAGCCAAACTGGTCGAAGTCTTATCTAGAAATTCTTTAGTTATATAAGGGAATTGATTGTGGAAGGGAACGAAAGGATCTTTTTACTCCTTTACCCTATACCCTTCTGATCTGAGTTATGTTCTTCTTTTCTACGGGGATTAAGAACTAGGATTCTCATTCTATTTATCAGGATCGCGTTAAAGTGGATTTAACTCTCAGTTCAGTCTCAAGTACTTATGTTTCTTAAACTGTTGGTCTCAGAACCTTGACATTGTGATGTTGAGAGGTATACTACCCTTTTGCTTGGATCTCAAAATCTTTTTGGGCATTTACAGCCGTTATGTTGTCCGAGTCATCCCAGGTTTCTAAAACAATTTGATGCATTTGCAAATCTTTCCTCCCTGTTCCCGATATCCTTTGGGCTAGATCAACAACACTAGTCGGTGTGTTGAGGTACTTCGTTGCCTCAACATAATTGTTGAAGCTATCAGGAAACTAGGACATCATAGATAGCCACCCAGTACCCCAACCTTGTGTTGTGTTCTTAGTGTGATGATTCTGGCCTTTATCCTCGAAAGCATCCCGTGATGCCATTTAGTTAGTGGGCATTCTATTTTGGGTTCTTGAACCCAAGATTCATTCTACTTACTTCATGTTGGTAGTATTTGCTTGTCCCTTTAGGATATTAGTAACCTTATGATAGTCCGCGAGGTTCATGGTATATCCTTCTTCCCATACCATGAACCATCCTTGGCAGAGGTTCTCCCAAACCAAAAGATCACAACCAGAGTGCTTTTGATGAGTTATCCATTCTATACTGTGACTCTGCCAATTCTACCTTTCTGCATGGGTTATCCGGAAGAAATATGTTGAACTAGTTCAACATACTAATCTATGCATCCACAACTCAGAAAGTTATATGTTCCTTTGAGTTGTCCCTTTTTAGTTGTATTATGACCCTCGTCTATCAGTTGATAGTCAGGAGTAGTTGTGCACTCGTGTTCATCGATGCCTTTTACTCTTGTGGTCCGTCAAGCCATTCTATTCTGGAATGACTAGGAGAAACAAACTCCAGTACCTTATCCATATCTGGATTGGGTTAAAGCAGTTGTATTTCGCGGGTCACAATGCCAATCCAGTTTTTGTTACAATGATACTTCTCGCCATCATCGTTCATTTCTCGGTCTCCGTGTTATTGTAACCGGAATACTGACAAGTGAATCGTGATGTGTGAAATAAATACTCCTAGCAACTCTCTTGCTTGGTAGTTAATGGACAATAAACCCATTCTTAGCGTGTTGGTTACTGAATCATCATTCTAAGATTGATCATGCTATCTAGTCCATTTTTTTGGTGCACTCTTCGATCAACGAGTTAGGGTTGTGTCAATCTCTCGCTCTTTTGATCATATCGGCTTGCCCTGAAAAGCAAGATTATTCTCGAGCTTCTTAGCATATCGGTGGTTCGTGATTTTCCGAATATCTTCTCGGAAGCATTACCAGGTTGTTCCCTGACAATTATGTTGAGCTCATGATCAAGATGGTTTACTTATAAACCACCCCTTCTCCAAGAATCTGTGTTGGATATCCTGAGCTAGTTGGTTAAGCTAAACAACAACTTGGAGAGCTGGAAGATAAAAGCTTGATCTAACTTAGTTCATGTTGAAGGGATAATTTTGTGTGTGTGTTGAAGAAAGATGGTATTTTCATCAATTGATCTTCGTGTTCAGTTACTGGACCTATCATCTTATCCAACCTTTGATTTGAGTTTGGGCTATCGTCAAATCAAATCAGAACCAACAATGTTCATAATGTTGTCTTACTCGTGGTTGATCCCTCGAGCATACACCGTTACATCTATTAGTCTGACCAATGCTATCACTTGTTCACGTTGTCATGGAATTCCATCTATACGGAAACCTGGATGAATTGTTGTTGAACCCATCGACAACATCATTATCTTCTCCATGATTTCGTTGAACATCCAGCTAGTGTTGGAAACTTTTATAAGCATTATCTTCATGTCCTGTTCATGAAGCATATGTTTGGACGAAAGAAGTGTCTTCCTCTAATTCACATGGACTTGATGTAAGTTGCCGTCGTGAATTTGAGAAAGCTTTTTTTGTCTCCTCTGGAATCGTTCCAAGTCAACCATGCATGTGCCAAGTATTATGTGGTCTGTTAGACTGATCATCTTCGTTCCATATGAATTCCGTAGCACACCAAGCCACTGATTGGCTTGTTCAAGAAGAAGAAGTTCCTTCTTAAGAGCTAGACTTATGTAAGGACTTCGATACCTCGATGATGATTCCTAACCTGAACTCGGTAGTGTTTTGTTGTAAGACTACCAAGTGGTCATGTTTGTCTTGGACATCGTGTTCACATGTTTGTAGCAGAACCAGCTCATGATTTGGAGCTTGCTATCATAGTTCATTTCCCGAGAATCTAGCTACGTTATCTCGTCGGTTGTGTTGCAAACTTTCTTTCCCAGACATGTTGCCTGAAATATCCAGTTACCAACCAGATCTGAAGCTCAGGCAGATATGATGGTTGGAACATTCCCAACATTTGCATTTTGTTCCCAGCTTGCACCTCAGCATCTGTTATTCAGGATCATTCTCAAAAGTAGACTTGCCATGGGTCCCATCCATTTTCGATGATAAGCAAAAATCACTCATTGTGTTGTCTTGAACAAGGTAGTCCACATCATCCATTATAGTCTGAGTATGCCATTCTTCCATACTCCTTCGAATGATCGTTTGTGATTTTCTAATACTGGTATAGAGAATTTCAATGATCTCTATAGCAAAAGTAATTCTTTTTGCCACTTAAGGGAATAACTCTATGATTCACCTTCTCCAAGGTGCCCCGTCTGGTGACATCGATCACCATCTTCTTAGGTGTGGAATTATTGCCTACCAAGTGAACCTCCATCATTTGTTTCGCTCCATCCCTCTGGATGTGTGTTCCGTGTCTCAGCTCAAGAGATGTTTCAACGTCTCACTCCATGAGTTGATCTTGAGTTGCTCGATCTTTCAGAAGATCAAGTACTGTAGAGTTTCTTTCGTCGTCACTGTGTTGGACAAAGACCTCGAAAGCAATGATATCAAGATCAACATGATGTAGGCAATCAACGTTCTTATGAAACGCAACCTGGACCGTGAAGATTGTGTCAGTTTGCGTCCCCCGTTCATCTTACCCTACGCTTGAGTCTCGGGACGAGATTCTTGTTTAGTGGAGGTGAGTTGTCACATCCCTAGCTTCACCCTGCACTAGGCTAGCACTTGTCTGTTGCATCATGTTTAAAATTTCAATTAAAGTTGAAATGGGGATGGCAGAACCCCCAGCACCCACTTTAATCCAACTAGGGTTTACTAAAAATACTTTTCAATGTACCCAAAATGCCCTTCAGAAAATGTTCATCATTTTGGGCCTTGGCTAAAACCTCTGCAAATAATGGTTTCATAATTTTGGGAGCCATTTTGGATCTTTGAATTAAGTCATAACTAATTGCATTTGGACATTTAAAATGCTATAAATATTTTAAAGTGTCCAAATAATTCTGAAAGCAATTTTAGGCTGCTCGGAATAATCTCAAAAGTGCCTCTGATTATTTTCAGGATTTTTCAAAATGATTTAGTATTTTACTAAATCAAAACACACTTCAGAAACAAAAGAAAAACAAAAACAAAAAAAGTAGAGAGAAGAGCTCACCTGGCTTTCTGTGCAGCCCACCTGGCCCAGTGTTGTGTGGCCCAGCTGGCCCAGCCCACCTCCGCCTTCGTCCTCATGGCGCCAGTCGGCCAGGCATGTGGCCGGCGCGCGCGCACGGCCATGCCGCCACGCCACCTGCCTGCCTGCCTCCCCAGACCACGTCGACACCGCCTCCACCTTCCCCGCTGCCGTCTGGATCGGGCCGACGCCTCACTACCTCCCTCTCGCCTCTCCCTCGCCCTCTCCTCGCCATGGCCGACGCTGCCGTGCCCGTGCCGTTGTAGTTCTCGCAGCCACCGTCGTCCTCACGCCGCCCCATCGAGTCCCTGTGCTTCGCCGTCGTCCGCTACGTCGAGCAGGCCGAGCCCCGAGCGCTCGCACGCTCTGGCCCGCCATCATCGACCTCTTCTTCACCGACCACCGCCGGAGATCCCCTTCCTCGTCACCATCGCTCCAGCCCATCCCTGACCCCGAAGTCTAGCTCGCTGCAACTGCCGTGAGCTCCTGCCCCTCCCCATCCTCTCCGTTCTCGCTCTCGAGCCCCGTAGCGACCGCACCAAGCTTCACCGCATGCACCGCCACCTGAGCTCATCGCCGACGTAGCTCCGGCCACCCAACGGCCACACCACCATGCCCACTAACCTCACCGCACCATGTAGGCCACGTAGGAGCTGGCCCTCAGCCTCCACGATCACTGCACCGACGAGCTCGTCCTCGTTCGAGCTCTGGCGCCGCCGCGAGCTCTGTTCCGACGAGCTCCGGCCACCCTAGCTCCAGCCGCTGCCACGAGTGGATGCGCGCGAGTGCCAGCACCGCGTAGAGCCCCTCCGCCGCTCTTTTGGTCATCGGAGGAGCAATTACGAGCACCTCCGCCGTGTCTGGCCTCGCCGGCGTCGAGTTGCCGGCGGGTTTGCCCCGCTGACCAGGGGTTTGACCTCCCCTGGGTCGCTGACAAGTGGGGCCTGCTCTATTAATTAACCTAGATTAGTTTTAACTAAATTAGGTTAGTTTAATTAGACACTGACATGTGGGCCCCCGTGCCTGTTTAGGTCAGCTTAATTTTTGTTTAGTTTATTTTCCTAACGCAGTGGGACCCACAGGTCAGCAATGACTTTGGTGACGTGGTTGTTGACGGGACCCACGTGTCTGTGACTCGAGCCAGCACTGAGAGACTGGCCAGTGGGGCCCACTGGTCAGGTTTGACCTAGACCAGCCCCTGTTGACCTGCTGAGGTCAACATGAAGTCATGCTGACGCAGTAAGTATTTTCTGGGATTTAAAATAAATCAGAAATGATTTATTTATTTTCATAAAATGCCAAAACTTGTAGAAATCATATAGAATCAACCGTAGCTCAGATGAAAATAATTTACATATGAAAAATGATCAGAAAAATATGAAGAATCTATTTACGACATTATCATGTATGTTTGAGCAACTTATGCCTGCTGATCAGGTCAAATCAAATAAATGGCATTTGAATAATCACATGTGGAGTTTGAATTTGAACCTTTGGTTCAAATCAACTTCATTTAAATCACTTCTAGTTGCATTAGCTCAATCAACAGCATATTGCCATGTCATGATCATGCATCATATTGTCGCATTGCATTGATTGTGTTCTTTCTCTGTTGCCGGTGTTTGTCCCCTCTCAGTAGACGCTGTTCTGTTGATGTGATCGATGACACTGATGAAGACACAGTACCATCTTCAGAAGTGCTAGGCAAGCAAAACCCGATTGAGCATTCCGATATAATTCCACTCTCTCGCTCTTGCTCTCTTTTACTTCATTAGGACAACAACGCTTCAACTGTTACCTGCTGCGGTAGTTGAACCCCTTTCCTCTGCATGACCTGTCATTGCCACAGTAAATAGTTAAAACCCACTAGCATGAGTAGGAGTTGTTTGAGCCATGTTGTGCCTACTCATTCATGCTTTCTGGTTATGCCTGCTATTGTTTAGAGTTGTGTCAAGTCTGATTCATCGGGGATGAATTGGAATGTGGTCATCATGTCCTACTGTTGAGAGATAAGTGTGTGAACACGATTTGGTAAAGGTTTTGATGAGAGGCCGTGTAGGAGTACATGGTGGGTTGTCTCATTGAAACCATCCTCAGGAACTAAGTTCTGTGTTTGTGATCCATGAACAGCTACTACCACACATTGGGCTCCGGGCACTCCAAGCTCTCGCGACTTATTAATCAACCTGATCTCTGTCCAGGAGTTGCAATTAGTTTCTGGTGTTTGTAGTATACTGGAGGTCGTGCGCAGTGCTGACCCTCGGGGTGGGCTGTGATGCAGCAGGTACGTGGCCAGGTGTTCCGAGTCGCCTGTTTGGTGGCCCGGGAACTCTGTACACATCGTTTGGGGACGTGAGTGACACCCCAGCCGGATCTCCCCACGGATGGAACCCAAATATGCGATAAACCTGACTAGAGAATTGTGCGGTTAGTCAGGTCGTGGCCGACACCCTCGCTGGGCTTCCGCCTGAAGGTTGCCGAGTACATGTCGTGTAAACGGCGGTAAGTGGTGAGTGCGTGTGTGAAGAAGTACACCCCTGCAGGTTTACAAATGATCTATTCGAATAGCCATTTCCGCGATGAAGGACTTCTGGGTACCTGTACAGTTCATAGACAAGTGAAAGTGGATACTTTGAAATGCACAAGATAAGCGTGAGTGCTATGGATGGCCTTCTCGTAGGGAGACGGGAGCGGATCCATAGTGGTGTATTGATTGGTGAATATGTGGACTCGTGTGCGCCACCTCAAAAGAGTTACTTGCAGTCGTAGTTCAGGATAGCCACCGAGTCAAAGCTGGCTTGCTGCAGTCAAACTCCAGCACTCCCTTTGTTGATACTGATGCATATGTAGCTAGTTCTGACTTAAGTCTTGCTAAGTACCTTTGTACTCACGTTTGCTTAATTTATGTTTCTGCAGAGAGACTTCACTCTCACTAGTGGTTCCGCATGGACTTCGACGTTTAGCTTGTTACCTCAGCTACGATCTTGTACCCTTGGGAGGGTCTTGTAGATATTCAGGCTTCTCAGCCTTTTTCATATGTAGTTGTCTGTACTCAGACATGTTTATGCTTCCGTTGCCTGTATGCTCTATATGTTGGGTCATGAGACCCACTGCTTGTAATAAATGCTATGATGGCTCTTCTGGGCCTTTATCTATATGAGTTGTTGAGTTATGTTGTGATGCCATGTTGTACAACACATGCTTGCATGTTATGCGTATGTGTAATGTGTATTGCTATGTGTGGGACCCGACACCTAGTTGCTTACCCTTGGTAGCCTATCTTACAGGGAAATGCCTCCTAGTGCTTCCACTGAGCCTTGGTAGCTTGATGCTGCTCTGGAACACTTAGGCTGGCCGGCATGTGTCCTTCTTCATTCCTGTGTTTGTCCCTTAGGGGAAATGTCACACGTTGTTCCTTTAAGTCCTTGTAGCTTGCTACGACTTGGGTTCATACGTTGATGACCGACACGTACGTTGCTGGGTCATGTATGCCTGTCTCTGTAATTTAGTGCCACTTTTGGTTTATAACTAGTCATGTCGGCCCCGGTTCTCGATCATATGGATGCTAGTGACACTATCATATACGTGAGCCAAAATGCACAAACGATCCCGGGCCAGGTAAGGTGGCACCCGTGGGGATATCGTGCGTGAGGCCGCAAAGTGATTTGATGTGTTACATGCTAGATCGGTGTGACTTAGGATCGGGGTCCTGACATTTCTGGTCACCGCGGAGACCAGACACTATGTTCCCCTGCATCGGAGAGCCACCATTCGTAAACAGATTGTCGCGCTCCTACATGAAGCCCAGTTGTTCACCACCGAGTTCAGTGATCATACGTTTGGGGTTGGATTTTTTGGATTTTTAGATTCCTTCATGAGAGATACGGTAGTAGCTACACCGATTGAGCTGGAGGAAGAAGATTTGGTTATCTCCTTAGTCCCACACATTGAGGCACTCAACATGTGCACCACCTCATTCGGGCTGGAAGTTTGGTTGATGTTTTTTGGATTTCCTTATGATTACCAAATAGACTACTACATCAACAAGGCTTTGGGGAATATGGGTCTCCAGTTTCTTGGTATAATCTGCGGCAAGGTCGCAAGTTTGTGCTGCTCAAGGCTATGGTCATCTGTCTCCATTTAATCCCGAGGAGTTTCATTGTTTGGCAGCTTGGAGGGGCCCAAGATTGTTGGACGATTCAGGTCATGATCATGCGCAGTAATGACTGGAACGGTCTGCTACCAGAGGTGCTGCCGGCGAGGGAGGAGCTGCCGCCTCTAGATGGCAGCCCCAACCCGCAGTTTGGGCCTGATCTCACTGTAGAGTAGTTGTACCAGCAGCAAGTTCATAACTGGCTGGTTCAGAACGGGACACCACCGGCGGGCAACAACGCAGGTCCTGGTGTAGCTCATGACGTCCATGATAATGGTGGATGGGGTCACTGGCTAGCGCCTCAACCTATGAAGCTACATCCCATGCCAGTTCATCTTGTTAACTAGCAGGCTTGGCTCGCTGCACAAGGACTAATAATCCAACATGTCCTGGTTCTTGAAGATAATATCATTGATAATGCTTTTAAGGCTTGGAACGACTCCATAACAGTTTCAGACAACTCTAGCTCAACCTAATCTAATTCGGATGTGCTATCCTCCCTGGGTACTGCAGTCATGGATAATCTTGTACTTACTGAATCATTATCTATCACAATGGATATTCACTCTCAGGGGATCCAATTTGGACTGTCTGCCCAAGGTGTTGAGCTTCTGTCCATTTTACTGAAAGATCCAATCCCTCATCAGCATCTTAACAACTTTATCTTTCATGCTCTATGCCCTGTCATTACTTCCATTGGTCCATGGAGAGAGGGCATTGGTCTGAGGAATTCAAATACTGAAATTGCTGTCAGGGTCACCTATGATTCCACATGTATGAAATTCTCACAACTACAGACCTTCGGTGCCGTCCATCACACTTCCTCTTCGGTAGTCATTGAATAGCTCACTGAAGATACTGAAATGCCAAGCCTTGATGTTCCTCAAGACACCCTTGCTTCTTTGCAACCTGACAATATTGCCCCTCCAGCTCAACATGTGTCTCGGGCCAGACGTCCCAGGGCACCAGCTCCTATTTCCACAACTGAAGTCGGGCACATTCAGCGGTAAACCAAGTACAATGGTTTCAAAATTCCCTTCTATCAAGGAAAAATGCCCGGCCACATCCAAAGTGAAACCTTGTTTGATGCCCTCGTTTGGTTCCTCAAGCAATGCTCCACAGATGGAGGATGGGATCCCTCCTCCAACCCCAATCCCTACACTACAAGCTATTGGCATTAACAGCTGTGCTATTCCTGAAACCAAGCTGACCTCTGCATCCCTACTTGTTGCGCCCTTGGCTACACTATCATCTACAGGTCCTTCGTTTGAAGAAGCGTAGGGAAAAGCTAGCTCGCCAAGCCTTGAGTGATTTCCTCTGCTGCAATGCCTCCTTTGAGTTGCTGGAATGTGCTCTCATGCAACATCAGAGGTTTAAATTTTGAGAAGAAACACTTAGCTCTTAATAATGCGATCATCTCCAGTAGTTCTGCGGTCATTTTGTCTGCAGGAGACCAAAATGACTGATGTTACTTTTACTTTCATTAAAACCTACTTTCCAAGACAATTTGATCATTTTGCTTTTGTCCCTTCTCGTGGCGCATCTGGAGGTCTTTTTACCGTGTGAAAAAGCTCGCTAATTTCGGGTACGGTAGTGTCTTATGACATCTTTGCGTTAGCCATCAGTTTCGTTAGTACTCAATCCTCTCAAACCTGGACGCTCGCGAATATTTATGGTCCTTGTGCGGGGGATGATTGGATTGCGTTTACCACCTAGCTTTATGATGTTCATATTCCAAACGGACAGGATTGGTTATTGCTCGGCTATTTCAATTGTATGCGTGCACCAGAAAATCGTAACAAACCTAGGGGGAACACGAATGACATAATCACCTTCAATGCTGTTATACGCAAGCAACAACTCATTGAGCTCCCGGTCCAAGGTAGATCTTATACGTGGAGTAACATGCAAGTTGACCCCCTCCTTGAGAAAATTGATTGGTTTCTTACCTCCCTCCACTAGACCAATGCCTACCCTAAAACCCTAGTTAAACCTCTCGGCAAACCTGTCTCAGATCATATCCCATGCGTGGTAACCATTGAAACCAAAATCGCACTTAGCAAGTTCTGCCGCTTTGAATCCTACTGGATATTACACCCGGGTTGTATGGAAGTGGTGCAAGAGGTGTGGAACAAGCTAGTTCACAATAAAAATGCCGCAATCACGTTTTATCACAAGTTTAAAGCCCTTTGACATTCCTTGAAGATATGGAGCAAACACATCTCATGGCTATCTATTGTGATCACTAATTGCAATGCAGTCCTAGCGGATCTAGACGAGTTAGAAAACAAAAGATGTCTTACGATTCGAGAAACAAACTTCAGAAACATCCTTAAGGCACATCTTATCAAGCTGCTCAAATATCAAAAGCTCTATTGGAAAAACGATGTACTATTTGATGGATCAAATTCGGTGATGAGAACACTAAGTTATTTCAAGCCATTGCCACAGAAAGGTTTCGTAAGAATAACATTGCTTCCTTTCGCACTGAAGATGATCGACTGATCGATGACCAGCTTAGCAAAAAGGCCCTTCTTCATCTCACATACAAAATCCGATTGGGTACCACAACAAAGTGTGATATGAAGTTTGGTTTGCCCTCAATCATCCAGCGCGCAAACAACCTTGACCATCTCACAGATCCATTCACTCCTGAAGAAATTGATGGGGTAGTCAATGAAATGCCCCCTGATCGTGCTCCAGGGCCCGATGGATTCAGTGGGCCTTTCCTCAAAGCATGTTGGTCGATTATCAAGAATGATTTATATTCTCTCTGCTCACAATTTTACGAGGGGAATTTAAACATCACCAGCATCAATGATGGACTCATCACCCTTATTCCCAAGGTTAACTTGCCTGGATCGGTCAATGACTACAGACCGATCACCTTGCTCAACTGTTGTCTGAAAATTCTCACAAAGTTATTAGCTTATCGTGTGAAGCGCGCCATTCTCAAGATGGTACGCCACAACCAATATGGGTTTCTCAAGGGGTGAACCATCCAAGATTTCATTGCATGGGCTTACCACTATATTCATCAATGCCATACATCCGGAGGGGAAATTATTTTACTCAAACTTTACTTCGCTAAGGCATTCGCCACAATTGCTCATGAACATATGATCAATATCATGCCTCATATGGGGTTTAATGACAGATGGATCTCTTGGATCAAATGCCTCTTATCCTCCGATCGGTCATCAGTTCTTCTCAACGGCGTACCTATCCGACAATTTCAATGCTGATGCGGGACTAGGCAAGGGGACCCACTCTCGCCATTAGTCATTGTCCTTGAAGTGGAATTACTTTAGGCAGCAATCAACGACGCATTCAGATAGGGCAGAATTAACCTCCCATTCCCATGCAACGGGAAGACTGATCACCCGGTCCTTCAATATGCAGATGACATGCTCATTGCCCTTCCTGGATGCACCTGACAAGCCACCTTCGTCAAACATATTCTATCATATATGCGTCCTCCATTGGACTCAAAATTAATTTCCACAAATCCACGCTGATCCGGATCAACCTAGACATGATAGCCACGGCCAATCTTGCCAGAGTCTTTGGTTACACAGTTGGATCGATGCCTTTCACCTACCTCAGACTCCCTCTTGGTACTACCAGAACTTCCATCTAGGAACGTATGCCTTTGGTCTGCAAAATGGAACGACAACTTATGTCCACCATTGGAACGATGTCATATGGCGGTAAATTCTCATCGTTAAACACTTTGGTCAAGTCCCTTCTGGCATTTTCCATGTGCACTCTTAAATTCCCACCCAAGCTCATTGAGACACTCGATAAAATAGGTGCAGATGCCTTTGGACTAAAAAACTGAGCAAGGAGACAAATGTAACTCTCTTGCTGCATGGAACATGGTCTGTTAGCCCAAGAAAAAAGGAGGGTTAGGATTGATCAACTTGAAAATCCACAACGAGGCCCTGCTGCTAATTTTACACAAGTTCTTCAACAGGAAGGATGTACCATGGGTCTACCTCCTCTCGGACAATCAATATGTTGGCACATGCTGTTGACCCTGTTGGATCATTTTGGTGGAGAGATATCCTCAAACTGACTCCCACCTACAGAGGGATCTCCCGCGTGTAGGTGGTGGATGGGATGACAACCCTCTTTTGGAAAGATTTATGGAGGGAGGAGTTACTACAGATCTCATATCCACATGCGTTCTCATTTGTCGTGCATGAAGATATATCTGTGGCCGATGCGATGATGTCAACCAACCTGCATGAAACCTTTCACTTGCCAGTTTCAACTCAAGCTCTTGAAGAGATCCACGATATACATACGTCGTCTAGAGAGATTTCCCCCTCTCTGTCACTCAATGATGTTTGGCACTATGTTTGGGGCACTGCACACTATAAGCCAAAGGATTATTACAACAACTATTTTCGGGATGTGGAGGCCCACCCCGCCTTCAGCCAAATTTGGAAATCAAAATCCACCATGAAGATCAAGGTATTTGGTTGGCTCCTATTCCATGACAGGCTCAATACCTGCAACATGCTGAAGAGAAAGCACTATAATATAGGAGATAATTTTAATTGCATCTTATGCGGCCAACACATTGAAGAAACTGTGGACCATATGATCTTCTCCTATCCATTCAATCAGAGTTGTTGGACGAAACTTCAATTTGACTGGTCATCCTTCGACTGCCAACTCACTCTCCTTCATGCCACAAAAGACACTTGGCCAAACCCTTTCTTCTTTCAAACCTTCTTAACCGCGGCTTGGAGCATATGGAAGGAGAGGAACAATAGGCACTTCACAGGATTGACTCCTACTGTGGGATCTGGCTCAAACGCTTCAAAGAAGATCTACTCTTACTCCAACATAGGGTTAAAGCAGCCTATAGAGCTTCTCTGATCACCTTTTGTACATCTATCATCTATACTACATTTAGCAAACTTACTCTCTCTGCTTGGCTATAGATTCACACTATTTGTGTGCACATCACCATGTAAAGTAGCTGATATGTCTATGTAAACCCCCCATTTATATATATATATATATATATATATATATATATATATATATGAAAAAACAGTGGGATTTTCCCCCTACTGTCATTTTGTCAAAAAATCACCAAAAAGTTTCATTGTATTTGGAATCCGTTTGATATTGATGTTCTACAAAGTAAAAAACAAGCAGAAAACTGCAACTAGCACTACGCACTATGTCAACAGGTTAGTCCCAAAAATGATATAAAGTTTCTAGAAACTGATTGTAAAACATCTAGGAATGATAATATAACAGCATGGAACAATTAAAAGTTAGATATACATTGGAGACGTATCGGCATCCCCAAGCTTACTTCCCGCTCGTCCTCGAGTATGTAAATGATAAAAACAAATATTTTGATGTGGAATGTTGCCTAACATGTTCATCATATTCTTTTCTTTGTAGCATGGACATATGGACTTTTCGACGATTCACAGCAATAGTCTATAATTTTACATGAAGATTTTAATACTCAAGCATATCAACAAGCAACCATGTCTTACAAAATATCAGCGCTAAAGAAAGTTATCCCTAGCCCAATATGCTCAATCATTGATCCATCATGCAACACATCCAAATATTAGCTACATCCAATGCTCAAGTGTGATAATAGGGTTCCGTAGTTGGTGCTTTATAAGAGAAGATGGAAACTCAACAAAAATAAAAATTGCATAAAAGTAAATAGATATGCCCTTCGCAGAGGGAAGCAGAGATTTGTAGAGGTGCCAGAGCTTAAAGCTTAAATTGAGAGATAAAATTATTTTGGGTGGCATGCTTTTCCCATCAATGAAAACGACTAAGAGTTACCAGTATCTTGCATGCTAAATAAATCATAGGCGGTTCCCAAACATAAAATAAAGTTTATTTCCTTTCCACCATTCTTTCAAAATCCATAGCTAGTCGTATCCACGGGTGCGTTCCATACCAACACATACCAAGGAATTTATTATACTATTTTTTTTATTTGCGGACTGGGCATCCCTATTGCCGCCACACTCTTGTGCAATGACAAGTGAATAAACACTCTTCTTGAGAATAACCTACTTAGCTTGGAAAATATGGTCCATGCCTCACCGCTTCATGAGCGGTACGGGCACACAAAAGAGAAGTTTATTTTTAACATTAGAGTTGGTATATACAACTTTACTTGGGACAGCATGGAAATGCCACATATAGGTAGGTATGCTAGACTCATTTGGCATAACTTGAGTTTTAGGATTTGTATGCACAAGAAGCATTCCTGCTTAGTACAAGTGAAGGCTATCAAATAGATTGAGAAGCGACCAACCAAGGAACGAAAACCATCATAAAAGAACATTAAACATAACTAACACCAAATAATGCAACACAAGTAGGATGTAATTTCATTGCATAACTATTGATTTAACATGCTTGCATAGGGAATCACAACCCTTAACACCAATATTCTTACTATAGGATAATTACTCACCAACAATACTCACATATCACTATCATCATATTGCAAAACTATGGCAAGGAATCAATTTTAATGTCCAATGATCTTCATGAATTCTTTATTATATCTTCCCTGGATATCTATCGCTTTGGGACCAAATTCTTTTAAAGCAAATTTCCATTGCTAATAACAAGATCTCAAACAAATTTAAGTGAAGAACAAGAGCACATATTTCTTCAAGGTTTCATCTCTCAAAATAATATAAGTGAAGCATGAGAGGATTTCTTAAAAAATTCTACTAACTCTCAAAATAATCTAATTAAAGCATGAGAGGATATTTCTTCAAAATAGATGCACTACCATGCTCAAAAAGATATAAGTGAAGAACTAGAGCAATTCCATAGCTCTAAAAATATTAAAGTGAAGCATAAAGAGTGATTTTAATAAATCATAGCATAATTTTGCCTTCCTCAAATAGGTGTGTCCAGCAAGGAATATTGGGACAAACTAGAAAAGCAAAACAATCAAAGACACATATAATACAAGACCCTCCAGGAAAAACTCATGATATGTGACGAATAAAAATATAGCTCCAAGTAAAATTACTCATGGTCGTTAGAAGAAAGAGGGGATGCCTACCAGGGCATCCCCAAGCCTAGTTGCTTTATACTTCTTGAAAATATAAACTTGGGTTCCATGGGTCATCCCCAAGCTTAGGCTCTTTTCACTCCTTATACCTTCATCATCGTGATCTCACCCAAGACTTGAAAACTTCAATCATAGAAAACTTCACAAAACCTCGTGCGATCAGTTCGTATAATAAAAATCATCTTTACCATAAGTACTGTAGCAAATCAATTCAGATTTTGCTATTACATTATACCTACTATATTCTAACTTTACCATCGCTTATATCCTCTGATACAAACCATAGATTCATCAAAATAAGCACATAACGCAACAAAACAGAATCTGTCAAAAATAGAAAAGTCTGTAAAGATGTATTTTTTAGTCATACTTATCCAACTCTAAAAATTCTTAAAAAATAAGAAAACATTCAACAATTGTTGAATGTTGAACGTTCACTCTATTTTTTTATAAATTATGTGCAAAACATTCAACAATTGTTCACGCTCCAGCAATTGAAAACAATTCTGCCACTGAACGCGAAAATGCATGTTGATGCACCGAATCAAATCAACTCTCACCCAAATCAATCCCAACGGCTTTGCTTGGCACAAACACTAACTAAAACACCAAAAACACAATCATTACAAAAGTAATAATTTGTAATTATTGGAAAACATAATAAAACCCAACAAGCAAATGGATAACTATTGGGTTGCCACCCAACAAGCACTATTGTTTAATGCCCCTAGCTAGGCATAATGCATAGATTCTTACGTGTTGTCATGTTTACTTTCCAATTCTTTAGGGGTCTAGCATGCGTATCCTCAATGACCACACTCCTTGGAATAAAGTTAAAGAATTCACTCATACGATAAGGTTCTTTCATTAATTCAACAAATTTGAGGTGCACGCTAATCATCTTAAGATCTACATTGTTACTTCTAGAAGCGGCACCCTTGTTCTCAGGAGTTTGTGTAGATTTCTTACTAGGAGGAGGTTTTTCAATATTTTTAATGGAATAAAAAGCCGTGCTCAGATTACTAAAAAATTCTTCTAATTTATCAATCTGAGTCGGACTCTGCACTACGCTTTCATTAGTTACGTGTTGTTTCTCTTTTAGTAATTTCGTAGCATCTCCTGTCTTTGAACCGATTCGATTAGCAAGATCGTGGATTCTTTCATCCAATTTTTCGACATGTTCTTTTGTAAGCATTTTCTTTTCAATAGCATCTATCCTTTGCATGACATGCTCAAGAGTTAAAAATGTTTCATTGATAATAATAGGTGGAGATCCCACTAAATTTCCCAAAGATTCAAAGCCTCAAGAGAGGACAACTCAAAAAATCCCACTGGTGATAGTGTCAAGAACAAATCTATACCAAGTGGTGATTCCCACATAAGAATTTCGAAGAAGAACGATAGTAGATTGCTTGTGAATAGATCTATTTTGAGCATTGCAAATATGATACCAAACATATTTAAGACTTTCTCCTCCCCTTTGCTTAAGATTAAGAACTTCATTCTCGGGGGTGCAAACAGCGAGGGGAGATTTAGCCATAGCGATAAAGTGAACAAAAGCACTAATAAAAAGAGATCTGGCAAAAAGGCAAATGGAAAGAAGGCAAATAAAACGGCAAATATTTTTGTGTTTTTGTAAAAACATTTTAGAAGTGGGGGAGATGAAAACGAGAGGTAAATGGTAAATAATGTAAATTGCAAGGAGATGAGAGTTTATGGGATGGAACCTGATAGATCTTGACTTGAAGGCAACATCACCATAAATTCATCTTGCTACTTGTGAACCGCATCAGTAAATTCCCCAAAGAGGAGGGGATGATGTAGCACAG
Source organism: Secale cereale (assembly GCA_902687465.1). NCBI lineage: Eukaryota > Viridiplantae > Streptophyta > Magnoliopsida > Poales > Poaceae > Secale > Secale cereale. The sequence continues at coordinate 404,253,067 of LR738712.1, forward strand.
CAGCGGTAAGTATTTCCCCTCATTTATGAAACCAAGATTATCAATCCAGTAGGAGAACCAAGCAAGCTATGTAAATAGCCCCTGCACACAAACAACAAATCCTCGCAACCCAAAGCGTCGAGGGGTTGTCAATCCCTCTTGGGTAATGTACAATGATAAAAAGATAGGTTGATAGATGCAAATAAAATAAAAGCGAATAAAACGCAGTAAGTTAATTTTGGGTTTTTGATAATGTAGATCTAAAATAAAAAAGCAAATAAATTGGAAAAACAAATAGCAATGTAGATATGTGAGTATATGATGAGAAATACACCCAGGGGCAGTAGGTTTCACTAGTGGCTTTTCTCGAGAAATAGCATACAGTGGGTAAGCAAATTACTGTTGGTCAATAGATAAAAGAGAGAATAATTATGACGATGTCCAAGACAGTGAACATGTATATAGGCATCACGTCCAAGATTAGTGGACCGACTCCTGCCTGCACCTACTACTATTACTCCACACATCGACCGCTATCCAGCATGCGTCTAGTGTATTAAGTTCATGAATGAACGGAGTAATGCCTGAAGAACAATGACATGATGTAGACAAGATCTATTCATGTAGGAATATACCCCATACATTTATCCTTAATAGCAATGATACTTCGGTGTCATGTCTCTTTCTATCACTGATATTGAGCACCGCAAGATCGAACCAATTACAAAGCACCTCTTCCCATTGCAAGATAAATCAATCAAGTTGGCCAAACAAAAACGAAATATCGAAGAAGAATACCGAGGCTATAATAATCATGTATGATAGAAATATATCAGATCATAAACTCAGAATTCATTGCATCCCAAAAGTTACATCAAATAGATGTCCGAAGAGAACATTGTATTGAAGATCAAAAAGAGAGAAGTAGCCATCTAGCTACTGCCTACGGACACATATGTTTGTGGTAAACTACTCACGCATCATCGGAGAGGCACCAATGAGGATGATTAACCCCTCTGTGATCGTGTTCCTCTCCGGTGGAGTGCCGGAAAAGGGCTCCAGATTGGATCTCGTGGTACTGGAACTTGCGGTGGCTGAAACATTTTTTCTCTGACTCCTCTAGGGTTTCTAGAATATTTGAGTATTTATAGAGATGAGAGGCAGAGGAGGGGACTCCCGTGGGCCCCACTACCTACCAGGGCATGCCAAGGGCCTCGGGCGCACCCTAGTGTCTCGTTGGCCCCATGGGCCTTCCCTCATGGACTTCTTTGGCCTTCTGGATGTCTTATGGTCCAAAACAATTACCAAAAATTTTGTTGCATTTGGAGTTTGTTTGATATGGATATTCTGTGAAGTGAAAAACAAGCAGAAAGCAACAACTGGCACTTGGCACTATGTCAATAGTTTAGTCCCAAAAAATGATATAAACTTGCTCGAAAATGTTTGTTAAATATCCAAGTATGATAATATAACAACATGGAACAATAAAAAATTATAGATACACTAAAGACGTATCATTCCCTTCAAGCCCATATTGTGAGCTTGCACAGACATCTTAGCATAATATTTCAGATGCTCTCGGGTGCCCTTAGCATCTTCACAACGCTTTTGAAACTCTTCTTTCATATCGGCCATTGTAATGCCCCAGATGTAACACTTTCCCAATATGGCAATATATAAACTTTGGCTTCATCAATTCCTTTCCGGGTTCTTCTTCATTTTGGGTTTTCTTTGTTTTGCCGTGTGCGTGTGTGCATTTCATCCATGTCATGTTGTCATGTGCATTGCATTGCATTTGTGTTGTCACTTGCATCCGGTCCCACTCGTCTCTTCCCGTTGTCCGTTTCGAGTTCCGACGCTCTCACACGTGCCCGTGGCATCCCCGAGTCCTTCTTTCGTGTGTGGTTGTGTAACGTTTCCGGAATGACGTGAGACTTGTCGTGCGATGTTGTTTTGGTACGTGTAGGCCGCTTGTCAAGTTTCGTCGCGTTTGGAGTTCGTTTGGTACTCCAACGGTTAACCTAGTGGGCTAAAAGAACCTCTTCTTTGAGGCCCAAGACCCCCTCCACAACAGCCCACCAACCCAGCACAACCCTTCCCATCATCTCGGTCGTTGAATTGTGATCGCGTGGCCGAAAACCGCTACTCATTTGGACTCTCCTAGCTCCTTGTGCCTATAAAAACGTCCCCCCATGCCATTTTCGTCCAAAAAACCCTAGCTCTCTTCCCTCCACCGCCGTCGGACACATCCGGACCGTGCTAGACGCGTCCGCCCACCGCCACCGACCACTTGCGGCCTGCCACCTGTCCATCCGCCGCCGTCCCACCGCGCCGGCCCGCGAGGCCTGACGCGGGCCCGCCGCCGCCGCCGAACGGGCCTCTCCGCCCGCACCTCGTCCCTCCCACCGCCGGGCTCGCGCCACCGCCGGCGCTCGAGCCCGCCGCCGTGCCGGACTACATCGCCGCCGCTCGCCGCCGCCTTTCCACCCACCGGCCAGCGACGTTCCGCCACCAACCGCCGCCGTCTCCGATCTGCATCGCCGTAGCCGACGCCGCTCCGGGCCTCGCCGCCGAGCGCACCGCCGGGCCCTTGCTGGCAACCTCCACCACCGAGCCCCGCCGCTCCCGCCATAGTCGAGGCCGCCGCCCCGTCGTCCGTTTCTGATCTGAGCCGCCGGCTGCCCGAACCCTAGCGGGTCCCGCGCCCGATCCGCAGACCCGCTTCGGTCGCGACCCGCTCCGCCCGTGACCCCCGTTGACCCGCGTTGCCAAATCTGAGGTTGATTTTGCCTCTAAGTCCTTTTTGAATTTTGTTGTCTGATGCCATCTTTGCATGGCGATATCTTTTTGTGTGTATGTCCGATTTGTGCATATGATATGTCAAAATGACCGTGGTGAAGTGCTCTACGTTCTGTTCCATTGTGTCATGCTTGTTTGAGTCCATATAGATGTCTTAATCTTTATGACAAGAGTGCTACTTGATATAAACTGCTGCTACTAGTACTTTTCATGCCATGTTTGAGATGTGATAACTTGGTGCATGTTTATCCAAATGAAGCAAATGATATGTCAAAATGTTCATCATGAGATGCTCTACATGTTGTTGTTGTAGCATGCATGTTAGAATTCATATTGCCATGTTTATCTCTGTTGCAAAAGTGCATGTGGCTGTTAGGTTTTATAACTTGTTACGAGATGCCTAGTTGAGGAGCTTGTTGCTATTGTTGTGTTTATCCCCTTGTCACATGCCTAGATGTTTTAGTATCTCCTTAATGTGGTTTTTGCTGTGGTGCAAACCATTTGCCATGATATGCCTTGAGGTGAGTTAAACATGCTTGCAAACATGCCATGCCAACTTAATTGTTTTAACACTTAGTGAAATTTCACTAAGTCTGGAATCTGTCTTATCATGATGCTATGTTTGTTTCATGTCCTAGGCAAATCCATGTTAGTTTTGGGGTGGCCTTTGATCATTCCTTGATGTATATGTTGTTATGTATCCATCAATGCCCTCACTTTCTCATTTGGGTTGCTGTAGCTTATTTAATTCTTGCTCCCAAGTTGCTATAAAATATTGTTGTCAGGTTTTTAGTGTCATGATCAAAATGTTGTAGCTTGTTGCTATTGATCCATGCCTCCTATGGAGATGCTCCAATGGAGTTGTTTGCTGTAGGATATGTCTAATTCATGTCCATGATTCTTTTCACCATGTTTGAGTGCTGTAGAGTATATATTTCTTGCTCCAAAATTGCTATGTGGCTGTTAATTTCAGCTTTGCATTGTTTCTTGTTTCGGGTGTATCTTTTAGTCCGTTGCTCCGTTTTGAGCAAGTCCTACATGAAACTTGTGTGATTTTGCATGTAGATTCACAATATCATCTTGTTAACATGTTTGGAGTATGTTTGCTTGATGTTTGGGTGCATCTTGCACCGTTGCCATGTTTAACTTGTTTTGCTCATATCTTCTAGACCGTAGCTCCGTTTTGAACAAACTTTATATGAAACTTGACTAGAATTTCGTGTAGATTATCTTGGTGCCTGTTAACTTGCTGTTCAACAACTTCAACTTAAGGTTTGTTCAGATCTGGATTATTTCAAACTATGCATATGAGGACTTACCGGATTTGTCTTAAGTAGTTTCCGGCCTCATTTAAACTTGTTGTTCTTATGTTGTGTCTCTGTGCTTCCTACTTTGCCATGTTTTGCATCCTATATAGATCTGTCTTGCATCCTACTTGCTTGAGCATATTGTCATGTTTCTTGTGTTGTTCTGGTGTGCTTCCTACTTTGTCATGTTATGCATCCTAAGTGCATCTGCAGTGCATCCTAAGTGCATCATACGTGCATCCTATAGATTGTGCATTGCACCTTGTTTGATTTCGTGCCTCGTGTGTTCTTGTGTTGATTAGAGCCGGAAGCCGAGACCGAGACCGAGAACGAGGTTACTACCGAGGTTGAGTACGAGGAGCCGTCTTACGATCCCATCGACGACTCGACAAGCAAGATGACCTGACCCTGATATCATTACTATCTTTGCCTATTGCTAGAAGTCTCACTCTTTAGATTATTGCCTCCATGCCCATGTTTGTTTGTCAGCCTCCTATTGTAACCATGAATCTGTCTAACCACCCAACCTATGCAAACCTTTGATTGGCTACGTAGGCTTCGCTCAGCCCCTCTTATAGCATTGCTAGTTGCAGGAGAAGATTTGAAGATTCTTGCTTCATGTTGAAGCTTGTTGGGATATCACACTATATAAACTCTTTAATTAAATCATCTATATATTGGTAATGGGTGGAAGGCTAAGCCTCTTGCTTGGTGATTTGTTCCACTCATGCCGCCCTAGGAACCGTATAAACCGGTGTTATGTTCCTTGATTATGCGTTCCTAACACGGTTGGGGTTATGGGACCCCCTCGATAACCCGCTTAGTGCTAAAACTCTTCCAGCGAGGCACGGGTTTGGTACTCCATTTGCCTAACAACTAAAACATGCCAAGGGAGTAATTAACCCGAGGATTAATTAATCAACCCCCCTGGGCCAGTGCTCGATTTGAGTGTTGGTCCAAACTAGAGCCACTTGCGGTGCCACCTGGCTTGCTAGGGTCTTCGGTATCTGTACGTAGTGCTCATGCCATTGTGGCCTGAGACTAAATGCGCGCGGCTACTGTCAGGGTGTCGGCACGCCGGGAGGTCTTGCTGGGTTAGTTTTACCTATATCGGAATATCTTGAGCACGGGATTCCGAGAATACTCGGGCCTTCCCACCTTGGAGTTGCGACTCCGCAGATCGTGAGCTTGTCATGGGCTAAGTTGGGACACCCCTGCAGGGTTTTGGACTTTCGAAAGCCGTGCCCGCGGTTATGTGGCAGATGGAAATTTGTTAATATCCGGTTGTAGAAAACTTGACACCATGTTCAAAACGCACTACCAGCGTGAGTAACCGTGACGGTCATTTTCTGAAAGGGGTTCGGGAAGTGAACACGGTGGGGTTATGTTTGACGTGCTTAGTTAGGATCACTTCGTGATCACTTTGACGATCGTGGCACTCCTCTTCTCGCTCTAAACACGTAAGCTAGTGCTAGTGCAGCTGCAACCTTTTATCTTTCTTCAGCCTTGTTCCACACCCAAGGCTTAGATAGTTTTGCTACCCGGGAACGGGATTGCTGAGTCCTCCGTGGCTCACAGATTCTACACCACACCAGATGCAGGTACCATGGTGAACTACTCAGGTGACGGCACAGAGCTGTACTGGGAGTACGATGAAGAGCGTAGTCGATACTATGTGCACTATCCCGATGATTAGTAGTGGTTTCTACTAGGGGCGATTCGGACCTGTGGCTTTATGTATTTGGTATCTTTCATTTGGATCTTCACCCGTAGTCTGGTTGTGATGTTATTTGGATGATGTTTTTCTTATGTAATGAATTGTGTGACGTGGCGAGTGTAAGCCAACTATCCTTTTGCAATTTCATCCCTATTTTGGAAGAATTGCACCTTGTTTGATTCGGGTGCATCGCTTTCTTTCATTTCAAGACCATTTGTTGCTAAGCATGAATTGGTTTTGGAGAGCATTCCTAGACCGTTAAAGATTATTTCTCCGGGATTGCAAATGACTTCCAACTCAGTTGTTCTGAATGTATCTATTTGTATGGGTGATTACCGCTTTCTGGCTTCTCCGGTTGTTCTCGGCAACTCCGACATTAATCTTATTCTTGGGATGGATTGGCTTTCTCAGCATGATGCTCACATTGATTGTGCAAATAAGGAAGTCAAGCTTACTCATTCCGACGAAGACGTGATTATCTTCGCCTCTCGAGATAACACAATCAGGCTATTCTCTCTCAATGACAAGGGCGAGATTAATGCCATCTCTCAAATTTCGGTGGTCAATGTATATGAAGATGTTTTCCCTGAAGAGCTTCCAGGAATGCCTCCGCATCGTCAAGTTGAATTTGTCATTGAACTCGAGCCTGGTACTGAGCCAGCATGCCGGCGTCCGTACAAGCTCTCCCCTGATGAGTTGAAGGAGTTGAAGAAACAGCTCGATGAGCAAGAGCGTTTGGGTCTAATCAGGCCTAGCACTTCTCCGTGGGGCTGTGGTGTCTTATTTATCAAGAAGAAGGATGGCACGGAGCGCCTTTGCGTTGATTACCGGCCATTGAACAAGAAGACAATAAAGAACAAGTATCCGCTCCCCAACATCAATGAATTGTTCGAGCATCTCAAATGAGCTAAAGTGTTCTCAAAGCTCGATCTCCGGATGGGTTATCACCAGATCCGCATCCGTGAAGAAGATATTCACAAGACTGCATTCAGAATAAGCTACGGCTCCTATGAATACACAGTCATGTCATTTGGCCTCGCAAATGCTCCACCCACCTTCTCGAGAATGATGCACTACATTTTCAACCCCTACACCAACGAATTTGTGCTTGTTTATCTGGATGACATCTTGGTATTCTCCAAGAATGAAGAGGATCACGAAAAGCACCTCCGTCTGGTTCTCGACAGACTCCGTGAACATAAGTTCTATGCCAAGTTCTCCAAATGCGAATTCTGGCTCGATAAGGTCTTGTATCTGGGCCATATCATTTCGGTTGAGGGTATTTCTGTCAACCCCGAGAAAGTTGAAGCGATTGTCAACTGGGAACCCCCTCAGAATGTCAAGCAACTCCGAAGCTTCCTTGGTCTCGCTAGCTATTGCAGAAGGTTCGTTGAGAACTTCTCCAAGATTGCCAAGCCTCTCTCCAACTTGCTGCAGAAGAATGTCAAGGACAACTGGTCTCTGGATTGTGATGTGGCATTCAAAACTCTCAAAGAAATGCTCATCTCTGCTTCGGTTCTTACTCCTCCAGATGAGTCCAAGCCCTACGAAGTATTCTGTGATGCTTCTCTTCAAGGACTTGGTGGTGTGCTAATGCAGTACAAGAAGATTGTGGCATACACCTCTCGTCAATTGAAGCCAAGTGAGAAGAACTACCCCACACATGATCTCGAGCTAGCGGCTGTGGTACATGCTTTGATCACGTGGAGACACCTTCTGTTGGGTAGAAAAGTCGACATCTTCACCGATCACAAGAGCTTGAAGTACATCTTCACGCAGCCGAACCTGAACCTTCGCCGGACTCGTTGGGTCGAAATGATCCAAGAGTATGATCCAAGCATCGAATACACACCTGGCAAGGCAAATGTCATTGCAGATGCCTTGATCAGAAAGGCATATTGCAACAGTCTCCTTATCAAGCCGTTCCAGCCTGAGCTTTGTGAAGCATTCAGGAAGCTCAACCTCCAAGTTGTTCTGCAAGGCTTTCTTGCAAATCTTCAAGTGGCTCCTACCTTGGAAGATCAGATCCGTGAGGCCCAGCTCAGTGATGCTATGGTGCAGAAAGTGAATCATGGTATTGCGAAGGGTACTCCCAAATACAAGTGCTATCGCGTTGATGAGAGAGATACCTTGTTATTTGAGGACAGACTTGTGGTTCCCAAGGATGATCTCAGGAAGCTCATAATGAATGAAGCACATGACTCCCTCCTCTCGATTCATCCTGGAAGTTCCAAGATGTACCAAGACCTCAAGCAATCTTACTGGTGGACTCGCATGAAAAGGGAGATTGCCCAATTCGTGAATGAATGTGATGTCTGCAGAAGAGTGAAGGAAGAGCATCAACGTCCAACCGGTCTTCTCCAACCTCTTCCTATCCCCGAGTGGAAATTCGACCACATTGAAATGGATTTCGTCACTGGGTTTCCCAAGTCCAAGAAAGGGAATGATTCTATCTTTGTGGTGATTGACAAGCTTACCAAAGTAGCTCACTTCCTTCCAGTCAAAGAATACATCAATGCAGCTCAGCTGGCAGAGTTGTACACTTCCAGAATTGTGTCCTTACATGGCATTCCTCAAGTTATCTCCTCAGACCGTGGAAGTTTGTTCACATCCAAGTTCTGGGACTCCTTTCAGTCTGCCATGGGCACTAAGATCCGTTTCAGCACTGCGTTTCACCCTCAGACTAGTAGTCAAGTCGAAAGAGTGAACCAGATCCTCGAAGACATGCTCAGAGCTTGTGTCATCTCTTTTGGCATGAAGTGGGAAGATTGTCTTCCGTTTGCCGAGTTCTCTTGCAACAACAGTTTCCAAGAAAGTGACGGCAAAGCCCCGTTTGAAATCCTCTATGGCAGAAAGTGCCGTACTCCCTGGTCTGAGACTGGTGAACGTCAACTTCTTGGCAATGACTTGATCTCAGAAGCCGAAGAAATGTGCAATGTCATACGTGAGAATCTCAAGGCCGCTCAGTCGCGTCAGAAGAGCTACTATGATGGCAAGCATCGTGATTTGGCCTTCAACATTGGGGATCATGTCTATCTCCATGTTTCTCCTATGAAAGGCACACAAAGATTCGGTATCAAACGAAAGCTTGCTCGTAGATACGTGGGCCCTTTCAAGATCCTCGGAAAAAGAGGCGATCTAGCCTATCAACTTGAGCTCCCTTCCAACTTCGCTAATGTTCATGATGTGTTTCACGTGTCTCAACTCTGCAAGTGCTTCAAGACACCTGAATGCACCATTCCATTCGAGGAGATTGATCTTCAACAAGACTTGTCTTACCGAGAGCACCCCGTTGCTATTCTTGAAGAAATCGAGCGCAAGACCCGCAACAAGTCAATCAAGTTCTTGAAAGTAAAGTGGTCACACCATACCGACCGAGAAGCTACGTGGGAACGAGAAAAGATCACCTTCATTCCAAGTATCCTTCCTTCTTCCAGTCCTAGATCTCGGGACGAGATCTTTTCGTAGTAGAGGAGAGTTTGTAATGCCCCAGATGTAACACTTTCCCAATGTGGCAATATATAAACTTTGGCTTCATCAATTCCTTTCCGGGTTCTTCTTCATTTCGGGTTTCTTTGTTTTGCCGTGTGCGTGTGTGCATTTCATCCATGTCATGTTGTCATGTGCATTGCATTGCATTTGTGTTGTCACTTGCATCCGGTTCCACTCGTCTCTTCTCGTTGTCCGTTTCGAGTTCCGACGCTCTCACACGTGCCCGTGGCATCCCCGAGTCCTTCTTTCGTGTGTGGCCGTGTAACGTTTCCGGAATGACGTGAGACTTGTCGTGCGATGTTGTTTTGGTACGTGTAGGCTGCCTGTCAAGTTTCATCGCGTTTGGAGTTTGTTTGGTACTCCAACGATTAACCTAATGGGCTAAAAGAACCTCTTCTTTGAGGCCCAAGACCCCCTCCACAACAGACCACCAACCCAGCACAACCCTTCCCATCATCTCGGTCATCGAATTGTGATCGCGTGGCCGAAAACCGCTCCCCATTTGGACTCTCCTAGCTCCTTGTGCCTATAAAAACGTCCCCCCCATGCCATTTTCGTCCAAAAAAACCTAGCTCTCTTCCCTCCACCGTCGCCGGACACGTCCGGACCGAGCCGGACGCGTCCGCCCGCCGCCACCGACCACTCGCGGCCTGCCACCTATCCATCCGCCGCCGTCCCACCACGTCGGGCCGCGAGGACCGACGCGGGCCCGCCGCCACCGCCGAACGGGCCTCTCCGCCCGCGCCTCATCCCTCCCACCGCCGGGCTCGCGCCGCCGCCGGCGCTCGACCCCGCCGCCGTGCCGGACTACATCGCCGCCGCCTTTCCACCTACCGGCCGGCGCCGCTCCGCCACCAACCGCCGCCGCCTCCGATCTGCATCGCCGCAGCCGCCGCCGCTCCGGGCCTCGCCGCCGGGCGCACCGCCGGGCCCTCGCCGCCGGGCCCCCGCCGGCCACCTCCACTGCCGAGCCCCGCCGCTCCCGCCGGAGTCGAGGCTACAGCCCCATCGTCCGTTTCCGATCTGAGCCGCCGGCTGCCCAAACCGTAGCGGGTCCCGCGCCCGATCCGCGGACCCGCTAAGGCCGCGACCCGCTCCGCCCGCGACCCGCGTTGACCAGATCTGAGGTTGATTTTGCCTCTAAGTCCTTTTTGAATTTTGTTGTCTGATGGCATCTTTGCATGGCGATATCTTTTTGTGTGTATGTCTGATTTGTTCATATGATATGTCAAAATGACCATGGTGAAGTGCTCTACGTTTTGTTCCATTGTGTCATACTTGTTTGAGTCCATCTAGATCTCTTAATCTTCATGACAAGAGTGCTACTTGATATAAACTGCTGCTACTAGTTATTTTCATGCCATGTTTGAGATGTGGTAACATGGTGCATGTTTATCCAAATGAAGCAAATGATATGTCAAAATGGTCGTCATGAGATGCTCTACATGTTGGTTGCTGTAGCATGCATGTTAGAGTTCATATTGCCATGTTTATCTCTGTTGCAAAAGTGCATGTGGTTGTTAGGTTTTGTAACTTGTTACGAGATGTCTAGTTGAGGAGCTCGTTGCTATTGTTGTGTTTGTCCCCTTGTCACATGCCTAGATGTTTTAGAATCTCCTTAATGTGGTTTTTGCTGTGGTGCAAACCATTTGCCACGATATGCCTTGAGGTGAGTTAAACATGCTTGCAAACATGCCATGCCAACTTAACTGTTTTAACACAGTGAAATTTCACTAAGTCTGGAATCTGTCTTATCCTGATGCTATGTTTGATTGATGTCCTAGGCAAAACCATGTTAGTTTTGGGGTGGCCTTTGATCATTCCTTGTTGTATATGTTGTTTTCTATCCATCCATGCCCTCACTTGCTCATTTGGGTTGTTGTAGCTTATTTAATTCTTGCTCCCAAGTTGCTATAAAATATTGTTGTCAGGTTTTTAGTGTCATGATCAAAATGTTGTAGCTTGTTGCTATTGATCCATGCCTCCTATGGAGATGCTCCAATGGAGTTGTTTGCTGTAGGATATGTCTAATTCAGGTCAATGCTTCTTTTCACCAGGTTTGAGTGCTGTAGAGTATATATTTCTTGCTCCAAAGTTGCTATGTGGCTGTTAATTTCAGCTTTGCATTGTTTCTTGTTTCGGGTGTATCTTTTAGTCCGTTGCTCCGTTTTGAGCAAGTCCTACATGAAACTTGTGTGATTTTGCATGTAGATTCATAATATCATCTTGTTAACATGTTTGGACTATGTTTGCTTGAAGTTTGGGTGCATCTTGCACCGTTGCCATGTTTAACTTGTTTTGCTCATATCTTCTAGACCGTAGCTCCGTTTTAAACAAACTTTATATGAAACTTGACTAGAATTTCGTGTAGATTATCTTGGTCCATGTTAAATTTCTGTTTAACAACTTCAACTTAAGGTTCGTTCAGATCTGGACTAATTTCAAACTATGCATATGAGGACTTACCGAATTTGTTTTAAGTAGTTTCCGGCCTCATTTAAACTTGTTGTTCTTATGGTGTTTCTCTGTGCTTCCTACTTTTCCATGTTTTGCATCCTATATAGATTTGTCTTGCATCCTACTTGCTTTTGCATATTGTCATGTTTCTTGTGTCGTTCTGGTGTGCTTCCTACTTTGTCACGTTATGCATCCTAAGTGCATCTGCAGTGTATCCTAAGTGCATCATACGTGCATCCTATAGATTGTGCATTGCATCTTGTTTGATTTCGTGCCTCGTGTGTTCTTGTGTTGAGTAGAGCCGGAAGCCGAGACCGAGAACAAGAACGAGGTTACTACCAAGGTTGAGTATGAGGAGCCGTCTTACGATCCCATCGACGACTCGACAGGCAAGATGAACTGACCCAGATATCATTACTATCTTTGTCTATTGCTAGAAGTCTCGCTCTTTAGCTTATTGCCTCCATGCCCAAGTTTGTCTGTCAGCCTCCTATTGTAACCATGAATCTGTCTAACCACCCAACCTATGCAAACCTTTGATTGGCTATGTAGGCTTCGCTCAGCCCCTCTTATAGCATTGCTAGTTGTAGGAGAAGATTTGAAGATTCTTGCTTCATGTTGAAGCTTGTTGGGATATCACACTATATAAACTCTTAAATTAAATCATCTATATATTGGTAATGGGTGGAAGGCTAAGCCTCTTACTTGGTGATTTGTTCCACTCATGCCGCCCTAGGAACCGTATAAACCAGTTTTATGTTCCTTGATTATGCGTTCCTAACACGGTTGGGGTTATGGGACCCCCTCGATAACCCGCTTAGCGCTAAAACTCTTCCAGCGAGGCCCGACTTTGGTACTCCATTTGCCTAACAACTAAAACGTGCCGAGGGAGTAATTAACCCGAGGATTAATTAATCAACCCCCCTGGGCCAGTGCTCGATTTGAGTGTTGGTCCAAACTAGAGCCACTTGCGGTGCCACCCGGCTTGCTGGGGTCTTCGGTATCTGTACGTAGTGCTCATCCAGTCGTGGCCTGAGACTAGATGCGCGCGGCTACTGTCAGGGTGTCGGCACGCTGGGAGGTCTTGCTGGATTAGTTTTACCTATGTCGGAATATCTTGAGCATGGGATTCCGAGAATACTCGGGTCTTCCCACCTTAGAGTTGCGACTCCGCAGATCGTGAGCTTGTAATGGGCTAATTTGGGACACCCCTGCAGGGTTTTGAACTTTCGAAAGCCGTGCCCGCGATTATTTGGCAGATGGGAATTTGTTAATATCCGGTTGTAGAAAACTTGACACCATGTTCAGAACACACTACCAGCATGAGTAACTGTGACGGTCATTTTCCGAAAGGGGTTCGGGAAGTGAACACGGTGGGGTTATGTTTGATGTGCTTAGTTAGGATCACTTCGTGATCACTTTGACGATCGTGGCACTCCTCTTCTCGCTCTAAACACGTAAGCTCGTGCTAGTGCAGCTGCAACCTTTTATCTTTCTTCAGCCTTGTTCCACACCCAAGCTTAGATAGTTTTAATACCCGGGAACGGGATTGCTGAGTCCTCCGTGGCTCACATATTCTACACCACACCAGATGCAGGTACCATGGTGAACTACTCAGTTGACGGCACAGAGCTGTACTGGGAGTACGATGAAGAGCGTAGTCGATACTATGTGCACTATCCCGATGATCAGTAGTGGTTTCTACTAGGGGCGATTCGGACCTGTGGCTTTATGTATTTGGTATCGTTCATTTGGATCTTCACCCGTAGTCAGGTTTTGATGTTATTTGGATGATGTTTTTCTTATGTAATTAATTGTGTGACATGGCGAGTGTAAGCCAACTATCCTTTTGCAATTTCATCCCTATTTTTAAATGAGTCGTGCAAAGATACCGAACTTGAGATCATTCCAGAATGGGCTTATACCTTTAAGTCGTGCCTCGACACGTAGGAGGTATAGTCCCATCCTGGGCATTACAGCCATCATCTTCTTGAAGCTTTCAATTTCCTTGGAGATGAGCTTGACCATATGCTTCATGAAGACAGCCTTTTCATGACTTATCTCGTTCTTTTTCTCCATGACTTTCTGAGCAAGAGCAAGCTCCTTAGCAACGAATTCTTGAAATACAACACTGATGCCAATGGGAAGTTGAAGGTCATCAAGTGAGGATGAAGGATCGCGAAACCACTCATCTATGAAGTTGTTGAGGATGTCATGATCAAACAGAGGCATGTCCTTGAAGATATCGGCCTCTTCCTGCTTGTTTTTTATCAACGGCTCAAGGGCATCATCATCAACGTAATCATCATAAGACAAATCAATGATGTTATCATCATCTCTCAAGTTGCTAGTTGGTTTAGGACCTCGCCATGTAGATTTTTTGTCTTCAGAGAGTTCCGAGACATATCCTCAGAGTGCACACTAGATTAAGGAGGTGCAAATTTCATTGGCTTCACATTTGATGCTTTTTCTGCAGTAGCAGATGTTGAAGGTCTCTCCCCCTTACCTTTGGAAGCTTTAGTATTTTGTTGAGGCTTGGGGGAGGCAGGAGCATTGTCTTTAGCTGGAGCTTCTCCTCTTGAAGTAGTGTGAGGAGCGTAAACATGCTGAATGTATGCTTGAAGACTATCCCATGGCCCAGTCAGATTAGGATCTACGTGATAGTTGTCGTCAGGCCTTGCTTTAACTGGAGCAAGGTTTAAGTCCACACCATAGTATTTCATGTTTTGTTCTATTGAAGCCTTTGCAAATAGGCAATTGGATTCAAGCAGATCATCCTCGCGACACCACTAGACACTGGAGGGATCTGGATGTTGAGGCATAGCATACCACATCATGCATGGGTAGAAGCCTAACCCAATGGCGCGAGCCTTTGTCTTCGGGATAAGCTTCCGATAAACAATGTATTCTCATGGTGGCCTTACAGCGTTCTTTGCATCATACTCAGGGGTGACAAATTATAGAAGAACCATTCTTCTGTCCAATATCGGTGAATCCATTGCACGCATGATTTGCGCTCCCTATAAGTGTCCTCGGGATCAGACTTGTACTTTTTGTATAGATCTGGAGGAACATCTAGATCAGTGTTAGCATGACGTTGTATTACCCCTTTTCTTGAAGATTTATCACTAGCAATTGGCTTCAAGGGACTAATTTGCTTCCCTATGCTGATTTGGCTTCAAGGGACCGATTTGCTTCACTGTGCTGATTTGACACGAAGTGGCTTCCTGTGAGTCTAGATGAAGCTGTAAGAAGTCTGCAAATGAATTAAGACTATGAGAACCAACAGACTCGTGAACGAACATGTGCATGTGAAAGAGAGATGCAAGGGAGGAAGGAGAGGTGAGATGCATTATGCAGCGCCCAAGATGCAATTCTATCCCAATCACGTGATAAATTCATGATTGGGGCACAATCACATTTCGAGCGTAGAGCGAGGTGGATATCATTACAACATACCATGTTCTGAATAGATGAGAATACCAAATAAAGGCTTACATTCCCCACAAGCTAAAACATGAACACATGAATACATCAACACACATAAATCATCATACAGACGAGCATGATCCGACTATGGATAAAATGAAATGAAAAAGAGGAACGACATCCACCCTAGTAATCCCAAGCTCCCGACCTGGAACCTATGCCTCGATCGAAGAAGAAGAAGAAGAACTCCAAACAAGCAAGCATCACCCTCACTTCAAAGCATCGCTTTACTAGTACCTGCATCTATTGTTGTTGTACTCTGTGAGACGAGGACTCGGCAATCCCATTAACATGGGTATCAACACTAAAAAAGCTTAATGAGTATGGAATGGTTAAGTGGTCAGGTTGCAGCACGCACTAAACATTGTATGGTGGCTAACATACGAGTACAATAATAAAAAGAGTAAACTACGCATAATAGTCACAACTATTAATGATCAAGAAGTGATCCTAAACTACTTATGAGTCAAACATAACATGACCGTGTTCTCTTTCTGAACTCCCTCGAAAAGAGACGATCACGGTTATGCACGCGGTTGGTGTATTTTGTTTGGATTTACTGTCAAGTTCTCTACAACTGGATAGTATAAATTTCCAAGTCGCCACATAAACGCGGGCACAACTTTCGAAAAGATTTAACCCTGCAGGGTGCTCCAACTTAGTCCATCACAAACTACCACACGCATCCAATGGAACAACCTAAGCGCGAAGAACACGATGCTTACGATGAGGAATCCTGTCGGTGCACAAAAGTAGGGGCGCTCTTTTATACCCCTTATTTGTGCACGAGCAGTCAGAGCCACGCTTGCAAACACGCATAATAAAGCAGAGGAGGGAAGCCAGAGACACAAAGTTACCGGAGCAACGCCAAGATGGTGGCACAAGAAGACCAAGCAAGAAGACAAGCTCTCCCCCGAGAAAGACTCATGCCGGGATGGCCTCCATGCCCCAGACAGGAACCCTTGCCGGGGCAACTCACTCAAACGCCTCCGTCGCAGCCACCCTTGAGCCTAGGAGCTCCAACATCATCAACAACATTGGAACCAAGGCTCGGGAAGCGCCCACGTGATGGCATGCGGATCTTTGTGAAGACAAAGGTCTATGGCTTACGAGATGAGAACTAGACAACATGGCAATCACAAGGCTCCTTGCCGAGGATGCCCATGAGGCCCCGACAAAGCTCCTCGCCAAAGACACCCCAAAGCCCCGGCAAGCCTCTTGCCGAGGACGCACACGAAGGCCCCGACAAGACCCTTGCCGGGAACAGACACAGGACCGTGGCAAGCCCTTGCCGCCCCGTCGTCACCCCAGCTCAGGGGCCGACCCACTAGCCCAGGCAGGTACCCACGTGGCGGTACGTGGTTCCTGTTCTAGCTAGTCAAGCACCTGTGTGGTGGCATGCAGATCTTTGTGAAGACCCTACCACCACGCCAACTCAGCTGCCTGCCCTGCTGGCCTGGACGCGCATCGCAACCAGACGGAGCGGCCATGGACGAGACGGGTGTCATTTCCATCCCCGATAAATCGAATGGACACCTAAGTAGCGCATTGAATGCGTCTTGACCCGTAATGGCATGAGATAAGCATGTGCACTATGCACCTTTCCATCTCATTTGTGCCACTATGGCAGCCCCTTTGGACTATAAAAGGAGGCCCGCGGCATACTAGAGAACGATTCTGATCCTTTGGAGCTGGACATGCACTGTAGCTAGTTCAAGAGTTCAAGAACACTCGAATATACACCAAAGCAGGACTAGGGTATTACGCATTCTCGCGGACCGAATCTGGGTAAACGATCCTTATACTAACTCTTAGACCCGCTCTTTGCACAACCTTGTGCTCGCCAACCGTAGAAGGGATTCCAGTGATCCCATAGGTGTCGTTTCGTACTAACATCTTTGGTGCGCCAGGTAGGGGGCGCAGTTGTGAAAATCTGGTCTAGCAGTTAGTGTAGCAGTCCCTCATCGCCATGGCTCTCAAGAAGAAGATGGCGATGACGATCTATTCATCTGGAGCCAAACGGCCCGTGCCGACGCGGGCTGGCGACGGGGTGGTCGCGGATGGAAGCCGAGGCGCAACCCGTGAACACCAGCATCGTTCTAGCAGCCGAAGCCTGGCAAGTGGCGACATTCATGCACGAGATGACGAGCCGCACGCCGCCAAGTCCAAGGGCGGAGCCGGGCCTCCCGCAGGCGGTGCTGGGCCCTCCAAGAGCGGCGTCGTACCGCGTACGGGCGATGCAGTGACTTCCAAGACGCCCATAGCGGCGCCCATGGCGCGCTCCTCCCAGGTCGTGCGCGATGAGAAGCGTCGCCATGCTGAGGACCCCGGGTGCCGCCGCCAAAAGAGCCATGCGCATCAGTCGTGAAATGTAGAGGATCTACATGCTCGCCGAGGCGCTGGCGAAAATGGCGTGTAGCTGCAGGACCGTGATAGAGCTCCTTCTAACATGGCTAGAAGTCGCGGCGCGTGACGGTCCATGCAGCTTTCACCGCCACCCACGCTAGCGGAGCACTTAGCGCGCGCGCAGTTGCTCCTCGAATTCCCTCCTGCTGCGGAGAAGCTCGAAGAGTGGAGAGCTACCATCTGGAGCCTCGTCGTCGTCGCCAACAAAGACGAGCCACGGCCGGCGGGGCCCTCAAGCCGACACTCTGTCAAGCCGTCGCACGCCAATGGTGGAAGGATCGGAGGTGCCGCAGCCACGGTGCATTCTCCTCCTCCTCGCCAGCTACCATGAGCACCGGTCCGTCGGGACGACGCTTGTGATAACATATCAATAGAGTCGCCAACCCACGGACCCACCATGATTAGCGCCAAGTACTTCGGGAGCATGCCCACGAGGACGCTCGAACTACCATCGAGCACCGGCGCGAGGCACGCCACCAGTCAGATAGGCGGGTGGGGCCCACTACGGACCACCCAGCGCCGGGAGGCTCTAGAGCCTTACCTTACGAGGTAGGCTATCCAACCTTTACCCGTGAGCTACGGTGTTTCCAATGGCCCACCCACCGCACCTTAAAGCCTGACGTCGGTGAGAAGTACAATGGCAAGACTCACCCGTCAGAGTTCCTCGGCATCTACACCATCGTGATGCAAGCCACCGGAGCACGTGACGACAAGGTGCTTGCCAATTATTTCCTATTGTCACTTAAACCAAACGTCATGTCATGGTTGATGCACTTGCTAGTAGATTCTATTTCGTCCTGGTCGGATTTGTGCCATGCGTTTGTTGGCGCCTTTACGGGAGGCCACCAGGCTCATGGCCAAGCAAGCGATTTGCATGTCATCCCCTAGAGGGAAGGTGAAAGCATGCGCAAGTACATACCGAGATTCAGTCGAGTGCAATACAACATCCCAGACGTTCATCCCGCCACCATCATCAGCGCGTTCCATTAGAATTTGTGCAACCGCAAGATGCGTGAGGATCTGGCGATTAATAAAGTCAAGGATGTGGCCGAACTCTACATTCTGGCCGACAGATGCGCTCGGCCTGAAGAGGGAAGGAAGTACCCCGGCGAAGACGTCGGTGTGGAAACCGATTCCTCGGACGAAGATGACGTCTCCCCGACGAAAAAGGGCCGACGCCGCAACAGGAAACGCAAGGCCAAGGCCATGCTCTCCGTCGAGGGATCCGACGATGCTGGCACCGCCAAGAAAACCAAGGCAGACGACCCCGGCAAATAAATCACCGGGTGTGTCGCCTGCCGGGCCTTGGCAGCCGCCGACAAGCCAGGAGGCTCCGACAAGCAGTACTGCAAGATCCACTGCACCAAAGGACATGATCTCCAGAACTAGCGACAAGTCCAGCAGCTCGCAGAGAAGCAAAACGCCGAATATGAAAGGCGGGACAAGGAGAAGGGCCAGGACGGTGCTGAGGGATCCGGCAGAAAACGTGGCGGCCAGCCAGGCCGCCGCGACAAAGATAACCAACAAGAAAGGCACGCCCGGGGCCGTGACAAGAAGCGAGAAGATGATGATCGGGATGAGGACAACGAGTCCGGCGAGCAAGAGTTCCAGAAAGCTACGGATGCCATGTGCGTCGACGGTGGTGCCTCCCTGCACACCTCTCACCGCCAGGTCAAGCAGTGGGTGCTTGAGATCACAGCAGCAGAACCATCGTTCGATGCCCAGAAGCCGCTGAAGTGGTCCAGCGCTCCTATCATGTTTGACACCGAGGACCACCCTGATCGCACAACTGTGGTCGGGTGTTTGCCATTGTTGGTTTCACTGATAATACGCAACCTCAAGGTGACGAAGATGCTGGTTGACGGCGGGGCCGGTCTGAACTTGATCTCGCCCGTCGTGATCAAAAGACTGCAAATCCCTGATGGAGACCTCGAGGAGACGGGCACATTTCAAGCGGTCAACCTAGGAAGGAGTCAGCCCAAGGGTAAAGTCAAACTGCCCGTGACATTCAGGGGCGAACTGAACTACAGTACGGAGAGGGTTGTTTTTTATGTTGCCAAGATCCCTTTGCCTTACAACGGGATCCTTGGCCGCCCGGCATTGTCCAAGTTCATGGCGGCATCACATTACGCCTACAACACGCTGAAGATCCCTGGGCCGATGTCCATCTTCACCGTCCCCTCCGACAAGAAGGATGCCCCGATCTGCACTAATCAGCTTTATCGGGAGGTAGTTGCAGCAACTGCCAGCAAGGCACTTGCTCCTGCCGCTGAAGCCCCGGGAGGGAAGAAGACCGGTACGACCTCTCGCACCCACTCCGGTAAGCGCTCCTCTTCGGAGTGCAGTGCTCCCGTCGAGAACGCGCTAGAGAGCTCCACCGGCAAGAGCAAGAAATCCAAAGCTGCTCCACCAGAAACCAAGAAGGTGTCCGTCAGGGAGGATGTCACGGGAGGGGCTTTCACCATAAGCTCCGCCCTCGATAGCAAATAGGAAGACGCGCTCGTCACCTTCCTCTGGACGAATGTCGACGTGTTTGCATGGCAAGCATCCGACATCCCCGGCGTTCCCAGGGAGGTGATTGAGCACCATCTTGATATCTGCCCTCATGCGCGACCCGTCAAGCAGAAGGTCAGGAAGCAAGCTCTGGAGCGGCAAGAGTTCATTAGAGAGGAAACCAGGAAGTTAGAGGCGGCAGGCTTAGTGAGAGGAGTGCTCCATCCAACGTGGCTGGCCAATCCGGTGGTGGTGCGCAAGGAAAATAGGAAGTGGAGACTATGTATTGATTACACAGACATCAATAAGGCTTGTCCAAAAGTCCCTTTCCCATTGCCGCGCATCGACCAGATTGTAGACTCCACGGCCGGATGTGATCTGTTATCATTCCTCGACGCTTACTCATGCTACCTCAAATCTTCATGACAAGAGAAGATGAAGAGAAGACAACATTCATCACCCCATGTGGGACGTATTGTTCCATACGGATGCCTTTCGGGTTGAAGAGTGCTGACTCAACATTTGCAAGAGCAGTCCAAATTGGTTTTGAGCCTCAGCTACATAGAAATATTGAAGCCTATATGGATGATATAGTGGTCAAAACCAAGGACAAAGCAATGCTCGTACAAGATTTGGAAGAGACGTTCGTAAATCTGTGCAAGATCAACCTTAAGCTGAACCTTGAGAAGTGTGTCTTTGGCATTCCGTCCGGCAAGCTTCTCAATTTCTGTGTGTCATAGCGTGGAATTGATGCGAACCCAGACAGCATCAAGGCCATCGAGTAGATTGAAGCACCTAGGCGGATCAAGGATGTGTGTCGGCTTGCTGGCTGCGTTGCCGCCAGGAGCAGATTCATCTCCAAATCTTCCGAGCGCGCCCTCCCCTTTTTCAAGATTTTGAAAAAGGCGGGCCCGATGGAGTGGACCCCAGAAGCTGAAGCAGCACTACAAGATTTGAAGAAATACCTCTCATCGACGCCGATACTAGTCGCGCCTAAACCACAAGAGCCGTTGCTGCTGTACCTAGCGGCAACGAATCAAGTGGTCAGTGTTGCACTAGTAGCCCAGACAGAACCTGATGCCACTGGGGCCAAGCGACGCAACCAAATGGAGTGGTGTATAAGAATAAGATGATGCAGCACCCGGTTTACTTTGTCTGCTCCCTCTTGCAGGGGCGAGATCGAGGTACTCCCGTGTGCAGAAATTGCTCTACGGCCTCCTTATGGCCTCGAGGAAGCTGCGTCATTATTTCAAAGCACATGAAATTACCGTCATCACCCGCCTCCCGTTGCAGCGGATATTGCATAACCCAGATGCGACTAGGAGGATTGTGGAGTGGGCCTTCGAGCTGTCGAGCTTCAGTTTGAACTTTGAAAGCACTTCGACGATTCATAGTAGAGTCTTGGCGGAGTTCGTTGCAGAATGGACCTCAACGCCCGACGAAGAGACCGAGGAGACTACTCTCCTTGGCAAGGATACGAGTCGCAACTGGATCATGTACTTTGACGGGGCTTTCTCACTACAAGGCGTCGGTGCTGGTGTGCTGCTCGATGCACCCACCGGAGAGCACCTCAAGTATGTGGTACAGATGCACTTCCCCACGGAGACGTCGACGAACAACACTGCCAAGTACGAGGGACTGCTTGCTGGTCTCAGGATCGCGACAGACCTCAGAATCAAGAAGCTCATCGTCAGAGGTGATTCACAGCTTGTCATCAAGGAATTGAACAAAGATTACCAGAGCCCGTTGATGGAAGCCTACGTGGATGAAGCGAGGAAGCTGGGGGAGCGTTTTGACGGTATACAAGCAAAGCATGTTCCCCGAGTGAAGAACGACATCGCCGACTACTTGTCAAAACGCGCCGCCCTCAAACTGCCTGTGGAACTAGGTACCTTTGTGCTTTGATTAATTAAGCAACTGATGGGCCTCGAACCCCTCGTTGGTTACCCCAAGTGGAAGGTGTAAGATGCTGTAAGTAGAAGTGTTTTCCCCTAGCAAAGATGCCAAGGATCGATTCCCAAGAGACTCCAAGGTTCAACAGGTAGGTGTCAATTGCTACGGTGCCAGATTAGTAGCAACCAATGTGGACCTGCACACAGATACAAATAACTTTGCTCCCAACGAGTACAAAGAGGTTGTCAATCTCTCCGGCTTTGTAGTTCACAAAGGGTTAAAAGCAATGATAGTAGTGATAGATAGTTTTTGCGATAGTAAGTAAATAACGGAAAGTAAATAGTGGATGTGGTCAATGATGGTAATATGGACCGGAGTCTCATGATGTTCACTAGTGATGTCTCTCTCCCAAAAGACGATAAAACAGCTATGTGAAGTAAACAAATTACAGCTGGGCAATTGACAGGACCACGAACGGAAACCAATGCTGACTACATTGCAAGAAAGGTTGAGGTTCAAAGCATGGGCGGTACGCCAAAGTAAGTAGACCGAAATCCATCAATATCTACTACTAATCATCCACCTTGAGATATCTATCCAGAACATCTCGCTGGTATTAAGTTGCGAGTCCCACCCATAGTGTAAACTCAATGCAACAGACAACTGCATTAAAAGAACTTTGCGTAAAGTAATCAATCCTTGCACCCGCGGGCACAAGCACCGTTGTTTTCCCCCTTGTGGCAACAGCACATCCCCTATACTCATGTTTATGTCACTCAAGCTAGTCATCGAGGGGCATGAACCCACAATCGAGCATAACATTCCCTCTTGGAGTCACTACCTATTACTCGGCCAAAGCAATAAATAACAACGGAGAACATGCAAGAATTACTTATGAACTAAAATATAAAAGAGGTGAATCAAATATATTACTCAAGATCAATCTGAACATAATCTCATAATCCATCGGATCCCAGCAAACTCAACATAGCAACAGCATAAGGATTACATAGGTGCCTCGATCATGTAGGGCAGCTCACGAGGACTGATTAGTGAAGCACAAGAACGGGAGGAGAACATCACATAGCTACTGGTCATGGACTCATGGTCCAAGGGAGACTACTCACGAGTCATCCGGGAGGCGTCCATGGTGGTGGAGAAGCTCCCGGTGGTGATCCTCCCCTCCGGCAGGGTGCCGGGAAGAGTTCTCCTGGTGCTCCCGATCTTGGAAGCGGCGGCGGCGGCGGCGGAACAGAGATGGGATCGCGAAAAGAAGTCCTGTTCTGAGGGTTTCGGAGAGTCCTTTAAATATATGCCAAAGTAGGGCACCGGGGGAGCCTCGGGGGGCCCAGGCGCCCCCCCGGCGCGGCCCAGGGGGGCGCGCCCACAGGGCGCCTGGAGCCCCTGTGGCCCCCCCCAGGTTGCCCTTCGGACGCAGTGTTGTTTCCGTATCGCTGATTTTTTATATAATTTTTCTGGATTTTTCTGGGCAGTTCTCGAAACGTGAAAACCTGAAATACAAAAACAGCCGAAAACAGAAACTGGCACTGGGGTGCACTGGATTAGTAAGTTAGTCCAAATATGATCAAAATTGTATGGAAGTGTATGAATATCATAGCAATATCAACCAAAAGTGGCATGGAGCAAGCAGAAATTATAGATACGTTTTGGACGTATCAACATCCCCAAGCTTAATTCCTGCTCGTCCTCGAGTAGGTAAATGATAACAAGAATAATTTCTGTGGTGACATGCTATTAACCATATAGGACTTTCTCATCGTCATATGACAAAAGCTTACTGAGACAATGATTCTATAGTAATTAAGTTGTCTCAAGAGAAAATCACAAATGACTGAAAGTTTTACAACATGAAACTGAAACATCAAAAAGATTTGCAATGAACATGATGTGCAAATATGATCAAGTGATATCTAGCTTGCCCCCTTTAGTGATGCAAAACATAAATGCAAGGGCACCTTCAAGGTTTAAGTGATGACTAGATACAATCATTTCAGAATAAACGATATCACAATCATGCAAAAGACAATGCTACTTTGGGACAATGCACATTACACTCAGAATGACAATCATGCTCTCAATAGTTGGTGCTTGAAGTGCTAGAGCTTTTTATTTTGAAACATGGAAGCAATTGTGTCAACGGTAGTAGTACTTCATATGTGTCATGCATAAAACATCTCATAAGTTGCAAGCCTCATGCATCGAATACCAATAGTGCTCGCTCCTTGTCCTAATTAGCTCGGATCCATGGGTTATCATTGCATTGCATATGTTTTAACCAAGTGTCACAAAGGGGTACCTCTATGCCACCTGTACAAAGGTCCAAGGAGATAGATCGCATTTGATTTCTCGTTTTTGATAGATCTCAACTTGAGGACATCCATACCGGGACAACATAGAAAATAGATGATGGACTCCTCTTTAACGCATAAGCATATTCTCATGAGAGATTGAGGATTAAGGTCCAAGCTAAAACTTCCACAATGATGCATGGCTTTGGTTGGCGGCCCAATGTTCTTCTCTAACAATATGCATATTAATTCAACCCACGGTAAATCACCCTTACTTCAGACAAGATGAACATGCATAGCAACTCACATGATATTCAACAAGAGTGTGACAATTGATGGCGTCCCCAGAAACATGGTTACCGCTCAGCAAGCAACTCATAAGAAATAAGATACATAAGCAACATATTCTTTACCACAATAGTTTTTAGGCTACTTTCCCATGAGCTATGTATTGCATGGTTAGTTTGCTTACTGCAGGTGGAGGTTAGCAAAAGACTGGGAGCGACCAACTAAGAGAGCAATGATGGTCATAATCATGCAGAGCGACAAAGAATATTGAATCAGGCATGGTAGTTATATCGCTACTTAGAAATAAAAGATCATCAAGGCTTGACAGACTTTCTTTACAGTCTTGAATATGCGTGAGCATACGCCAAGTCAATCAAAATAAATTCTCGAAGGAAGATATTACTAGACCATACCATATCATAGGCAAACAAACCAAGTTGGTACTCCAATAACACATTGGGAACCCCCCAGCTATCTGAGATTAACCATAAGAAAACCTGAACTACTAAGCACCATCATGCAAGTAGCATATTTATCATAGACACATTAACCCATGCAACGGAAGCAAACTCTCTTAATAAGGTGAGCATGGTAATTAAAGAGAGTTCAAGCAACCAAATAAATAAAAGCTCTTGAAAAGATAAGCATGAATAATAAGAGCAGAGTATGATAGTACCTATTTAAAAGACAAAGAACACACACATCATAGATAGACATGAAAATTCTATGTAATGTTCTAGGTAGAGGTGGAGCGTGTTTCTCTCCCACATAAAGGAATGCTGGGTTCTGACTCGTTATGAAAAACTAAAAAGAAAACTAAAAGCAAGACGCTCCAAGCATAGCACATAACACATGAAGTGATAAAAATATAGCGGAACGAAAGACGAACTGATAATGTTGATGGAGAAGGGGATGCACGGGGGCATCCCCAAGCTTAGACGCTTGAGTCTCCTTGAATATTTCTTGGGGGTGCATGGGGGCATCCCCAAGCTTGAGCGCTTGACACTCCTGAATCTTTTTATCATCTTCCCTCGCACACTTGAAAACTCCCTTCATACACAACTCATCATAATCTGATTAGCGAGGTTAGTACCCTTAATAAAATAATTATACCTTGCTGGAAATAAGGATATTCTTGAAGTTCTACTGTTTCTCAAGATTGCCAAAAGGTTTTTGCAAAGAAAAATCAAGTTCTCAATTTGCAAAGTGAAGGTAAGGCAAAATAGGACAGAATCTGTGAAAAACAGAACAGCACGCAGTAATTGACCTGTTCGGGATACTTCTGCAACTCAAATAAAAAAACTCAGAACTGACGCACGAAAGACAATTATATAGAGAACGCTGTCGAAACAATTCAGACCAAAAATATGATCTGGTGATTTTATACGAATTTTTCTATCCAAGGACAGAATCTGTTTCCTGGACAGCACCTCACAACTTTTGAACTTTCTAGCTATCAGAGGCTATACTTGGCACAAATATGAAAAGTAAAGATACAATGATGATGCTACAGCAGTAAACAACATCAAGACACAACAAAAGCAAAAATTTATACATGTGGGCTGCCTCCCAAAAGCGCTTTCTTTTATGCCTTTAAGCTAGGCATAATGCATAGATCAAGTTTTATCAAGAGTAAAAGAATAGCTAGCCCGTACAACGGACTCAAAAGGTAACTTGACCTTCTTACGAGGGAAGTGTTCCATCCCTTTCTTGAGAGGAAACTGAAATTTTATATTACCCTCTTTCATGTCAATGACAGCACCAATGGTGCGTAAAAAGGGACGTCCCAAAATAATTGGACAAGAAGGATCACATTCAATATCCATAATAGTGAAATCAACGGGCACATAATTATCATTGACAACAATAAGAACATCGTCGATCCTCCCCAAAGGTTTGTTTATGGAAGAATCAACGAGACGAACACCAAAAGAACAAAAATCATAAGGTTTCAATTTAAGCATATCATATATCCTTTTGAGCATAACAGAGGTACTAGCACCAACATCACATAATGCATAACAAGAGAAGTCATTCAAATAAATTTTTATCATAGGATCCCAACCATCTTCTAGCTTTCTAGGTATGGAGGCTTCTACTCTAAGTTTATCCTCCCTAGCTTTGATGAGAGCATTAGTGATATGCTCTGTGAAGGCAAGGTTAAGCGTGCTAGTGCGGGGATCTCTAGACATCTTGTGAAGGAAATCAATAACTTCTGTAAGAGTGCAATTATCAAAATCAAGGTCACGAGCATCAAGTAAAGTAGTAGTGGTGTCCTTAAGGTTCACATGTTTGGTAGTTTCTATAGCATCACCATTAATAGGTCCATTGGGACCAGGAGTACATTGGGTGCTAAGAGTGTGAACATCCTCAATAACTTGGATAGTAGCAACAGTGTGGTGGGTAGGAAGGCTCTTAATTCTTTCCTCTTCCTCCCTTTCTCTAGCCCATCTTTCTTTAAGCTTAGCCATCATCCTAATGTTTTCATTAATTTGTACTTGAGTAGCATTAATAGGGATGACTTCCCTCTCCTTAAGAGGAGAAGTTTCAATTTTTAGCAATTTTAACTCATTGGCTAAGTGGTCTACCTTAAAAGAAAGATCATCTAGTTTATGTAGTTTCTCTTCTACATTCTTATTAAAGGCTTTTTGGGTAGTGATGAAATCTCTAAGCATAGTCTCTAGTTCAGTATTGGAGTTCTTGGTACTAGGATAAGCATTGTTGTTCCCATAAGAGTTAGAGGGGAACGGTCTAGAATTGTTACCAAAGTTACTCCTATAAGCATTGTTGTTGAAATTATTTCTAAAGATAAAGTTAACATCTACTTGTTCTTGAGCAATCAAAGAATTTAAAGGAACATAATGAGGATCAAAGTAGATTGCTTCGAAAGTAGAGACATGATCAAGTCAACTTTTTCATTAAGGGAGGAAATCTCCTCGACAGAGTTTACCTTCCTACCTGTTGGAGCGCGTTCGGTGTGCCATTGGGAATAGTTGGTCATCATCTCATCGAGAAGCTTTGTGGCAGCACCATGTGTAGTTGACATAAAAGTTCCTCCCGCGGTCGAATCTAACAAGTTCCGCGAGGTAAAGTTCAAGCCTACATAAAAAGTTTGGATAACCATCCAAGTAGTCAAACCGTGAGTAGGGCAGTTTTTGATAAGAGACTTCATACGTTCCCAAGCTTGGGCAACGTGTTCATTATCCAATTGTTTAAAATTCATGATGTTACTTCTAAGTTGGATAATTTTAGCAGGTGGATAGTATTTTCCGATAAAAGCATCTTTGCACTTGTCCCATGAATCTATGCTATTTCTAGGCAAAGACTGAAACCAAATTTTAGCTCCTCCTCTCAAAGAGAAAGGAAAAAGCTTAAGCTTAACAATATTACCATCTATTTCTTGGTAATTTTGCATATCACAAAGTTCAACAAAGTTGTTCAAGTGTAAAGCAGCATCATCTCCAGCACCGGAGAATTGTTCTCTCATGACTAAGTTCAGTAAAGCAGGTTTAATTTCATATGAAGGTGTGAAGTGGCAGGTGTAGTGATAGGTGTGCTGATAAAGTCATCGTTGTTGTGACTAGTGAAGTCACACAACTTGGTGTTCTCGATGGAACCCATAGTAGCAAGCAAGCAAGATAACTATTTTTGTGATTTTCGATAAAAGGAACTAAAGCAAAAATGAAAGGTAAACTAACAAGACTAAAAAGCAAAGGTAAAAGATAGCATGCAACTCCCCTATCCTGAAGAGTGGAGTCCCCGGCAACGGTGCCAGAAAATACTCCTTGATGGGCCTCGAACCCCTCGTTGGTTACCCCAAGTGGAAGGTGTAAGATGCAGTAAGTAGAACTGTTTTCCCCTAGCAAAGATGCCAAGGATCGATTCCCCAAAGACTCCTAGGTTCAACAGGTAGGTGTCAATTGCTACGGCGCCAGATTAGTAGCAACCAACGTGGACCTGCACACAGATACAAATAACTTTGCTCCCAACGAGTACAGAGAGGTTGTCAATCTCTCCGGCCTTGTAGTTCACAAAGGGTTAAAAGCAATGATAGTAGTGATAGATAGTTATTGTGATAGTAAGTAAATAACGGAAAGTAAATAGTGGATGTGATCAATGATGGTAATATGGACCGGAGTCTCATGATGTTCACTAGTGATGTCTCTCTCCCAAAAGACGATAAAACAGCTATGTGAGGTAAACAAATTACAGCTGGGCAATTGACAGGACCACGAACGCAAACCAATGCTGACTACATTGCAAGAAAGGTTGAGGTTCAAAGCATGGGCGGTACGCCAAAGTAAGTAGACCGAAATCCATCAATATCTACTACTAATCATCCACCTTGAGATATCTATCCGGAACATCTCGCTGGTATTAAGTTGCGAGTCCCATCCATAGTGTAAACTCAATGCAACAGACAACTGCATTAAAATAACTTTGCGTAAAGTAAACAATCCTTGCCCCCGCGGGCACAAGCACCGTTGTTTTCCCCCCTTGTGGCAACAGCACATCCCCTAGACTCATGTTTCTGTCACTCAAGCTAGTCATCGAGGGGCATGAACCCACAATCGAGCATAACGTTCCCTCTTGGAGTCACTACCTATTACTCGGCCAAAGCAATAAATAACAACGGAGAACATGCAAGAATTACTTATGAACTAAAATATAAAAGAGGTGAATCAAATATATTACTCAAGATCAATCTGAACATAATCTCATAATCCATCGGATCCCAGCAAACTCAACATAGCAACAGCATAAGGATTACATAGGTGCCTCGATCATGTAGGGCAGCTCACGAGAACTAATTAGTGAAGCACAAGAACGGGAGGAGAACATCACATAGCTACTGGTCATGGACTCATGGTCCAAGGGAGACTACTCACGAGTCATCCGGGAGGCGTCCATGGTGGTGGAGAAGCTCCCGGTGGTGATCCTCCCCTCCGGCAGGGTGCCGGGAAGAGTTCTCCTGGTGCTCCCGATCTTGGAAGCGGCGGCGGCGGCGGAACAGAGATGGGATCGCGAAAAGAAGTCATGTTCTGAGGGTTTCGGAGAGTCCTTTAAATATATGCCAAAGTAGGGCACCGGGGGAGCCTCGGGGGGCCCAGGCGCCCCCCCGGCGCGGCCCAAGGGGGCGTGCCCACAGGGCGCCTGGAGCCCCTGTGGCCCCCCCAGGTTGCCCTTCGGACGCAGTGTTGTTTCCATATCGCTGATTTTTATATAATTTTTCTGGATTTTTCTGGGCAGTTCTCGAAACATGAAAACCTGAAATACAAAAACAGCCGAAAACAGAAACTGGCACTGGGGTGCACTGGATTAGTAAGTTAGTCCAAATATGATCAAAAGTGTATGGAAGTGTATGAATATCATAGCAATATCACCCAAAAGTGGCATGGAGCAAGTAGAAATTATAGATACGTTTTGGACGTATCAGCAACCCGTTGAACCATCGACCGAGCACAACAAGCGAAGGAAATCAGGACCCGGCAAGTACTTTTCCACCGAGCCCCCAGGGTTCGCGGGCAAAGATGTTGCCGGGGACGCTGAGCCTACCGTGGGGCGACAGACTCCGGTAGGGCATCAAGCCCTGACCGTGGAGACAATAGCTCCCGTGGCAGAGGAAATGCCTTTGGTCCTTGCCGTCGAGCCCCAGGCTCCGGCATGGGCACATCATACCGTCCAATTCCTCCAAACCGATGAGCTTCATGAGGAGCAGGAAGAAGCGGAGATAGTAGCCCGTCGGTCCGCCATGTACCAGTTCGTCGATGACGTCTTGTACAGAAAAAGGCCGAACGGTGTGAAATTGAAGTGCATTCCCCGGGAGGAAGGGCTCGGGCTGTTGGCGGAGATACACGGAGGCATATGTGACTCCCACATAGGGTCGAGGGCCCTTGCCGGCAAGGCATTCTGGCAAGGTTTCTTCTAGCCCACTGCCCTTCAAGATTCAACGGCACTAGTAACCAAGTGTGAAGCATGTCAGTTCCATTCAAAAAAAAAAGCTTCATCAACCAGCTCAAGCTCTCCAAACAATTCCTCTTTCCTGGCGATTCTCGGTCTGGGGGCTCGACATACTGGACCCTTTTTGCCGTGTTGTCGGGGGCTTTGAGTAATTGTATGTTGCAATCGACAAGTTCACAAAGTGGCCAGAGGTGGAAGCAGTGAGAAAAGTGACAGCACAATCAGCCTCAAGTTCTTCATAGGCCTGGTCTGCCGGGAAACCAAATAGAGTCATCACCGACAACGACACGCAGTTCACAAGCCAGTCCTTCATGCAGTATATTCAAGATCTCGGCAGCAAGGTCTGTTTGCTTCTGTTCCACATCCTCGAAGCAACGGCCAGGCGAAGAGGGCAAATGCTAAAGTACTGCGAGGCCTCCGGACAATAACTTTCGACAGACTGCACAAGTGTGGAAGGTGTTGGATTGATGAACTATCGGCAGTTCTTTGGTCAATCAGAACAACACCAAATCGAGCCACCGGCCAGCCACCTTTCTCCCTCGTTTACAGGGCGGAAGCAGTTCTCCCCACGGAACTCATATGCGGGTCACCCCGAGTGCTCGCTTATGATGAGCTTGAGCAATAGCAGCTGCGCGAAGATGACGCAATGCTCCTCGAGGAAGATCGTCTTCGGGCAGCTGTGCGAGCAGCGCGCTACCAGCAGGCCTAGCCCCGCTATCATAGCCGCAAGGTTCATACCCAAAGTTTTGAGGAAGACGACCTTGTTCTTCGGCACGTTCAGTCGGCTAAGAATTCCAACAAGTTGACGCCAAAGTGGGAAGGCCCTTATCGGGTAATACGAGTCACCAGGCCTGGCACAGTCCGCCTGGAGACCGAAGATGGTATTCCAGTGACTAACTCCTGGAACATCAAACATCTTCGCAAGTTTTACCCGTAAGGCGCGATTGCCGGGCTTCTCGGCAAGCCACCCTTTTGTACAAGCCTTGCCGGCAAGGCATGTAACACTTCGTACAAAGGTAGGCGCAGACCCTGAGCATAAATAAATGAAGCGCTGGCGCCCTAAGTTTTAGCATGCATGCTAGGTTGAGTCTCTTTCTCTGTTGGGGTTGATAGTGCTTGACGCTGGCTAACCCCTAGCATAGAGGTCGAGTCCGCGTCTCTCTATTTCCTTTCTGTCCCCTTGTTCGGAGGATGCGTGGGCATTTCTGCTGAGCTGTTTGGAAGAAAGAGAACGAGCCTACACTCCGACCCTGGCAAAACCAAGGTTGCCGGGGACTGTACGACCAAGGATTGCTCCACGACAAGACAAGGTTGCCGAGAGCTACGAGACCAGATAAGTCTTTCATCCCCCACTCCTTACTTCCGTATGAAGCTTGAACGTACGAGGCTTCGTTCGCTCTTATGCCATCATGGTCCCTTTTTCCTTGTGTCCAACAAACCTTGTTTTGGACCATGGCTCAGTAGTAGTCTGATGGGAAGAGAGTAGACGAAGGTCCTAACCCTACTCTGCTCCTGCTTCCGCCTAGGGCGTGAATACAGTTGAGCTATGGAGCGGGTGGGGGGGTGGCGGCGGCAAGGCTTGTTGTCGGGGTACGATGTTTGTCTTGAGATAACAAGGATATGTTCCATGGTGTGGCTCCTACCCGCGCACAAAGAAACCCGGCAAACACCCTTCTCTTCATTAATACGTTGTAAACAAGTACAATTCGTACGGAATGCATACATGAGCGAGGGGGTTACAAGATTTAAATCTTACAACGGCCTGTAGGCTTAAAAACTAAAAAGTGATAAGATGCCCATAATCCCTTTCTTGTCCCTCTCCTCGGGAAATGGAACAAGAAGGCGAAGGGCAAAAGGAGCGCCTAGGCGAAGGGCGAGCGGCAGAAAGCACCAAGAGAACATCCCGGTGGCCGTCCCGAAGGAGGCTGATAATGATGGCACCGGGAGAAGAGCCGAAAGATGGGGCAGTAGACCGGCAATGCACGAGTTGATGCCCGTGTACCCCAACATGAAAACCGCCGTCCACCTTCTTCGTCTTCTCCGGCCTCCCAACGCCAGCCGCCCAAGGAGGCGACCCCGAGAAGTTTGAGGGGCTGGCGGTGCATATGATGGTGCTGCCGGCATCACCCACGAATGGTGTATCCGCCGCCTAGTCGCACCCGTCATCCTCCCGCCCGCTGCCCTCGTCATCTTTGTCTCTATCCTCCCCATCGCTCTCGCTCGGGGAGGAGTTTTCATCGTCGGTCGAGCTCTCCTCACAGCACCCTAGCATGTGTCCCGAGCGCCCGAAGACCTTGACGGAGAGCAGATCGCTCTCCTCTAACCTGAAGCAGAGGACATGCCCCTTCATCAAGCAGTGGGCACGCGCGAAGGTCTTCCACCCCCGGCGGAGGAGCATCACATGAAAAGCGGGGAACTTGGTGTTCACCCACATGGCGCCATGGCAACACCCCTCCATGTGAAGCCTCAACCTCGATGGCTGGTCGACCTCCAACACCCTCGCGAACGCTTCTGGAAGACAGAGGCGACTGCGTGGCGGCTCACATAGTTGCAAGATGAACTCCAGCGCCGTGTCCCTGACATGACCGCGTGGGGAGGCAGGAGGAGACGACACAGGAGATGGAGACGGAGATGATGACGGCGCGGGTGTCCCCCGGCCTCGTCCTCCTCTGCCTCGACCGCCTCGCCGACGACGACCCTGGCCGGCGCCTCTACCTCCGGCGTGACCCTCGTCCTGGGCATCCGGCTCTTCTTTGACTATCGTCACCCTCTGACGGGAGGACGACCTGGTCGCCTCTGCGGAGGCACGGCCACAGCCACGCCCTCTCGGTATATCTTGGGGAGGAAAGGGATCGAATTGGAAGAGGATGAGTGGAGGGGTGAGAGGCACCGTCCCTCTCCCCCCTCTTTATAGAAGGGCGACCGCCCGAATCAACCAGTCCAAACGCCGGAGGCACAAGAAAACAAGACCGACCGACTGGTCCAATCAGCGGCGCCTGGCCCCCCGCCCCAGTGTTAAAGCCCGCACCCTCTGCGTCCGCCGCCTGCCCTCCTCGATGCATGAGGAGCACGTGGCGAACAGCTCAGGGTTTCAGGTGGCACGTGGTACGACCGTTTTTCACACCCCGTGATCGTGGGGCGACCCAAGTCCACCTAGTGAATGGGCCGCACCCTCGCAACTTTCTCAATTTTTATGGGGGAGAGGGGGCGCGAACCGTCTCTTTACTATTGGGAACCGCAAGGTGACGCAAGCATGCTGCGGTCATCCACACACGACCCCCACGTCAGCGCAAATTGTGGGGAAGCGCAACCACCGGATGAGTTACTGCGGTAAAAAGCATCCAAACCAACTGACCGTGCACCGTTTTGGGCCTAGCGCAACAACATGTTGCGCTTATGTATGGCCCAGTCCCGAGGGCTCCTGTCGGTGCACAAAAGTAAGGGTGCTCTTCTATACCTCTTATTTGTGCACGGGCAGTGAGAGCCACGCATGCAACCACACATAACAAAGCGGAGGAGAGAAGCCAGAGACACAAAGTTACCAGAGCAACGCCAAGACGGTGGCACAAGAAGACCAAGCAAGAAGACATGCTCTCCCCAGACAAAGACTCTTGCCGGGATGGCCTGCACGCCACCGGCAAGAACCCTTGTCGGGGCAACTCACCCAAATGCCTCCGTCGCAGCCACCCTTGAGCCTAGGAGCTCCAACATAATTAACAACATTGGAACCAAGGCTCGGGAAGCGCCCACGTGATGGCATGCAGATCCTTGTGAAGACAAAGGTCTATGGCTCACGAGATGAGAACCACACGACAAGGCAATCACAAGGCTCCTTGCCGAGGATGCCCACGAGGCCCCGACAAGGCTCCTCGCCAAAGACACCCCAAAGCCTCGGCAAGCCTCTTGCCGAGACGCTCACCAAAGCCACGACAAGCCTCTTGCTGAGGACGCTCACGAAGGCCCGACAAGACCCTTGCCTGGAACCGACACATTACCGCGGCAAGCCCTTGTCGCCCCGTCGTCGCCCCAGCTCAGCGGCCGACCCACTAGCCCAGGCGGGTACCCACGTGGCGATATGTGATTCCTGGTCCAGCTTGTCAAGCACCTGCGTGGTGGCATGCTGATCTTCGTGAAGACCCTACCACCACGCCACCTTACCTGCCTGCCCCGCTGGCCTGGACGCGCGTCGCAACCAAACGGAGCGGCTACGGACGGGAAGGGCCTCATTTCCGTCCCCGATAAAGCGAGTGGACACCTAAGTAGCGCATTTAATGCGTCGTGTCCTGTAATGGCATGAGATAAGCATGTGCACTGTGCACCTTTCCACCTCCTATGTGCCACTATGGCAGCCCCTTTGGACTATAAAAGGAGGCCTGCGACATACTGGAGAAGGATTCTGATCATTTGGAGCTGGACATGCACCGTAGCTAGTTCAAGAGCTTAAGAGCACTGGAATATACACCAAAGCAGGACTAGGGTATTACGCATTCTCGCGGCCCGAACTTGGGTAAATGATCCTTGTACTGACTCTTATCCGTTGCACAACCTCATGCCCGCCAGCCGTAGAAGGGATTCCAGTGATCCCATAGGTGTCATTTCGTACCGATAAATCCTGATGGATAAGCCTCTCGTAAAAGGTAAAACTAATATAGCAAGACCTCCCAGCGTGCTGACACCCCGATCAGAGCCGCGCGTATCTTGTCTTAGGCAACGACTGGATTGTCCAAACTTCCGGTAGGCCAATAACATAGTTTCCCCTGGTGGCCACCAGCGGTTGACAGGTTTGGACCAACACTCATGAGGAGCACTGGCACGGTTGTTGGTTAAATATCCTCGGGTGCTCGCTGGTCCCTATGCAAGTTTTAGTTATTAGGCAAATGGTAATACCAAAGTTGGGCCTTGCTGGAGGAGTTTTAGCCTAAGAGAATGCTCAGGGGGTCCCCATAAAACCCCACACATGTTAGGAGCTGATGTAGGGTGGAACCCTAAGTAGAGATCTTTTCACACTTGGAGGGGAAAAGAGTATGAACACCAAGAACATAAAGAGGAATTCACTCCAACAAAACCCAATTACACATCCACTAGAATAGCAAACACATAGATCCACAAGAATACATGAACAATCCAAGGAAACAAGCACTAGATAAAGT
The DNA here is from genome assembly GCA_902687465.1 of Secale cereale. Taxonomy (NCBI): domain Eukaryota; kingdom Viridiplantae; phylum Streptophyta; class Magnoliopsida; order Poales; family Poaceae; genus Secale; species Secale cereale. The sequence goes on from LR738712.1 coordinate 404,288,807, forward strand.
TTCTTCCCACTCCTAGAGGAGGTGAGGCCTTCATGATAGTCTTCTCCTTATGGAGGTCTTGAAATGCACAAGGATTCTTTCCTAGATGGAGTCTTCATCCACAAGAGGGAAGGAGCAAAGCTCACAATACCTCACATATACTTTGCTGACCCTAAACATAACCCTAGGTATGAAATATATAGGCTTGGGGTCGAAGTGGAGGAAGAGGGGATCCAAACATGCATCTCAGCCGCCCATCCTATAGGGCCCGTGCGCACGGGGGTGCCATGGGCACGGTACAGGCCCGTGCGCACGGGGTCGCTCCAGCGCTGTGTGGGGACCCCGACTCATAAGTCGTGATCTCCGAATGCACGTGTACAGTGATCCCAGAGATCAATGCTCACTGAACACACAGAAGCTGAATAACAAGAGTCTTACATCCATACATACTGTATTACACAAATTGTGACCATTATGGTCAAGTCTTGAGTATATCATTGCAGCGGAAATCTTCAATAACAACTTGGACCCATGCCATCTGCCTTAACCCTACAGGTATTCTGACTGGGAAGCATCCTAGCTCGCATGTTCGTCACCAAGAAATCTTCAACATATCCTGCTCTTTCTGTAATGCCCAGGATGGAGTTATACCTCCTACGTGTCGAGGCACGACTTAAAGGCATAAGTCCATCCTAGAATGATCTCAAGTTTGGTAATCTTTGCACAACTCATGTAAAAGAGGGGATAGTAAACTGAAAATAGTTGGCTTACAATCGCCACGTCACAGAATCACAGTACAAGTCTCAAACATCATACATTAAGAGCACTACAACCCTCTAAGGGCAAAAACCAAAAGTCAAAGTACCAAACTCAGATAAAAACAACCACAGGCGGATCGAATCCTAGTAAGAGACTCCACTACTGATCGTCCGGGTAGCGCACGTAGTAACGACTATGCTCCTCGTCGTACTCCCAATCCAGCTCGGTGCCATCACCCGGATAGCTCACAGCTGGACCTGCATCTGGTGTTGTGAAGTAACTGTGAGCCACAGAGGACTCAGCAATCCCGTTCCCGGGTAACAGAACTATCAAAGCCTTTAGGTGAGGGAAAGGCTGAAGAAAGAACAAGTCTGCAGCAGCAACTAGCATCTAGCTTACGCAAGTGAGAGCGAGAAGAGAAGGCATCGCGAGAAGTGATCACGAAGTGATCCTAGCTACAAGCTCTCAAACATAACCCCTCCGTGTTCAACTCCCGAATCCCTATTCGGAAATTGACAGTCACGGAACACACGCTGGTAGTGTATTAGCATCATTGTGTCAAGTTATCTACAACCGGAATTAACAAGCTCCCATCTGCCACATAACCGCGGGCACGGCTTTCGAAAGTTCAAACCCTGCAGGGGTGTTCCAACTTGACCCATTACAAGCCCACGATCCGCGGAGTCGCAACTCCAAAGTGGGAGGACCCGAGTATCCTCGGAATCCCGTGCTCAAGATATACCGAGCTAAGGTAAGGCTAATCCAGCAAATCCTCCCGGCGTGTCGACACCCTGATCGTAGCCGCGCGTATCTAGGTCTCAGGACACGACCGGATGGGCGATGCTACAGGTGTATGCCAGATACCTCGGGTTGCCCCAAGGCGGCCCTGCAGGACCCCCGTTTCGGACCAACACTCATGTGGAGCACTGGCCCGGGGTTGTTGATTAAGAAAGAGGGTAAATTACTCCCTATGCATGTTTAGTTTGTTATTAGGCAAATAGTACCAATGTTGGGATTTGCTGGAAAAGACTTAGCACTTAGCGGTTTATCGAGGGGGTCCCATACACCCCAACCGTGTTAGGAACGCATAATCAAGGAACATAAAACCGGCTTATACGGATCCTAACGGCATGAGTGGAACAAAACACCAAGCAAAAGGCTTAGCCTTCCACCCTTGCCAATATATAGATGATTTCAATTTAAGCATTTATATAGTGTGATATAACCCAACCAAACTTCAACATGGAGCAAGCATCTTCACTTCACCTGCAACTAACAACGCTATAAGAAGGGCTGAGCGAAGCGTACTTAGCCAAGCAACGGTTTGCATAGGTAGGGTGGTTAAACATGGCAATTGGTTACAAGTAGGAGGCTGACAAGAAGAACATGGGCATCGAGGCAAAACTATAGATCGAGACTACTAGCAATAGGCGAAGATAGTAAAGTTATCGGGGTTCGGTCATCTTGCCTGAAGAGAAGACGTTCGGATCGAAAGAAGGGTCCTCGTGCTCAAACTCGTTGGAAACCTCGTGCTCAACTTCGTTGGAAACCTCGTGCTCAACTTCCGGCTCTAAACAAGACAAACACACCAAGCACCAATCAACACGATGCAATGCGCACTCGAAAAACATGAATGCATGAAGGATGCACTAAAGATGCACAAGGAGCACGGAAAACATCACTCAAGCAAAACACCTCAAAACAAGATAACAACCTGATATTATTAAACTACACAGAAAAACACCCAAGTTTGATATAAGATTCGCTGAAATCGGAGTTACGGGCTAAAAGTTATGCCCGAAACAAGATTTGAGCGAAAACTGCAAATTACAACAACATAGCATCTTTGGAGCTCAAAATAATTAATCTACAGCACCCAAAAAGCATGGCAAAGGACTTGAACACAAACTAGATATAAAGTACAGCAACTAGGTCCAAAGTGCACCCCCAACGGAGTCACGGATCAATAGCAATGATCTTGGACATATTGAACTTTGAAATAAAATTCTGGCAGCAGAATTTTATTGAAAGTTTGGAGCAAAAGATAAACATGCTACAGCCACTCAAATGGACATGTGAGGACATGGATGGAAAGACAACAATATATACTTCAAGGAACAATCAAAAACCACCCCAAAACTATCATGCTTTGTCCTACAACATCACACGAACATGGCATCGGAACGTTACAGATTTCATACTTAGTGAAATTTCACTAAGTCCTAAAACAGCAACATCATCTTAGCACACAAAAGAGCATGTTTGAGACACCTCGAAACTAAACATGGCAAAGGGTAAGCACCTCATCAAAATACATATGAAGGTGATCCCGAAACACACAAGCATGCTTCATTGTGGTGAACACAACGATTGCAACGAGCTCAACAAGATGGCATTTCATAACAAGTGAAAACACAACATGTGAACATGGCATCTTGCAACGATGATAACAAGGAAACAATAAATCTACCATGCAACCTATCACAAGCAACACGTAGTTCATGGCAAGACGAACACGTGGACATGTCATTTGCATCGTTTGGACAAACGAGCTAAAAGATATCACATGTCAAAGGTGGCATGAAAATAACACATAACAGCAGTTTATATCATGATGCACTCTTGCAACAGCAAAACAAGTGTCAAGATGACATCTAACATGCATGACTACAACAGGTAAAACGTAGAGGACATCTCCACGAACATCTGGACATGCTACACGCGCAAAACGGAGCAACAGACACAAATTTAGAGCAGTTTGAAGATTGCATCTCAGATCAGGATTTAAAGGACTTAGGAAAAAAAAAAGGGGTACCTCTCCAGATCTGGATCTGGAGGAACAGTAGCGGGCCGGCGGGCTACAGTAGCGGCGGCGGCGCGGCCCACGGGGAAGAGAAGCGGCGGCGGCCCGGCTCGGAGGCGAGGCGGTCCGGTCGGTGGCAGAGGCCCACGGCGGCGCGGAGGGAAGCCGGCCCAGTCGCGGCGCTGGCGAAGTACGGGCTCGGCGCGCGCGGCCCAGCCGGAGGGGGAGTCGGCGACGACTGGCGCGGCTGGCGCAGAGGGGAGCCGAGGCCCGGCGGCTGTTGGCCCAGAAGGAGCGAAGAAGTACGGCCCGGTCGCGGTACAGGCGAAGTGGTCCCGCGCTGGCTGGGGCTGGAGGCGCCCAGCGACGAGGGAACCGGCCCGAGCGGTCGAAGGGATGGCCCGGCTCGGTCGTTCCGGCGCGGGGAAAATGCGTCGATCGATCTGGTCAACGGGGTGGTCGATCGAAGCGCCCGGTTCGATGAGATCGAACGAACTGCCAGATCTGCGGGAGGATTTTTGGATCTGAGAAGAAAGGAAAAAAAAAAGAAAGTGGAGAAGGGGAGAAGAAGAAGGGGATGCCCAAATAGACTAGGGGGTCTATATGTAGCAGTTTTTAGGGTTAGGAGGGGATTTAGGGGCGCTAGGAGCCCTCCGATCGCGATCCGACGGATCCGATCGCGGGGGTTGATTTAAAAGGCCTAGACGGAGATAAAAGAGAGCAGTAGGGGTATTTCCGGGACACGAAGCGAAGGCACTTCAGACCCACACGGACAACGGAGGGAAAAGTCAACGGAGTCCAAACGAGACGAGATTTGAGAGGCGGGTTGCACACAACAAAACAACAACACACAACACAACCTCGCGGCACACCGGTAACGTAAAACGCCCGAACAACAAAGTAGGCCTACGGGACGTCACGGACACGTGAGGGAGCTCCGGAACACGAAACGGACAACGGGAAGAAACACACGGAACCGGATGCAACCCACAACACAAATGCAAAGCAATGCACATGTCTACATGATATGAATGAATGCCACACACTCACACCACAAAACGACAAAAGCCCGAAAGACACAAAACCCGAAATGGAAATAGATGAAGCCGGAGATATATTATAAGCCCAAAAGGGAAAGTATTACATCCGGGGCATTACAAACTCTCCTCTACTACAAAAAGATCTCGTCCCGAGATCTAGGACTGGAAAAAGGAAGGGTACTCGGAACGAAGATGATCTTCTCGTTCCCAGGTAGCTTCTCGGTCTGTGTGATGTGACCACTTGACTTTCAGAAACTTGATGGACTTGTTGCGAGTCTTGCGTTCGGTTTCTTCGAGAATTGCAACTGGATGCTCTCGGTAAGAAAGGTCTTGTTGAAGATCAATCTCCTCAAACGGAATCATGCGCTCAGGTGCCTTGAAGCATTTGCGAAGCTGAGACACATGGAAGACATCATGAACATTTGCAAAGTTGGAAGGGAGCTCGAGCTGATAGGCTAGATCGCCTCTTTTGCCAAGAATTTTGAAAGGCCCGACGTATCTAGGAGCAAGTTTTCCTTTGATACCGAATCTCTGGGTTCCTTTCATCGGAGAAACTCGGAGATAGACATGATCACCGATGTCAAAAGCCAAATCACGATGCTTTCCGTCATAGTAGCTCTTCTGACGCGACTGAGCGGCCTTGAGGTTCTCATGTATGACTTTGCACATTTCTTCGGCTTCAGAGATCAAATCATTGCCAAGAAGTTGACGTTCACCTGTTTCAGACCAGTTGAGAGGGGTACGGCACTTTCTGCCATAGAGAATTTCAAACGGTGCTTTGCCTGCACTTGCTTGAAAGCTGTTGTTGTAAGAGAACTCGGCAAATGGAAGACAGTCTTCCCATTTCATGCCGAAGGAGATGACACAGGCTCTGAGCATATCTTCTAGGATCTGATTCACACGCTCGACTTGACCACTAGTCTGAGGGTGAAATGCAGTGCTGAACCTGATCTTCGTGCCCATGGCGGACTGAAAGGAGTCACAGAACCTTGATGTGAACAAGCTGCCACGGTCTGAGGATATCACTTGAGGAATGCCATGTAGGGACACAATTCTGGAAGTGTACAACTCTGCAAGTTGAGCTGCATTGATTGATTCTTTGACTGGAAGAAAGTGAGCGACTTTGGTAAGCTTGTCAATCACCACAAAGATCGCATCATTGCCTCGCTTGGATTTTGGAAAGCCAGTGACGAAGTCCATTTCAATGTGGTCGAACTTCCACTCGGGAATAGGAAGAGGTTGGAGAAGACCGGCTGGACGTTGATGTTCTGCTTTCACTCTTCTGCATACATCACATTCATTCACGAATTGGGCAATTTCCCTTTTCATGCGTGTCCACCAGTAAGATTGCTTGAGGTCTTGATACATCTTGGAACTACCAGGATGAATGGAAAGGAGAGAGTCATGAGCTTCTTCCATTATGAGCTTCCTGAGATCACCTTTGGGAACAACGAGTCTGTCCTCGAAGAACAAGGTATCTCTCTCATCAACACGGAAGCACTTATATTTTGGAGTGCCCTTTGCAATCCCATGTTTCACCTTCTTCACCATGGTATCACTGAGCTGGGCCTCACGTACTTGATCTTCCAAGGTAGGAGCAATTTGGAGATTTGCAAGAAAACCCTGCGGAACAACCTGAAGGTTGAGCTTCCTGAAAGCTTCACAAAGCTCAGGCTGGTGTGGCTTGATAAGAAGGCTGTTGCAATATGCCTTTCTGCTCAAAGCATCTGCAATCACATTCGCCTTGCCTGGAGTGTACTCAATGCTGGGGTTGTACTCTTGGATCATCTCGACCCAACGAGTCTGGCGGAGGTTCAGATGCGGCTGTGTGAAGATGTACTTCAAGCTCTTGTGATCAGTGAAGATGTCGACCTTTCTGCCCAACAACAGATGTCTCCATGTAATCAGAGCATGTACCACAGCTGCTAGCTCGAGATCATGTGTGGGATAGTTCTTCTCAGCTGGCTTTAGCTGACGAGAAGTGTATGCCACAATTCTCTTCTCTTGCATAAGCACACCACCAAGACCTTGAAGAGAAGCATCACAGAACACTTCATAGGGCTTGGATTCATCTGGAGGAATCAGAACTGGAGCTGAGACAAGCTTCTCTTTGAGTGTTTTGAAAGCCACTTCACACTCGGGAGACCAAAAGTATTTGACATTCTTCTGAAGGAGGTTGGAAAGAGGCTTGGCAATCTTGGAGAAGTTCTCCACAAACCTTCTGCAATAGCTGGCAAGACCCAGAAAACTGCGGAGCTGCTTGACGTTCTGAGGAGCTTCCCAGTTGACAATTGCTTCAACTTTCTCGGGATTAACCGCAATACCGTCAGCTGAGATGATGTGGCCCAGGTAGAGAACTTTATCGAGCCAAAACTCGCACTTTGAGAACTTGGCATAGAATTTATGCTCTCGGAGTCGATCATGAACCAGACGCAAGTGCTTTTCGCGATCTTCTTCATTCTTGGAAAACACCAGAATATCATCCAGATACACAAGCACGAATTCGCCAGTATAGGGGTTGAAGATGTAATGCATCATCCTTGAAAAGGTAGGAGGAGCATTGGCGAGACCGAAGGACATGACGGTATACTCATATGAACCGTAGCTCGTTCTGAAGGCCGTCTTGGGAATGTCTTCCTCGCGAATGCGAATTTGATGATAGCCCATTCGGAGGTCAAGCTTAGAGAACACTTTAGCTCCTTTGAGCTGCTCAAAGAGTTCGTTGATGTTGGGGAGCGGATACTTGTTCTTAATCGTCTTCTTGTTCAAAGGCCGGTAGTCAACACAGAGACGCTCCGTGCCATCTTTCTTCTTGACAAATAAGACACCACAGCCCCACGGAGATGTACTCGGTCTGATGAGACCCGTACTCTCCTGCTTATCAAGCTGCTTCTTCAATTCCTTCAATTCATCCGGAGAGAGCTTGTATGGACGCCGGCAAGCAGGTTCGGTGCCCGGCTCGAGTTCAATGACAAACTCCACCTGACGGTGTGGAGGCATGCCTGGAAGATCTTCTGGAAAGACGTCTTGATATTCATTCACCACTGGAATTTGCTCTATGGCATTAATTTCACCCTTATCATTAAGAGAGAAAAGCCGAATAGTATTATCCCTGGAGGCGAAGATAATCACATCTTCATCAGAATGAGTCAATTTGACTTCCTTTTGAGCACAATCAATGTGAGCATCGTGCTGAGAAAGCCAATCCATTCCGAGAATGAGGTCGATGTCAGAATGACCAAGAATCACCGGAGAAGCCAAAAATCGATAGTCCCCCATGCGAATAGAAACATCCGGAGCATAGACAGTGGAGTGCATTCGTCTTCCCGGAGAAATAACTATTAACTCCCTTGGCAGATTTTTGGTGACAAAATCGTGCTTGGATGCAAATGGATATGACATGAAAGAGCAAGAAGCACCCGAATCAAATAACACTTTAGCTGGAAAAGAGTTCACTGGAAGGTTACCCAGAATAACATCAGAAGAAGCCTCTGCTTGTGCTGCATTCATCAGATTGACCCTGGCAGCCTTTGGATCATGCCTGACAATAGCTGAACTCACAGGTGGTGGAGGAGGAAGACGCTTCGGATTCGGACATCTGTTGGCATAATGACCCTTCTGGCCACACTTGTTGCACACCACTTCAGAGAGAGGACGGAACTGAGAGCCACTGGACTTGGAGACTTGAGACTGAAACTGCTTCTTCGACTGGTTGCTTGGGTTGGGTGGGTGGGAGAAACCACGACCACTAGAGTTCTTGTTGTTGGAGTTGTTGAAGTTGTTGGAGTTGTTGTATGGAGCTCGAATCATTGGAGGAGGAGGAAGCCAGAATTTCTGTTGTTTCGCAGCCAACTGAGACGATGAGGTAGAGTGAACAGCATCTCGAATTCTCTTCTTAGAAGCCTCCATCTTAAGCTGAGCTGCTTCTTGTTTCAAAGCCATATTATAGAACTTATCGAATTCGTCTGGCTCGAACAAGGTGAGAGCAAGCTGAAGTTCATCTTTGAGACCTCCACGGAACTGATAGATTTTACTCTTTGCATCAGGAATGTCTTGCTTTGCATAGCGAGCGAGGTTTTGAAACTTGACATTATACTGATAGACTGTCATGGAGCCCTGCTTGAGGTTGCGGAATTGCTCACGCATACCATCGATAACACTTGTAGGAATGTGATGCGAGCGGAAATCCTTGCAGAAATTCTCCCATGAGATCACTTGACCTGGCCTTGAGTCTGTGTACTGCTGCCACCAGTCAGCTGCTTGATCTTTCAGTTGGAAGGCTGCAAACTTCACATAGTCATCTTCTTTCACGTTACTGCACTCAAAATGCTTCTTGATATCGGTCAGCCAATCCTCAGCATCAAGAGGGTCGACACAGTAACTGAAAGCTTTAGGATTGTTGGCCAAGAACTGGTTGAGGGTAGCATGGTGCTGCTGGAAGAAGTTGCCTTGGTTCATTGGAACGCCCTGATTAGCTTGATTAGCTTGCATAGCCTGCATTTGCTGCATCATCTGCATCATCAACTGAGTGTTCTGAGCAGTAGTCTGCATAATTGCTCTCCAAGCCTCAGGCAGAGGAGGAGGAGAAGGAGGACGTTCTGGGACCTCTTCCACCTCTGGGTTGGCATTCGGAACCTTTTTCGGAGCCATCCTGTAAGAGATGACCACGAATCAGCAATTGATTGACAAAAGGAATAAGCGGAATCAATGGAATGAATTGCAACAAGTCTTCACAATAATCATTCGAACAATAAGAACGAATGAAATCATCTGAACAAGAGGAACGAATGAATTTCTTAGTAAAATGATAACATCAGTCTTCACGAGAAGCCACATAGGGATCAAAAGGATAAAATAATAAAACAACAAGGTACGGAAAGGAACAAACACAAGAGAGGAGTTTCGTTCTAACATCTTTGTGCTGAAAGCATATGAACGCGTTACGAAAAGGTTTTGCAATCCCCGGATCAGCATAGCCAAGGACCCTTTAAGATGCAACTCCTGATAGTAACCTCGGTCATATAACCTCTTCACTCAATGTCGAACCCCGAACTCACTAACCTGCATTCGTTGGAAGAATGCCTACGATCTACTGGATAAAACCCACCTATAGCTTTCCGAAAGATTCCAGTTATGCAATCAGGTGTTGGGGATACACGGGAAGCACCGCGCAATCAACTCTAACCTACATCCAGGTGTATCCATCCTTCAACACATAACCAGTCTTTCTCGGAAACTGTGTACCTCGGACCTTCGAAAAGCATCCACTATAACAAGCTATGGCAATACTCCCGAACTACCTCCCCAGTACTGGGTGATGTCGGGGTTATCTTGCCACTGGCCGTATAGGGGAGATTTTCGATGTCGGCCGTCTTAAGTATTTAGTACTGTCGCGATATGCTTGTTACAATGATACCCCGAAGCTCAACTCCTCGGTAACAGGAGGCATCGGGAACAATATCCTTGTCAGAAGAACATCGAAACAATCCCAGAATACTCGCGGGATTCCTAAAAAAAAATTTGTGCAAATTTTGAAGATAGGAGAGACAAGAGTAGATGTCAGGAGTCCTCACCAGAGAGAAAGGGGATGAGAAGCAAAGAAATCCTACTCTCCGATATAATATAGGACTCAAAAAGTTTTCAGTGTGTGCCTAGACTCAACCGTCAACGGTTCGATCAAACAGTGGGGGCTCCTAGGTCGGAGAAGGCTCTGAATACCAACTTGTAATGCCCAGGATGGAGTTATACCTCCTACGTGTCGAGGCACGACTTAAAGGCATAAGTCCATCCTAGAATGATCTCAAGTTTGGTAATCTTTGCACAACTCATGTAAAAGAGGGGATAGTAAACTGAAAATAGTTGGCTTACAATCGCCACGTCACAGAATCACAGTACAAGTCTCAAACATCATACATTAAGAGCACTACAACCCTCTAAGGGCAAAAACCAAAAGTCAAAGTACCAAACTCAGATAAAAACAACCACAGGCGGATCGAATCCTAGTAAGAGACTCCACTACTGATCGTCCGGGTAGCGCACGTAGTAACGACTATGCTCCTCGTCGTACTCCCAATCCAACTCGGTGCCATCACCCGGATAGCTCACAGCTGGACCTGCATCTGGTGTGTGAAGTAACTGTGAGCCACAGAGAACTCAGCAATCCCGTTCCCGGGTAACAGAACTATCAAAGCCTTTAGGTGAGGGAAAGGCTGAAGAAAGAACAAGTCTGCAGCAGCAACTAGCATCTAGCTTACGCAAGTGAGAGCGAGAAGAGAAGGCATCGCGAGAAGTGATCACGAAGTGATCCTAGCTACAAGCTCTCAAACATAACCCCTCCGTGTTCAACTCCCGAATCCCTATTCGGAAATTGACAGTCATGGAACACACGCTGGTAGTGTATTAGCATCATTGTGTCAAGTTATCTACAACCGGAATTAACAAGCTCCCATCTGCCACATAACCGCGGGCACGGCTTTCGAAAGTTCAAACCCTGCAGGGGTGTTCCAACTTGACCCATTACAAGCCCACGATCCGCGGAGTCGCAACTCCAAAGTGGGAGGACCCGAGTATCCTTGGAATCCCGTGCTCAAGATATACCGAGCTAAGGTAAGGCTAATCCAGCAAATCCTCCCGGCGTGTCGACACCCTGATCGTAGCCGCGCGTATCTAGGTCTCAGGACACGACCGGATGGGCGATGCTACAGGTGTATGCCAGATACCTCGGGTTGCCCCAAGGCGGCCCTGCAGGACCCCCGTTTCGGACCAACACTCATGTGGAGCACTGGCCCGGGGTTGTTGATTAAGAAAGAGGGTAAATTACTCCCTATGCATGTTTAGTTTGTTATTAGGCAAATAGTACCAATGTTGGGATTTGCTGGAAAAGACTTAGCACTTAGCGGTTTATCGAGGGGGTCCCATACACCCCAACCGTGTTTTGACAGATTCTGTTTTTCGTGTGTTGTTTGCTTATTTTGATGAAGCTATGGCTAGTATCGGGGGTATGAACCATAGAGAAGTTGGAATACAATAGGTTTAACACAAATATAAATAATTAATGAGTTAATTATAGTACCTTAAAGTGGTGATTTGTTTTTTTATACTAACGGAGTTCATTAGATTTTCTGTTGAGTTTTGTGTTGTGAAGTTTTCAAGTTTTTGGGTAAACAATTGATGGATTTCGGAATAAGGAGTGGCAAGAGCATAAGCTTGTGGATGCCCAAGGTACCCCCAATGTAAAATTAAAGGAAAACCAAAAGCCTAAGCTTGGGGATGCCCCGGAAGGCATCCCCTCTTTTGTCTTCGTCTATCGGTAACTTTACTTGAGGCTATATTCTTATTCACTACATGATATGTGTTTTGCTTGGAGAGTTTTGTATGATTTGAGTCTTTGCTTTTTAGTTTACCACAATCATCCTTGTTGTAGACACCCTTTGGGAGAGACACACATGAATAATAATTTATTAGAATACTCTATGTGCTTCACTTATATCTTTTGAGCTAGATAAATTTTGCTCTAGTTCTTCACTTATATCTTTTAGAGCAAGGTGGTGGTTTTTATTTTATAGAAATTATTGATCTCTCATGCTTCAATTATATTATTTTGAGAGTCTTCTATAACAACATGGTAATTTGCTTTGGCTATAAAATTAGTCATAATATGATAGGCATCCAAGATGGGTATAATAAAAACTTTCATATAGAGTGCATTGAATACTATGAGAAGTTTGATACTTGATGATTGTTTTGAGATATGAAGATGGTGATATTAGAGTTGTGCTAGTTGAGTAATTGTGATTTTGAGAAATACTTGTGTCGAGGTTTGCAAGTCCTATAGCATGCACGTATGGTAACCGTTGTGTAACAAATTTGAAGCATCATGTATTTCTTTGATTGTCTTCCTTTGTGTGGAAGTCGGGATCGCGTGATGGTTAAGTCCTACCAATCCGTCCCCTAGGAGCATGTGTGTAGTGGTTGGTTTTGATGACTTGTAGATTTTTGCAATAAGTATGTGAGTTCTTATGGCCAATGTTGAGTCCACGGATTATACGCACTATCACCCTTCCACCATTGCTAGCCTCTCTAGTGCCGCGCAACTTTCGTCGGTATAATACACCCACCATATACCTTCCTCATAACAGCCACCATACCTACCTCTTATGGCATTTCCATAGCAATTCCAAGATATATTATCATGCAACTTTCCACCATTCCGTTTATTATGACACGCTCCATCATTGTCATATTCCCTTGCATGATCATGTAGTTGACATCGTATTTGTGGCAAGGCGACCATGCATAATTTTGCATACATGTCACTCTTGATTCATTGCACATCCCGGTACATTGCTGGAGGCATTCATGTAGAGTCATATTTTTTTTCTAAGTATCGAGTTGTAATCCTTGAGTTATAAAAGAAATACAAGTGTGATGATCATCATTATTAGAGCATTGTCTCGTGTGAGAAAAAAAGGCCAAATAAAAAAAGAGAAAGAGTCTCCAAAAAAAGAGGAGTCTTAAAAAAAAGAGAAAAAGAGAGAAGGTACGCTACTATCCTTTTTCCACACTTGTGCTTCAAAGTAGCACCATGATCTTCATGATAGAGAGTCTCTTGTTTTGTCACTTTCATATACTAGTGGGAATTTTTATTATAGAACTTGGCTTGTATATTCCAACGATGGGCTTCCTCAAATGCCCTAGGTCTTCGTGAGCAAGCAAGTTGGATGCACACCCACTTAGTTTCTTTTGTTGAGCTTTCATACATTTATAGCTCTAGTGCATCCGTTGCATGGCAAAACTCCCCGTCAAGAATAGGAACTCTATGTTTAATCCTCCCGAACATAAACTGACCCATCTTCCTCCAATGGTGATTAAACCAAAGCAATGGAGAACAATACTTGAAAGGATGGAGAAGGAACATCTAAAGGGGGGGCCGATTAACAAGAAAAGTTGGCATATTTTAATTTCTACAAGTTAAGGTTGAGTTTACCACATGTTAAAAGCACTCACGATACATTTCAATCAAGCATGACATGAGTATAAGCAGCATAAAGAGTAAAGCATGAAATTTGCAAGAAAGTAAAGGGAGGAAATTGGAGTGTGCAAATGTAAAGGAGACACAGCGTTTTTGGCGAGGTTCTGATAGGTGGTGCTATCGTACATCCATGTTGATGGAGACTTCAACCCACGAAGGGTAACGGCTGCGCGAGTCCATTCAGGGCTCCACCCATGAAGGGTCCACGAAGAAGCAACCATGTCTGTCCCACCATGGCCATCGTCCATGAAGGACTTGCCTCACTCAGGTAGATCTTCACGAAGTAGGCGATCTCCATGCCCTTGCAAACTTCTTTGGTTCAACTCCACATCACGACGGAGGCTCCCAAGCGACACCTAACCAATCTAGTAGACACCACTCTCCAAAAGGTAATAGACGGTGTGTTTCATGATGAACTCCTTTCTCTTGTGCTTCAAATGATAGTCTCCCCAACACCCAACTCTTTCTCATAGATTTAGATATGGTGGAAGAAGAATTGGAGTGGAAAGCACCTTGGGGAAGGCTAGAAACCAAGGTTCAAATGGTAGGAATGGAATGTAGTTACCTCAACACATTAGTAGGTGGTTCACTCTTAGAAAATGAATGGTGGAAGTGTACGCTGATACGTCCAAAACGTATCTATAATTTCTGCTTGCTCCATGCTTCTTTTGAGTGATATTGCTATGATATTGATGCACTTCCATACACTTTTGATCATATTTGGACTAACCTATTAACTCAGTGCACCACAGTGCCAGTTCCTGTTTTCTGCTGTTTTTCTATTTCAGGTTTCCCCCATATTAAAAGTGCTCCAAAAATTCCAGGAAAAATATAGGAAAAATCAGCGGACAGGAAGCTTCACGAAGAACCAAAGATGGGCCAGAGGGGAGCCAGGGGAGGCCCAGGCGGCCACCTGGCGCGGCCCCACCCCTGGCCGCGCCAGGGGGGCGCCTGGGGCCCCTGCTCCGCCTCTGGCTGCCCCCTTCGCATATATATATATACATATCCCTCTCGTCCCGAAACCCTCGAGGACAGAACCCTTTTTCGCGATCTCGCCTCTGTTCCGCCGCCGTAGCGCTTCCAAGATCGGGAGCATCAGGAGAACTCTTCCCGGCACCCTGCCGGAGGGGAGAACCACTACCGGGAGCTTCTCCACCACCATGGACGCTTCCCGGATGAGTCCTGAGTAGTCCACCTTGGACCATGGGTCCATGATCAGTAGCTATGTGATGTTCTCCTCCCCTCTTTGCTCTTCATGGTTTAGACCTCGTGAGCTACCCTACATGATCGAGGCACATATGTAATCTTTCTGCTGTTGCTTTGCTGAGTTTGCTGGGATCTGATGGATTATGAGACTATGTTCAGATTGTGTTTGAGTAATATATTTGATTCACCTCTTTTATATCTTTGTTCTTGAGTAATTCTTGCATGTTCTCCGTTGCTGTTTATTGCTTTGGCCAAGTAGTAGGTAGTAACTCCAAGAGGGAGCGTTATGCTTGATTGTGGGTTCATGCCCCCTGATGACTAGCTTGAGTGACAGAAACATGAGTCTAGGGGATGTGCTGTTGCCACAAGGGAGAAAACAACGGTGCTTGTACTTGCGGGTGCAAGGATTGTTTACTTTACGCAAAGTTCTTTTAATGCAGTTGTCTGTTGCTTTGAGTTTACACTTTGGGTGGGATTCGCAACTTAATACCAGCGAGATGTTCTGGATAGATATCTCAAGGTGGATGATTAGTAGTAGATGCAGATGGATTTCGGTCTACTTGCCTTGGCGTACCGCCCATGCTTTTGAGCCTCTACCTTTCTTTGCAGCATAGTTAGCATTGGTTTGCGCACATAATCCTGTCAATTGCCCAGCTGTAATTTGTTTACCTCGCTTTGCTGTTTTATCGTCTTTTGGGAGAGAGACATCACTAGTGAACATCATGGGACCCCGGTCCATATTACCACCGCTGATCACACCTTCTATTTACTTTCTGTTTTTATTTCCTAGTTGCAGTCATAGCTATCATTATTATCTCTTGTGTTTGATCCTTTGTAAACAACAAGGCCGGAGGGATTGACAACCTCTTTGTACTCGTTGGGAGCAAAGATATCTGTATCTGTGTGCAGGTCTCGTCAACCGCTAAGTTTCTGGCGCCGTTGACACCTACTTGTCGACCCTCGGAGTTTCACGGGATTCGATCCTTGGTACCTTTGCCAAGGGAAATTTGCCGCTACGCTACATCTCAACCTTCCACTTGGGGTAACCAACGAGGGGCGAGAAGCCATCAAGCAAGTTTTTGGCGCCGTTTCCGGGGACTCCACTCTTCAAGATAGGGGAGTTGCACGCTATCTTTTATCTTTGATTTTTAGTCTTGTTAATTTACCTTTCAGTTTTTGCTTTAGTGTCCCTTACCAAAAATCACAAAAATAGTTATCTTGCTTTTAGTTGGCATTATGTCCGGTCCTTTTGCCTTTGGTGAGGCAGAAGTGCTCACCTTTAAACAAAGAGGTGGTGAAAGTCTAAAAGATGCTTGGTATAGAATTAATGATTCTCAAAAAAGAGCCACCAAGAAGCAATCTACTACTAACTTGCTTAGAAATTTTTATGTTGGAATTACTTCTTGGAATAGGTTTCTTCTAGATTCTGCTATCAATGGAAATTTCTTAGAAGCCCCAGTTTGGGAATCTCTTTGTATTATGGAAAATCTTGTTGGAAATCCCCTTGTTGTTAGCATTCAAGAGGACATTACCCTAGCTCACATTATGAAAAAACATGAAAAGATAGAGCTAGAGATGCCAAGCATTAATAAGATAAATGAGTTGGACCGTAAGATCCAAGGGAATTTGAATAGGCTTGATAGCTCCATGCATAAAATTCTCAAAACTTTGGAGACCATCAAATCCCATGACTTGGATTCTTCTAGGATAGACAAGATTGAGGAAATCTTTGACACTTTAGGAACTACTTTCTCCTCAATCAAAGCCAAAAAGGTAGAAACTCCGGCAAAGAAGGAACCTAAGTTCGTTTACGTTCCAAAGGCTCCTCGTTCCAAAAGTAATCCATCTATTGCCAAAGGGGTTGAAACTGTGAAGACTTTGGAAGAAATACCTCTCTTTGATAAATTTATAAATGAATCTCCCATTGACTTTCGACCTTTTGGTTTTCTCCCTAGAAGTATCTTTATTAGGCCTTTATTTGAAAGTCCTCTTAAGACTAGTTATACTATTGAAGAGCTTTTTGATGATCTTGATGATGGTTCAATTGATACAACTTGATCTTTTTGCATCATGCCTAGCTTAAAGGCATAAAAGAAAGCATTTTTGGGAGGCAGCCCACAACGAATTAGGTTTTATTTTGCTTTTTTTGTGTATTGATATTTGTTACTACAGTAGCATCATCATTGTATCTTTTCTTTTCAGCTTTGTGCCAAGTTTAGCCTCCGATTGCAAGAAAGTTCAAAAGTTGTGACGTGCTGTCCAGAAAACAGATTCTGTCCTTGGACAGAAAAATTCGAATAAAATCACCAGATCATCTTTTTGATCTGAATTTTTCTGACAGCGTGCTCTATACAATTGGCTTTCGAGCGTCTGTTCTGAGTTTTTTTATTTGAGTTGCAGAAGTGCCCCGAAAAAATTATTTACTACCTGCTGGTCTGTTTTTCACAGATTCTGTCCTGTTTTGCCTTTTCTTCGTTTTGCAAACCTTGAGCTTGCTTTTTCTTTGCAAAAACCTTTTGGCAATCTTGAGAAACAGTAGCTCTTCAAGATTATCTTTATTTCCAGTAGGGAAAAAATTATTTTATTGTGGGTACTAACCTCGCTAATCAGATTATGATGAGTTATGTATGAAGGGAGTTTTCAAGTGTGCGAGGGAAGATGATAAAAGAAGATTCAGGAGGGTCAAACGCTCAAGCTTGGGGATGCCCCCGTGCACCCCCAAGAAATATTCAAGAAGACTCAAGCGTCTAAGCTTGGGGATGCCCCCATGCATCCCCTTCTCCATCAACAATTATCAGTTCGTCTTTCGTTCCACTATAATTTATCACTTCATGTGTTATGTGCTATGCTTGGAGCGTCTTGCTCTTAGTTTCATTTTTAGTTTTCTTTAGCTTTGCTTGCTGTTCATAACAAGTTAGAACCCAGCTTTCTTTGTGTGGGAGAGAAACACGCTCCACTTCAACCTAGAACACAACATAGGATTTTCATGCTTATCTTTGCTGTGTGTGTTCTTTGTCTTTCCATAGCTGCTATCATGTTTAGCTCTTAGTTTTCATGCTTTTCTTTTTAAAGAGCTTTTGTTTAGTTGGTTGCTGAACTCTCTTGAGTTTTCATGTTTATCTTGTTAAGAGAGTTTGCCTGTTGCACTGAGTTGTGTGTCTTAACTTAAAGTAGGTAATTGAGGTTGCTATTTAATTTTAGTAGTAACTTGGAATAGTTTTGAGGTATTGCCATGAGTAATGTCTGAACTTTTCGTGTCAAGAGCTTTAACCTATTAGTGATAGATGTCGTATTTTGGGCAATCCGTGTTTATTTTCGAAAACCTACAAAATAGTTGAGAACTTTAGCTACTAGATGGATCACTAATCTTTGGAGGGATCGAATATTAGAGTACACTCACGTACCATGAGTCGAGGATGCGCAAGGATAACCAAACCCCCATACACTCCTCCTCGGGGTACTTGTCTCTTTGTGAACCTCCTAATTAGATTGAGAGTTATCGATAATAAGTGCATGAGTTCTTCGGACTAATGTGAGTATTCGAAAGTTGACACTTCCACCTAGCCATATTTTTCTAGCCTCCTCGGTACCGTGCATTGCCCTTTCTCACCTCGAGAGTTGGCGCATACTTCGCCGGTGCATCCACATCCTTGGCACGATACGCTCTGTCATCATAAGCCTCATTATATCCTTCCTCAAAACAGCCACCATACCTACCTATCAAGGCATTTCCATAGCCTTTCCGAGATACATTGCCATGCAGCATCCATCTTCTCATGACTTGATCTTCATGTCATACATGCTTTTTGCTTGATCGATGAACCGCATGCTAGTTGGGCCTTGCCCTAATCATTGCTACATGACGCGCTAGTATCATTGCATATCCTGCTACACCGGCAGAGGCATACATTTGCATACATCATGATAGTTTCATTTTCTTTATGTTGAGTACTTTTGTAAAGTGTGAAAGATCTTCTATACTTCTTGTAATACATAGAGTGTTGCCCCTAAAGTGAGGAAAAGATCCCAAAGAGGACAAAATCAAAAGATCCCAAAGAGGACAAATGAGAGTTAAATAGAAAGAGCCATTGAGGCCACAAAAAAATAAAAAAAAATAGAAGAAAGGGAAAAAGAAATAAAAAGAGAGAACGGGGAACACTACTATTCCTTTTGAGATATCCACACTCGTACTCCATCTTATACCTTGTACTCCATAGAGATTATCATTCATGCATATAGCTATGTGGGGACCTTCACACTATAGAACTTGGCTTGTATATTCCAATGATGAGCCTCCTCAAAAGAGCTCTATGTCTTCTTGAGCGAGCAAGTTGGATGCACCCCCACTAGTTCCATTGGAGAGCTTACCTTAGCTCATATGTGCATCCGTTGCATGGCAATCCCTACTCCTCACATCATATCTATCATTTGGCTTTCTCTCGCCTATGATTGTCCTAATTGATGTGAGCCTTTCACACCTTTTTTGTCTTCCCCCTTCATCATTTTTCTCTCTTTGCCATCCTAAGTGTCAACTTTCTTGCTTACGCTCATCCATTGCATGAGTGCTCAAAATATCGAAAGGGAGTGGATCATTTTGACTTGTACCTGGCTAGTGGTCTGGGGATGAGTCAAGATAAGATTCCAAAGAAGACCAAGTGTGAAACTTTAGTAGATTAAGTTCTCAACAATACAAAAACTATGTTTTACTCTCTCGTATATCCCTATCCCCTTTCTTGCACGCAAACACCATTTGGAGACATTCGAGTCACGGACAGCGAGAGCTCTTGCACCTTTATGTTCTTATGTTGCTTGTTACAATGCTAATATAGACTCTTGCTTGTTATGACTTGAATTGAATTACATGCCTTGATTGCTTTACTTAAAAAGTTCTTATATGGTTGGTAGCATGTCACCATAGAAATTATGCTTGTTATCATTTACCTACTCGAGGACGAGCAGGAATTAAGCTTGGGGATGTTGATACGTCCAAAACGTATCTATAATTTTTGCTTGCTCCATGCTTCTTTTGTGTGATATTGCTATGATATTGATGCACTTCCATACACTTTTGATCATATTTGGACTAACCTATTAACTCAGTGCACCACAGTGCCAGTTCCTGTTTTCTGCTGTTTTTCTATTTCAGGTTTCCTCCATATTAAAAGTGCTCCAAAAATTCCAGGAAAAATATAGGAAAAATCAGCGTACAGGAAGCTTGGCGAAGAACCAAAGATGGGCCAGAGGGGAGCCAGGGGAGGCCCAGGCGGCCACCTGGCGCGGCCCCACCCCTGGCCGCGCCAGGGGGGGCTCCTGGGGCCCTTGCTCCACCTCTGGCTGCCCCCCTTTGCATATATATCCCTCTCGTCCCGAAACCCTCGAGGATAGAACCCTTTTTTGCGATCTCGCCTCTGTTCCGCCACCGCAGCGCTTCCAAGATCGGGAGCATCAGGAGAACTCTTCCCGGCACCCTGCCGGAGGGGAGAACCACCACCGGGAGCTTCTCCACCACCATGGACGCTTCCCGGATGAGTCGTGAGTAGTCCACCTTGGACCATGGGTCCATGATCAGTAGCTATGTGATGTTCTCCTCCCGTCTTTGCTCTTCATGGTTTAGACCTCGTGAGCTACCCTACATGATCGAGGCACATATGTAATCTTTCTGCTGTTGCTTTGCTGAGTTTGCTGGGATCTGATGGATTATGAGACTATGTTCAGATAGTGTTTGAGTAATATATTTGATTCACCTCTTTTATATCTTTGTTCTTGAGTAATTCTTGCATGTTCTCCGTTGCTGTTTATTGCTTTGGCCAAGTAGTAGGTAGTAACTCCAAGAGGGAGCGTTATGCTTGATTGTGCGTTCATGCCCCCTGATGACTAGCTTGAGTGACAGAAACATGAGTCTAGGGGATGTGCTGTTGCCACAAGGGAGAAAACAACGGTGCTTGTACTTGCGGTGCAAGGATTGTTTACTTTACGCAAAGTTCTTTTAATGCAGTTGTCTGTTGCTTTGAGTTTACACTTTGGGTGGGATTCGCAACTTAATACCAGCGAGATGTTCTGAATAGATATCTCAAGGTGGATGATTAGTTGTAGATGCAGATGGATTTCGGTCTACTTGCCTTGGCATACCGCCCATGCTTTTGAGCCTCTACCTTTCTTTGCAGCATAGTTAGCATTGGTTTGCGCACATAATCCTGTCAATTACCCAGCTGTAATTTGTTTACCTCGCTTTGCTGTTTTATCGTCTTTTGGGAGAGAGACATCACTAGTGAACATCATGGGACCCCGGTCCATATTACCACCGCTGATCACACCTTCTATTTACTTCCTGTTTTTATTTCCTAGTTGCAGTCATAGCAATCATTATTATCTCTTGTGTTTGATCCTTTGTAAACAACAAGGCTGGAGGGATTGACAACCTCTCTGTACTCGTTGGGAGCAAAGTTATCTGTATCTGTGTGCAGGTCCCGTCAATCGCTAAGTTTCTGGCGCCGTTGACACCTACTTGTCGACCCTCGGAGTCTCACGGGATTCGATCCTTGGTACCTTTGCCAAGGGAAATTTGCCGCTACGCTACATCTCAACCTTCCACTTGGGGTAACCAACGAGGGGCGAGAAGCCATAATACGCACGTTCTGATGGCTCTCTCTCAAATGGAGAAGTGGGTTGAGTGGTATATATAGCCTACACACAAAATCTAACCGTTACACACATTTGGCCAATCCCCGTGGGACCGAATAGTTAAACTCGGTGGCATCGATATGTTCAAATATATGAACCTTAGGAATCTCGGTGGGACCGACTGGAACAACTCGGTGGGACCGATGTGCTAGGACTTAGGGCAAACATCATATCGGTGGCGCCGATTGAATCAACTCGGTGGGACCAAAGTGAAGCAATAAGCAACAGAGAATCTGTCAGGCCAACTTGGTGGAACGATTGCATAAAATCGGTGAGACCAAAGTGATTGGTGGGACCGATCACAGAGTTCTGGCAAGGCCATCGTGGTGGGACTGAGATTCGTATTAGTCGGACTAATTTTTAAGTGTTTTTGGAAGTGTCTATGTCAAATGAACTCGGTGGTGGCGGGTAGGAAATATCGGCAGGGACGAGTTTGGAAATAGGTTTTGGACATATTTTGGATATAGAAAGTGGCTGAGGGTTTTGGAGCAATATCACTAAGCATTTGAGCAACCATTTCATTAAGCAACACCTCATCCCGTTTTAAAAGTACTGGCTTTCCTATGGACTCAATGTGATCTTGGATCACTAAAATAGAAATGAAGAGTCTTGAGCTTTGGCCAATCATTGTACTTCGCATTTTAAAGGGGTTGCACGTCCTATTTGCCTTGCCATGGCAATGTTGAACTTTCCTGAAATATACCAGATAAAACTATTAGTCCAACAAGAGATATGTTGACATTAATTACGAAGATCACCCAGGGAGCACTTGTGCTTTAAGTGGGGGAATCATAGTCTCCATCATCCTTTCCTCACTAGGACATGATCTAGTGATGAATAATGATGATCATCACACTTCTATTTACTTACAACTCAAAATTACAACTCGATACCTAGAATAGTAGGACTCTATATGAATGCCTCTGGCGGTGTACCAGGATGTGCAATGATCTAGCATAGCAAAGATATCAAAAAATGGACAAGCCATGAAAATATCAGGCTAGCCATCTGTCGGCGTTCTGGGAACCAGGGTACCCATACTTGCCTGCATGTGGCGCAACACGCAACCTCACGATGCCCCGGCAGGGCCCATCTTCAAGACTACTCAAGAAGGGTCCTCGCGAGGGCCCCAGCCCTTGGGAGGAAAGCAGCGCCAAGACCTCTTATGGGGAGGCTCCACAAGCTTTCTCCTGAGGAGCGGAGATTCCAAGGCAAGTGCTCCTCCTCTCGAGGAAGGAGTGACGTGAGCCATGATGACTACAGCCAGGCGAGCGCCAGTGGGCGCAGAGGGGCACTCTCCCCTTTCATGCGAGAAGGGCAAGGCCAGGCGCGTGTTCCCAAGAGGAGCGCGAAAGGTTTCCGTTCTTGTGTTACAAGACCAAGACCACTCACTTGGCAGGGCGGATGTGATCATCGAGCCCACCCCCGCGTCAGGATCAGAGACTTTGCAGGCGAAGAGCATTTTTCGTCAGAATAAGATGTACCTCTTGTCTCCCTTCAAAATTGGCCGTTGTGGGATCCCTTCCTGCCTTAATGATGCGTGAAGAGGACCAAGGCCACTATAAATAGGGATTGGCGTCCACCATAGACAGGGATTGGGGTGATCGAAACCGCATACACCACTCGAGTCTTCTGGAGGTAGCTCTTCCATTGTAACAATTCATATCCAGTCTCCTCGTGAGGCCAATCCACCACAAAGCAGGAGTATGGTCTTACACCGCAAGGTGGCCCAAACCTAGGTAAATCACCATGTCACCTCCCTTCCTTCGATCACCTTGACTAGCGATCTTGAGCTTTGAGCAGGGCGAATCTAGATGCTTGAACAAGAGGAGCCCTTCGTTCACGCCCGAGAGTTAGAACCTCTTTGGGTTTGCGGGGCCCTTGAATATTACATTTGGCACACCAGGTAGGGTCATATGGAAGCTCCACCTCTCCTCCAACCACGATCCGCCCTAGCTCCATCATCCACATGGCGGGCGCTGCCCTAGGAGCGTGGCTGCCTAAAGCCTAAGAGGGTGCCGCGGGCTGCCCGGCCTCCAGGCCTACGCCGTGTTAGGTGGCCTGTGAGATTCAGGCCGATACTGCCCTCGTGGTACAATGACGCGGCAGGCTTTGAGGGTTTCCTCTGGTCTTGCGAGCAGACCATCCAAACTGCGGGCAACGACGACAAGGCCATGGCAAACTGGTTTCCCTTGGCCTTGACAGAGGTCTCTCGGTCTTGGCTCTATGGCCTTCCTGACGCCACGATCTCCTCTAGGGGGAGCTTCGCAACCAGTTCGCTGCGCGCTTCGTGGCCCCGAGGCCTCCCGCGGTCGCGTGCATCATCAGTGGGTCGCAGGCACCCATGTCAGGCTGACACGCTAAGCACTTTCTCTGCCAGGCAGGCTCCGCTAGGCCAAAGCAGGGTCGAGCGAGGCCGAAAAACAACATCGTCTTTGACTCAGAAGATCACCCCAGAAATGCGGCTATCACCGGCGCACTCCCCATGCTCTGCACACTGACCATCAGCAACGTCGCGGTCACCAAGACCCTCATCGGCGGCGGCGCTGGCCTCAACGTTCTTTCGATAGCGGCCTTTGACATGCTCCAGATGTCGCGCGTCCAGCTCTTGCCCACCAAGCCCTTCGCAGGGTGACCGAAGGCCCCACAACTCCTCTCGGGCATGTGCTCCTCCCGGTGACTTTCGGCACCCGCGACAAGTACCGAACCGAGCTCACCAACTTCGACATGGCCCACATCGACCTCCTGTACAACGCCATTCCGAGATTCCCCGCCCTTGCTAAGTTCATGGTGGTGACCCATCCAGGCTACAACATCATCAAGTTGCCGGGCAGTAGTGGCATCATCACGGTGGCCGGAGACACTAAGGAGGTGGTCCGAGCCCTCAAACACGTCTTCAAGGCCGCCGCGGCCTCATGTTCCGGCCTGGCAGGGGCTCCGGAGGCGCTGGTGGCCGCGCTAGCGAAGAAGCAGCAGTTGTTCTCCCAGGACCGGGCCGAGATGAAGCAAGTAACTGTCGACAAAGGAGGCTCGGGCCAACAAGGATGTGTTCGCATGGGAGGTGTCAGACATAGTGCGCGTCCCCAAAGAAGTAATACAGCATCACCTAAAGGTATGCCCCAATGCACGCTAGGTGAAGCAGAAGGTGCGACATCAAGCATAGGAGAAACAGGCATTCATCGTTCAAGAAGTGCGCAAGTTGCATGAAGCGAGGCTCATCCGCGAAGTGTGGCACCCTGATTGGTTAGCTAACCCCATTGTCGTCCCCAAGAAAGACGGGAAGGAGCGAATGTGCATCGACTTCACATGCCTCAACAAGGCTTGTCCTCAGGACCACTTCCCCCTCCCACGCTTCATGGACGCTTTTTTCGGATATCACCAGATCAAGATGACAGCAGAAGACGTTGAGAAGAAGGCCTTCATCCCTCCGTGTGGCATATAATGTTGCACCTGCATGCCTTTCGGGCTACGCAACGCAGGCGCAACCTTCCAGCGGCTGGAGCATATCACGATGGGACCACAACTGGGAAGGAACGTCGAGGCCTACGTTGATGACATCATGGTCAAGACACGGGAGGCAAGGACCCTGAACAAGGATTTGGAAGAGATGTTCGCCAACCTGTGCTGAATCGACTTGAATCTCAACCCAGAGAAGTACGTCTACGGGGTCCCATCTAGGAAACTCCTTGGATTCCTTGTGTCGCACTGAGGAATCGAGGCCAACCCTGAGAAGATCAAAGCAATCGAGAAGATGCACCCGCCTCAAACCCTCTAGGAGATGCAGAAGTTAGCAGGCTGCATGACAGCGCTGGGATGTTTCATCTCCAAGCTAGGCGAGCGCGCTCTTCCTTTCTTCGAGCTCATGAAAAGGAAGGGCCCTTTTGAGTGGACTCCGGAGGCGAAGGACGTGGTCCAAGGCCTCAAGAGATACCTCACGAGCCCACCCGTCATGGTGGCGCCACGCCCTCGCGAGCCACTAGTACTCTACTTAGTGGCCACCCCCACTCTGCCAGCGCAGTGCTAGTGGCGATTCGAGGGCAGTGCGCTAGCGCGAAGACAGGCCCGAGGAGCCCTAAGGAGGTAAAGGAGCCTCGAGAGGACGTGACACGGCTGCCCCCTCAAGATAGCGCTCCTGAGCCCCCTGGCGCTTCATCAAACAGTGGGGCTCAAGAGCTCCACGACGGGAAGGACTTCGTCCACACCTCGCCACTCATCAAACACCCAGTCTACTTCGTCAGCACTGTGCTATGGGGCGTGCGCGTGATACTCTATGCAGCAGAAGCTCCTGCTCGCGCTCCTCATTGCTTCAAGAAAGTTGTGCCATTACTTCCAAGGCCACCCAACCAAGGTCGTCTCCGCGTTCCCCTTGGAGAAGATACTACATAGCCCCAACGCTGCTGGGAGAGTCGCAGAGTGGAACATCAAGTTGCAAGACTTCGAACTGGAGTTCAACACCACCAGAGTCATCAAGGGCGCTGCCCTTGCTGACTTTGTGGCCGAATGGACGGACGCCCTGGACCGGGGGATGGGTGAGAACCAGTCCATCGCGCCTGGCGATGAAGCACCTGAGGGGTGGGTCATGCACTTTGATGGCGCCTTCACATAGCAGGGTGCGGGGGGTGGAGTTGTGCTCGTCTCGCTAACCAAGGACAAGCTCTACTACACCGTACTGCTGTGCTACCAGCATTGTGAGAAAGTCTCCAACAACATTGCAGAATACGAAGGCCTGATCGTCGGCCTCAAAATTGCGGCTACCATGGGAATCGAACACCTCACCATCAAGGGCGACTCGCAGCTCCTCGTCAACTTCTCCAACAAATAATACACGCCAAAGGATGAGGACATGGAGACATACCTTGAAGAGGTACATATGATTGAGAAGCGTTTTTCAGGGTTAGAACTACTACATGTGCCGCGCAGCACGAACAAGGAGGCCGATGACATCGCCAAGAAAGCATTGCGCCGTGAGCCCCAGAAGCACGGCATCTTCGAGGTGAGGCTCTTCAAGCCGCCAGCCGCACCCCAGGCCGCAGGCACGGCGCTGCCTTGGGAGGTGTTGCCCGTGGCACCGTACCGAGGAGCCCTGTCCTGCGGCTCGGCCTTCGGAGCTCGCCTACTCCTCATGTTAGAGCCTCAGGAAGGCGATTGGACCGAGGAGCTCGAGGCGTATCTACTAAATGGCGCCCTACCGGAAGAGGAAGCGTACGCTGAGCATGTGGCCTGTCATGCTACTCCTTACTGCTTGTAGGACGGTGAGTTGTACCACAAGTGTCCCAATGACATCTCGCTGCGGTGCATATCCAAAGCGCGGGGGCGAGAGCTGCTCGCCGATATCCATGGTGGGGACTGCAGGCACCACTCTTCGTCTCGCACCCTCGCGGGGAAGGCGTTTCGCAGTGGATTTTACTGGCCTACGGTGCTTCAAGATGCTACTGAGCTGGTCCGGTCCTATGAGGCTTGCCAATTCCACGCCAAGCAAATTCATCAAAGGGCGTAGGGCCTCTAGACTATCTCGCTCTCATGGCCATTCACGGTATGGGGTATGGGGGCTGGATATACTGGGCCTGTTTCCTCGAGTGGCCGAAGGGTACCACTACCTCTATGTCGCCATCAACAAGTTCACCAAGTGGGCGGAGGTGGAGCCCGTGTGCAGAGGTCCTGAGGGGCCTAAAGGCAAGGAGCTTCAAGAACAACACGAGGCTAGCGGCAGGGGTTGTCTTAGTGAGCTTCAGTTTGTGTTGTGGTCCATCTACACTACTGCGACTAAGCCTACCAACGAGACCCCATTCTTCCTCGTGTACGTGGCTGAGGAGGTCCTCCCACACGAGATCAAGAATCATTCCCCACGAGTCATGGCATCTGAAGAGGCGCGTCAGGATGCTTCACGAGGGGGGAGGACCTCGTGCTCGGGGAGGAAGCTCCCCACCAGGCTGCCCTTCATGCCGCAAGGTACCAGCAGGCGTTCCGGCGATACCATTGCCGCAACATCCGCCCTTGGACCCTTGAGGCCGGGGATCTCATCCTGAGGTGAGTTCTCTCTAAGGAGGGCCTTCACAAGCTCTCGCCCATGTGGGAGGGCCCATTCAAGTTCACCTGTATCTCCAGACTTGGCGCCGTGCGCCTGGAGACGAAGGATGGGATCCCCATGAAAATTGCATGGAACATCAAACATCTCCGCAAGTTCTACCCATGAGACTCTCACATAATAATGAGTGGGGCTGTACACGCCCCGGAGTCCCTGGTGGGCCGCCCCTCGGCCCCGCAGGGGCTCCTGCCCACACCCAAGGGAAGCTCCATGCTCCGCACTGGCAAATGACTATGTCCACCAATGACTATGTCCACCAATGACTATGCCCACGCCCACTGGTGGCACCATGCTCCGCGCTAGTGAGAAGACTAGCATAGGTGCCAGACGCGGCTGTTTTTTTGATCACCTCTTGTATTCGAGTTTGCTATTTCTTGAATGAAGTTTGAAGTTTCGCGTCTTTATTCGAAAACGGGTGGGAATTTTTTCCCTGTTGCAATCTTTCCTTTCTTTCTTTCCTTGTGTTGGAGGCTCAACAGTTGCCTACTGCCTCCTCCCGAGCACCCCCGAGTGGGGGCTGGGCACTGTATGCATGCCTAGCCTAGCCCCGACGGCATCGATGCCCACTCGAGGCCAAGGATACGGCTGTCGCGGGTCCGCCCATGTGCACACATCGCAAAAGCTTTGGCGACCGACTCCTCGCGCGGCACTCTTAGACAAGTCACAGGCATGCACAGCACCCGGTACTGGCGTCGCCTCAGGAGCACCCAGCCATTGGCCTATTCTGAGGAGCATCCTGCTTTATGGCCTTAGGCGTAGGATGGGTTCCGGAAGGGAAAGACACAGA
Source organism: Secale cereale (assembly GCA_902687465.1). Taxonomy (NCBI): domain Eukaryota; kingdom Viridiplantae; phylum Streptophyta; class Magnoliopsida; order Poales; family Poaceae; genus Secale; species Secale cereale. The sequence goes on from LR738712.1 coordinate 404,317,178, forward strand.
GAACCATCCACAACCTGACTTACAGCGAGGAGGCCCTATGCTAAGCGCTGGTTGCAGCTACACGAGCACCAATGCCCGGCCAGGGTGCCTTCGTAGACCTGGGCGCCCGCAAATCCCAAGGAGGCTTCGTGAGCCACGAGCCCCCACAAGACTCCGGGGCCAACCGGCCCACGGGGCGTGCAGGATCAAAATCTATGGAAGGTTGTGCCCTTGCGACGCGGTAGACCGTCATAGTCCCCAAGCACACTAAGCTAAGTATCCTAATCGCACTGGGCAGGAGCCCTTCAATTAACAATAACATAAAGGGAGGAATATGAGCAGGTCATACTAATAAAAAGGTGCAAGCGCCCCTGTTAATTACATGCCCCCGCAAGGCCCTTCTTATTTCTTGATGCAAAAGAAATATAAAAAACAAAAGGAGCGGCCTCCCAAAGATCGGAGCTCCTGAAGTTAGGCTCTGGCACCATCCGTGCTCAGTCGGAGTCCTCTTTCTCCTCCTTGACGGGGGCATGGTGGCGCGGTGGCTCAGCCCCTTCTTGGGTCCGAGAGCGGCGGCGAGGCGGCTCGCTCTAGTCATCGTCGCTCGAGCTCTGCCCAGACGAGGTGCTGCTGCCGCTGAAGGCTTAATAACCATTGCCAAGGGTAAGTTCACTACCGAGGACGTCGCGGCCGCGGCGGTCGGCGCCGTCGGAGGGGCGGTCGTTGTCGCTGTCGTCGTCCTCTAGGCAGCACCCCAGGAGCTTACCATCCTCCCCGAAGACCTTGATGTAGAGCATCGCCGCTCCATCATACTTGAAGTGCAGGGTGCGCCTCCCCACCAGGCCACGGGAGTGGGCAAATGCCAGCCAGCCACGGTTCAGGAACACATTCCCCGTGGGAATGATCTTGACCTCCACCCATGAGGCCCTACTGCAGCAGCCGCCATCCTGCAACCACAGACCGCCCGACCCTCTAGCTGGTAACTCCTCTGCGAAGAAGCGTAGAAGGTGGAGACAGAGGTCACCCCGCCTCTCCACCCACACCACGAACTCTCGGACCGCGTCGGCCAAGTGAAGCCGTGGGCGCGGTGGTCGGGCAGCCACAAAAGGCACTCCGCCCTAACCGCGATCGCCGCAACCTCCGTTTCTCCTCCCGTGAGGAAGGAATTTCCCTCGGCTGCTAGGAGCAATGCGAACACCGGCGGATGCACACTCGCATCCCTGGTGGACGACCACCGACATGGCGGAGTTCTTGCGCGGACGGCCCGACCCCCTTTTCGGCGGGGGTGACTCCGGCCTGTCCCGCGAAGCTTTCGCCTTGTCGATGGCTGAGAACCTCCTCACCGACACCATGAGTACTGCTGTGAGGGTATGGGATGGAGAAGCGAGCAGAAGAGGGCAAGCTACGACTCCACCCCTGTCGCCCATTTATAGGCGACCGAAGGCCAACCGACGCCCCTTCGCATTCGGGCACTACGGCGTGGGCCAGGCCCTGGTCAGAGGGGGTAGGTACCAAGATGACATGGAGAAGTGGAGGCGTCCGCGTCCCTTCTGGTGACACGCGTTGACCCAGGGCCACAGGCGATTGGGGCTCGCGGCACCCCTGGCTTCGCTCTTCAACTTTGCCTCGAAGCCAAACCAAGTGCCCGTGGGCCCGGGGCCACTGACAGCTTTTGGGAACTAGGGTACCCAGACTTGCCTGCCCACGGCCCAACGTGCATCCTCACGATGCCCCGACAGGGCCCAGCATCAAGAGTACTCAAGAAGATTCCTCGCGAGGGGCCCCATCCCACATGGGTCAAGGCGCGCCAAGACCTCCTAGGGTGCGGCTCTGCATGCTGCCTCCCGAGGAGTAGAGATTCCAAGGCAAGTGCTCCTCCTCCTAAGGAAGGAGTGACGTGAGCCATGACGTCTACGGCCAGGCGGGAGCCAACGGGCGCCGAGGGGCAGTCTCCCCTTTCGTGCAAGAAGGAAAAATTGTTTGGATGCATATCATATCATGGGGTTTGGATGCACCGGTGAACTTTGTGCCAGATCTCGAGGTGAGAAAGGGCAATGCACGATACCAAAGAGGCTAGCAAATTGCGGAAATGTGAGAGTGCGTATAATCCATGGAATCACATTAGTCATAAAGAACTAACATACTTATTGCAAAATTTTATTAGCACTCGTAGCAAAGTACTACTACGCATGCTCCTAGGGGTGAGGTTGGTAGGAGTTAACCATCGTGCAACCTCAACATTAACACAAAGATAGACAATCAAGGATAAATTGTCCTCCAACTTCCTGGCATAACGGGAGACTAGACGTGCATGCTCTGGCAATCACAAACCTGAACACCAATATTCTAGCTAAACCACAACCATTCACTAGTACCTCCCACATATTACCATCTCTATATCGCAAAACTGTTGCAAGGAATCAAACATATCATATTTCGTGATCCACAAGTTTTATGTAGGATTTTTTGACTAACCATGTCAATAACCAATTCGTGATGACTCTCTAAATAGATATAAGTGAAGTAATAGAGTTTAATTCCTTCCACAAAAGATCATGCTCTCACAAATATAAGTGAAGCAAAAGAGCATTCTACAAATAAAAGTTTTCTAGATGTAGAGGAACAGGCAATCCAAACTTCAAATGATATCAGTGAAGGACATGAAGCATTCTTTAAAGCCATACTCAAAAGATATAAGTGAAGTGCAAAGAGCATTCTATAAATCAACCAAGGACTATCGCATACCATCATGGTGCATTAAAGAAAATAAAAAATAAACACAAAAGTCGCTCCAAGAATTTACGCATATCATGTGAACAAAACAAAATCGTAACATAATGATACTTGTTGAAGAAAGATAGGATGCCTACTGCGGGATCCCCAAGCTTAGACGCTTGAGTTTCCTTGAATATTTACTTGGGGTGCCTTGGGCGTCCCCAAGCTTGAACTCTCGCCTCTCCTCCTTCTCCTCATATCAAGACCTCCTCGCTCTTTGAACACTTCATGCACACAAAACTTAACAGAAAACTCGTGAGATCCGTTAGTATAACAATGCAAATCACTACTTTAAATACTATTGCAAACCCATTCCTATTTTATTTTCGCATTATGCCTACTGTATTCTAACTTCTCCATGGCTTATACCCTCCGATACAATCCATAGTTTCATCAAAACAATGCATCAAAAAAAAATTGTCAAAAACAGAATAGTCTGTAGTAATCTGAACATTGGCCATACTTCTGTAACTCTAAAAATTCTAAAAAATCAGGACATTCTTTTCATAGAAGTACCGCGTAAAAAAATTCATAAACATTTGATGTTCCAGTAAAAAAAAATGTAAATTCATGCACTACATCCAAAGTTTCTGTTTTTGCACCACACATACCAAACAAGCAATCTAATCATCCTAAAAGCCAATCTTGGCACATTATTTTTATAATACAATGGATTTGTACAAGGGGATAATTATTTTTGTGAGAAACTTCTATGAGTTTTTTTACTTTGCTTCGATGTGCATGAACGCAAGTGTTCAAGGTCGACCCTCACTTCTCCAATGCATAACCTTCCAATCGCTTCTCTGTTTGAAAACCGTTTTTAGGTTCCCGTCTTTATTTTTTGTTTTTAATTTTTTAAAATCACACGACAGAAATAAATGACTCTCTAAAACTTCTGGGTTGAAGCTAGGCATATAGTACCCAAGAAATTGATCCACCTGGATCCAAAGCTATATCAAAGCCAATTTTAATTAACAATGATTTGTATTTTAGTAATGAGCACAAAGCAACATATATCATGCAATGATGAAGCCTAAATCTCTTCCTATGCATCGACATGTCATAAAAGAACAATTCATGCACACAAAGTAAAGGACCATACATAGCATAAGCAGGTTCTTACAATTTTATTGTGTTGGAATCATAGAGAGGTTGAGATGTAGTTCCTCTCTCATAAAAATTGCAAGTAGGAGAAGCAAGCACATGCATATTATATTCATTAAAATCATCATGTGTAGCGGTAGAACACAACCCATCAATATAATCCTTAATAAGAGCAAACTTCTCCGATATAGTGTAGTTGGAAGAATTCAAAAAGATAATAGGACTATCATGCGTGGGTGCAATAGCAAAAATTTCATTCTTAACATAATGAACTATAGCAAGTTCATCTCCATAAGCATACTTCATATTGGCATCTTGGCCACAAGCATAGCAAGCATCATCAAAAAGAGATATTTCAAACGAGTCAACGAGATCATAGCAATTATCATAGCATTCATCCTTCGGTAAGCACGAAGGGAAAATAAACAATGTGTGAGTTGAAGAGTTACTCTCAGTAGAAGGTGGGCACAGGTAGCAACTCCACTCTTCCTCCTTTTTTTCTTCACTCTCCTCGTCATGTTTTTCATCTAATAAGCACAGAGTGTCATCAATTTCTTCTTCCATAGATTCCTGCAAAATATTAGTCTCTTCTTGGACAATGAAGACCTTCTCAATAAATGCATTAATATCGGCATTGTATTGATAGTTCTCATAGCAATATTTAAGCATAGGAAAAAATTAGGTCTGTAAATAGCATCATCATAATTTTCACACTTTTCAAACAAAGGTTCAATTTCATAAGCACCCTTAAAAGCGACAAAATTCTTCGATGTGTTCCACATCACAGTAATCATATCCACCATTAGCATAAGAAGCCAAGGTTTCATTATCATTAAATTCACATGAAAAGGGAAGGTGTTTAGCCTTCATCCTAGAGCAACAAGTATAATCATATCTCTGGCATATTCCAAGCATATCAATGCAACATTTCAATTTGATCCCATAAGAGTTTCCCTTTTTGAGTCAAGTGATAATCCCTAAAGTAATCACGTTGATCCAACGTGTCTCCCATTATCAAGTTGAATGGGGTTTTCTCAGGATTATCAAAGTAGTATTTAATATTTTTCACAAAACGAACATCGAGGGTTTTAGGAGGTTCCCCATCTCCATGATTAGCAAGTACAACTATTTTTGTTGGTATTTCGTGTTCCATATCTATCAAAAGATAGAGAACAACTTAGAACATAAAATAAAAACTACCTAGTGATAAAGCAAACAAGCACAAACGAGAATAGTCACCCCACGCTATTGCTCCCCGGCAACGGTGCCAAAAAAAGGTCTTGGTAACCTACAAAAACTACAAAAAAAGACACATCTGTGACATTTTGGCCCAAACGATTTTTTTCCTCTCATGCTTAAGACACTTCTATGACGAAAATTGTGACCAAACCCGGTATCATCATAGATGTGGTGAGCACCTACTTCTATGACAAAAAATCATGACAAAAAATGGGCATTTTGTCCTGGGCAGGCCGAGGATGCACCTGCATGACATTCTTTGGGCCGTCCATGACGGAAAAAATCGAGGTAGAAGCGAGGGCGAGGAAATTTTTAGGGAGTTTCCGGTTACGGAGGGTGGTCGGGGCGAAGCGATGCATGGAGGTTTGCGTGTTTCTCTCGTACATGCCGTGTGTATGTGCGACGCATTGGGCTCTAATTGTGCCCGAGCGAGGAGTTCGCTTATTGAACCCGAGCGATTGCACTAGCTACATTACGGAACCCGAGCGATCGATCCCTTCGCTGCTAACTGAACCCGACCGACTCCTACGCTACTAACGGAACCCAATTGATCGCTGCTGCTGCTTACTGAAGCCGATTGAGCCTGCTGCCTCTTGATGAACATTGAATGTGGGCTGGTTGAACGAGTCGAGACGTACATGGTTGGGGTTGTATGAACAGTTCCCGTGGGGGATGGATGAACAACACCTTGTGGTAGTAGTAGTAGTCCGTTGCTGCTGGATGAACAGGACCCCGAGAGAGATGAGGCCGCCACATCCGAGCCGGTTGGGGTTGGATGAACATGATGTAAATATGCCCTAGAGGAAATAATAAAATGTTTATTATTATATTTCCTTATTCATGATAAAGGTTTATTATTCATGCTAGAATTGTATTGACTGGAAACCTAAATACATGTGTGAATACATAAACAAATACCATGTCCCTAGTAAGCGTCTACTAGACTAGCTCGTTAATCAAAGATGGTTAAGGTTTCATAACCATGCACATGAGTTGTCATTTGATAACGGGATCACATCATTATGAGGATGATGGGATGGACAAGACCCATCCGTTAGATTAGCATTTGATCGTATAGTTTATTGCTACTACTTCATCTATGTCAAATATATATTCCTTTGACTATGAGATCATGCAACTCTCGGATATCGGAGGAATGTCTTGTGTGCTATCAAACGTCACAACGTAACTTTTTGATTATAAAGATGCTCTATAAGTATCTCCGAAGGTCTCTTGTTGGGTTGGCGTGAATCGAGATTAGGATTTGTCACTCCGAGTATCGGAGAGGTATCTCTGGGCCCTCTCGGTAATACACATCATAATAATCCTTGCAAGCAAATGACTAATGAGTTAGTCACGGGATGATGTATTACGGAACGAGTAAAGGGACTTGCCAGTAACAAGATTGAACTAGGTATAGAGATACCGATGACCAAATCTCAGGCAAGTAACATACCGACGGACAAAGGGAATTGTGTATGTTGTCATAGCGGTTCGACCGATAAATATCTTCGTAGAATATGTAGGAGACAATATGGGGATCCAGGGTCCGCTATTGGTTATTGACCGGAGATGTGCCTCGTTCATGTGTACATAGTTCTCAAACCCGTATGGTCCGCACGCTTAACATTTGATGACGATATTGTGTTATATGAGTTATGTGATTTTGTGACCGAATGTTGTTCGGAGTCCCGGATGAGATCACAGACATGACGAGGAGTCTCAAAATGGTCGAGAGGTAAAGATTTATATATAGGACAATGGTATTCGGACACCGGATGTGTTCTAGAGGGTATTTGTAGCGACCACGATCCCAATGGATCGAAGTCTCTGTGCTTAAGTGTCATCCCTGGATCGGTATGCTAACACACACAGTACTTGAGGATTTATAACAGAATTTCAATAACACACTTATTACATCGAGATCCTCATAGAGAGTATTATTAAAAAAATATGACTGAAGGCCAACTAAATAATGAAGTACGAAAGCATCGTAGATAAGTTGAGTCCATCCAAGTCCATGGCAAACACTCAGTGCATGACAACGACCTATCGCACCTTAATCCTCCTCTGAAAACTCTGCAACATGAGACGTTGCAGCCATTTAGGTCAGCAAATTGAATATGCTGGCAAACTCACACTATAGCAATAATGATGAACATATATCTACCACTACATGCATATTTGGCTGGTGGAGGCTGTAAGGTTTATTTTTGCATAAAGCTAGTTTTTCCCTACAACAAAGGAATAAATTTTATTATACTACTAGGTTAAATTAAGTAATATTGAGAAGATTCCTCCATCTCAATCCCAAAATAACCAATGTCATTAGGAACCAAACAATTTAATTAATGAAGTGTTGAGATCAATCAATAATTCAAATACCAGGATACACAAGATGTCCATAATCAGGGACACAACTAATCATGATCAGATTGTACACTCTATAGAGGTTTGCACACTTTTCCCCACAAGACTCGACCACATCCATGATCGGAAGATCGAGACATAGCCTTTCAGAAGCATTAACTCTTTATTCTGGGTAGACCGGTACACCTACTTTCCCCTACATCTGCTAGTCTACCACTGAAAGAGTTCACACAATTTACTTAACTATGCCATAGCTCATAATGGCTTGTGGCTGCACACGGAAGTTTCTAGGCATGAAAGATATATGATCGCTTTGAATTTGGGTGGCATTCTATAGGATGATCACACGGTTCCTCAGGGATCTCCTAGGACAACACTGGATTCTCCAGGTGCCCTGCAACTAATCCACCCAAATGTGTATTAAAGTTGCCACCTTAAACTTTCCCTTAGTTGTTATTACTCTAGCATCTTTCATGAATCTCACATACCAATCCACGTCTACGAGCATGCCTAAGCAATAAGTAACAAAGCGTATATTCCCGGGGTGATCACAAGTCATTAGGTTCCTACCTCATGAACTACAAAGCATAATCATATGTAACCAAGTCCTACTCATGCAAATCTTGAGGGTATAACTAATGCAAGTAAAACTGGGTATTGAAAAGTATGATCAAAGTGTAACTTTCCTTGCTGATGATAGTTGAAACCTAGGGACTTGTAGTAGCAAGTCTTGCACACCGAAAATTCTATCGCAATCAAACAATAGCATACATAAGCAATCATGCACAAGGATCAAAGAAAAGATCTCGGAAAATTTCGAAAACAAGCAAATAACTCTTGCAACAGAAAAATAATGTTAACAGCACAAAATTTATGTGGTTTTTATCTTAACAGAAAGCTTAGGTCAAGACCTTTGATTTGCAAAAAGAATCAACTCAAACGGAGTTACGAAACTCAAGTTACGATGAAAAGAAGTTCAAATTCACATTTGTTTGAATTTAAAATTCAAAAATTTCAAAAATAGTTTTGAGTTGGTTTACTGGATAGGTGAGATCAAAACAAAGAGTTTGGCGTTGGTTTCATCTGAATCATATAAACGAGTAAAAGTAACAAGCATTTAAAGACCAAGGGCTAAACTGTAAAACTTTTATTCATGAAAAGGTCCCTGACGTAAATAAACAGAAAAAGAAAAATCTATCTAATGAACGCTCGCTAGTTTGATCTAAAAAACAGACGCTCTTTGAATAGATCTAACTAAAAAAACATGTTTAAAAAACCGAAACTAAAAATGAAAAACCGGTGATTCGGTGTGGTTTATTATCGATTCGAGAAAACCAGCGGGTCCGGTTGGCAGAATCGGGCGGCGGCGGATCGGGGCTCAGGTCGACGAGTCCGGCGACGGGGCTCGGCGGCAGGCGAGACGAGGGGCGTGGCGGCGCAGGCGGCGAGCGGCGTCGGTGGTGGTGGCGCGGACAGCGAGCGAGGCGAGGCGATGGTGGAGTGCGGTGGTAGCGCGGAGGCTTGGGCGTGGGGCGGCGACAACGGCAGCGGTGAGGAGGAGAGGAGGCGGCAGAGCGGCGGGTTTTATAGGGGGCCGGGGGGTCCGACTTGGCGAAGGGGGCGGCGGCGGCCGTAGGCGCGCCGAACTCCGGCGGGAGTCCGTCCCGGGCAAGGGACGAAGGCGGTGGCGGCTTGGGCCGGCTGGGCTTCGGCCCAGAATTTTTTATAACATATTATTCCGAAAATACAGGAAAATAGAAAAACACTATAAATATATTTTTAAAAATCGTAGAAAAATTCGCATGTACTTAGAGCGTTATTATTGATGAGGTGAACATTTTTTTGGGCCTAAATGCCTAAAATAGAAATAAACTTTTTTGTGCAAAATAAATTGCAAATAAAAATCCAATAAATGAATTTTACTCAAGATTCAATTTCTAAAAATTTTATTCTGTTTTTGAAGAAGTCATATTATCTTCTCTCATTATTTTAAAAATATTGAAAATGAAAATTGGCAAAGATTATTTGATCCAACCCCACATGAAAAATAATAAAATTATGGGTCCTCTTTGGAAACCTTCCAACTCTCTCATTTGGGTCCTTCAGTTTCTTAAAGTCTCTCGGATCAATTTCAAATAAAAATCAAATTCAAAAATGCTCAAATGATGCATGCACATGAATGATCTATATGATAACATCCAAATTGAAAATTGGGATGTTACAAACCTACCCCCCTTAAGATGAATCTCCCCCTCGAGATTCAGGTTGGCTAGCAAAAATGTGTGGTGGTTCTGTCGAAGGTCTTCCTCTCGTTCCCAGGTAGCTTCGTCTTCTGTATGGTGACTCCACTAAACTTTACAAAACTTGATGACCATGTTGCGAGTAACTCGGTCAGCCATCTCGAGAATCTTGACAGGCTTCTCCTCCTAAGTCAGGTCACTCTCTCGCTGAATTGCTTCCAGGGGCACTGCATCTCGTAGAGGGATATCGACCATGTGTGCATGGCACTTCTTCAACTGGGAAACGTGAAACACATTGTGTACTCCGGACAAAGCTTCGGGTAGTTCTAGATGATAAGCTACTTCTCATGTGTGTTCCAAAACTCAGTACGGTCCCACAAAATGTGGTGCCAATTTACCTTTAACTACAAAACGTTTAACTCCTCGAAGTGGGGACACACGAAGATATGCTCTATCTCCGACTTCATAGGTTACCTCCTTGCATAACTCTTCTATCTGGACTGGGCTATCTTCAGTCTGTCACGGATCATCTTGACATCCTCCTCTGATTCTCTGATTAAATCGGGTCCAAATAGCTTCCAGTCTTCGACTTCATCCCACATCAATGGTGTCCTACACCTCCTTCCGTACAAAGCCTCAAAAGGGACCATCTGCAGACTAGTCTGATAACTGTTGTTGTAAGAGAACTTTGCATAAGGCAAATTATCATCCCAACTAGATCCAAAATCCAGTGTACAAGCTCTCAACATGTCCCCCAGAATCTGTTTGACTCTCTCTATCTGTCCATTTGTCTACGGATGAAAGGTTGTACTGAACTCAAGCCTAGTACCAAAAGTCTCGTGCAACTGCTTCCAAAACTTTGAGGTAAAATATGTTCCTCTATCTGATACGATGGTCCTCACAATTCCATGCAGACATATGATCCTGGTCATGTATATCTTCGCCAACTTAGCACTCATGTAAGTGGTCTTCACGGGGATAAAGTGAGCTACCTTAGTCAAGTGATCAACTATAACCCAGATAGAATCATACCCTGATCGTGTCCTAGGTAATCATGTGATAAAATCCATTCCGAGCTTATTCGACTTCCAATCTGGTATTGTCAACGGTTGTAGTAACCATGCTGGTTTCTGATGTTCTTCCTTAACTCTCTGATAGACGTCACATAGCGCTACATACTCGGCAATGTCCTTTTTCGTACCGGTCCACCAGAAAATTTTCTTCAAATCCAAATAAATCTTGGTATTGCTTGGGTGTATCGAGTAAGGAGAATCATGCCTCTTCAAGAATCAACTTCCTGATCTCCAGTTCATTGGGCACGTAAATACGTTCCTCGAGCTATAATGTTCTATTTTCATCCTCACGGAATCCTTCTGCCATTCCTTGGCTCATTTTGCCCCTTATCTCTGCAATTTCTTTGTCCGTCGCGAATCTTTCCCAACAAAGTGGAATGAATTTCCAATGTGGCAATGTAGCCTCTAACTATCTCCAGCTTTGGTCTCTGAGGTCATCTGCTAACTCCTGGGGTAAACCTCCGGTTATGATCATATTAACATAAATCTTACAGATCAAAGCATCTACCACGACGTTGGCTTTCCGTGGGCGATAATGCAATCTCATGTCGTAATCCTTTATGAGCTCCAGCCATCTCCTTTGCCGGAGATTTAACTCCTTATGCGTGAAGATGTACTACAAACTCTTATGGTTCGTGTAAACATCACAACGGTTTCCAATAAGAAAGTGCCTCCAGGTCTTGAGTGCGTGCACTACGACTGCTAACTCCAAATCATGCGTGACATAATTCAACTCATGTGGTCGAAGCTGACGTGAGGCATATGAAACAACTATTCCTTCTTGCATGAGAACGCCTCCAAGTCCTTGACGAGAAGCATCACAATACACTTGAAAATCCTTGCGTATATTCGGAAGAATCAGCACTGGGGCTGTAACTAAACATTTCTTCAACACCTGAAAACTGGCCTCACATTCGTTCGTCCAATTGTACATAGTTTACTTCTTCAACAGCTCTATCATGGGCTTCACAATCTTGGAGAAATTCTCAATGAACCTCTGATAATATCCTGCGAGTCTAAGAAAACTGCAAATCTCTCCAACTGAGGTGGGTGCTTTCCACTCGGTGACGGCCTCTATCTTGGAGGGGTCTACTGCTATACCATCTCATGATATAACTTGTCCGAGGAATCCAACTTCCTTCAACCAAAACTCACATTTGCAGAATTTGGCATATAACTGATGTTCCCTGAGCTTCTGAAGAACCAAACGCAAATGTTCCTTGTGCTCCTCTTCATTCTTCGAGTAAATCAATATGTCATCAATGAATACCACCAAAAACTCATCCAAGAACTACATGAACACCTTTTTCATCATACTCATAAAGTAGGCACACGCATTAGTCAAACCAAAAGACATGACCGTATACTCGCAAAGCCCATACCTCGTGGTAAAAGATGTCTTATGTATGTCATGTTCTCGGATCTTCAACTGATCATATCCAGATCGTAGATCGATCTTCGAGAAAACTTTGGCTCCTTGCAACTGGTCAAACAAATCGTTGATCATCGGCAAAGGGTACTTGGTCTTGATCGTCACCTCATTCAGTGCACGATAATCCACAACCATCCTTAATGAACCATCCTTTGTCACAGCCCTAGCTTCCCTGTTGTCTTTGCTTGTTCTTCATGTCATCATGTTTAATTTCAAAGGAAACCTGAAATGGGGATGACTAAACCCCTAGCACCAAATCAAAGCAAATAGGTTCAACCTAAAAGTATCTTCAATAAATCTAAACATGCCTTCATTAATATCTGATAACTTTGGCAAGGGTTTTGATCCAAACAAAAAATATTGAACATTTTTGGGGAATTGGTTGGGCTTCGATTTAATTCACTAATGTATTTGAGTTGGAGCCAATAAATCCTATAAATATTTTATTGCCCCAATAATTCTGAGACTTCTTGTGGAGCTCTGGGATAATCCATCTTACATCCACAAAAGTTTCCAGAAGCTGCAAAAAATAATTTGGTTAGTAAACCAAATTCAAAACGGAAGCAAAAAATAGAAAACAAAAACAAAAATGAGAAAAACAGAGAGAGAGGGAGAGAGAGACTGATCTGGCCTTACCTGGTGGCTCAACTGTTTGGCCCAGCCCACCAGGGGCAGCCTCATCTTCTACCTCTTGCCAGTAGGCAGAGGAGAAGCTGGGCACGGGCGCGCCCACGGCTTCCGCAGCACCTGCCTGCCTAGACCTCCCCTAGCCAGCGCGACGCCGCCAAGGACACGCCGCTACCGTCTGGACCCCCTCTGACCGCCTCACTCTCCCCTGCCTATCCCTCACCCTCTCTTCTCTTCGGCCGACGCGTCCGGGAGCTCACCGTTGTCGTAGCCGCAACCACCACCTCCCCCTCGCCTCTTCGACTTGTCCAAGAACTCCGTATCCTCACGCTGAAGCTCCTCGCCGATACGCCCGATACCGGGAGCCCCTGGAGCGGCATCATTGACCTCTTCTTCCACCTTCGGCCAATGAGATCGTCGGCGACCCCACGCTCGCCTCGTTGCCCCCCCCCCCGAGGCTCCTGAGCTGCTCTTCCAGATCGTTGTGAGCACCTGCTCCTTTCCCCCTTGCTTCCCCCTCTGTTCCCGTCCCGTAGCCGCCGTTCTGCAAGCCCCCGAGCTCATCGCCGGCGTCCTCATCACTGCCGTGGACACAGCCGCTGCAACACGCAGTAGAGCACACCACTACACACGGGGTGCTCCCAGGAGCCTACTGCACCCACCAGCTCGTCCGGAGACACACCCTAGCGCCATCCCCATGCACGACCGAGCTCCGGCCACCACCTCGCTCGACGCCGCCGCGGCCACAGCTAACCCCAACTCCTCTGGCTGGCCCCATTAGATGCGCACGAGCACGAGCTCCCTGTGGACCCACTCCACGCGTCGAATGGGAGTCGGAACAGCCGTTCCGGCGTGCCTCCACCGTCGGTTGAGGTCGCTGCCGGCCAAACTCTGGCGGGCTGACGTGGCACTTAGTTAGGGACTAATCACCATTAGTTAAACTCCCACAGCCACTGACTGCCGTCCCCACATCGTGGTCAAACCCAGTCAGCGCTGGTTTTGACCGGGTTTAGACCATGTGACACTGACACGTGGGTCCCACCGGTCAGGTTTGACCTGGACCGGTCAGTTGACCTGCTGACCTCAACCTGACGTAGTGCTGACGCAATAAAGTCTTTCTGGAATTAAAATAAATCTGAAAAGGTTTAGAAATTCTAGAAAATGATTTAAACTTCTAAAAATCATAGAAAATAACCTATAACTCAGAATGGAATAATTTATATATGAAAAATGATCAAAAAAAATCCAAGGAATTTGTTTATGGCATTATCATGCATGTTTGAGCAACTTATTCCTGCTGATCAGGTCAAATCAATTAAATGATATTTGAATAACCACATATGCAGTTTGAATTTGAACCTTTGGTTCGAACCAACTTCATTTAATATGGTTGCTAGTTGCATTAGCTTAATCAATAGAATATTGCCATGTCATGATCATGCATCATATTGTCACATTGCATTGATTGTGTTCCTTCTCTATTGCCGGTATTTGTCCCCTCTCAGTAGACGTGGTTCCGACGATGAGATCGATGACACCGATGAAGAACTATTACTATCTTCAGAACTGCCAGGCAAGCAGAACCCCCTTGTTCATTCCGATACAATCCCACTCTCTTGCTCCGGCTCTCTTTTACTGCATTAGGACACCAACGTTTCAACTGTTACCAGCTGCGGTAGCTGAACCCCTTTCCTCTGCATGACCTGTCATTGCCACAGTAAATAGTTGAAACCCACTAGCATGAGTAGGAGTTGTTTGAGCCATGTTGTGCCTACTCATTCATGCTTTCTGCTTATGTCTGCTATTGCTTAGAGTTGTGTCAGGTCTGGTTCATCGGGGATGAATTGGAATGTGGTGAACATGTCCTACTGTTGAGAGCTAAGTGTGTGAACACGTTTTGGTAAAGGTAGCGGTGAGAGGCCATGAAGGAGTACATGGTGGGTTGTCTCACTGGAACCGTCCTTAAGAACTGAGTTCTGTGTAAGTTGTCCAATGACTAGCTACTACCACTCATTGGAATGCTTAAGTGCCCCTCTCGACTTATTAATCAACTCGATCTCTGTCCAAGAGTTGCAACTAGTTTCTGCTGTTTGTAGGTAGTGCTAGTAGTCTACCAAGTGGCACCCGGTACAGGTGGGCTTGGGTCAGACTAGGTTCAGTGGCACGGTGTACCAAGTGGCACCCGAATGGTGGGCTTGGGAACCCTGCTCACATCGTTTGGGGCCGTGAGCGACACCCCGGCTGGATCTCCTTACGGATGGAACCCGAATAGGCGATAAACCTGGACTAGAGTCTTGTGTGGTTAGTTAGGTTCTGGCCGACACCCTCGCCAGACTTCCGCTTGAAGGTTGCCGAGATACACGAAGTGTACATGGCGGTAAGTGGCGAGAGCGTGTGTGAAGAAGTACACCCCTGCAGGGTTAACATGATCTATTCGAATAGCCGGGTCCGCGATTATGGACTTCTTGGATGCTTACGTGGTACATAGACAAGTGAAAGTGGATACTGTAAGATACACAAGATAAGCGTGAGTGCTATGGGTGGCCTTATCGTAGGGAGACGGGAACGGATCCATAGTGGTGTATTGATTGGTGAATATGTGGACTCGTGTGCGCCACCTCAAAAGAGTTACTTGCAGTCGTAGTTCAGGATAGCCACCGAGTCAAAGCTGGCTTGTTGCAGTCAAACTCCACCACCCCTTGATGATACTGATGCATATGTAGCTAGTTCTGATATAAGTCTTGCTGACTACCTTTGTACTCACGTTTGCTTAATTTATGTTTTTGCAAAGAGACTTCAGTCTCACTAGTGGTTCCGCGTGGACTTCGACGTTTAGCTTGTTACCTCAGCTACGATCTTGTGCCCTTGGGAGGGTCTTGTAGATAGTCAGACTTCTCAACCTTTTTCATTTGTAGTTGTTTGTACTCAGACATGTTAAGCTTCCGTTGCCTGTATACTCTGTATGTTGGGTCATGTGACCCCTGTTTGTAATAAATGCTATGATGGCTCTTCTGGGCCTTATCTATATGAGTCGTTGAGTTATGTTGTGATGTCATGTTGTACAACACATACTTGCATGTTATGCGTACGTGTAAAGTGTATTGCTATGTGTGGGATCCGACGCCTAGTTGTTTACCCTTGGTAGCCTATCTTACAGGGAAATGTCTCCTAGTGCTTCCACTGAGCCTTGGTAGCTTGCTACTGCTTCGGAACACTTAGGCTGGCCGGCATGTGTCCTTCTTCGTTCATGTGTCTGTCCCTTAGGGGAAATGTCACGCGTTGTTCCTTTAAGTCCTTGTAGCTTGCTAGGACTTGGGTTCATACGTTGATGACAGACATGTTCGTTGCTGGGTCATGTATGCATGTCTCTGTAATTTAGCACCACTTTTGGTTTATAACTAGTCATGTCGGCCCGGGTTCTCTGTCATATGGATGCTAGCGACACTATCATATACGTGTGCCAAAATGCGCAAACGGTCCCAGGCCAGGTAAGGTGGCACCCGTGGGGATATCGTGCGTGAGGCCGCAAAGTGATATGGTGTGTTACATGCTAGATCAGTGTGACTTAGGATCGGGGTCTCGACATCCTTCTTCTCAACTAAGAGCACTGGGGCTCCCCAAGGTGAGGAACTTGGTCGAATATAACCTTTCTCCATTAATTCCTTAATCTGCTTCTTAATCTCTTCCAAATCATTTCCAGGCATCCGGTATGGTCTCTTGGATATTGGTCCGGTGCCTGGTAACAACTCAACCAAGAACTCGATGTCTCGATCCGGTGGCATGCCTGGTAACTCCTCCGGGAATACATCAGGATAATCCTTCACAACTGGTACTTGTTCGTGAACAACTCCTAAAAGAGCATTCACTTGTGTCCTCTGGGGTGTGTGCCTTGACACATACTTGATCCTCTTTCCCTCCGGGGTGGTGAGGAGAATAGATTTACTAGCGCAATCAATGTTTCCCTCAAACTTGGATAGCCAGTCCATACCTAGGATTACGTCCAAACCCTGGGATTCCAAGACAATGAGGTCGGTGGGAAAAACATGTCTCCCAATAGTCAATGGCAACGGATAACATCCTTGACTAGCCATGTACTCTGCTCTAGGGGAACTCACTAACATAGGTGACTTAAGAGCTACAGTTGGCAAATTATACTTTTCCGCAAAACCCCTTGATATGTATGAATGCGATGCGCCAGTGTCAAAAAGAACAAGGGATGTATATGCATTAACCAAAAACTTACCAACCACTACGTCGGGCTGCTCATCAATCTCCTCCACATTGACGTGATTCACTTGTCCTCTGGTGAACGGGTTGGGCTTCTTTCCATTCTTTGTGTCAGGACACTCGGTGGCGTAGTGTCCGGTCTTCTGGCACTTGAAACAAGTAATGTGACTCAGATCCTTCTTAGCAGGTGTTGATGGGGTGGAACGATTTTGACTGTTGTTTTCTCCATTCCCATTGCCATTCTTGGGGCCACTATGGTTGTGTGAATTTCCTCCATTGTGAGAACGGCCTCCATGGGTGGGATGGTTATGTCCTCCTGAGTATGGGGAATAGCGAGGCTTCTGCTGGGTTCCAGAGTTGTACTTCCCCTGTCCATACTTCCTATTGCGGCTCTCTATCTGATGCTGCTTTCCTTCAATCATGATGGCCCTCTCTACCAGCTCCTAGTAGTTGTTGAAGTTTGCTACCTTGAGCTGCACACTCAGCTCATCATTCAGTCCCTCAAGAAACTTCTCCTGCTTCGCGGCATCTATGGCCACGTCATCTAGGGCATAGCGAGCTAACTGCCTGAAGTCATCCATGTACTGCCCCATGGTATGGTTTCCTTCGCGCAAGTTGCGAAACTCACGCTTCTTCAGGCTCATGGCTCCAACGAAAATATGTGCAGTGCGGAAGGCTTGCTGAAACTGATCCCAAGTAACTGTAGCAAGGGGATAAGTGGTGGTGTAGTTCTCTCACCAAGCTGCTGCTGGTCCCTTAAGCTGATGTGCGGCAAAGCGCACTCTCTCTACATCTGTGCATCTTGCTGTTGCTAGCTCTCTTCCCATATTGTGGAGCCAATCATCTGCAACAATCGTCTTGGTGCTACTAGAGAACACCGGCGGATTCAACCTTAGGAAACAGGTCAGGTTGTCAGGTGGAGGAGGATTGTTGTTGTTGTTGTTGTAGCCTTGGTTCTGAACAAGTAGTTGCATCAAAGTGTTCTGCTACTGGATCAACTGGGTGAGCTCTGGTGGGAACTAGAATCTGGGCTCACGTCTCAGAGGCATCTGATGGGCTAGAGGGGTGAGAAGTAGAATAGAATGACGTCTAATGAGAGATTCCACTACCCATATCCACATGAGACAAACATATTCATATCACATCACTCAATTTCAAACAAGATTCACACAAAGATCCTAAGCTGCTATTACAAAACTCGCGAACGATTCTAACTAGTTCGGAGAATACTAATAGTAACACGATGGTCATCTAATAGGTTTGATCGGTAAAAGACACCATAATATCTGCTCCAGCTTCGTCTTCATAATCACTATCTTCATCACAGTCGGTGCCGTCTAGAATGATGTAGTCTTCAGAAAGAATGCCCATCTCTGGTTCTAGCTTCACCACAGGTGCTCCTATCTTCTTCTTCAGTTCTTCATTTTGCTCGAGTAGCACAACAATTTCCTCTTCATATCCATCGCGTGTTGTCTTGAGTTCTTCCTCTAGCTCAATATTCCGTGTCATCGTCGTCTTGTCTTCAGCATGAGAGTGCACATATGATTTTCATAGCGTCGAATGTGCTGGTCCATCTCTTGTATGAATGCTGCAATGGATTTATCATTCTTGGTGCGAATTATCTCCCATTGCTCATCTCGGTGTCCACAAATCTGGTAGGTGGTGTCTTCAATATCCTTGTTGTAGACTTCACAAATACGTCCAAAGGTGATGTGCGCTGCCATACTCTTTCCTAAGCTCCAAGTTGGTGCTTCAAAGACAAGCTCGAGAGGTTCCGTCACTGGTGCAATAGTCCTCCTAGGAACACAAACTTTGATCCTCCAGCACTCCTCTTCTGGTAAAGTTGCAATGAAGGTTCCCATGAAGCTTGGTATTCCGATGTGCAGGTACCTGGTGACTTCCTTCAAGTGTCTTCCGAAAGGGGTGTCGTCATCGGGCTAAGTAAACTTGTTCCCGGGGTCTGACATCTATAGAGTAGAAATAGAGAAGGATTAGAAATGAGTAGAGAAGAGCATCATATGGCTTACCCTAGTGGTCGCATCCTACAGTCAGCGTGTGCTCTGATACCATCTTGTAGCGACCATGATCCCTATGGATCGAAGTCTCTGTGATTAAGTGTCATCACTGGATCGGTATGTTGACACACATAGTACATGAGGATTTATTATTGAGTTTCAATCACACACTTATTACATCGAGATCCTCTTAGAGAGTATTATAACAAAAATATGGCTGAAGGCCAACTAAATAATGAACTACGGAAGCATCGAAGATAAGTTGAGTCCATCCAACTCCACGCCAAACACTGAGTGCATGATAACAACCTATCGCACCTTAATCCTCGTCTGAAAACTCTGCAACA
The DNA here is from genome assembly GCA_902687465.1 of Secale cereale. Classification (NCBI taxonomy): domain Eukaryota; kingdom Viridiplantae; phylum Streptophyta; class Magnoliopsida; order Poales; family Poaceae; genus Secale; species Secale cereale. The sequence goes on from LR738712.1 coordinate 404,336,606, forward strand.
TGAGACGTTGCAGCCGTGTAGGTAAGCACATTGAATATGACGGCAAAGTCACACTGTAGCAATAATGATGAACAAATATCTACCACTACATGCATATTTGGCTGGTGGAGGCTGTAAGGTTTATTTTTGCATAAAGCTAGTTTTTCCCTACAACAAAGGAATAAATTTTATTTTACTACTAAGTTAAGTTAAGTAATATTGAGAAGGTTCCTCCATCTCAATCTGAAAATAACCAATGTCATTACTAACCCAACAATTTAATTAATGAAGTGTTGAGATCAATCAATAATTCTAATACCAGGATACTCAAGATCTCCATAACCGGGGACACGACTAATCATGATCAGATTGTACACTCTGCAGAGGTTTGCGCACTTTTCCCCAAAAGACTCGACCGCATCCATGGTCGGAAGATCAAGACATAGCCTTTCAGAAGCGTTAAGTCTTTACTCTGGGTAGACCGGTACACCTACTTTCCCCAACATCTGCTAGTCTACCACTAAAAGAGCTCACACAACTTACTTAACTATGCCAGAGCCCATAATGGCTTGTGGCTACACGCAGAAGTTTCTAGGCATGAAAGATATATGATCCCTTTGAGCCTGGTTGGCATTCAAATCGATGATGACACGGTTCCTCCGGGATCTCCTAGGACAACACTGGATTCTTCAGGTGCCCTGCAACCAATCCACCCAGATGTGTATTAAAGTTGCCACCGTAAACTTTCCCTTAGTTGTTATTACTCTCACATCTTTCATGAATCTCACATACCAATCCACATCTACGAGCATGGCTAAGCAATAAGTAACAAAGCGTATATTCCGGGGGTGATCACAAGTCATTAGGTTCCTACCTCATGAACTACAAAGCATAATCATATATAACCAAGTCCTACTCATGCAAATCTTTGAGGGTATAACTAATGCAAGTAAAACTGGGTATTTAAAAGTACGATCAAAGTGTAACTTGCCTTGCTGATGATCGTTGAAACCTAGGGACACGTAGTAGCAAGCTTCGCACTCCGAAAATTCTATCGCAATCAAACAATAGCATACATAAGCAATCATGCACAGGAATCAAAGAAAAGATCTCGGAAAACTTCGAAAACAAGCAAATAACTCTTGCAACATAAAACTATTGTTAACAGTACCAAATTTAGGTGGTTTGCTCGTAACAGAAAGCTTAGATCAAGAGCTTCGATTTGTAAATAGAATCAACTCAAACGGAGTTACGAAACTCAAGTTATGATTAAAAGAAGTTGAAATTCAAATTTGTTTGAATTTAAATTTTAGAAGTTCCAAAAATAATTTCGAGTTGGTTTACTGGATAGATGAGATCAAAACAAAGAGTTCAGCGTTGGTTTCGTCTAAATCGGATAAACAAGTAAAAGTAACAAGCGTTTAAAGACCTAGGGCTAAACTGTAAAACTTTTATTCGTGAAAAGGTCCCTGACATAAATAAACAGAAAAAGAAAAATCTATCTAATGAACGTTCGCTAGTTTGATCTAAATAGCGGACATTCTCTGAATAGATCTAACTAAAAAACCATGTTTAAAAAAACAAAACAAAAAATGAAAAACCGGTGAATCAGGCGGCGGCGGATCGGGGCTCGGGTCGCCGAGTCCGGCGGCGGAGGCGGCTGCTCCGATGGCGGGGCTCGGCGGCGGGCGAGACGAGGGGCGCGGCGGCGCGGGCGGCGAGCGACGACGATGGTGTTGGCGGCTTGCGCGTGGGGCGCCAGCTACGGCGGCAGTGAGGAGGAGAGGAGGCGGCGGGGCGGCGGGTTTTATAGTGGGCCGGTGGGCGTCCAACTTGGTGAAGGGGACGGCGGCGGCCGTTGGCGCACCGACTCCGGCGACAATCCGTCCCGGGCACGGGAAGAAGGCGGTGGCGGCTTGGGCCGGCTGGGCTTCGAACCAGTTTGGTCTAGATTTTTTTTATAACATATTTTTCCGAAAATACAGAAAAAATAGAAAAACACTATAAATTTTAAAAAAAATCACCGGACAAATCACACGTACTTAAGGCCTTATTATTGACCAGGTGGACATTTTTCTCGGCCTAAAATAAAAATAAACTTTTTAGTGTAAAAAATAATAAAAATAAATAATTTCGCAAATAAAAATCCAATAAACATATTTTTACTCAAAATTCAATTTGCAACATTTTTATTTTGTTTGTGAAGAAGTCATATTATCTTCTCTCATTATTTTAAAAATATTGAAAATGAAAATTGGCAAAGATAATTTGATCCAACCCCACTTGGAAAATAATAAAATTGTGGGTCCTCTTTGGAAAACTTCGAACTCTCTCACTTGGGTCCTTGAGTTACTTAAAGTCTTTTGGATTAATTTCAAATAAAAATCAAATTCAAAAATGCTCAAATGATGCATGCACATGAATGATCTATATGATAACATCCAAACTGAAAATTGGGATGTTACAGTATCAGTTACTTATCGGGTCACCGGAAGGTGTTTCGGGTACCCCCGACAATCCTATGGGCCATATGGGCCTTGTGAAGGAACACACAAGCCCACAAGGGGTTGGTGAGCCCTATAGGGCCATAGGAGGAGAAGGAAAGGGGGAAAGGGAAAGGAATGTGCGGATTAGGATTCCCACTTCCTTCCCTAACCCCCTCTTTCCTTCCCCTTCATGCATACATTGAAAGGAGGGGGGCTCAGGGCAAGGCAGGGCCCCTAGGGGGAGGCAGCCAACCCAAGGGCGCGCCCTGGCTGCCTCCCTTACCCTCCCACCTATATATATGTGGGGAGGCGGCGTCACACAAGGAGACGCAACATTGTCTTAGCCGCGTGCGGCGCCCCCGTCCACCATTTACTCCCCCAGTAATATTTTCGTAGTACTTAGGCGAAACCCTGCGGAGATCACGTCACCATCACCGTCACCATCCGTCGTGCTGACAAAACTCGTCTACTACCTCTACATCTTGCTGGATGAAGAAGGCGAGGGACGTCATCGAGCTGAACATGTGCAGAACGCGGAGGTGTCGTGCGTTCGGTACTTGATCGATTGGATCATGAAGAAGTTTGACTACATCAACCGCGTTGTCAAACGCTTCCACTTACGGTCTACGAGGGCACGTAGAAACACTCTCACCCTCGTTGCAATGCATCTCCATGGATAGATCATTGCGTGTGCGTAGATTTTTTTTCCATGCAACGTTTTCCAACAGTGGCATCAAGGGCCAAGTCTATGCGTAGATGATATGCACGAGTAGAACACAAAGAGTTGTGGGCAGTGATCTTCATACTGCTTACCACCAACGTCTTATATTGATTCGGCAGCATTGTAAGATTAAGCAGCCCGGACCAACCTTACATGTCCACGTACATGAGACCGGTTCCACCGAGAGACATGCAACTTGTTTTGCATAAAGGTGGCTGGCGGGTGTCTGTTTCTCCTACTTTAGTTGAATCAAATTTTACTGCGGCCGGTCCTTGTTGAAGGTTAAAATAACAAACTTGATAAATCACCGTTGTGGTTTTGTGCGGTAGGTAAGAATGGTTCTTGCTAGAAGCCCATAGTAGCCACGTAAAACTTGCAACAACAAAGTAGAGGACATCTAACTTATTTTTGCAGCGCATGTTCTGATGTGATATGGTTAAGAAGTGATGAGTTATACCTTATTGTATGAGATGATCATGTTTTGTAATTTATCTGCAACAGCCAGGAGCCTTATGGTTGTCTCTTTATTGTATGAAATGCAAGCGCCATGTAATTGCTTTACTTTATCGCTATGAGTTAGCATTAGTCGTAGAAGCAATAGTTGGTGAGACGACCACGACGGAACAATGGTGATCAAGGTGTCGAGTCGATGACGATGGAGATCATGACGATGCATTGGAGATGGATATCAAAAGCACAAGATGAGGATGGCCATATCATGTCACATATTTTGATTGCCTGTGATGTTTATCCTTTATGCATCTTATATTGCTTAGTACGGCGGTAGCATTATACGATGATCCCTTCACTAAATTTTAAGATAATAGTGTTCTAGCTGAGTATGCACCGTTCATACAGTTCGTTGTTTCGAGACAACATGTGATGATCGAGTGTGATAGACTCTACATTCACATACACGGGTGTAAGACAGATTTACACACACGGAATACTTGGGTTAAACTCGACGAGCTTAGCATGTACACACATGGCCTTGGAACACTGGAGACTGAAAGGTCGAACATGTTTCATATAGAAGATATGATCAAAATAGATATGTTCACCATTGATGACTACTCCATCTCATGTGATGATTGGACAGGGTTTTGTTGATTTGGATCATGTATCACTTAGATAAACCTGAGGTGTAATGCCCAGTATGAGATTATACCTCCTACTTATCGAGGCACGACTTAAAGGCATAAGCTCATACTAGAATGATCTCAAGTATGGTATGTTTGCACGACTCATGTAAAAGAGGGATGAAATTGCAAAAGAGTAGTTGGCTTACACTCGCCACGTCATACAATACATTACATAAGCAAACATCATCCAAATAACATCAGAGTCCGACTACGGACGAAGATCCAAATGAAAGATGCCATAAATAAATAACACAAGGTCCCGATCATAACATCCTAGTAAGAGCCCTACTGATCCTCTGGATAAGACACGTAGTATCGCCTACGTTCTTCGTCAAACTCCCAGTACAACTCTAAACCACCAGCTGTGTAGTTCACCAGGGTACCTGCATCTGGTGTTGTGTAGAATCTGTGAGCCACAGAGGACTCTGCAATCCTGTTCACGGGTAGCAAAACTATCTAAGCCTTGGGTGTGGAACAAGGCTGTAGAACAAGGTTGCAGCTGCACTTGCACTAGCTTACATGTTGAGAGCGAGAAGAGAAGTGCCAACGATCGTCAAAGTGATCACGAAGTGATCCTATCTAAGCACGTCAAACATAACCCCACCGTGTTCACTTCCCGAACCCCTTCGAAAAGCGACCATCACGGTTACTCACGCTGGTAGTATATTATGATCATAGTGTCATGTTTTCTACAACCGGATATTAACAAATTCCCATTGGCCACATAACCGCGGGCACGGCTTTCGAAAGATCAAAACCCTACAGGGGTGTCCAAACTCAGCCCATCACAAGCTCACGATCTGCGGAGTCGCAACTCCAAGGTGGGAAGACCCGAGTATTCTCGGAATCCCGTGCTCAAGATATTCCGACTAAGGTAAAACTAATCCAGCAAGTCCTCCCGGCGTGCCGAGACCCTGATAGTAGCCGCACGTATCTCGTCTCAGACCACGACCGGATAAGTCATCCTACAGGTTTTTACCAGCCCTCGAGTTCCCTCGAGGTGGCCCCGCAGTCTGCTCAGTTTGGACCAACACTCATGTGGAGCACTGGCCCAGGTTGTTAATTAAGAAAAGGGTTTATAACTCCCTATGCAAGTTTTACTTATTAGGAAAATGTAAAACCAATGTTGGGACTTGCTGGAAAAGCTTTAGAGCTAAGGGGGTTATCGAGGGGGGCCCATAAACCCCAACCGTGTTAGGGACGCAAAATCAAGGAACATAACACCGCTTTAAACGGTTCCTAGGGAGGCATGAGTGGAACAAAACACCAAGCAAAGGCTTATCCTTCCACCCATTGCCAAGTATATAGATGATTTAGTTTTAACAGATTATATAGTGTGATATCCTAACAATAACTTCAACATGAAGCAGGAATCTTCGAATCTTCTCCTGCAACTAACAATGCTATAAGAGGGGTTGAGCAATGCTTACGTAGCCACTTGAAGGTTTGCTAGGTTGGGTGGTTAGAGAGATTCATGGCTACAATAGGAGGCTGACAAACAGACATAGGCATCGAGGCAATAAGCTAAAGAGCGAGACATCTAGCAATAGGCAAAGATAGTAATGATATCTGGGTCAGATCATCTTGCGTGTTGAATCCTCGGAGGGAACGTAATCTTGCTCCTCACACTCAACCTCGGTAGAAACCTCGTACTCAGTATCTTCACCAGGCTCTAACCAAACACAATAATGCAACAACGGAACAAAATCAATCAACATACAGTTCTCAAACACAAGATGCATGAACATGAAGCATGTGAACATGGAAAACATGATGCATGGCCTAGGAGTCGCAAGAGTGCAATATCATCACAACCACACATAATGAAACAAGCAAAAGAACAAGTTGGCAAGTTTATGTAGTTTATCAAACAAGCAACCAACATGTTTTAAAAAGGTTGGTTCACATGGCAAGGGTGCAACTAACATAACATCAACATGCTAGCAAAATTAAATGGGCTGGAAAATAAATGCAACAATACCCAGAAACTCCCAAATTCGTTTATTTGCATTTGGGACAGATTTGAAATACTTCTGTGATGGAGTTGACAAACATGCTGAACAACAGCACCAACATATTCTACACAATTTTTTACCCCAAATGCATATAAAGTTTGTTAAATTTGGAGTTGTAGAGAACTAGTTATGAATTTTGCAAGTTTGAGCATATTTAAATCAAGTTTAAATTCAAACAGCATTTAAATGTTTTTAAACATGGCAGCAAGTGACATATTCATAATCTCCACAAAATTCTAAGCACTTTACATATAGGGCTCAAATTCATATGAAGCATAAATATGCACATATAAATTAAAATAGAAAACAGAAAAGAAAAAGAAAAACAAAAACAAAAAAAGAAAATAAAACAGATCAAACGCCAGGTCTAAATTGACCCACGCCTAGCTAGCCTCAGACACCGACAAGGGGGGCCAGGCGAGCTGAGTTGGCGAGCGGGTGCACGCGGGGGCTGGCGCTGGAGCTGTGAGGCTGGCAGGTGGGGCCCTGTTGTTAGCCTCACACAAAAACGAAATAGGGGCGAAATAACCACATCGCCCGCGAGGGATCGAACCCGCGCCCTTCTGACGAAACTAACAGAGACACACCACTACGCCACGGCATCGATCTTGACAGATAGGAAGCAGCATATCTGAAGAATATAAAGCAACAGCAGAACAGGGAGCATTGGCCCTCGTCGGAGCATGCTCGTCGGAGCCGCTCCGGCGACCATTAGGCACGGCGGAGGGGTGCGAGAGGGAGCAGGAGGAGTCCTGCATCCAACCAAACTCCTAGTAGCGCCTAAGGGGCACTGCATCACCGGCGGCGAGCAAATATATCACGGCGGCGACGGGACGACGGCGAGGCGAAGCAAGGCACTATACGGCACATCGACTGCACAGAGAGGTCCTATGCATCTAGGCGGAGCGAACGGGCAGCACGGCAACAACTAAAGAGGTCGGAACACTCGCCGGCGACGAGGTCCGACGGAGGCACGATCGGGCGCTCGTGGAACTACGCCCTAGAGCATGCGCAGAAAGGGGAAAAGGGCTTGGGGGACATAGAGGAGCTCACCACGAGCATGCCGGTGCGCTCGGCTGGCCCTGGCATGGACGCACTCGTCGGCGGCGTGCCTCGAACACCTATGGCCACCGTAGAGGAAGAAGAGGAAGAAGAGCTCGACGAAGAGGCACTCGGGTCCGCGTGGTCGACGTAGTGGAAGAAGAGGACGTCGTGGAAGAAGCTGGACAACTTTGGCGAGGCCGAGGACAACGCGGAGCTCGCCGACGACGAGAGGCTGCTCTCAGATGGGCTCGGGCGTCGATGGTGGCGGCGGATCTGGGGGATCACAGCTCTCCAGACGCCGAGAGGGGAAAGGGGAGACCTAGAGAGGAGTGGTGGACACGATTTGGGTTTAAAAGAGGGGCCCGGCGCACAGCCTCGATGTCCGTGAGCTGACGGCGCGACGGTGAGCGCGGCGTGCTCTGCTTTTCTGATGGAGGAAGACGGAGGCGAGGGGGATGTGTCACTGACATGTGGGGCCTCGCACTCGGAGTGGCTATGGCGAGACTGCTACGCGTGTAGCTGGGCCTGCGTGGAGATGGGCTCGCTGCGCTGCGGGTGGAGAAGGAGCTGGGCCACGTGAGAGAGAGAGAGAAGGAGGAGGCCCAGGTGGTGCTGCAGGCTGCTGTTGTATCTTCTTTTCTTTATTTCTTCAGGCAGAAAAAGAAAAGAATGCACAGAAATAAAGAAGAAGAATTAGGGGAAAAGAAAAATACCCCTATGCTCAATGAATTGTGCTCTATTTTAATAAAATGACTTGGACATTTTTAGAGGCAGAAAAATAAAAGGAGTTTGAATATAGGCCAAACTCTTGATATTTTAAAACCCAACCAAATCATATTCAAATGAGATGATATTTGGTGGAGAGGTTGCTCACATGGTGCAAGATTTAAAGGAGAAGGAAGAACCACTATGGCACTTGCTAGGTGGCTTGCAAAATAGATCAAAGAAGAGGCCAGAAGAAAGAAGGAGAAGAATAAGAAGAAAAGAAGAAGAAGAAGAAGAAGAAGAGGGAGAGGGGTAGGGTTTTAGCTAGACTTGCTTGAACCCACACACAACGGCACATCACAAGGTCTCACAATGCACAAAAGAAATTAAACTATGATGCCATGATGATATGACGTTGAGCATTTCAAGGATGCAAAAGTAATAAAAGGTAAGCTTTGCAAATAAAATAAAGAGAAGGACCCCCAAGGATAATGACAAGGATCAAAGAGGAAGCTTTATTGCCATTATAGGAAAGTGTTACATTTGGGGCATTACAAACTCTCCTACACTACAAAAAGATCTCATCCCGAGATCTAGGACTGGAGGAAGGAAGGATACTCGGAACGAAGGTGATCTTCTCGTTCCCACGTAGCTTCTCAGTCGGTATGGTGTGACCACTTAACTTTCAAGAACTTGATTGACTTGTTGCGGGTTTTGCGCTCAGTTTCCTCAAGAATAGCAACAGGGTGCTCACGATAAGATAAGTCTTGTTGAAGATCAATCTCCTCGAACGGAATGGTGCATTCAGGTGTCTTGAAGCACTTGCGGAGTTGAGACACGTGAAACACATCATGAACATTTGCAAAGTTTGAGGGGAGCTCAAGTTGATAGGCTAGATCGCCTCTTTTACCAAGGATCTTGAAAGGGCCCACATATCTAGGAGCAAGCTTTCCTTTGATACCGAATCTTTGGGTTCCTTTTATAGGAAAAACCCGGAGATACACATGATCCCCAATGTCGAAAGCCAAATCACGATGCTTGCCATCATAGTAACTCTTTGGATGCGATTGAGCGGCTTTGAGATTCTCACGTATGACTTTGCACATATCTTCGGCTTCTGAGATCAAATCATTGCCAAGAAGTTGATGTTCACCAGTCTCTGACCAGTTGAGAGGGGTACGACACTTTCTGCCATAGAGAATTTCAAAAGGAGCTTTGTCGGCACTTGCTTGGAAACTGTTGTTGTAAGAGAGCCCAGCAAATGGAAGACAATCTTCCCACTTCATGCCAAAAGAGATGACACAAGCTCTGAGCATGTCTTCGAAGACCTGGTTCACTCTTTCGACCTGACCACTAGTCTGAGGGTGAAACGCAGTGCTGAAACGAATCTTAGTGCCCATGGCTGACTGAAAGGAGTCCCATAACTTGGATGTGAACAAACTTCCATGGTCTGAGGAGATGACTTGAGGAATGCCATGCAACGAAACAATTCTGGAAGTGTACAACTCTGCCAACTGAGCTGCATTGATGGATTCTTTGACGGGAAGGAAGTGAGCTACTTTGGTTAGCTTGTCAATGACAACAAAGATAGCATCATTCCCCTTCTTGGACTTAGGAAACCCAGTGAAGAAATCCATTTAAATGTGGTCGAATTTCCACTCGGGAATAGGTAGAGGTTGGAGGAGACCGGCTGGATGTTGATGCTCTGCCTTCACTCTTCTGCAGACATCACATTCATTCACGAATTGGGCAATCTCCTTTTTCATGTGAGTCCACCAGTAAGATTGCTTGAGGTCTTGGTACATCTTCGAACTTCCAGGATGTATCGAGAGGAGGGAGTCATGTGCTTCGTTCATTATGAGCTTCTTGAGATCACCCTTGGGAACCATAATTCTGTCCTCAAAGAACAAGGTGTCTTTCTCATCAACACGATAGCCCTTGTATTTGGGAGTACCCTTAGCAATACCATGTTTCACTTTCTGCACCATAGCATCACTTAGTTGGGCCTCACGGATTTGATCTTCCAAGGTAGGAGCAACTTGAAGGTTTGCAAGAAAGCCTTGCGGAACAACTTGCAGTTTGAGCTTCCTGAATGATTCACAAAGCTCACGCTGAAACGGCTTGTGAAGGAGACTGTTGCAATATGCCTTTCTGCCCAAGGCATCTGCAATGACATTGGCCTTGCCAGGTGTGTATTCAATGCTTGGATCATACTCTTGGATCATCTCAACCCAACGAGTCTGGCGAAGGTTCAGGTTAGGCTGTGTGAAGATGTACTTCAAGCTCTTGTGATCGGTGAAGATGTCCACTTTTTTGCCCAACAGAAGGTGTCTCCACGAGATCAAGGCATGTACCACTCCTGCTAGCTCAAGATCATGTGTGAGGTAGTTCTTCTCATTTGGTTTCAATTGACGAGAAGTATATGCCACAATCTTCTTGTCTTGCATGAGAACACCACCAAGTCCTTGTAAAGAAGCATCACAGAAGACTTCATAGGGCTTGGACTCATCCGGAGGAGTAAGAACCGGAGCAGAAATGAGCTTCTCTTTGAGTGCTTTGAATGCCACATCACAATCCGGAGTCCAGTTGTACTTGACATTCTTCTGCAGCAAGTTTGAGAGAGACTTGGCAATCTTGGAGAAGTTCTCAATGAACCTTCTGCAATAGCTAGCAAGACCAAGGAAGCTTCGGAGTTGCTTGACGGTCTGCGGGGGTTCCCAGTTGACAATAGCTTCAACTTTCTCGGGGTTGACAAAAATATCCTCAGCAGAGATGATATGGCCAAGATATAAGACTTTATCCAGCCAGAATTCACACTTGGAGAACTTCGCATAGAACTTGTGTTCACGGAACCTGTCCAGAACCAAACGAAGGTGCTTGGCATGGCCTTCTTCATTCTTGGAGAATACCAAGATGTCATCCAGATAGACGAGAACAAATTCATTGCTGTAGGGGTTGAATATGAAGTGCATCATCCTCGAGAAAGTGGGTGGAGCATTTGCGAGGCCAAAAGACATGACCGTGTATTCATAAGAGCCAAAACTCATTCTGAATGCGGTCTTGGGAATATCTTCTTCATGGATACGGATCTGGTGATAACCCATCCGGAGATCGAGCTTTGAGAACACCTTTGCTCCTTTGAGCTGCTCGAACAATTCATTGATGTTGGGGAGTGGATACTTGTTCTTTATTGTCTTCTTGTTAAATGGCCGGTAATCAACGCAAATGCGCTCCGTGCCATCCTTCTTCTTGACAAATAGAACACCACAGCCCCAAGGAGAAGTGCTAGGCCTGATTAGACACATACGCTCTTGCTCATCGAGTTGTTTCTTCAGCTCCTTCAACTCATCTGGGGAGAGCTTGTACGGACGCCGACGTGCTGGCTCGGTACCAGGCTCGAGTTCAATGACAAATTCAACTTGACGATGCGGAGGCATACCTGGAAGCTCTTCAGGAAAAACATCTTCATACTCATTGACCATCGGAATTTGAGACATGGCATTAATCTCGCCCTTGTCATTGAGAGAGAATAGCCTGATTGTGTTATCTCGAGAGGCGAAGATACTCACGTCTTCGTCAGGATGAGTAAGCTTGACTTCCTTATTTGCACAATCAATGTTTGCATCATGCTTGGAAAGCCAATCCATCCCAAGAATAAGATCAATGTCGGAGTTACCAAGAATAACCGGAGAAACCAGGAAGCGGTAATCACCCATGTGAATGGATACATCCGGAGCCATCAAATTAGAAGTCATGTTTTTGCCCGGAGAAATAATTTGCAACTTCTTATCCAGAAACGCCGAAGTGAAATTATGCTTGGTAAAGAATGGTCTTGACATGAAGCAAAGTGACGCACCAGAATCAAACAATACTTTTGCAGGAATAGAGTTAACTGGAAGATTACCAAGTATCACATCTAAAGAATTCTCCGCTTGAGCTGCGTTCATCAGATTCACTCTTGCTTGCTTTGGATTGTGCTTGACAATAGCAGTGCTGACAGGTGGAGGAGGCGGAAGGCACCTCGGGGTGGGACACTTGTTAGCATAGTGACCCTTCTAAGTGCACTTGTTGCAAACCACTTCTGAGAGAGGACGGTGATAAGGACCACTTGACTTCGAAGCTTGAAAGTGATTCTTGGACTGATTGCTTGGGTTGGGTGGGTGGGAGAAGCCACGACCACCAGAGTGATTGTTGTTGTTGTTGTGAGGGTGGAGCACTGGAGGAGGTGGAAGCCAAAACTTCTGCTACTTTGCGACCACTTGGGAAGACGAGGAGGAGTTGACAGCATCTCTCATCCTCTTTTTGGAAGCTTCGACCTTGAGCTGGGCTGCCTCTTGCTTAAGTGCCATGTTATAGAATTGATCAAATTCATCCGGCTCAAACAAGGTGAGAGCTAGTTGGAATTCATCCTTCAGACCACCACGGAACTGATAAATCTTGCTCTTGGAATCTGGGATGTCTTGCTTGGCATAGCGGGCAAGGTTCTGGAACTTGACATTGTATTGATAGACGGAGATGGTGCCTTGCTTCAGGTTGCGGAATTGCTCATGCATGCCTTCGGTGACACTAGTTGGAATGTGGTGAGAGCGGAAATCCTTGCAGAAGTCAGTCCACGAGATTTCACGTCCACCCCTGGAATCTTTGTACTGTTGCCACCAATCAGCGGCTTGGTCCTTGAGTTGGAAGGCGGCAAACTTGACATAATCCTCAGGTCTCACGTTACTGCATTCAAAGTGCTTCTTGATGTCTATTATCCAGTCTTCAGCATCTAGCGGATCCACACAGTAACTGAAAGACTTCGGTTGGTTTGCTAGGAACTGGTTGAGTGTAGCAAAGTGAGGTTGATTGAACAGATTGCCTTGGCCTTGGTTCCCATGACCACCTTGATTTGCTTGGATGTTCTGCATCATTTGCATAAGCATCTGGGTGTTCTGGTTTGTCGCTTGCATAATTGCTCTCCAGGCCTCAGACGGAGGAGGAGGGGAAGGAGGACGATCAGGAACTTCTTCACCCTCTGGGTTAGCATTGGGAACCTTCTTAGGAGCCATACTGAATGAGATGACAACTATTAGCCATTGAATAAAAGATATAGGCTGAATCAACGACTAGAATTGCAACATGAGTCATCACAAGAACATCCGAACAAAATGAACAAATGTAATCCATAGTTCAATGATACAACAATTTTCTCCAGAAGCCACTTGGGAGAACAAAAGGTAAAATAAAACAACAAGGAGCAGATAGAACAAATACAAGATAGAGGCTTCGTTCGACATATTCGTGCTGAAAGCTTATGTAACGTGTTACAAAAGGGTTTTGTAATCCCTGGATCAGCATAGCCAAGGACCCTTTAAGATGCAACTCCCCATCGGAACAACCACCCATAAAACCACTTCACTCAATGTAGAACCCCAAACTCCATATCATGCATTCGTTGGAAGAATGCCTATGAACTACTAGATGAACCCACCTATTAATTTCTGAAAGTTTCCAGTTATGCAATCAGGTGTTGGGGATACAAGGGAAGCACCGCGCACTCAACTCTAATCCTACATCCAGCTGTATCCATCCTTCAACACATAACCAGTTATTTCCGGAAACCGTTTACCTCGGACCTTCGAAACGCATCTGCTATACAAGCTATGGTAATACTCCCGAACTACCTCCCCAGTACTGGGTGATGTCGGGGTTATCTTGCCACCAACCGCATAGAAGAGTTTTCGATGTCGGCCGTCTTAAGTATTCCAGAACTGCTGCGATAGATTTGTGACGACAACACCTGGGAGCTCAACTCCCCGGGACACTGCCACAACCCCTAATGACACGAGGCATCCAGAACAATGTTCTCGTCACAAAGACATCAGAACAATCCAAACAATACTCGCGTGATCCTAAAAAAAATTAGTGAATTTTTGAGAGTAGAAGAGATAAAGTAATCGTCAAGAGTCCTCACCAGAGTGATAAAGGGATGAGGAGTAAAAAGAAATCCTACTCTCCGATGTATATATAGGACTCAAAACATTTTCAAGTGTGTTCCTAGACTCAACCGTCAACGATTCGATCAATCAGTGGGGGCTCCTAGGTCGGAGAAGGCTCTGATTACCAAGTTGTAATGCCCAGTATGAGATTATACCTCCTACGTGTCGTGGCAAGACTTAAAGGCATAAGCTCATACTAGAATGATCTCAAGTATGGTATCTTTGCACGACTCATGTAAAAGAGGGATGAAATTGCAAAAGAGTAGTTGGCTTACACTCGCCACGTCACACAATACATTACATAAGCAAACATCATCCAAATAACATCAGAGTCCGACTTCGGACGAAGATCCAAATGAAATATACCATAAATAAATAACACAAGGTCCCGATCATAACATCCGAGTAAGAGCCCTATTGATCCTCTGGATAAGACAAGTAGTATCGCCCACGTTCTTCGTCGAACTCCCAGTACAACTCTGAACCACCAGCTGTGTAGTTCACCATGGTACCTGCATCTGCTGTTGTGTAGAATCTGTGAGCCACGGAGGACTCAGCAATCCCGTTCCCGGGTAGCAAAACTATCTAAGCCTTGGGTGTGGAACAAGGCTGTAGAACAAGGTTGCAGGTGCACTAGCACTAGCTTACATGTTGAGAGCGAGAAGAGAAGTGCCAACGATCGTCAAAGTGATCACGAAGTGATCCTATCTAAGCACGTCAAACATAACCCCACAGTGTTCACTTCCCGGACCCCTTCGGAAAGCGACCGTCATGGTTACTCACGCTGGTAGTGTATTATGATCATAGTGTCAAGTTTCCTACAACATGATATTAACAAATTCCCATCTACCACATAACCGCGGGCACAGCTTTCGAAAGATCAAAACCCTGCAGGGGTGTCCCAACTTAGCCCATCACAAGCTCACGATCTGCGGAGTCGCAACTCCAAGGTGGGAAGACCCGAGTATTCTCGGAATCCCGTGCTCAAGATATTCCGACTAAGGTAAAACTAATCCAGCAAGTCCTCCCGGCGTGCCGACACCCTGATAGTAGCCGCGCGTATCTCGTCTCAGGCCACGACCGAATAAGTCATTCTACAGGTTTTTACCAGCCCTCGAGTTCCCTCGAGGTGGCCCCGCAGTCTGCTCAGTTTGGACCAACACTCGAGTTCCCTATGCAAGTTTTAGTCATTAGGCAAATGTAAAACCAATGTTGGGACTTGCTGGAAAAGCTTTAGCGCTAAGCGGGTTATCGAGGGGGGCCCATAAACCCCAACCGTGTTAGGGACGCAAAATCAAGGAACATAACACCGGTTTAAACGGTTCCTAGGGAGGCATGAGTATAACAAAACACCAAGCAAAGACTTGTCCTTCCACCCATTGCCAAGTATATAGATGATTTAGTTTTAACAGATTATATAGTGGGATATCCCAACAATAACTTCAACATGAAGCAGGAATCTTCGAATCTTCTCCTGCAACTAACAATGCTATAAGAGGGGCTGAGCAATGCTTACGTAGCCACTAAAAGGTTTGCTAGGTTGGGTGGTTAGAGAGATTCATGGCTACAATAGGAGGCTGACAAACAGACATAGGCATCGAGGCAATAAGCTAAAGAGCAAGACATCTAGCAATAGGCAAAGATAGTAATGATATCTGGGTCAGGTCATCTTGCTTGTTTAATCCTCGGAGGGAACGTAATCTTGCTCCTCACACTCAACCTCGGTAGAAACCTCATACTCAGTATCTTCACCAGGCTCTAACCAAACACAACAATGCAACAACGGAACAAAATCAATCAACATGCAGTGCTCAAACACATGATGCATGAACATGAAGCATGTGAACATGGAAAGCATGATGCATGGCCTAGGAGTCACAAAAGTGCAATATCATCACAACCACAAGATCAACCACACATAATGAAACAAGCAAAAGAACAAGTTGGCAAGTTTATGTAGTTTATCAAACAAGCAACCAACATGTTTTAAAGAGGTTGGTTCACATGGCAAGGGTGCAACTAACATAACAGCAACATGCTCGCAAAATTAAATGGGCTGGAAAATAAATGCAACAATATTCAGAAACTCCCATATTCATTTATTTGCATTTGGGACAGATTTGAAATACTTCTGTGATGGAGTTGACAAACATGCTAAACAACAACACCAAAATATTCTACACATTTTTCTACCCCAAATGCATATAAAGTTTGTTAAATTTGGAGTTGTAGAGAATTAGTTATGAATTTTGCAAGTTTGAGCATATTTAAATCAAGTTTAAATTCAAACAGCATTTAAATGTTTTTAATCATGGCAGCAAGTGACATATTCATAATCTACACAAAATTCTAAGCACTTTACATATAGGGCTCAAATTCATATGAAGCATAAATATGCAGATATTAATTAAAAAAGAAAAATAGAAAAGAAAAAGGAAAACAGAAAAAGAAAATAAAATAGATCAAACGCCAGGTCTAAATTGACCCAGGCCCAGCTAGCCTCACACACTGACAAGGGGGGCCAGGCGAGCTGAAATGGCAAGCGGGCACGTGGGGGCTGGCACTGGAGCTGTGAGGCTGGCAGGTGGGGCCCTGCTATCAGCCTCACACAAAAACAAAAAAGGGGTGAAATAACCACAGTGCCCGCGAGGGATCGAACCCGCGCCCTTCTGACGAAACTGACGGAGACACACCACTAGGCCACTGCATCGATCTTGATAGATAGGAAGGAGCATATCTGAAGAATATAAAGCAACAGCAGAACATGGGAGCATTGGCCCTCGTCGGAGCATGCCCGTCGGAGCCGCTTCGGCGACCATTAGGCACGGCGGAGGGGTGCGAGAGGGAACAGGAGGAGTCTCGCATCCAACCAAACTACTAGCAGCGCCTAAGGGGCACTGCATCACCGGCGGCGAGCAAATATGGCACGGCGGCGACAGGACGACGGCGAGGCGAAGCAAGGCACTAGACGGCACGGCGACTGCACAGAGAGGTCCTATGCATCTAGGCGGAGCGAACGGGCAGCACGGCAACAGCTAAAGAGGTCGGAACACTCGTCGGCGACGAGGTCCGATGGAGGCACCATCGGGCGCTCGTGGAACTACGCCCTAGAGCATGCGCAGAAAGGGG
This sequence comes from Secale cereale, assembly GCA_902687465.1. NCBI lineage: Eukaryota > Viridiplantae > Streptophyta > Magnoliopsida > Poales > Poaceae > Secale > Secale cereale. The sequence continues at coordinate 404,353,805 of LR738712.1, forward strand.
AAAAGGGCTTGGGGATAGAGAGGAGCTCACCACGAGCACGGCGGTGTGCTCGGCTGACCCTGGCGTGGACGGAGTCGTCGGCGGCGTGCCTCGAACACCTACGACCACCGTAGAGGAAGAAGAGGAAGAACAGCTCGACGGAGAGGCGCTCGGGTCCGCGTGGTCTACGTAGTGGAAGAAGAGGACGTCGTGGAAGAAGCTGGACAACTTTGGCGAGGCCGAGGACGAGGCAGAGCTCGCCAGCGATGAGAGGCTGCTCTCAGATGCGCTCAGGCGTCGATGGTGGCGGCGGATCTGGGGGATCCCAGCTCTCCAGACGGCGAGAGGGGAAAGAGGAGACCTAGAGAGGAGTGGTGGACACGATTTGGGTTTAAAAGAGGGGCTCGGCGCACGGCCTCGACGTCCGTGAGCTGACGGCGCGACGGTGAGCGCGGCGTGCTCTGCTTTTCTGATGGAGGAAGACGAAGGCGAGGGGATGTGTCACTGACATGTGGGGCCTCGCACTCGGAGTGGCTACGGCGCGACTGATGCGCCTGTAGCTGGGCCTGGGTGGAGATGGGCGCACTGTGCTGCGGGTGGAGAAGGAGCTGGGCCAGGTGAGAGAGAGAGAGAGAGAGAAGGAGGAGGCCCAGGTGGTGTTGCAGGCTGCTGCTGTCTCTTCTTTTCTTTATTTCTTCAGGCATAACAAGAAAAGAATGCACAAAAATAAAGAAGAAGAATTAGGGGAAAAGAAAAATACCCCTATGCTCATTGAATTGTGCTCTATTTAAATAAAATGACTTGGACATTTTTAGAGGCAGAAAAATAAAAGGAGTTTGAATATAGGCCAAACTCTTGATAATTTAAAACCCAACCAAATCATATTCAAATGAGATGATATTTGGTGGAGAGGTTGCTCACATGGTGCAAGATTTAAAGGAGTAGGAAGAACCACTATGGCACTTGCTAGGTGGCTTGCAAAATAGATCAAAGAAGAGGCCAAAAGAAAGAAGGAGAGGAATAACAAGAAAAGAAGAAGAAGAAGAAGAGGGAGAGGGGTAGGGTTTTAGCTAGGATAGCTTGAACCCACACACAACAGCACATCACAAGGTCTCACAATGCACAAAAGAAATTAAACTATGATGCCATGAAGATATGATGATGAGCATTGCAAGGATGCAAAAATAATGAAAGGTATGCAATGCAAATAAAATAAAAGAGAAGGACCCCCAAGGATAATGACAAGGATCAAAGAGGAAGCTTTATTACCATTATAGGAAAGTGTTACATTTGGGGCATTACATGAGGGATGTTAATTTAAGTGGGAGTTCATTAGTAATTTGATTAATTGAACTTAATTTATCATGAACTTAGTCCTGGTAGTATTTGCATATCTATGTTGTAGATCAATAGCTCGCGATTTAGCTCCCCTATTTTTGGTACGGTCCTAGAGAAAACTAAGTTGAAAGATGTTAGTAGGAATGATGCAGACTGGGTCCGCGATTTGAGGTTTATCCTAATTGCTGCACAAAAGTATTATGTCCTTGATGCACCGCTAGATGACACACCTACCACAGGAGCAGATGTAGACATTATGAACGTTTGGCAAGCTCGATATGATAACTACTTAATATTTTAGTGCGCCATGCTCTACCGCTGAGAACCGGGACTTCAAAAATGTTTTGAACGCCATGGAGCATATAAGATGTTCCAAGAGCTAAAATTGGTATTTCAGACTCATGCTCATTTCAAGAGGTATGAGACTTCTAACAAGTACTTTTCCTACAAGATGGAGGAGAATTCCTCAGCTAGTGAGCATGTGCTCAGTATGTCTGGGTACTACAATCACTTGAATCAACTGGGAGGTAATCTTCCAGATAAGATAGTGATTGACAAAGTTCTCTAGTCACTATCACCAAGCTACTAGAACTTCGTGATGAACTATAATATGCAAGGGATGACGAAAACAATTCCCGAGCTCTTCGTGATACATCAAGTGTTGATGGTTAACAAGACCACTAGTTTCAAGTAAAAGGGCAAAGGAAAGACAGGGGACTTCAAAAAGAATGGCAAGCAAATTGTCACTCACGAGAAGAAGCCCAAAGATAGACACAAGCCTGAAAGTAAGTGCTTCTACTACAAAGGAAATGGTCACTCGAAGCGGAACTACCCCAAATATTTGGCGGATAAGAAGGATGGAAAGTGAACAAAGGTATATTTGATATACATGTTATTAATGTGTACCTTACTAGTGCTCGTAGTAGCCTTCGGTATTTGATACTTGTTCGGTTGCTAAGATTAGTAACTCGAAACATGGTTTGCAGAATAAACAGAGACTAGTTGAGGGTGAGGTGACAATGTGTGTTGGAAGTAGTTCCAAGATTGATATGATCATCATCGCACACTCCCTATACTTTCGGGACTAGTGTTAAACCTAAATAAATGTTATTTGGTGTTTGCGTTGAGCATGAACAAGATTGGATCATGTTTATTGCAATACGGTTATTCATTTAAGTTAGAGAATAATTGTTATTCTGTTTACATGTATAAAACCTTCTATGGTCATACACCCAAGGTGAATGGTTTATTGAATCTCGATCATAGTAATACACATATTCATAATATTGAAGCCAAAAGATGCATAGTTGATAATGATAGTGCGACATACTTGTGGCACTCTCGTTTAGGTCATATTGGTGTAAAGCGCATGAAGTAACTCCATGCTGATGGGCTTTTGGAATCACTTGATCATGAATCATTTGATACTTGTGAACCATGCCTCATGGGAAAGATGACTAAAACTTCGTTCTCTGGAACAATGGAGCAAGCTAATGACTTATTGGAAACAATACATACCGATGTTTGCGGTTCAATGAGTGTTGAAGCACGCGGCGGGTATCATTATTTTCTCACCTTCACAGATGATTTGAGAAGATACGGGTATATCTACTTAATGAAACACGAGTCTGAAACATTTGAAAAGTTCAAAGAATTTTAGAGTGAAGTAGAGAATCATCGTAACAAGAAAATTAAGTTTCTACGATCTGATCGCGGAGACAAATATTTGAGTTACGAGTTTGGTCTTCATTTGAATCAATGTGAATAGTTTCACAGCTCACGTCACCTGGAACACCATAGTGTATTGGTGTGTCCGAACGTCATAACCGTACTCTATTGGATATGGTGCATTCTATGATGTCTCTTACTGATTTTCCTTTATCATTTTGGGGTTATGCATTAGAAGACAACTGCATTCAAGTTAAATAGGGCACCGTCTAAATCCGTTGAGACGAGACCGTATGAACTATGGTTTGGCAAAAAACAAAGCTGCCGTTTCTTAAAGTTTCGGGTTGCGATGCTCATGTGAACAAGGCTTCAACCTGATGAGCTCGAACCCAAATCGAAGAAGTGCATCTTCATAGGATACCCAAAAAGAAACTGTTGGGTACACCTTCTACCATAGATCCGAATGCAATATTTTTGTTGCTAAGAATGGGTCCTTTCTAGAGAAGGAGTTTCTCTCGAAAGAAATGAGTGGGAGGAAAGTAGAACTTGATGAGGTAATTGTACCTACTCTCGAATTGGAAAGTAGCTCATCAGAGAAAACCGTTCTTGTGATGCCTACACCAACTAGAGAAAAAGCTAATGATGATGATCATGGAAGTTCAGATCAAGTTACTACTGAACCTCGAAGGTCGACCAGAACACGTGCCGCACCAGAGTGGCACGGTAACCCTGTCCTGGAAGTCATGTTGTTAGACAATGGCAAACCTTCGAACTATGAAGAAGCTATCATGAGCCAGATTCCGAAAGTTGGCTTGAGGCCATGAAATCTGAGATAGGATCCATGTATGAGAACAAAGTGTGGATTTTGGTGGACTTGCCAGATTATCGGCAAGCAATAGAGAATAAATGGATCTTCAAGAAGAATACTGATGATGATGGTAATGTTACTATCTACAAAGCTCGACTTATTGCAAAGGTTTTTTTGACAAGTTCAAGGGGTTGACTACGATGAGACTTTGTCCCCCATAGCGATGCTTAAGTTTGTCCGAATCATGTTATGATTATAAAATCTGGCAAATGGATGTCAAAACTGCATTCCTTAATGAATTTCTGAAAAGAAGAGTTGTGTAACATCCCGATTTTCAATTTGGATGTTAACACATAGATCATTCATATGCATTCATCATTTGAGCATTTATGAATTTGATTTTTATTTAGAAATTGATCCAAGAGACATTAAGCAACTCAAGGACCCAAGAGAGAGAGTTGGAAGTTTCCAAAGATGACCCACAATTTTATTATTTTCCAAGTGGGGTTGGATCAAATACTATTTTACCAATTTTCATTTTCAATATTTTTAAAATAATGAGAGAAGATAATAAGACTTCTTCAAAATAGAATAATACGTTGGAAATTGAATTTTGAGTAAAAATATTTTTAGTGGATTTTTATTTGCAAAAGTATTTATTTTTATTATTTTATTTGCACTAAAAACTTTATTTTTATTTTAGGCATTTAGGCCCATAAAATGTTCGCCGGTCATAAATAAGGCCCTAAGTACGTGTGAATTTTTCTGCGATTTTAAAAATATATTTATTGCATTTTTCTATTTTTCTCTATTTTTGAAAAAATATTTTATATATATATAAAAAGAAGTTTTGGGCCGACCGACTAGGTCGAAGCCCAGCCGGCCCAACCCCGCGCCGCCTTCCTTCCGTTCGCCGATCGGACTCCCGCCGGAGTCTGACCGCGCCATTACATCGTCGCCCCTCGCGCAAGATGAGGCCCTCGGCCCTCCTTTATAAGCGCCACCACCCCCCCTCTCACCTCAGCCACCGCCGCCGCCTGCTGCAGTCGCCACCGCCGTACCGGTCCGCCACCAGCGCCGCCCTTCCCCGCAGCGCCGCCTCGCCGCCGGACGCAGCCTCACCACCGGATGCCCCAACCCGCCGGAGCCCCGACCCGATCTGCCACCGGACCCGACCCGCCCCAAACCGGTAAAAAACCAACTCGGATTTTTTCGGTTTTTCTTTTCGTTTTTTAGAAACCCTAGATCTGTTTTTATAAACCCGGTTTAGTTATTTAGGGAACGTTCACCGTATAGATATATATAACGAACGTTCATACAACAGATTTTTCTTTTTTCCGTTATTTTAAGTCAGGGACCTTTTCGCGATTAAAGTTTTTGCAGATTAATCCCTAATCTTAAAACGATCACTACATTTTACTCGTTTGTCAGAATTAGATGAAACAAACGCCAAACTCTTCGTTTTGATTTCATCTATCCAGTTATCCAACTCATATTTAATTTTGAAACTTTAAAATTTGATTTCAAACAGATTTGAATTTGAACTTCTTTTGATCGTAATTTGACTTTCGTAACTCTGTTTGAGTTGATTCTTTTTGCAAATCGAAGCTCTTGACCTCAACTTTCTGATAAGACCAAATCCATCTAATTTTGGTAATGTTAGAAATTGTTTTCTGTTTGCAAGAGTTATTTGCTTGTTTTTGGAGTTTTTCGAGACCTGTTCTTCGATTCTGTTGCATTATTGCTTATGTATGCTATTGTTTGATTGCGATAGAATTTCCGGAGTACGAAGCTTGCTACTACGAGTCTCTAGGTTTCAATGATCATCAGCAAGGCAAGTTACACTTTGATCATAATTTTCAATACCCAGTTTTACTTGCATTAGTTTCACCCTCAAAGATTTGCATGAGTTGGACTTAGATACATGTGGAATTACTTTTTAGTTCATGAGGTAGGAACCTATGACTTGAGATCAACCCCGGGAAATACGCTTTGTTACTTATTTCTTAGCCATACTCATAGACGTGGATTGGTATGTGAGATTCATGAATGTTCTGAGTGTAATAACAACTAAGGGAAAGTTTAAGGTGGCAACTTTAATACACATTTGGGTGGATTGGTTGCAGGGCACCTGGAGAATCCAGTGTTGTCCTAGGAGATCCCGGAGGAACCGTTTGATCATCCTATGGAGTGCCACCCTGGCTCAAAGGGATCATATATCATTCATGCCTAGAAACTTCCGTGTGCAACCACAAGCCATTATGGGCTCTGGCATAGTTGAATATGTTGTGTGAGCTCTTTCAATGGTGGACTAGTAGATGTAGGGGAAAGTAGGTGTACCGGTCTACCCAGTGTAAAGAGTTAATGCTTCTGAAATAGTATGTCTCGATCTTCCGATCATGGATGCGATCGAGTCTTGTGGGGAAAAGTGCGCAAACCTCTGCAGAGTGTACAAACTATTCATGAATAGCCATGTCCCCGGTTATGGACATCTTGAGTATCCTAGTATTTGAATTATTGATTGATCTTATCACTCTATTCAATGAAATTGTTGGGTTACTAATGACATTGGTGATTTTGGGATTGAGATGGAAGAACCTTCTCAATATTGATTAACTCAACATAGTAGCAAATAAAATTTATTCCTTTGTTGTAGGGAAAAATTAGCTTTTTGCAAAAATAAACTGTACAGCCTCCACCAGCCAAATATCCATGTAGTAGAAGTAAATTTTCATCATTATTGCTATAGTGTGACTTTGCCAGCATATTCAATGTGGTGACCTACACGGCTACAACGTCTCATGTTGCAGAGTTTACCGACGAAGATTAAGGTGCAATTAGGTCATTGCTACCTCTTGAGCATGCATTGGTTTTCCCTTGAAGAGGAAAGGGTGATGCAGCAAAGTAGCGTAAGTATTTCCCTTAGTTTTTGAGAACCAAGGTATCGATCCAGTAGGAGACTACATGCAAATCCCTAGTACATGCACATATAATTAAGAACCTTGCAACCAACACAATAAAGGGGTTGTCAATCCCTTCACGGCCACTTGGAAAAGTGAGATCTGATAGAGATAATAAGATAAATATTTTTGGTATTTTCATTGTTTAGATTGAACAGTAAATATTGCAAAATAAACTACGATAAAAATAGCTAGTTGATGGGAGATTAATATGACGGAAAATAGACCCGGGGGCCAGAGGTTTCACTAGTGGCTTCTCTCAAAATAGCATATTTTACGGTGGGTGAACAAATTACTGTCGAGCAATTGATAGAAAGCACATAGTTATGAGAATATCTAGGCATGATCATGTATATAAGCATCACGTCCGTGACAAGTAGACCGAAACGATTCTGCATCTACTACTATTACTCCACACATCGACCGCTATCCAGCATGCATCTTGACTATTAAGTTCATAAGAACAGAGTAACACATTAATCAAGATGACATGATGTAGAGGGATAAACTCAAGCAATATGATATAAACTACATCTTTTTATCCTTGATGGAAACAATACAATATGTATCGGTTCCCTTTCTGTCACTAGGATCGAACAGTGCAAGATTGAACCCAAAGCTAAGCACTTCTCCCATTTCAAGAAAGATCAATCTAGTAGGCCAAAACAAATTGTTAATTTGAAGAGACTTGCAAAGGTATCAAATCATGCATATAAGAATTCAGAGAAGAACCAAATATTGTTCATAGATAATCTTGATCATAAACCCACAATTAATCGAATCTCGACAAACACATCGCAAAAAGTATTACATCGAATAGTTCTCCAAGAAGATCGAGGAGAACTTTGTATTGAGATTCAAAGAGAGAGAAGAAGCCATCTAGCTAATAACTATGGACCCGAAGGTTTGTGGTAAACTACTCACACATAATTGGAGAGGCTATGATGTTGATGTAGAAGCCCTCTGTGATCGATTCCCCCTCCGGCGGAGCACCGAAAAAGGCCCCAAGATGGGATCTCATGGGTACAGAAGGTTGCGGTGGTGGAAATAGGGTTTCGTGGTGCTCCTCGATGTTTTCAGGGTATATGAGTATATATATAGGCGAAAGAAGTAGGTTGGTGGAGCTACGATGGGCCCACGAGGGTGGGGGCGTGCCTACCCCCCTGGGCGCGCCCTCCTGCCTCATGGCCGCCTTGTTGCTTCCTTGACGTCCACTCCAAGTCTCCTGGATTGCGTTTGTTCCAAAAGCGATCCTCACGAAGGTTTCATTCCGTTTGGATTTCGTTTGATATTCCTTTTCTGCGAAACACTGAAATAGGCAAAAAAAACAACAATTTGCGCTGGGCCTTCTGTTAGTAGGTTAGTCCTAAAAATAATATAAAAGTGCATATTAAAGCCTGTTAAACATCCAAAACAGATAATATAATAGCATTGAATAATAAAAAATTATAGATACGTTGGAGACGTACCAAGCATCCCCAAGTTTAATTCTTGCTCGTCCTCGAGTAGGTAAATGATAAAAACAGAATTTTTTATGTGGAATGCTACCTAACATAATTTTCAATGTAATTTTCTTTATTGTGGCATGAATGTTCAGATCCGAAAGATTCAAGACAAAAGTTTAATATTGACATAAGAATAATAATACTTCAAGCATACTAAGAAAGCAATTATGTCTTCTTCAAATACCATGGCCAAAGAAAGTTCATCCCTACAAAATCATATAGTTTGGCTATGCTCCATCTTCGTCACACAAAATACTCAAATCATGCACAACCTCGGTTTCAGCCAAGCAATTGTTTCATACTTTAATTTTTTCAAACCTTTTCAACTTTCACGCAATACATGACCGTGAGCCATGGACATAGCACTATAGGTGGAATAGAATGGTGGTTGTGGAGAAGAAAAAAAAGAGGAAGATGGTCTCACATCAATTAGGCGTATAAATGGGCTATGGATATGCCCATCAATAGATATCAATGTGAGTGAGTAGGGATTGCCATGTAATGGATGCACTAGAGCTATAAATGTATGAAAGCTCAACAAAAGAAACTAAGTGGATGTGCATCCAACTTGGTTGCTCATGAAGACCTAGGGCATTTGAGGAAGCCCATTGTTGGAATATACAAGCCAAGTTCTATAATGAAAAATTCCCACTAGTATATGAAAGTGACAAAATAAGAGACTCTCTAAAGATCATGGTGCTACTTTGAAGCACACGTGTGGAAAAAAGATAGTAGCATTGTCCCCTTTTTTTTGGGCCTTCCTTTTTTTATTGGGCCTTTTTCAGGAAAATGCTCTAATAATGATGAACATGAATCTTCTATTTAATTACAACTCGATACTAGAACAAAATATGACTCTATATGGATGCCTCCGGCGGTGTACCGGGATGGGCAATGAATCAAGAGTGACATGTATGAAAAATTATGCATGGTGGCCTTGCCACAAATACGATGTCAACTACATGATCATGCAAGGCAATATGACAATGATGAAACGTGTCATAATAAATGAAACGGTGGAATGTTGCATGGCAATATATTTCATAATGGCTATGGAAATGCCATAATAGATAGGTATGGTCGCTGTTTTGAGGAAGGTATATGGTGGGTTTATGGTAACGGCGAAATTTGCGCTGTACTAGCGAGGCTAGCAATGGTGGAAGGGTGAGAGTCCGTATAATCCATGGACTCAACATTCGTCATAAAGAACTCACATACTTATTGCAAAAATCTAGAAGTCGTCAAAACAAAGTACTACACGCATGCTCCTAGGGGAAGGGTTGGTAGGAGTTAACCATTGCGCGATCCCGTCCTCCACACAAAGGATGACAATCAAAGAAATACCTCATGCTTTAAATTTGTCACACAATATTTACCATACGTGTATGCTACGGGACTTGCAAACCTCATATCTCAAAACAATCATCAAGTATCAAACTTCTCATAGTATTCAATGCACTTTATAATTTTATATGAACGTTTTTATTATACCCATCTTGGATGCCTATCATATTAGGACTAATTTTATAGCCAGAGCAAATTACCATGCTGTTCTATAGGAACCTCAAAATAATATAAGTGAAGCATGAGAGATTAGTAATTTCTATAAAATAAAACCACCACCGTGCTCTAAAAAGATATAAGTGAAGTACTAGAGCAAAATTATCTAGCTCAAAAGATATAAGTGAAGCATATTGAGTATTCTAATAAATTCCGATTCATGTGTGTCTCTCTCAAAGGGTGTGTACAGCAAGGATGATTGTGGTAAACTAAAAAGCAAAGACTCAAATCATACAAGACACTCCAAGCAAAACACATATCATGTGGTGAATAAAAATATAGCCTCAAGTAAAGTTACCGATGGACGAAGACCAAAGAGGGGATGCCTTCCGGGGCATCCCCAAGATTAGGCTTTTGGTTGTCCTTGAATTTTACCTTGGCGTGCCTTGGGCATACCCAAGCTTAATCTCTTGCCACTCCTTATTCCAAAATCCATCAAATCTTTACCCAAAAACTTGAAAACTTCACAACACAAAACTCAACAAAAAATCTCATGAGCTCCGTTAGTATAAGAAAACAAACTACCACTTTAAGGTACTGTAATGAAATCATTATTTATTTAAATTGGTGTTAAACCTACTGTATTCCAACTTCTCTATGGTTCATACCCCCGATACTAGCCATAGATTCATCAAAATATGCAGACAACACCCGCAAAACAGAATCCATCACAAACAGAATAGTCTATAGCAATCTGTAACTTTATAATACTTATGTAACTCTAAAATTTCTGAAATAATTTGGTGGACGTGAGGAATTTTTCTATTAATCATCGTCAAAAAGAATCAACTTAAGAGCACTCTCCAGTAAAAAATGGCAGCTAATCTCGTGAGCGCAAAAGTTTCTATTTTTTACAGCAAGATCGCAAATACTTTACCCAAGTCTTCCCAAAGGTTATACTTGGCAAAACCACTAATTAAAACACAAAACCATATCTAACCAGAGGCTATATGAACTATTTATTACTAAACTAAAACAAAAAGAAAATAAAATAAAATTGGGTTGCCTCGCAACAAGCGCTATCGTTTAACGCCCCTAGCTAGGCATTAAAACAAGAATAGATCTAGGTATTATCATTTTTGGTATGCAATCCATAAGTGGATCTCATAATAGATTCATAAGGTAATTTGATTTTCTTTCTAGGAAAGTGTTCCATGCCTTTCCTTAACGGAAGTTGGAATCAAATATTTCCTTCTTTCATATCAATAATTGTACCAATAGTTCTAAGGAAAGGTCGACCAAGAATAATAGGACATGTAGGATTGCAATCTATATCAAGAACAATGAAATCTACGGGCACATAATTCCTATTTGCAACAATAAGAACATCATTAATCCTTCCCATAGGTTTCTTAATGGTAGAATCCATAAGATGCAAATTTAAAGAACAATCATTAACTTCATGGAAACCTAACACATCACACAAAGTTTATGGAATCGTGGAAACACTAGCACCCAAATCACACAAAGCATAGCATTCATGATCTTTAATCTTAATTTTAATAGTAGGTTTCCACTCATCATAAAGTTTTCTAGGGCTAGAAACTTCTAATTGAAGTTTTTCTTCATAAGATTGCATTAAAGCATCAACGAGGTGTTTAGTAAAAGCTTTATTTTGACTATAAGCATGAGGAGAATTTAACACGTATTGCAACACGGAAATACAATCTATCAAAGAGCAATTATCGTAATTAAATTCCTTGAAATCCAAAATAGTGGGTTCGTTGCTATGTAAAGTTTTGACCTCTTCAATCCCACTTTTATCAATTTTTGCATCAAGATCTAAAAACTTCGAATCATTGGGATGCCTTTAAACTAAAGTTGGCTCATCTCCAGTCCCATCTTTATCAAGATTCATATTGGAAAACAAAGATTTAATAGGAGACACTTCAATCACTTTTAGATCTTCCGCTTTATTATCATGAAAACTAGAAGAACACGCTTTCATAAAGCAATCTCTTTTAGCACGCATCCTAGCGGTTCTTTCTTTGCACTCGTCAATGGAAATTCTCATGGCTTTGAGAGACTCATTGGTATCATGCTTAGGTGGAATAGATGTAAGTTTCAAAGAATCATTATCAAGAGAAATTCTATCCACGTTCCTAGCCAACTCATCAATCTTAAGCAATCTTTCTTCAAGCAAAGCATTGAAATTCTTTTGCGAATTCATAAATTCTTTAACACTAGTCTCAAAATCAGAGGGCATCTTATTAAAATTTCCATAAGATTTGTTGTAGGAATCACCAAAATTATTAGAGGAATTACTAGGGAACGACCTAGAATTAAAGTTTCCTCTATATACGTTGTTACCAAAATTGTTTCTACCAACAAAATTCACATCCATAGATTCATTATTATTCTCAATGAAAGTGGACAAAGGCATATCATTAGGATCAGAAGAAACACTCTTATTAGCAAACAATTTCATAAGTTCATCCATCATTCCACTCAAAACACTAATCTCTTAATCGCATGAACCTTTTTACTAGTGGATCTTTCAGTGTGCCATTGAGAATAATTAACCATATTTTTATCTAGGAGTTTAGTAGCTTCTCCTAAACTGATTTCCATGAAAGTGCCTCCCGCAGCCGAATCAAAAAGATTTCTAGAAGCAGAATTCAATCCAGCATAATTTTTTTGTATAATCATCCATAAATTCAAACCATGTGTAGGGCAATTACGTATCTAATTTCATCCTCTCCCAAACTTGTGCAACATGCTCATGATCAAGTTGCTTAAAATTCATAATATCGTTTCTAAGAGAGATGATCTTAGCAGGAGGAAAATACTTAGAGATAAAAGCATCTTTGCACTTATTCCATGAATCAATACTATTTTTAGGCAAAGAAGAGAACCAAGTTTTAGCACGATCTCTAAGAGAAAATGGAAATAGCTTCAATTTAACAATATCATTATCCACATCTCTCTTCTTTTGCATATCACACAAATCAACAAAGTTGTTTAGATGGGTAACGACATCTTCACTAGGAAGGCCACAAAATTGATCTTTCATGACAAGATTCAACAGAGCAGCCTTAATTTCACAAGATTCAACATCGGTAATAGGAGTAATCGGAGTGCTAATAAAATCATTGTTGTTGGTATTGGAAAAGTCACACAATTTAGTATTGTCTTGAGCCATTGTGACAAACAGTCAATCCACCGCACAAGCAAACAAGAAGCAAGCAAAAAGAGGCGAACAGAAAAGGGCGAATAAAACGGCAAAGGTGAAGTGGGGGAGAGGAAAACGAGAGGCAAATGGCAAATAATGTAATGCGAGGGATAAAAGTTTGTGATGGGTACTTTGTATGTCTTGACTTGTGCGTAGATCCCCCCAGCAATGGCGCCAGAAATCCTTCTTGCTACCTCTTGAGCATGCGTTGGTTTTCCCTTGAAGAGGAAAGGGTGATTCAACAAAGTAGCGTAAGTATTTCTCTCAGTTTTTGAGAACCAAGGTATCAATCCAGTAGGAGACTACACGCCAATCCCTAGTACCTGCACAAACAATTAAGAATCTTGCAATCAACGTGATAAAGGGGTTGTCAATCCCTTCACGCCCATTTGCAAATGTGAGATCTGATAGAGATAATAAGATAAATATTTTTGGTATTTTTGTTGTATAGATTGAAAAGTAAAGGTTGCAAAAAAAACTACGATAAAAGTAGCTACTTGACGGGAGATTAATATGATGGAAAATAGACCCAGGGGCCATAGGTTTCACTAGTGGCTTCTCTCAAGATAGCATATTTTACGGTGGGTGAAAAAATTACTGCAGAGCAATTGATAGAAAAGCGCACAGTTATGGGAATATGTAGTCATGATCATGTACATAGGCATCACGTCTGTGACAAGTAGACCAAAATGATTCTGCATCTACTACTATTGATCCACACATCGACCACTATCCAGAAGTCATCTAGAGTATTAAGTTCATAAGAACAGAGTAATGCATTAAGCAAGATGACATGATGTAGAGGGATAAACTCAAGCAATATGATATAAACCACATCTTTTTATCCTCGATGGCAACAATACAATAAGTATCGGTTCCCTTTCTGTCACTAGGATCGAACACCGCAAGATTGAACCCAAAGCTAAGCAATTCTCCCGTTATAAGAAATATCAATCTAGTAGGCCAAACCAAACTGATAATTCGTAGAGATTTTCAAAGATATCAAATCATGCATGTAAGAATTTAGTGAAGAACCAAATATTGTTCAGAGATAATGTTGATCATAAACCCACAATTCATCGGATCTCGACAAACACACCACAAAAAGTATTACATCAAATAGATCTCCAAGAAGATCGAGGAGAACTTTGTATTGAGATTCAAAGAGCGAGAAGAAGCCATCTAGCTAATAACTATGGTCCCGAAGGTCTGTGGTAAACTGCTCACACATCATCGGAGAGGGTATGGTGTTGATGTAGAAGCCCTTCGTGATCGATTCCCCCTCCGGCGGAGCGCCGAAAAAGGCCCCAAGATGGGATCTCACGGGTACAGAAGGTTGCGGCAGTGGAAATAGGGTTTCGTGGTGCTCCTCGATGTTGTTAGGGTATATGAGTATATATAGGCGAAAGAAGTAGGTCGGTGGAGCTACGAGGGGCCCACGAGGGTGGGGGCTGCGCCTACCCCCTGGGTGCGCCCTTCTGCCTCGTGGCCGCCTCGTTGCTTCCTTGACGTCCACTCCAAGTATCCTGGATTGTGTTTGTTCCAAAAACGATCCTTGTGAAGGTTTCATTCTGTTTGGATTCCGTTTGATATTCCTTTTCTGCGAAACACTGAAATGGGCAAAAAAAATAGCAATTTGCACTGGGCCTTTGGTTAGTAGGTTAGTCCCAAAAATAATATAAAAGTGCATATTAAAGCCCTTTAAACATCCAAAACAGATAATATAATATAATTGAACAATCAAAAATTATAGATACGTTGGAGACGTATCAGTCCTTGTCATGCACTCAGTGTTTGCTCTGGAGTTGGATGGACTCAACTTATCTTCGACGCTTCCGCAGTTTAATTATTTAGTTGGCCTTCAGCCATATTTTTGTAATGATACTTTTTATGAGGATCTCGATGTAATAAGTGTGTGATTGAAACTCTGTTATATATCCTCAAGTACTGTGTGTGTCAGCATACTGATCTAGGGATGACACTTAAGCACAGAGACTTTGATTCATTGGGATCCTGGTCGCTACAAGATGGTATCAGAGCACACACTAACTGTAGGACGCGACCACTAGGAAAAGCCATAGGATGCTCTTCTCTACTAATTTTTAATCCTTCTCTATTTCTACTCTATAGATGTCAGACCCCGGGAACAAGTTTACTCAGCTTGATGACGACACCTCTTTCAGAAGACAGTTGAAGGAAGTCATGAGGTACCTGCACATCAGAATACCAAGTTTCACTGGAACCTCCACTGCAACATTACCGGAAGAGGAGTGCTGGAGGATCAAAGTTAGTGTTCCTAGGAGGACTATTGCACCAGTCACGGAACCTCTCGAGCTTGCTTTTGATGCACCAACTTGGAGCTTGGGAAAGAGTATGGCAGCGCACATCACCTTTGAATGCATTTGTGAAGTCTACAACAAGGATCTTGAAGACACCATCTACCAGATTTGTGGACGCCGAGATGAGCAATGTGAGTTGATTCGCAACAGGAATGATAAGTCCATTGCAACATTCATACAGGAGATGGACCAGCACATTCGACGCTATGAGAATCAAATGTGCACCCTCATGCTGAAGACCAAGACGGTGATGACACGAAACATCAAACTAGAAGAAGAACTCAAGACAACACACGAGGGATATGAATAGGAAATTGTTGTACTACTAGAGCAGAATGAAGAACTGAAGAAGAAGATTGGAGTACCCGAGGTGAAGCCAGAACCAGAGATGGGCATTCATTCAGAAAACTACATCTTAATCGATGACATGGATAGTGTTGAAAGCGACTATGAAGACAAAGCTGGAGCAGATATTATGGAGTCTTCTTCCGATCAAAGTTATTAGATGACCACCTTGTAACCATTAGTGTTCTTCCAAGTAGTTAGAATCGTTCGCGAGCTTTGTATTAGTAGCTTAGGATCTTTTGTGTGACCTTGTTTGAAATTGAGTGATATGATATGAATATGTTTGTCTCATGTGCATATGGATAGTAGAATCTCTCTAGACCTCATTCTATTCTATTTCTCATCCCTCTAACCCATCAGATGCCTCCGAGACGTGAGCCCGGATTCCAGTTCCCACCTGAGCTCACTTAGTTGGTCCAGCAACAAACACTTTGATGCAACTACTTATTCAGAACCAAGGCAACAACAATAATAACAACCCTCCTCTAGTTGACAACCTGCCCCGTTTCCTAAGGTTGAATCCGCCGGTGTTCTCTAATAGAACCGAGCCGATTGTTGCAGTTGAATGTCTCCGCAAGATGGGAAGAGAGCTAGAATTGTTGGATGCGCAGATGTAGAGAGATTGCGCTTTGCCACACATCAGCTTGACGGACCAGCAGCCGCTTGGTGGGAGAAATGCACTGCCACTTATCCCCTTGCTACAGTTACTTGGGATCAGTTTCAGCAAGCCTTCCGCACTGCACATGTTTCAGTTGGAGGCATGAGCCTGAAGAAGCGTGAATTTCACAACTTGCACCAAGGGAACCGTACTGTGGGGCAGTACGTGGCTTATTTCAGGCAGTTAGCTCGCTCTGCGCCAGATGACGTGGCCACATATGCCGCTAAGCAGGAGAAGTTTCTTGAGGGACTCAATGATGAATTGAGTGTGAAGTTGATGGTAGCAACTTTCAACAACTACCAGGAGCTGGTAGACAGGGCCATCATTATTGAAGGAAAGCAGCAACAGATTGATAGCCGCAAGAGGAAGTATGGATAGGGGAAGTATAACTCGGGAGCTCAGCAGAAGCCCCGCTATCCCCATACTCAGGAGGAAATAACCATCCCACTCATGGATGACATAACCACGGAGGTCATTCCCGCGATGGTCAAAATTCACACAACCATAGTGGCCCGAGAATGGCAATGGGAATGGAGGAAACAACAGTCCGAACCGTTCCACCCCATCAACACCCGCTAAGAAGGATCTGAGTCACATTACTTGT
The DNA here is from genome assembly GCA_902687465.1 of Secale cereale. Classification (NCBI taxonomy): domain Eukaryota; kingdom Viridiplantae; phylum Streptophyta; class Magnoliopsida; order Poales; family Poaceae; genus Secale; species Secale cereale. The sequence continues at coordinate 404,370,741 of LR738712.1, forward strand.
TTCAAGTGCGGGAAGACCAGATACTATGCCACCGAGTGCCCTCAAGCCAAGACTGGAAATGGCAATGGAAGCTCAGGAAAGAAGCCCAACCCGTTCACTAGAGGGCAGGTGAATCGTGTCAATGTGGAGGAGATTGACGAGCAGCCCGACGTAGTGGTTGGTAAGTTTTTGGTTAATGCAGACACTCGTGCATCTCATTCATACATATCAAGGGGTTTTGTGGAAAAGTACAATTTGTGAACCGTAGCCCTTCAGTATCCTATGTTAGTGAGTTCCCCTAGAGGAGAGTATATGGCTAGTCGAGGATGTTATCAATTGCCCTTGACTATGGGAGACATGTTTTTCCCACCGACCTCATCGTTTTGGAATCTCAGGGTTTGGATGTAATCATAGGTATGGATTGGCTATCCAAGTTTGAGGGAAACATTCATTGCGCCAGTAAATCTATTCTCCTCACCACCCCAGAAGGAAAGAGGATCAAGTATGTGTCGAGGCACACACCCTAGAGGACACAAGTGAATGCACTCTCGGGAGTTGTTCAGGAGGAAGTACCAATTGTAAAGGATAAATCCAATGTTTTCCCCGAGGAGTTACCAGGCATGCCACCGGATAGAGACATCGAGTTCTTGATTGAATTGTTGCCAGGCACTAGACCAATATCCAAGAGACCATACTGGATGCCCGCAAATGATTTGGAAGAGATTAAGAAGCAAATTAAGGAGTTAAGGGAGAAAGGTTACATTTGACCAAGTTCTTCACTTTGCGGAGCCCCAGTGCTCTTAGTTGAGAAGAAGGATGGTTCATTAAGGATGGTTGTGGATTATCATGCACTAAATGAGGTGACAATAAAGAACAAATACCCATTTCCGATGATCAATGATTTGTTTGAACGGATGCAAGGAGCCAAAGTATTCTCTAAGATCGATTTTCGATCTGGATATCATCAGTAAAAGATCCGAGAACAGGACATACCTAAGACAGCTTTTACCACGAGGTACGGGCTTTATGAGTATACGGTTATGTCATTTGGTTTGACTAACGCCCCTGCCTACGTTATGAGTATGGTGAACATGGTGTTCATGGATTTCTTGGATAAGTTTGTGGTGCTATTCATCACTACTAGGAAAAGGCCTACTAATGGCGCACTACTGGTGCGCCATTAGTATTTTTTACTAATGGCGCACCACTGGTGCGCCATTAGTATGCCTCCCAGGGGGCCATATATACCCAGGTGCTTTGGCATACTAAGGTCTCTTATTGTCCCACCATTGGATAGAGACATTGAGTTCTTGATTGAATTGTTGCCAGGCACTAGACCAATATACAAGAGACCATACTAGATGCCCGCAAATGATTTGGAAGAGATTAAGAAGCAAATTAAGGAGTTAAGGCAGAAAGGTTACATTCGACCAAGTTCTTCACTTTGCGGAGCCCCAGTGCTCTTAGTTGAGAAGAAGGATGGTTCATTAAGGATGGTTGTGGATTATCATGCACTAAATGAGGTGACAATAAAGAACAAATACCCATTTCCGATGATCAATGATTTGTTTGAACGGATGCAAGGAGCCAAAGTATTCTCTAAGATCGATTTTTGATCTGGTTATCATTAGTAAAAGATCCGAGAACAGGACATACCTAAGATAGCTTTTACCACGAGGTACGGGCTGTATGAGTATACGGTTATGTCATTTGGTTTGACTAACGCCCCTGCCTACTTTATGAGTATGGTGAACATGGTGTTCATGGATTTCTTGGATAAGTTTGTGGTGCTATTCATCACTACTAGGAAAAGGCCTACTAATGGCGCACTACTGGTGCGCCATTAGTGCCACGCCATTAGTATTTTTTACTAATGGCGCACCATTGGTGCGCCATTAGTATGCCTCCCAGGGGGCCATATATACCCAGGTGCTTTGGCATACTAACGGCGCACTACATAGAAGTGCGCCATTAGTAAAAAAAATCAAATTTTTTTTTCAATTTTTTTTCTTAATCTCAGGTCATTATGGCTTAATCTGGGGTCAATTTGCTTAATCTCAAGTCAAACCACACTCTGTGGTCAAACTTTCCGGAAGGTCACCATCCTCACACCAGCTCACTTCACAGGCACTTATTGATATATCTATCATATCAATCCTATTAAACCTTCTTGATGTCTAGGAGTTTGTTCATGTTCATGAGTATGATGAAATTTTGAAAATATATTTCAAACTTCCCGGTCATATTACGTATCATATTTTGGAAAAAAAAATCAAATTTTTTTTCAAAATTTTTTTAATTTTTTTTCTGTTACTAGTGGCGCACCTAGCAAACGGTGCGCCACTAGTAAGTTTTAAATTTTTTGATTTTTTTGCCTCTAGATCTTAAAAGCCCCGTAACATTTTTTCTATTTGGTTTTTGGAGATTTTGAAAATGTTTAACGCGGTTCCCCCAGTTAAATTTGGATGTAACTTTTCGAGTAGATGATTTTTCATATAAAAAACATTTTAATCCGAGTTCGTATGCAAAAGTTATGCCTGTTTTACTAAATTACAGAGATATTTTGCAAATAAAGTCAAAATTCATATTTGTAAATTTCCCAACAAGTAGACCACATATCACATGGGAAACTTATTTTCTTTTATTTTTTTTTACATTTCCATCATTTCCTTTTATTTATTTTAAACTGAAAAAGGCGGTCCACCAGGGGGGAGGGGTGCAGTTGGTGAAATATTGGGCCAAGTTAGTAATGGTGCACCGTGGATGTGGTGCGCCATTACTAGTGCGCCATTACTAGTTCAACTAGTAATGGCGCATCGTGGATGTGGTGCGCCATTACTAGTGCGCCAACTAGTAATGGCGCATCGTGGATGTGGTGCGCCATTACTAGTTCAACTAACTAGTAATGGCGCACCACACCCACGGTGCGCCATTACTAGTTTTGAAATAAAAATAATAAAAACAAAAACAAAATTTGAAAAAAAAATATTAATGGCGCACCGTGGATGTGGTGCGCCATTACTAGTTGAATTAGTAATGGCGCACTATCCACTGGTGCACCATTAGTAGTTTTTAAAAAAAATTGAATTTTTTTAAAAAAAAAATTAAAAAAATACTAATGGCGCACCGTGGATGTGGTGCGCCATTACTAGTTTAACTAGTAATGACGCACTATCCACTGGTGCGCCATTAGTAGTTTTGAAGAAAAAATGAAAAAAAAATTGTTACTAATGGCACATCGTGGGTGTGGTGCGCCATTAGTATTTGGACACTAATGGCGCACCGACACATGGTGCGCCATTAGTATATAGTAATGGCGCACCACATGTCTGGTGCACCATTAGTAACAATTCTATCTATAGCCCTTTTCCTAGTAGTTCATTGATGACATATTGGTTTACTCCAAGAATGAAGAAGAACAGAAGGAACAATTGCGTTTAGTTCTCGAGAAGCTGAGGGAACATCGGTTATATGCGAAGTTCAGCAAATGTGAGTTTTGGTTGAAGGAAGTCGGATTCCTTGGACATGTTATATCAGGAGATGGTATAGCAGTAGACCCCTCCAATGTAGAGGCCTTCACCGAGTGGAAAGCACCCACCTTAGTTCGAGAGATTCACAATTTTCTTGGACTCGCAGGATACTATCGGAGGTTCATTGAGAATTTCTTCAAGATTGCAAAACCCATGACAGAGTTGTTGAAGAAGGAAAGTAAGTATAATTGGACCGAAGAATGTGAGGCTAGTTTTCAGGAGCTGAAGAAACGTTTGGTTACATCCCCAGTGCTGATTATCCCAAATATACGCAAGGATTTTCAAGTGTATTGCGACGCTTCTCGTCAAGGACTTGGAGGCGTTCTCATGCAAGAAGGAAGAGTTGTTTCATATGCCTCACGTTAGTTTCGACCACATGAGTTGAATTATGCCATGCATGATTTGGATTTAGCAGTCGTAGTGCACGCACTCAAGTCCTGGAGGCACTTTCTTATTGGAAACCGTTGTGATGTTTACACGGATCATAAGAGTTTGAAGTACATCTTCACACAGAAGGAGTTAAATCTCAGGCAAAGAAGATGGCTGGAGCTCATAAAGGATTATGACATGTGATTGCATTATCACCCAGGGAAAACCAATTTCATGGCAGATGCTTTGGGTTGCAAGAGTTATGTTAACACTATCATAACCGGAGGTTTACCCCAGGAGTTAGCAGATGATCTCAGGGATTTATAGCTAGAGATAGTCCCTAGAGGCTATGTTGCCACATTGGACATTGATGACCCACAAGTATAGGGGATCTATTGTAGTCCTTTTGATAAGTAAGTGTGTCAAACCCAACGAGGAGCAAAAGGAAATGATAGGCAGTTTTCAGTAAGGTATTCTCTGCAAGCACTGAAATTATGGGTAACAAATAGTTTTGTGATAAGGTAATTTGTAACGAGTGACAAGTAATCAAAGTAAATAAGGTGCAGCAATATGGCCTAATCCTTTTTGTAGCAAAGGACAAGCCTGGAAAAACTCTTATATAAAGGAAAGCGCTCCCGAGGACACATGGGAATTATCGTCAAGCTAGTTTTCATCACGCTCGTATGATTCACGTTCGTTACTTTGATAATTTGGTATGTGGGTGGACCGGTGCTTGGGTACTGCCCTTCCTTGGACAAGCATCCCACTTATGATTAACCTCTATTGCAAGCATCCGCAACTACAAAAGAAGTATTAAGGTAAACTTAACCATAGCATGAAATAGATGGAACCAAATCAGCCCCTTACGAAGCAACGCATAAACTAGGGTTTAAGCTTCTGTCACTCTAGCAACCCATCATCTACTTATTACTTCCCAATGCCTTCCTCTAGGCCCAAACAATGGTGAAGTGTCATGTAGTCGATGTTCACATAGCACCATTAGAGGAAAGACAACATACATCTCATAAAAATATCGAACGGATACCAAATTCACATGACTACTTATAGCAAGACTTCTCCCATGTCCTCAGGAACAAACGTAACTACTCATAAATCATATTCATGTTCATAATCAAAGAGGTATTAATATGCATAAAGGATCTGAGCATATAATCTTCCATCGAATAAACCAACTAGCATCAACTACAAGGAGTAATCAACACTACTAGCATCCCACAGGTACCAATCTGATGTTTTGAGACAAAGATTGGATACAAGAGATGAACTAGGGTTTGAGAGGAGATGATGCTGGTGAAGATGTTGATGGAGATTTACCCCCTCCCGATGAGAGGATCAATGGCGATGACGACGGTGACGATTTCCCCCTCTCGGAGGGATGTTTCCCCGGTAGAACAGCTCCGCCGGAGCCCTAGATTAGTTCCGCCAAGGTTCCACCTCGAGACGGCGGCGCTTCATCCCGAAAGCTTCCTTCTGATTTTTCCAAGGCAGAAGACACCTTATACCAGAAGATGGGCATCGGCGGGCTGCCAGGTGGCCCATGAGGCAGGGAGGCGCGCCCAGGGGGTAGGGCGCTCCCCCACCCTCGTGGAAGGTGGGTGGCCCCCCTCTGGTGCTTTCTTTTCCCAATATTTTTAATACATTCCAAAACTGACTTTTATGGAGTTTCAGGACTTTTTGAGTTGTGCAGAATAGGTCTCTAATATTTGCTCCTTTTCCAGCCCAGAATTCCTGCTGCCAGCATTCTCCCTCTTCATGTAAACCTTGTAAAATAAGAGAGAAAAGGCATAAGTATTGTGACATAATGTGTAATAGCAGCCCATAATGCAATAAATATCAATATAAAAGCATGATGCAAAATGGACATATCAACTCCCCCAAGCTTAGACCTTGCTTGTCCTCAAGCGGAAGCCGATATTAAAAAATATGTCCACATGTTTAAAGATAGAGGTGTCGATAAAATAAAATACAGACAAGAGGGCATCATGATCATTCTTATAACAACAACATATATATTGTCAAATGATTTCTTATACTAAAGTAACAATATATTCACAATGTCAAGTATGAATCAGAAACCTCATTGAAAACTAACAAACTATGATCTCGGTCATTGAAGCAATTGTAATTTATCATAACATCGGAAAGAGTCAATGTAAGGGCTTTTCAGCAAGTCCACATACTCAAATATCATTTAGTCTTTCACAATTGCTAACACTCACGCAATACTTATGGGTATGGGGTTTTAATCGGACACAGAGAAAGATAGGGGCTTATAGTATTGCCTCCCAACATTAGCTCAAGGGTAACATCAACAATAATAGTTTATGATAACTTACATCCAATTGTGTATATATATGTAAGGATCTTTCCAACACAATGTGCTTGCCAAAGGATAGAATGTAAAAAGGAAAGGTGATGATCACCATGACTCTTGTATAAGTCATAAGACAAAAATAAAAGATAGGCCCTTCGCAGAGGGAAGCAGAGGTTGTCATGTGCTTTTATGGTTAGATGCACAAAATCTTAATGCAAAAGAACGTCACTTTATATTGCCACCTGTGATAGGGACCTTTATTCTGCAGTATGTCGCTTTTATTGCTTCCATATCACAAGATCGTATAAAGCTTATTTTCCCCACACTAATAGATCATACATATTTAGAGAGCAATTTTTATTGCTTGCAACAATGACAACTTACTTGAAGGATCTTACTCAATCCATAGGTAGATATGGTGGACTCTCATGGCAAAACTGGGTTCAAGGATGTTTGGAAGCACAAGTAGTATCTCTACTTGGTGCAAGGAGTTTGACTAGCATGAGGGGGAAAGGCATGCTCAACATGTTGGATGATCCATGACAATATACTTTATTTCGGATATAAGAAAAAATAACCCATTACGTTGTCTTCCTTGTCCAACATCAACTTTTTAGCATGTCATATTTTAATGGGTGCTCACAATCACAGAAGATGTACAAGATAGTATATATATGTGAAAACCTCTCTTTCTTTATTACTTCCTATTAATTGCAACGATGACCAAAACTATTTTTGTAAACTCTCAACAACTTTTATTCATCATACTCTTTATATGTGAAGTCATTACTTTCCATAAGATCAATATGGTCTCTTTATTTCTTTTTATACTTTATTTTATTCCCTCATGATCATAGTGAGATAATCAAGCCCTTGACTCAAAACTAATCTTTATTATATATATATAGCTCACGGACTTGATTACATAAATAAGGATCATAAAGCAAAGATCACAACTAGATTACGCTAAACTTTATTCTACTAGATCAAGATATAACCAAAAGGATAGAGCTAAGAAAAATGGTAAAGATAGTAGTGTGATGGCGATACGATACTGGGGCACCTCCCCCAAGCTTGGAAGTTGCCAAGGGGAGTGCCCATAACCAGGTGTTTATGTCTCTTTCTTCGGAGGTTGTGATGATGGAGTTGTTGATGATGTAGGCTTGTCGTCCATCTTCCAAGGCATAGGCTCACCGTCGTAGAAGGATGATCGAGTCTCTGAGATCCTCAGATCTGCAACCAAACTCATCTTCTTGAATCTATATTCGTACTCACAATTTTGGTTTTGCAGGTCATAGATCTGGGCTTAGAGGTGCTCGATTTTCTCGTGAAGCTTGAAGATGGCTTCCCCAATGTTCTGGGCATCCAGCTTGTGGTTGTTGGTGAACTCCGGGATCATCATGTGGTTGCCATTGAGTCCTTGTTCCACCATCCCCTGGCACTTGAAAACATTTTGCTCCATTGCTTTGAGTCTTGTCTCCACGCTTCCGGTCCTCCTTGGTCCCTCTACATCGCGGATGTGCAGCACCCCCTCACGCATCTCAATGGTTTGAGGGTGTTGCACCACCTCCGTGAGGTAGGGGTTGATGACCTTCTCGAAAAACTTGTCCTTGGGGGCGCTTGAAGACGTCATGGTGATCTAGATCTGTCAGAAAAACAGCTCGAAACAAAAGCAGAGGATTTTGTCGTGGTACTGTGGTCAAAACCTTAGGGGGATTATATAATGAATTTTTACTGACCAAAAGAAGTATCGTGCAAGAAAACGGAGTCCGGAGGGCACACGAGGTGCCCACGAGGCAGGGGCGCTCCCAGGGGGTAGGGCGCGCCCTCCACCCTCGTGGATGCCTCGTGTCCCTTTCAGACTATTTCTTATTTTCCTATTTTCTTAAATATTCCAAAACAGAGAAAAAATCCTATTAGAATTGTTTTGGAGTCGGTTTACTTACCGTACCACATACCTCTTTCTTTTCGGAGTCTGAAACGTTCTGGAAGGTGTCCCTTATGTATTCCTCCGGGGTTACGGTTTCAATGACATTAGTTTCAACATTTATGGGATTACCTGAGATATAATGTTTGATTCTTTGACCGTTCACCACCTTTGGATTTGTGCCTTCGAAGTTATTGATTTTTATGGCACCGGAACGATAGACCTCCTCGATAACATAAGGGCCTCCCCATTTAGAGAGAAGTTTTCCTGCAAGAAATCTTAAACGGGAGTTGTATAGCAAAACATAGTCACCTACATTAAACTCACATTTTTGTATCCTTTTGTCATGCCATCTTTTAACTTTTTCTTTAAACAGTTTGGCATTTTCATAGGCCTGGGTTCTCCACTCATCAAGTGAGCTAATGTCAAATAGTCTCTTATCACCAGCAAGTTTGAAATCATAATTGAGCCCTTTAATGGCCCAATATGCCTTATGTTCTAGTTCTAGAGGTAAGTGACATGCTTTTCCATAAACCATTTTATACGGAGACATACCCATAGGATTTTTATATGCAGTTCTATAAGCGCATAATGCATCATCAAGTTTCTTGGACCAATTCTTTCTAGATCTATTAACAGTCTTTTGCAAAATTAATTTCAGCTCTCTGTTACCCAGTTCTACTTGACCACTGGACTGTGGGTGGTATGGGGATGCAATTCTATGATTAACATCATACTTAGCAATCATTTTACGAAAAGCACCATGAATAAAATGTGAACCACCATCATTCATCAAGTATCTAGGAACTCCAAACCTTGGAAAAATAACTTCTTTAAGCATCTTAATAGAGGTGTTATGATCAGCACTACTAGTTGGAATAGCTTCTACCCACTTAGTAACATAATCAACAGCAACTAAAATATGTGTATACCCATTAGAGGAAGGAAACGGTCCCATATAATCAAAGCCCCAAACATCAAATGATTCAATAACAAGTGAATAGTTCATAGACATTTCTTGACGTCTACTAATATTACCAATTCTTTGACATTCATCACAAGACAAGACAAACTTACGGGCATCTTCGAAAAGAGTATGCCAATAAAAATCAGATTGCAATACCTTATGTGCAGTTCTATCTCCAGCGTGGTGTCCTCCATATGCCTCGGAGTGACACTTGCGTAGGATCTGATCCTATTCATGCTCAGGTACCCAACGTCTAATAACCCCATCTACTCCTTCTTTATAAAGGTGTGGGTCATCCCAGAAGTAATGTCTTAAAGCATAGAAAAACTATTTCTTTTGTTGGTATGTGAAACTAGGTGGTATAAATTTAGCAACAATGCAATTAGAATAATCAACATACCATGGAGCAGTACGAGAAGTATTTATGACAACCAATTGTTCCTCAGGAAAGCTATCATCAATAGGTAGTGGGTCATCAAGAATATTTTCTACCTTAGATAAGTTGTCTGCAACGGGGTTCTCAGCTCCCTTTCTATAAATAATATGCAAATCATATTCTTGTAGTAGGAGAACCCATCTAATAAATCTAGGTTTAGCATCTTTCTCTTCCATAAGATATTTAATAGCAGCATGATCAGTGTGAATAGTTACTTTAAAATCAACAATATAAGGTCTGAACTTATCACAAGCAATACAACTGCTAAAAATTCCTTTTCGGTAGTAGCCTAATTTCTTTGGGCACTGTCTAAAGTTTTACTAGCATATTGGATAACATTAATTTCTTATCAACTCTTTGTCCTAGAATAGCACCTACAGCATAATCACTAGCATCACACATAATTTCAAAGGGTAAATTCCAATCAGGTGGCTGGGCAATAGGTGCAGAGATCAAGGATTTCTTAAGTATTTCAAATGATTCTACACAATCATCATCAAAGACAAAATGAACATCTTTTTGTAAAAGGTTAGTCAGAGGCCTAGAAATCTTTGAGAAGTCTTTAATGAACCTCCTATAAAAACCGGCATGACCAAGGAAACTTCTTATACCTTTAATGTCCTTAGGACATGACATCTTTTCAATAGCATCAACTTTAGCTTTATCAACTTCAATACCTCTTTAAAAAATTTATGCCTCAATACAATACCTTCATTAATCATAAAGTGGCACTTCTCCCAATTCAAGACAAGATTAGTTTCTTCAAATCTCTGCAAAACCCGATCAAAGTTACTCAAGCAGTCATCAAAAGAAGTTCCATAAACGGAAAAATCATCCATGAAAACCTCAACAATCTTTTCACAAAAATCAGAGAATATAGCCATCATGAATCTTTGAAAGGTAGCAGGTGCATTACATAAGCCAAAAGGCATACGTCTATAAGCAAAGGTACCGAAATGGCAAGTAAAAGTGGTATATTCTTGATCCTCTTTTGACACAGGTATTTGAGAGAAACCAGAATAGCCATCGAGAAAGCAAAAATGTGTATGTTTGGATAATCTTTCTAGCATTTGATCAATAAAAGGTAAGGGGTAATGGTCCTTTTTAGTAGCTTTATTTAATTTGCGGAAATCAATTACCATTCTATAACCTATAAAAATTCTTTGCGGGATCAATTCGTCTTTATCATTAGGAACAACAGTAATACCTCCCTTCTCAGGGACACAATTGGAAGGACTTACCCACTGACTATCTGCAACTGGATAAATTATACCTGCCTCTAGAAGCTTTAGTATTTCTTTCCTTACCACTTCTTTCATCCTAGGATTTAACCTTCGTTGGTGATCAACAACCGGTTTAGCATCTTTGTCCAATTTTATTTTGTGCTCGCATAGAGTGGGACTAATGCCCTTAAGATCATCAAGAGTATATCCAATGGCAGCACGTTGCTTCTTCAGAGTTTTCAACAATCTCTCTTCTTCTTGCTCTGAAAGGTTAGCACTAATAATAATAGGATATATCTTCTTTTCATCAAGATAAGCATACTTATCAGGTAAGGGTTTGAGGAGGATCTCGTAGGATTTCAACAGGCAAGTTGTGTTTCAAAAAAGGTCCCTGTTTAAAGAATATTTCATCAATTGCCCTTCTCTCATTCATAAACATATCATTTTCATGGTCTAGCAAATATTGTTCTACAGGATCGTTAGGAGGCACGACAAGAGAAGCAAGACCAATAATTTCATCTTTACTGGGCAATTCTTTATCATGGGGTTGTCTACAAAATTTAGCAAAGTTAAAATCATGAGACATATCCCCTAAACCAAAAATAACAATATCCTTTTCGCAGTCTATCCTAGCATTAACAGTATTCAAGAAGGGTCTACCAAATATAATGGGACAAAAGTCATCTTGTGGGGAACCAAGAACAAGAAAATTAGTAGGGTATTTAACTTTCCCACACAAGACTTCAACATTTCTAACAATCCCAACTGGTTAAATAGTATCTCTATTGGCAAGCTTAATTGTAACATCAATACCTTCTAGCTCAGCAGGTGCAATATCGTGCATAATTTCTTCGTATAAGGAATGAGGTATTGTACTCGCACTATGTCGGGGAAACTGATCGCCCATGAACTCCTATGGGACCGGAGCCCCTTTTCGGTACGGCAAGGGGGCGGAGGATGCACGAAGAGCGGATCGAGACGTGCACGCGAGCAGTTTACCCAGGTTCGGGCCGCGCGGAGGCTTAAAACCCTACTCCTGCCTTGGTTTGTATTGTGTTCTTGGCTCGGGAGCGAGAAGAACTACAGTGTTGATCGCTAGCAGCACCGAGCGTGAGAGTGATCAATGATCGGAACCTCCTCTACGTTGCGCATGGGCCTCCTTTTATAGGTCAAAGGGGTCACCGACAGGTGGCAACGCAGTCGAGGGTAAAAACGTAAAAGTGGTGGTAGCCAGGGTGACCTTCGGGAAGTAGTTCCGTCTCTGGTGCGCCGCATGGCGATGCACCCACCGCACCAGGCCGCCTCTCCCCTGAGGGCGGTGCCGAGCTTCAAATAAAAGAGTCCCCCCCATAGCTTGAGTGTGGGGAGCACCCTAAGGTATCCCTCGCAGAGGACGACGAAAGCGGCGAGCAGCACCACCGTGTTCGGTGTAAGGTGGTGGGGCTACACGCCGTGGAAATCAAGAAACGAGGGGAAGAACCTGCTCGCCGGAAGACCAAATCCGCGAAGAAAGTGCGAGCGAAAGACGACGCGCTCACCAAGCCGCGGCGCCGGCTTGAGCTCGGTCGCCGGCGCGAGGCGCACTCCGACATGCCCGGCGGGGGGTAGCCATCGTAACCAGCGGAGGAACTCAATGTGGTCCTCATGGATCTCGCTACCATCTCATTAACTGGAGCGGTGAACCGGCGCCTCAGCGTCCATGGCTCGAAGCAAGCACGAGCTCCGACGGAAGCAATAGGTGCGACGGTTGCAAGTGCGCGAAGAGAAGCGAGGAAGAAGAAGGAGATGGAGGGTGCGCGTGCGTTACGCCCGGCCCCTCCCGTGCCTACTTATAGTCCCGGGGCGACGAGGCCGAGGGGACGGGGCATGGGATTAACTATGCCACGCCTCACACGACCCGCGCTTATTGCGCCAAAACCGCGCGCATTTAATGCGTGTGGGAAGGGCAATCGACCACCTCGGCCACAGAAGATCCGTGCACGCGCCAAGGCCTTGTAGTGGTGGGCCCAAGCCTGCCGCTACGTCCCATCGCGCGCGTGGGTTGGCAGGCCGACTCCGTATAATGATGCCGCGTGGCGTGCTACCAACGGGCGGCAGGCCCGTCCCGCGGCCTGCCGGCCTTGCGGCACCTTCCCTCCGAAGATTCAAAGCCAGCCACCAGCTGCTAATAGCCGTCCAGTCCAGAAGATGGACCGGAAAAAATATCAATCATCATACAGAGAGGGAAGCTGTTGAAACCCCGCAGTCCCGCTCACGACCGTAGAGCTCCACCAACTTCGGGGATTACTATCGGAGATATTGACCACGGGTGTCTTCATCGACCACCCATGGCCTTTCAAGACAAAAAAGCCGCATGCCATCCTTCGGCTGCCTGCACATCAGGCCGTCTCCTAGGGCCACCGGGCCTAGGAGCCGGCTGCCGGCAAAACACTAACAGGCGGCTGCCTAGTGACCTACATCTGGCAGATGGCCCCGTGCCTCCCCCTCGGGGTGCGCGTTGGAGATCTGCGACAAGACTAAAGCATGGCTACAGTTAAGCCTACCCCCTAGAATCCAAAGTAGCGTGGCTATCGTGTAGGTGTACCTCGTGGACACTACCTGATCGACGCATTACTGGGAACAAGGACAACCCGCGTGGAGCCAGGAGGATCTTGCCATACGACGGCATGCATGCTCCATGGGAGGTTAGGCGCTATTCTGTCAAGTGATTTTTCCTCTTACGTTATTTCATACCCAACTGTTCTTGGACTTGTCTCAAATCATCGATTGGTGTATTGCAGGTCTTCATGAACATGTATTCCATGCCGAATGGAGAGCGGTAGCTGGAGGATGTTGGGAGTGAGGATGGGAATGCCAACGTTGACTATGAGGAAGAAGACGACTCGGACAGCTCTGAATCGGACAGCAGTGACGAGGTCGCCACGCCGCCCCGCACTAAGAGGCGCTCCAAGCAGATGCAAGATCCTGCGGATTGCCAAGGCAAGGTGGTGGCGTCGAGTGCCAAGACCTCGAAGCGCAGTGGGACGTCCACCCCGGAACCAACTGAGAAAACTGCGAAGCAAGCCAGAGTCGCCGCCGCCAAGCCTCAGAAGGCCCTGCCTAATATCAAAGTGGATGTTCCCATTACCTCAGGGTGAGTATCTTTCCTTTTATCTGCTTGTTGTTTGACGCAAATTCTTGGCTCTCTTCTGACCGAGTGAGATTTTGCATTTTCAGGGCCGCCACTTCAGCCATGTCCCACGTGGAGATCGATGTGGAACAAGGCGATGCAGAAACTTCCCACATCATCACTTCACGAGAAGGTAAACTTGATACGAGCGAATTTTCCTTTTGATAACCGATTTGATTGGTCGACTGATATCTCGTTTGACGAAACCACAGGGCCAGCAGAGATTATCCAGCTTCTAGATGATCATGATGATTATGAAGCCCAAAGGAGCACAGGGAGGAGGGGGACGCCTTTGAGCAGGAGGGCGTCTTCTAGTTGCATGCCTCGCTCGTCTGCTGAGCATGTTCTTCAGGACCTTGGAGGCTCGTCCTGAGCAGCAGTTTCCTTTGCTAATCCTCTGGCGACTGACTAGTCGCCCACGCCGACTGATCATGCTTCACGCGTGTCAGGGCAGCCATCAGATCTGAGTGTATCAATGGTGCCGCCGGCTCCGACTCCTCCATCAGTTCCAACTCCATCGTTCGCTCCGCCTCAATTCGCATTGTACCATGTCCCTGAGGACTAGGTATGTGCGGCCAAGCAAGGGATGATCTAGGCTGGATTGATGGTGGACCGAACGAAGGTGGCGTATGAAGCTGTCAGAGGTGCCTATGATGCCAGCTACTCTCTTCAAGCTAAAGTCCGAGTAAGTGGGATTGTAAGTGGGATTGTAAGCGATGATTTAGCTCCTCCCTTCGCCTATGATCCTGGACTTCATTGTAATTGTACCTTTCCCTCCGAGGACTGAATGCTGACTGGATGGTCTCGGCAAGGATGGATCTGTTGTGAATCCGGTTGCCCGACTGGGATACGGCAGAATTCTGCTCACCAGCCGCCCTGAGCAATGTGTGAATCTGCACCAATCCTTTTGCCTGCCTGTGATTGAATCTGCTATACGAGCAGCTGCCACAACATTTTGGATCGGTGTGTGATATAGCTGACATTCATCGCGAGATCCAGTCGGAAACAATTGTCGCTGTCGTCTACTGAACCTTGGAATCCGCGTGCGGGCGCGGTCGTCGAGTGCTCACTGGAGATTCTCCAGCCGAGTCCGTTCTGCCAGAGTGGCTAGACGCACAGACTCCAGGGCTTGTGCCTCGGCCGTATTCCCCACGATGGGGGATCGAAGGGCTTGCTCGTCTCTCAGCCATGCAGCTTCCCTTTGTTTGGTAGTGTGGGGCTACGGATGATAGGCACCATCGTCGTGTGAGGGACCGCCGTCATCCTCGCTACAGCGGGAAAATCCT
>LR738712.1:404392451-404485676 GCA_902687465.1 Secale cereale
GCACCCCCGCCGCCTCCCTCTCCACGCCATCGAGCACCGAAGCAGGCCGGAGAAGTTCAGCACGAGCGTCTACGCCATTCCGTCGGATACGTCGACGAACCGGACCGGAGCCGAGCCGAGGAGCATCGCGAACCCGCCACTGAGCCCTTCTTCCACCTTGGATTCCGCCGCCTCTCCTTCAAGTCCGGCCGGCCTGCTGCTCCTAATCCACCGCCGGGCCTTTGTGTGCTCCGCGGTGAGCTCCCCTCGTGTCCCCTCTTCTGTTTCCCCTTGTCCTGAGCGCTGTAGACCCCTCGCGCACCCGCTCGCCTGTGCATACCGCCCGCGCTGGCCGCGTCCACCCTGCCGCTCCCGCGGCGCTCCTCGCGGACCAGCGCCATGGCCGGCCGGCCTCTGCCATGCTCATGCGCATGTGCAACATTTGGCTACTCCTGTCAAGTTTTGGTTTGCACAGTCAACACAGTTTACATCAACTTTACATAGTCCACACATCTGGCTACTCCTATCAGGTTTCTATCGACATTTTTGTTTGCAAATTGTACTCCTGTCAAGTTTCAGTTTACACAATACTCCATTCAGTTTAAATTTTGGTACAGTAAATTTAGTTTACACTGTGCCACATTCGGTTTAAATTCAGTTTACACGGTGATTTTGCATCCTTTGCGTGATCATCTGCATCTTCATTTGCAGCAGTGCGACAATGAGTTTAAATCCAGTTTACACAGTGCAACATTCAGTTTAATTAAACTCGTGGGCTTTTGACCAGGCCAGGAAATTCTTGTTGTTGGGCATACGGGGCCCAATAACATGATGATGGTATAAATAAAAACACGAACAGAGAGAAACCCTAAGCAGCCACCCACCATTGCTTGTACTAGTTTGTCAAGAATATAGGTCTGTATAGCACAGAGAGCACCACAATTTAAACACCTCAATCTGTTAGTATTTGTCTGCATTTTCTCACATTCTTCTTGTATCTGATCCAGTATTGCTTGTAGTGGTTTGTCCAAAATGTTGAATGATACTGCTTGGAGATGCATATATTGTTTCACCTCTTCACATGCCAAGGTATTTTCCATGTTGTGATGGAGGCCTTTTTTTTAACACTGGGCTTTACCACCTGTTGTTTGTCTTGTAAATAGCATTGGACAGAGATTTAAGCAATTGACACATTGCCTTCTCCACCTGGGATAATGATTTTGCCTTGTCCACCCGAGAGGACCTTGAGTTTGCTGGAATGTCGATTAACTTCCGTTCCGGCAAATTCGGGTACTCCATATGTCCTATTTTCAGCAAAGGTCATGCTGAAATTTTCCATGAATTTTAGCATGACTTTGCTAAAAATAGGACATATGGGGTACTTGTGACTAATGCATGGGTCAGGGTATCTTAGTACTTAGTTAAGTAGGATCAACTGCCCCTTTATTCTTGCTGCATTAAACCATAGGCGGCAATAGAGCCAAGTGATTAGGCCCAACTTAGAATTCTCCTTCCCAGCTTAACTTTTAGGATGCCTCGGTGTCGACAAACCATAAATTATAAAACCTTGGCTTTTAGGGTGCCTCGGTGTCGATAAAAACCAAAATGATGAAATCTTAGGCTTTTAGGGTGCCTCGGCATCGAAAAACCCTAAATGATAAAAGATTAGCTTTTAGGATGCCTCAGTGTTGACAAATCCTAAATGATGAGACCATGATCTTGTTCCTTGACAATAACCAACTTTTTGATCAAACTTTTTCCTATTTAGAGAGAAACATGGCCCACAACGATGAGGCCGGGGGTTCAGGCGGCAAGGCATTCTGGGAGCTGTCCCTGGAGATGGAGGAACAACCTCACTTGTATGAGGACGCCGCGAAAGACACTGATCCTGACACCACTGATGGTGCCGCCGAGGATGACCCCACTGATGGTGCCATCGGGGATGACACCACTGATGGTGCCGCCGAGGATGCCACCACTAATGATGGCAGCCAACCGAAGAGGCAACGGAAGGACCGACGCCCGACCGTGCTCCGCACCGTCAAGGAGGAATTTACTGAAGTGGACTCCGACGGGAATCCAACTGTCGGGGAAACTGATCGCCCACGAACACCTATGGGACCGGAGCCCCTTTTCGGTACGACAAGGGAGCGGAGGGAGCACGAAGAGCGGATCAGGGCGCACACGCGAGCAGTTTACCCAGGTTCGGGCCGCACGGATGCGTAAAACCCTAATCCTGCCTTGGTTTTGTTATTGAGTTCTTGGCTCGGGAGCAAGAAGATCTACAGTATCGGCTACACCGAGCGTGGGAGTGATCGAGAGTTCGGAACCCCCTCTACGTTGTGCATGGGTCTCCTTTTATAGGTCAAAGGGGTCACCGACAGGTGGCAACGTAGTTGAGGGTAAAAGCGTAAAAGTGGTGGTAGTTGTAACCGTGCATGTACAGTGGTCTATACCTAACCCTGACGGTGGGGGACAAGGGCATTGAATGCCCGTCGCCGTCGCCCCCAAACAGTGTAAAAAGCGTCCGTCCGGGTGTCTCCATTCGCCACGACGGAGGTCTTGTCATCGTGGCTTGCCACCGTGTACCCCAGGCTGCACAGCCATCTGCCACGTGCCCCTGGAAGGGCCCCAGTGCGACGCGTGGCCAGATGAGCTGGAGCGCAGGCACACAGCGCAAGCTTGCCGCGGCAAGCACCTTGCCGCGGTCGCTACCTTGCCGCGCCCGGAAGCTTGTCGCTCCCCGGGCCTTGCCGGGGCGCGCGATGCGCCACGGCAAGTCTTCTGAAATGCTGTTCTTCGGTCTTCCTGGCAAGCTCCTCTTGCCATGATATTGCGCTAGAGGGGTGGTCTTGAGCCTGGAGCGGCCTTCCCGGCAAGCTCCTCTTGCCGGGGTCTTGTTTCTTAACTTGAATACTTTGTTCTTGAATGGCTCAAAAGGGACTAGAGTGGGCCTTGGCGAGTGCGTGGTGAGCCCTGCCACGGGACGCTGCTACTGCCCGTGCACAAGTCGGGATACTAAGGCACCCCTACTTTAGTACACCGACAGGAGCCCCCGGGCCTGGGCCACACACGGTGCCGAGCGCTGTTGGGCCAGGCCCAAAACAGTGCACGGGCACACGCGGCCCACGGCGCGCCGTATCCCACTCCGTATCCACCGCATCCCTCCCTAACGGCACGCGTCGATTGCGGCGTCGTGGGAGAGATCGTGGCCTGTTTCTTTAATGGGAAAATGCAGAACGTCCCCCGCTCCCCCATAAAAGCAGAGGAAACAGGGGCAGTTTCCCCCATTGCTTCATTGCGTCTTCAACCTCCAGAAACCCCCGCCGCTCTTCTCCTCCTCAAAGGTCGAAAAAGAGCCGAGCTCCACCCCTCTTCCGCCGCCGCCGGCCTCCCCAGCGCCGCCGACCCCACTCGCCGTCCCCGCCATGGCCCCGAAGAGCGACAAGGCGAAAAACGCGAAGTCCGAGCGGGCGGCGAAGCTAGCAGCAATGCGGAAGAAGATGGTGGTCTTCCCGCCGAGGCTTGGCGCGAGGGAGCTGAGGGACAAGTATTACTTGTTCTGGTCGAGGGAGACGAAGGCTCCCCCGCTCACCAGGGTCCTCCCCGCTGCAGCCTGCGACATGTTCCCGGGAGGTTACCCTTATTTTGCTCTATTCTTCCATTGCGGCCTCTGCCCTCCGTACTCTGAGTTCTTCTGCGACGTTATGAACACGTATGGATTCCACCTTCTAGATTTCACCCCAAACGCAGTCTTAACCTTGGCCGTTTTTGCACATCTGTGCGAAAACTTTGTCGGAGTCGCCCCCAACGTAGCTCTCTTCCACCATTTCTTCACACCTAGAGTAGAGTCTGGATCCCCTCTGTCTGGCGGCATCTCTTGGATCTTTAGGCTCAACAAGAAAGAGGCGTACTTGATTGGAGAGCTCCGCGGCAAGTGAGAGGAGTGGAGGGCCGATTGGTGCTTGGTTATGGAAGATGAACCTGAGCAATTTACCTCCCTGCGTCGAGCTGCAACAGTGCACGGCAAGGATTGGAGTGACCTGGCCCCGGAGGACGAGAAGCTGAAGGTTGCCCTCACTAGGATCCTCCGCCTCCGGCAAGCCAATCTTACCGTAGGTGAGGTCGGGGCAGATTTCCTTCGCCGGCGCATCGCCCCCTTGCAGGAGAGGAAGCGGTCTGCTTGGGAATTCGGCAACGCGGCTGACTGCATCAGGCTACACCCCGGCCTCAACTACAACTTTACTGTCCTGGAGCTCAAGGGGATGGTCCGGGAGTTATTCAAACATGACCCCAAGCACCCGGAGTGGTTTACCCCATCGCAGGGAGTAGTTCCATTGTGTAACAACTCTTCCCTTAGTGCCATCCGCGCGGCAATGCCGCTGTGCGACTCCCACGGGGTTGATCCCACTTGGCTGGTGCCTTCCGACGAGACTGCACAAACTTTCTTCGACAAATTGGTTGAGCTGCCGATCAATCTTGATGAGAAGAAGGGTCTCACCCGCGACACCATCGACCGGGATTTGGCGTATATCGCCACCAGGATGGAGGAGGCAGCCGCAGCTGAGGCCGCGGGCGAGTTCGGGTACTCCTTGGACGAGGCGGACGCAGCGGACGCGGTGAGCCGGGCCGAGGAGGAGGAGATCCTCAAACTGCTGAGGCCTGCCGGGCAGCCTGCCGGGACGAGCGAGGCTGCCGGGCAGGGCACAGAGTCAAGTGAGCCCGCCGAGGAGGACGCCGAATCGGGCGACGACTCGGGCGACCCTTCAGAAGACTCAGGCGGGTCTTTGGGCCTTGATGACGCCTCCTCATCCTCGGAGAATTCTCCGCCACCGCCAAGTCCTCCGCCACAGCCAAAGAAGTGCCTCCGCAAGACCACTGACACGGCAAGGCAGCCGGCGCCCCGACAGTAGCCGCAGCGTCGCTCGACGCGTGCCACCACGACGAGCAAGGCCGTCAAGGAGGCGCCCCGCGCCTCAGCGGCAGGCGGAGGGGGATCTTCCCGAACCGGTTCCGGCGTTCCTTCTGCCCCTCGATCTTCGGCGACGACCGGAGCGGGGTCTTCTCAGCCCACGGCTCCGGAGCCCGCCAAGCGCCCAAGGGAGCCTACCCCTCCAGCTCCTCGCGCCGAGACGCGCGAGGCGGACTTCGACTTCTCCGTCCTCAGCTCCGACGAGGAGGAGGAAGAGTAAGCACTTGCAACTCTTATTTTTCTTTTGATTTTTTTGTTGCTCTTGTCTTGAATTCTCTTTGCCTGACTCTGATCTTGACGTTTGCCCTTCAGGACCTTGGCGCAGAGGGTGGCGAAGAGGGCCAATATCCCGGTGGTCGACCTCGAGGACGATCCCGTCGCAGCGGTAGGGGATGCGCCGGCGACGAGCTTGCCGGACCAGCCAGCTGCCCCGTAGGGCAGCCCCCAGCGTAAGTCCTTTGTTTACTTTTTCGCTTGTTGGACGCGCTTGAGCTTCTTATCCTTGTTAATGTCTTGTTTGCTCGTTGACTTGTGCAGAAGTTGAGCCGCAGCCTCAAGAGCGTCAAGAGACTGGTCCCGACGAGCCGCTCGTCCCACCCTCCCCGCCAAGGAGGAGCTCCCTGGTGAGGGAGAGTGCTCCGCCAAGGGCGGGCACCCCGCTAAGGGAAGGCGCCAGCGACCCTCCGCCGGCAAGGACTACTACCACGCCGCCAAGGGAGAACTCCCCGGCAAGGAACCCCGTAGAAGAAGAGGCCTGCGCAGGTAACCCTTGTACTTTTCTTCTCTTGAATTCTTCTTTTTGGATATTTGCTTGACGATTCTTCTTTTCTTTTTCTTCTGTCAGATCCGCCCGCCCCGGAGCCGATGGAAACAGAGGCCATCGCCGAGGAGGACGCGCGCGGCAATGCTGGCGACGCCACCACCGCTGAAGGGATGGCCGGCGCCGACGAGCCAGCCACCGATGAGACCGCCGCGGCCACTGACGCGGCAACTAAGGAGGGGACCGGCGACCGCACTGACGGCCCTTAGGCCGCAGGAGCGTCGGATGCTGCGCCGGCCGCCGACCCCTCCGCCGCCGCGACTGGGCCGGGTGTCTACCTTGAGGCCGCCAACGGGGTCTTCATCCAAGTCCCGTGGGCATCTTCGTCAAGGGCGCCCGTGGAGGGGGAGAGCTTCGATGGAGAAGTCCTCGCCTCCGCCGGGCTGAGGCTTGTCGACGCGCCCAGCAGCAGCAGTGAGCCCGAGGAGGAACAGCTTCTGCGCCGGCTCCTGGCCTTGTACCGTGCCAGGCAGGCCAAGCTGGAGTCCCGAGAGTCTCTCGCTGCCAAGGCTGGCGTCGATCTGGAGAAGCGCGCCGAGGAGCTCCGCGCCGCCAACCAAGCGGCTCTCCGGAACTTGGCGGAGGAGCGGGAGGAGCTCGCCGAGGCGCACCAAGCGTTCATCCTCGAGAAGGCCGAGGCTGAGGAGCAGCAACGACTAGTCGCCGAGGATCTGTCTCGGCGGGAGGGAGAGCTCAGGCAGCGGAAGGTCGACCTCGATAGCCACGAGGACGACCTTACCGCGCGCGAGCAGTCCATTGGCAGGGCTCTGCAGGAGACGAGGGACGCCACTGCTGCCGCAGAGACCGCCAAGAGGGACTTGGAGGCGAGGGTGGCGCAGATGGAGACGAGCATGATGACGAGCGAGGAGAGGATTGCCGCGCTCAACTTGGCGCGGGAGAAAGACGCCCACACCCACTCGGAGCTGCAAGTCCGCCTCTCCAACAAGGGCCAGGAACTCACCGCCGCCAAAGATTCCATCGCGGACTTGGAGCTGAAGCTGTCCACCCTCACTGAGTCGCTTGACGGGGCCCGCAACAGGGAGACGAAGCTGAAGGAAGATCTCCGGGCTGAGAGAGCATTTTTAGAGAGCGCCGCCCTCACGCAGAACAACTTCAAGCAGACGGTGGAGCAGTGGACCGAGGAGCTCTTCACCTCCGTCGCCAACATCGACAAGGAGATGGTGGCGGTGGGGACGGAGCACCTCGTGTACTGCCCCGACGAGAACCTCCCCCATAGCGCCAAGCTGAGCTTATTTTTCAGAGGAGTGGCGCCGGCCCTCGCGCAGCTACGCGGAACGCTCCCCACACAGCTGGCGAACGAGGCGCCCATGCTTTGCACGGGTACCGTGGAGCGAGTGTTGACGAAGATCGTCCACCGTAACCCCGGGATCAATCTTGACAACGTCCTCCGGACCTTGCCGCCCGACGTTGACCAGGAAGCGCTGAAGGCTCGAGTTGCCCACATCGTGGCCAAGGTGGGGAAGATCAGGAGGGTGGAAGGCGACCGTGTAGACTAGGTTGTTTTCTTTCTGCTCCCCTTGTCGCTGCCAATTAAGTCATGGACAGTAGTTTGTTAGAACAGCGACAAGTCATCCTGTAACATAACTTTATTTTGGGTAGTTAACGCAGAGTCATTTGCTTGTTCAACTCCTTTACTTTGTATGCTTTGACCCTTCGCTTTTAGGGAGCTTGCCGGCAAAGGGACCTTTGCCGCGAGCGCCGAGTGCGGAACTTCAGCAGCCTGCTGGCGATGCCCCTGCCGGCAAGAAACCTTACCGCAGCTAGTCGCAGCACACTTAGATTGTTGAGCGAACTCGAAAACGAAGTAAGGGCGCGACACTTGTCGCAGCTCACTTAGGCCGTTGAGCGTGCTCGAAACAAAGTAAGGGCGCGGCTAGCTACGGGTAGGTTCCTCCGCGCACAGGTTTTCCATACAAAGTGTGGTCGTTCAAGGAAGATAACTAATTTTTTTTAAAAAAATTTGAATGCTCAAACTTTGGCAACTTAGCTTTCGTGGGTTGTTTGCTTCCCAGCAAGGCTTTCCTTTCTTGAACAGCACTTGGTCCATACCACTGTCTCCTTCCCCCCGGCAAACTTGTGCGCGAGGAACACTTCTTCTGCTTGAGAGAAAAATGAAAAAAAGGAGGAAACACAGATATGGAGCCTTGCGTCTTGTTATTGCTTACCGGGGGTGTGTGCTGCACAAAGTGTCAGATAACACATGCAAGAAACAGAAAGGCATGAAATGACAAGTCATGCAAAGCACAAAAGTTTTACTGATGCACGGGATCTGCGCCAGGCTTTGTACAAAGGTTTACATGCAACAGCGGCAAGACTTGTACAAAAGGTGGTTACCGGAACGGATCACGGCAACCGCGCCTCACGGGTGAAACTTGCGAAGGTGCTCAATGTTCCAGGAGTTGCTCACCGGTAAGCCTTCTTCGGTCTCAAGGCGGACAACGCCGGGCCTTGTGACTTGTCTCACCCGATAAGGGCCTTCCCACTTCGGTGTCAACTTGTTGGAATTCTTGGCGGACTGAACGCGCCGAAGAACAAGGTCGCCTTCCTTGAGACTTCTGGCTCTAAGTTTGCGGCTATGGTAGCGGCGCAAAGCTTGCTGGTATCGAGCAGCTCGTACAGCAGCCTGAGGATGGCTCTCCTCGAGGAGCAGTCCATCATCTTGCCGCAGCTGCTCTTGCTCGAGCTCATCGTAAGAGAGCACTCGAGCAGACCCGTATACGAGTTCCGTGGGGAGAACTGCCTCTGCTCCATAGACAAGAGCAAAGGGTGTCTGCCCGGTGGCTCGATTTGGTGTTGTCCTGATTGACCAAAGAGCCGCCGGCAACTCCTCAATCCAGTTTCTTCCGCACCTGTGCAGCCTGTCGAAAGTTCTTGTCTTGAGCCCGCGCAGCACTTCAGCGTTTGCCCTCTCCGCTTGACCATTGCTCCTCGGGTGAGCAACAGAAGCGAAGCAGACCTTGGCCCCAAGGTCTTGGACGTACTGCATGAAGGTGCGACTTGTGAACTGTGTGCCGTTGTCGGTGATGATCCTGTTAGGGATTCCGAAACGGTAAACGATTGATCTGAAGAACTTGACTGCTGACTGTGCGGTCACCTTTCTCACTGGTTCCACTTCCGGCCACTTTGTGAACTTGTCGATAGCGACGTACAAGTACTCAAAGCCCCCGACTGCGCGGGGGAAGGGGCCGAGGATATTGAGCCCCCAGACCGAAAATGGCCAGGACAAAGGGATCGTCTGGAGATCTTGAGTTGGCTGATGTATTTGCTTGGCATGGAACTGGCACGCTTCACACTTGGTTACTTGTGCAGTTGCATCTTGGAGGGCTTCTGGCCAAAAGAAACCTTGCCGAAACGCCTTCCCGGCAAGTGCTCTTGCGCTAATGTGGTGGCCACATATGCCTCCATGTATCTCTGCCAACAGCTTCTGTCCATCTTCCCGGGAAATGCACTTCAATCTGACACCATTGAGTCTTCTTCTGTACAGTTCATTGCCGACGAACTGGTACATACTTGACTGCTTGGTTATTCTCTCTATCTCTTCTGGCTCTTCGGGAAGTTCTCCAGTTTGAAGAAAACGGACAATTTGTTGTGCCCAGGTTGGAGCTTGAGGCTCAACAACAAGGACTAAAGGCATCAATGCTGCTGCGGGAACGTCAGCTTCTACGGCAAGAACCTGCGGCTCTGCCGGAGCTGGACGTTCCCCGGCAAGCTCGCCGGGGCAAGACTTGTCGGGAACGCCTGCTTCCACTGTACGAGCCCTAGGGTCCGCAGGAGCAGACCGTTCCTCAGCAACTTGGTCGTTGATCTTGGGGACCTTGGCGGCGGTTTCAGGAAGTTCCGCCGGCAAGTAGTCGCCGGAGACCAACATTCTCTTCTTGCTTTGCCCAATTGATGGTGTAACGGATGGCTGAGTTAGCTTGAGCATGAAGGTCCCTGGTTCCACAGGTAGCTTCAATGCAGCACACTTTGACAGGCCGTCTGCGATGTCATTTTGAGCCCTCGGAACGTGCTCCATTTGTATGCCTTTAAAGTGTTCTTCAAGCTTTCTCACTTCGTCGACGTAAGCTTCCATCAATGGGCTCTGGTAGCTCTTGTTTACTTGTCGGACAACCAACTGCGAATCTCCCCGCACAATCAGCTTCTTGATCCCAAGTTCTGCTGCAATTCTGAGGCCGGCAAGCAAACCTTCATACTCTGCGGTATTGTTTGTCGCTTGCTCCTTGGGAAAGTGCATTTGGACAACGTACTTGAGGTGCTCTCCAGTGGGTGCGACAAACAGCACACCAGCACCAGCGCCTTGCAGCGAGAAGGCACCATCGAAGTACATTATCCATTCTTTGCTTGCTTCTTTGGCGGGGATGCTTGTCTATGGAACTTCTTCGTCTGGTGTTGGAGTCCATTCTGCTATGAACTCTGCCAATGCTCTACTCTGGATAGTTGAAGTACTCTCAAACTTAAGACCACAGCTTGACAGCTCCAGTGCCCACTCGACAATCCTTCCTGTCGCTTCTGGATTTTGCAGTATCCTCTTCAGCGGAAAGCGAGTAACCACTGTTATCTCATGTGCTTGGAAGTAGTGGCGCAGCTTTCTCGAGGCCATGAGGAGGCCGAAAAGCAGCTTCTGCACCCCAGAGTATCTTGACCTAGCCCCCTGCAAGAGGGAACTGACAAAATAAACTGGGCGCTGCACCATCTTCTTTCGCACTTCTCCTTGCATCTGCGCAGACTCATCCTTGTCGGTGCCAGAGCTTTTCGGAGAAGCCCCCTGCTTGTCGCTGGATGTGCTTGCCGGGGCTGTGGGCTCCTCATCTGCCTCCCTTTCCGCTACCAACGCAGCACTAACCACTTGATTGGTCGCTGCTAAGTACAACAGCAACTTCTCTTATGGCCTAGGTGCGACAAGTATTGGAGTGGAGGACAGGTACCCTTTCAAGTCTTGCAGCGCTGCCTTCGCTTCCGGAGTCCATTTCATTGGACCCGCCTTTTACAAGATTTTGAAAAACGGTAGGGCGCGTTCTGCAGACTTAGAAATGAACCTGCTGAGGGCAGCCACACAACCAGCAAGTCTCCGTACATCCTTGACGCGCTTCGGGGCTTCGATCTGCTCGATGGCTTGGATCTTGTCGGGATTAGCTTCAATCCCCCTCTGGGACACAAAGAACCCGAGAAGCTTGGGACTCCGAAGACGCACTTCTCGGGGTTGAGCTTGAGTTGTATCTTGCGCAGGTTTGCAAAGGTTTCTTCTAGGTCTTGAATCAGGGTATCTTTGTCCTTGCTCTTGACCACTATATCATCCATGTAAGCTTCTACATTCCTGTGTATCCGTGGCCAAAAAGCAGTGTGGACTACCCTTGCAAATGTTGAACCCGCATTCTTCAATCCAAAGGGCATACGTATGAAACAGTAAGTGCCACATGGAGTAATGAATGTGGTCTTCTATTCATCCTCTTCAGCCATGAATATCTGGTGGTATCCGGAATAGGCATCAAGAAATGAAAGCAACTCACATCCAGCCGTGGAGTCAACGATCTGGTCAATGCGCGGCAAGGGAAATGGATCCTTGGGACAAGCTTTATTCACATCAGTGAAGTCTATACAAAGTCTCCACTTCCCATTAGCTTTGCGCACGACAACGGGATTGGCCAGCCACGTGGGATGGAGTACACCTCTAACAAGGCCTGCTGCTTCCAACTTCTTGATCTCCTCGGCGATGAACTCTTGGTGCTCCACTGCTTGCTTCCTGACCTTCTGCTTGACGGGCCGCGCATGAGGACAAACGGCAAGCTTGTGCTCAATTACTTTCCTGGGAACACCGGGGATGTCAGACGGTTGCCATGCAAACACATCCACATTCGCCCGCAGGAAAGCAACGAGCGCGCTTTCCTATTTAGGATCGAGAGTGGCACTGATGGTGAAAGTACCACCAGTGCCGCCCTCCTTGGCGGACACCTTTTTGGTTGCAGGTGGAGCAGCCATTCCCTTCTTGCACTTGTCGGTGGAGCTCGATGGTGCATTCTCGACGGCAGCGCAGCACTCCGAAGAGGTGCGTTTGCCGGAGTGGGCTCCAGAGCTCTTGCCGGACTTGGTCTTGTTCTTTCCCCCCGGAGCTTCAGCGGCAAGTGTCTTGCTGTCTGCCGTGGCTGCTGCATCCCGGTAGATCTTGTCAGCGCAAATAAGCGCGTCCTTCTTGTCGCCGGGGACAGAGATGACGCTTATTGGCCCTGGCATCTTGAGCATGTTGTAGGCGTAGTGAGAGGCCGCCATGAACTTGGCGAGCGCCGGACGGCCAAGTATCCCATTGTATGGCAATGGGATATCGGCAACGTCGAATGTGATCCTCTCAGTCCTGAAGTTTAGTTCTCCGCCAAAGGTTACTGGCAGTGCGATCTTCCCCTTCGGCTTGCTCCTTCCCGGGTTGATCCCTTGGAACGTGCCGGTCTCTTCAAGCTCGCTGTCGGGGATCTGCAGCTTCCGGATCACAGCGGAGGAGATCAAGTTCAGGCCGGCCCCACCGTCAACCAGCATCTTGGTGACCTTGAGGTTGCGGATGGTTGGCAAAACCAACATCGGCAAGCACCCGACCGCAGTTGTGCGGTCAGGGTGATCCTCAATGTCGAAGATGATGGGCGTGCTGGAC
This sequence comes from Secale cereale, assembly GCA_902687465.1. Classification (NCBI taxonomy): domain Eukaryota; kingdom Viridiplantae; phylum Streptophyta; class Magnoliopsida; order Poales; family Poaceae; genus Secale; species Secale cereale. Next base: position 404,404,881 of record LR738712.1, read on the forward strand.
CACTTCAGTAGCTTGCGCGACTCGACGGGTGGCTCTGCTGCATTTACTTCCCGCACCCATTGTTTGAGTTGGCGGTGGGAAGTATGCAGAGACGCACCTCCATCGACGCACAAAACTTCTGTGGCCTTCTGGAACTCCTGCTCACTGTTGTCTCCGTCATCCATGTCCTCGTCGTCGTCTTCGTCTTCGTCCTTGTCGCGGCCCCGGGGAGGTCTATCTCCTTGCCGCTGCTTGGCCTTGCCGCGGCGTCCTCCCCGGCCATTGAATGGCCGCTTCTTGCCGGACTCTCCTCCACCTCCTTGGGCCTTCTCCTTGTCGCGTCGCTCGTACTCAGCCTTCTGCTGCTCGACGAGGTATTCGACCCTTTTGCAGTTCTGGAGATCGTGGCCCTTGGTACGGTGGATCTTGCAGTACTGCTTGTCGGAGCCGTCCTGCTTGTCAGCGGCTGCTACAGGGGCAGCTTCCTTGCCGGAGCTACCAGCCTGAGCTTTCTTGGCGCCAGCCTCCTTGCCGGACTGCTCGATTGCCAGCACTTCTTTGTTCTTCTTCTTCTTGTTGTTCCGCCGCCGGTTTTTCCTTGCCGGGGCGGCAGCCTCACTGTCCGTTCCTCCTGCTCCAACATCCTCTCCGGGGAGTCTCCTCCCCTCTTCAGCGCGTGCGCACTTGTCAGCCAGAGCGTAAAGCTCACTGACGTCTCGTATCTTGCACATCGCCATCTCCTCCCTCATCCGACGGTTACGCATGTTTTGATGGAACGCGCTAATAACCGCGGCAGGGTGGACGTCCGGGATGTTGTGCTAGACGCGGCTGAATCTCTGGATGTATTTCCGCAGGGACTCTCCTTCCTTCTGGGCTAGAATGTGAAGGTCGCTCTCCTGGCCGTGGGGCTTGTGGCCGCCCGTGAAGGCGTCGACAAACTGGTGGCACAGGTCTGCCCAAGAAGAGATGGAGTTCTCCGGCAAGTGCATGAGCCAAGATCTGACATTGGGCTTGAGCACAAGCGGGAAGTAGTTCGCTAGAATCTTCTCATCCCGTCCCCCGGCAGCCTGCACCGCAATGGTGTAGATGCTAAGGAACTCTGAGGGATGGGTCTTGCCGTCGTACTTCTCGGGTACGTCGGGCTTGAAGTTTTTCATGCTGGGCCACTGGACTTGCCGCAGCTCACGAGTGAACGCAGGGCATCCTGCCACGTACGGCAAGTCGCCTGGTTCACCGGGCGCGTGCATGTCGACAGCGGTCCCAGCGCGTTGGTCGGACTGTCGTCGCGCTTCTCTTCGATCTCGATGCGAGTCCGAGCGTCTTCTTGTCGCCTGTCGTCGAGGACTTGGTGTTGATCACGGCGGGCTCGTGGATCCGACGACGCCGTGGAGTCGTCGTCGATGTTGATCCGGCGAGTCGGCAATTTCTGCTTCCGTGACGGGGAGCGCACGGTAGTTGCACCCCCGGCGGTCTTGTCTCCATCAGCCCGCGCCTGGCTGACTTGCCGCGGCCGTGACGTCGCCGGCTGCTGCGGCGTGTCGTTGTTGGCGAAGGCGACGAGGCTTTGGATAGTAGCCCTCCAGTCTTCGTCCTTGTCTGCCGCTGGAGGGAAGTCGAGGAGCAGCTGAGCTCTAGCGAGAGCTTCTGCTGGAGTGGAGTGGAGCGGTGGTGAGCGGTGCGAGGAGCGGGATATGCTCGGACATCTAACCGCGTTAGAAGGAGCAGGGTCTCGTCCCGGTGACGGTGCCTTGCTCGTGCCAGCGCGTTGGCCTTGAGCGTCCCGCGACCCGCCAACTTGGCCTTGGCCCATCAAGCGGATGGTACCCTGCGTACCACGCCGTCACTGTTCCGGCACCTCCTGAGAGGGGCGCGGCACGTACACGGACGCCGAGGTCTTGGAGTGGGCTCGGTCGTCCGTCTTGTCCTTGGATTTGGTGGCGCCGTGAGTTTCCTCGCCGGCGTTCGTCCTTCCGCCAGCGTCTACCCCACCAACCGTTGGTTCTGGTGGTGGTGGGATTGACGCAGACGGGCCTCCTACCTCCGAAGCTTTCTTCTTCGGTGGCATGTCGATGAAACTATCTAAGTTGGTGAAGTTGCTGAAGATTGCGCCCGCGTGAACGCCGGATCAGGTTCGCATCACCTCGACGCCCCCTACCTGGCGCGCCAAAGATGTCGGGGAAACTGATCGCCCACGAACACCTATGGGACCGGAGCCCCTTTTCGGTACGGCAAGGGAGCGGAGGGAGCACGAAGAGCGGATCGGGGCGCACACGCGAGCAGTTTACCCAGGTTCGGGCCGCACGGATGCGTAAAACCCTACTCCTGCCTTGGTTTTGTTATTGAGTTCTTGGCTCGGGAGCAAGAAGATCTACAGTACCGGCTACACCGAGCGTGGGAGTGATCGAGAGTTCTGAACCCCCTCTACGTTGTGCATGGGTCTCCTTTTATAGGTCAAAGGGGTCACCAACAGGTGGCAATGTAGTTGAGGGTAAAAGCGTAAAAGTGGTGGTAGTTGTAATAGTGCATGTACAGTGGTCTATACTTAACCCTGACGGTGGGGGACAAGGGCATTGAATGCCCGTCGCCGTCGCCCCCAAACAGTGTAAAAAGCGTCCGTCCGGGCGTCTCCGTTCGCCACGACGGAGGTCTTGTCATCGTGGCTTGCCACCGTGTACCCCAGGCTGCACAGCCATCTGCCACGTGCCCCTGGAAGGGCCCCAGTGCGACGCGTGGCCAGATGAGCTGGAGCGCAGGCACACAGCGCAAGCTTGCCGCGGCAAGCACCTTGCCGCGGTCGCTACCTTGCCGCGCCCGAAAGCTTGTCACTCCCCAGGCCTTGCCGGGGTGCGCGATGTGCCACGGCAAGTCTTTTGAAATGCTGTTCTTCGGTCTTCCTGGGTATTGCGCTAGAGGGGTGGTCTTGAGCCTGGAGCGGCCTTCCCGGCAAGCTCCTCTTGCCGGGGTCTTGTTTCTTAACTTGAATACTTTGTTCTTGAATGGCTCAAAAGGGACTAGAGTGGGCCTTGGCGAGCGCGTGGTGAGCCCTGCCACGGGACGCTGCTACTGCCCGTGCACAAGTCGGGATACTAAGTTACCCCTACTTTAGTACACCGACACCAACGACGCCCGAACGAATAGTCAAGGGGTACTCGGTTCAGCTCGGGTGCATTCTCCGGAGCACCGTCTCGATCAACACCGAGAACCTAAGGCATCCTGACCAAGGGAATTTGCGCAACCCCCTCTTCACGAAGTTGCACGAACGATACAAGTTCCCTGCTGAATTTGAAAACACAAGCCTCGAAGGGAATAAAGTGAACAATGCCGCCCTCACGAGGATGAGCACGGCCCTGTCTACTTGGAAAAGCACGGTGAAGAGAATGATTGACAAATGATTTAGTTATGAGAAGATCAAGGAGAAAAATCCATCAATCACCGAAGATGACTACAACGACTTCAAGATCAAGTGCGAGAGCACCGCAACCTCCGAATCAAGTCAGTGGGGGAAATAAATGCGGGAGCTGAAGTTAGGGGAACACACACTCGGTCCCGGCGGTTACAGAGTGGCGGAGCCTATATGGGACAAGGAGGAGGCGGAGCGTGCCGAGAAAGGCCTACCGCCCCTCTTCGATAAATACGGCGACAAGCAGACCAGGAACTTTGTCAGGGCCCGGTACAAGAAGGACCCGAAAACAAAGGAACTTACCACGGATCCGAAGACTAGGCGCTTGAGCTTGTTCTGGTAAGGAATACACCCCCGCGTAATTAGTTCCATATGGTTTTATTATAATTAATGAAGCCAAATTTCTAAATGGTTCACATTCCTTCCGCAGGCGACTGAAAGCAGTAGCGCGGGGTCGACTAAGAGCAACCCTTGGGACACCACTCTAAATAGGGTGTTGAATGTAATGAAAAAAAAGGATAAGCTCAGTAAGCCGTTGTCAGCTGGTCGTGTGCCCGGCAAAGGCTTGTCCACAAAATGGTCGTCATACTATAACGCTGGTGGGCGAAAGGAGAAAAAGACCAGCTCGGAAAGCCAGTCGCGCGAGGTTCAAGAACTCAAGGCACAAGTGGCGTGGATTCCGGAGATTGTCCAAGAGCAAGTGCAACAACAACTGGGATCGACGCTCACCGGCATTATGCCTACCTTGATTCAGGGGCTGACGACGTGGATTGCGGGCGGCCAACAGGGGCCGCCCCCTATTCCCAGCTTCACGGCCAGCAACTCGCAGAACACGATGGTGGGGCCATTGGTGTCTCCGGCGGAGGCGGCATTGGTGTCTCCGACGCCGGCACGGGAGCTTAATGCACCCGGGTGTACGCCGGCCGGCACCTCTGCGGCAAGCGGCCCCTCCGTCAATTGCACGCCCGCCGTTGGCGGTGCCTCGACATTAGCCGAGCTCGACACCATCATCATGGTAACTAATTAAGCCTCTATCAACCGAGGACTTCATCTCCTTGCCTTTGACTGGGCATCCCTGACGCCCGACATGTTTTCGCAGGGCACCGCCGACGTTTCGTGCACTCTCCTGCACTTCGTGAACAATGAGTTGGTCGATGTCGCCAAGGGAAAAATCGTTCAACCGGGCAACCCCGTGTTCCACGGTACTCCGATGCCACCCACCTTGTATAGGGTTCAACTGGTTCGGGTGCTGCCAGGCTGCAACGAGTTATTACCTCCGATTCGACCCGCCGGGGCCGACGAAGATGATGTGATGACCCTCAGCGCCTACCTAAGCTGACCCCCGCTTTGGCCGAAGAGCCAGATTCGTTTGGGGGCGGGGGACACCACCCCAAAGACAACACCGCTAGTCGTGCCGGTGCCAAGCCATGGCAAGACGGCCGCAACAGTGCCGGACATTCCTATGGCACTGGATCCAAACATGCATATGGCACAGGATCGGAACGACGACGACGACAACGACGATGATACATTTGCCAATGTCGATGAGTACTTTGCCGATCATGGGTACGATGGAGAATTCATGGGGCCTCCTTCTCAAGAACCCAACCCTACAAAAGACGTGCGCGATCTAGCTGGTACCACGGATAAACCAAGTTGCAATAGGCGTCATCTGCCATTTAGTTCTCAGGAGATGCCTCCAGCTGCCGACTTCACCGAGCCTCAGATAGCCGAGGTGCGAAATATTATCAGCCCCAACACACTCAAGAAGGCGGTCTGTGAGCAGAACTCGGTCCCATTACAGGAGAAGAAGAAGGCACGGTAAAGAAAGACTAACAGGGTTGCGAGCCAGACGGCACCGAGTACGATCCGTGCTCAGGACGGGCCACCTTCACCTGAGGATATAATGAGGAGGGTGCATGTGGCAGGTAGGCCTATGCTACCGACTAATATACTCAATGCTGCAACTGGTGCTATGCGGAGTCTGCATGACAGTGTTCTTTCTTTGGAGAAGCGGCGTCTCAGAGAGAAGGATGTGGTATACCAAGTTTTCGCGGCCAAGGTGCCAGAGGGCAAGGGCTTTGTGGATAACTCCATCGGGGGTACGATCGTCCTGCGGTTTGATGACATCTACGCTATGTTTAACCTTCATCCGCTGCACTACACCTTCGTTCAGCTATTTTCGCTGAGTATGGAGATGCGGATCATTAGAGACAAGACCCCGGACATCGTGATAGTCGACCCCCTCTACATGTGTGCCAAAATCTTGGGCAGCGCTGGGGACCGGCAAGTCGTGAGTTCTTACCTCGAAGGCGTAATTCTGGCAAACCGAGATAAGGATAACTTCCTCGTGCCTTACTTTCCCGAGTAAGTCGTCCCCTCAACCGCCCCGTAACATATGAATTCTTATATTTTGATCGTTTTTCTTTTAACATTCCGTGTTTTATGAAGTGACACACATTGCACACTCATCCTCCTAAGCCCGAAATATTCCACGGCCACGTATTTCGACTCGGACCGACAGTCGAAAACTACACAAATGTCAAGAAAGTTCTTGATGATGTTCTCCCCGGCTACGCCAAATCTAGAGGCACCTTCACCAGGCCTCTTCGTAAGTACGACAAGCACGTGTTCGCCCACAATACGACGTTCTGCTGCGTCAAGCAGCCGCCTGGCGGTCAGAAGGGTGCCTACTACGCCATCCATCACATGCGGGCGATCGTACGGGACCATCATCACCTTCTGCTACCAAGTAAACTCAAAGATTGGGCCGCGAGTGTGTCGGCAATCCAGGACGCGGACATCAAACAAGAATTCTTTCGCGTCCAGTCGGAGTTTGCGGAAATCATCCATCAAGATGTCCTTCGTACCTCGGGGCAGTTCTACCTCAGAAATCAACCGTCCAACAGTGACATAGACACAATGCTACAAATGCAGGCTGACAACGCCCGCGATTTCATGACTCCCACGATAGACGACGGCTTCATCCACGCTCCGGTCCCTTGAGTCGAGTCGAAAGTAGTGATGTTGTGTCTAGTTCTGAAACATCGATTGGCTCATGCTGTAATGAAACTTTAATGAAATTGTAGTATGTCTCTTTGGTTTCGACAGTCATTCAAATTAGATGTAATCGATGCTATTAATGTCTTGCTTTTCTCTTCCGATCGTTCTGTTGCATACTTATATATTGCTTATGTATTGTCTGTGAATTGGTACTAACGTTTCGTTTGGCTAGTGCATAGCGATGCCGTCATATGTTGTGTATGAGGGTAAGGTTCCCAGAGTCTACGACGACTGGGAGGAGTGTCAGAGACAGGTTCACCATTTCAGCGGTAACAGTTACAAAGGGTACACCACTAGGGCGGAGGCGGAATCTAGATACGCCCGCTATCTAGCGGGAGAGGGGAGGGAGCGTCGGAGGAACCAGATGAAGACAAGTTTCATCGTGATGATGCTCATCGTGATGACCGCAGCTCTCTTCTATGTGATGGTAGTTTAGATGATCGATATCGACTTGTAATGTGAAGACAAACTCGCTACTCACGGTCTCGAGACATGTAATATAATGTTCTATCTTTGTTAAGTCTTTTGAATTCGGAGACTAATATGATGAATTGTATTCGGAGACTAATATGATGAATTGTATTCAGAGACTAATCTTATATTGTATTCGATGAATCTGTTGTTGCTGTGTGCTGATGTCTATATTCTGTCCAATAATGCATTTTGTAACATGTGCAAAAAACAGAAAAGTAAAAAAAATAAAAAACCTAATATTCATACTAATGGCGCATCACATCACAGTGCGCCATTAGTATGCCAAAGGATACTAATGGCGCATCATCCCACAGTGCGCCATTAGTATGCCAAAGTTATTAATGGCGCATCACGTAAGAGTGCACCATTAGTATGCCAAAGCACCTGGGTATATATGGCCCCCTGGGAGGCATACTAATGACGCACCGTGGTCTATACTAATGGCGCACCAATGGTGCGCCATTAGTAAAAAATAGTAATGGCGTGGCACTAATGGCGCACCAGTAGTGCGCCATTAATGGCCAAAATAGGTGCGCCATTAGTAGGCCTTTTCCTAGTAGTGATACTTCAGTTGGTATTTTTCTATGGAGTCTCTCTTGGTCTTCATATGGTGTCCTTGGGTAGGTCATGTAGGTCAGGCCTAAGACCCTACCCTAGGTACATGTCTTCGTTAGGTAGCACAGCGAGAAGTGGATGAGGCAGAAAGTGAGCACAAAACAGCAATGAGCACGGCAACGAGAGCAACCCCAAGGACGCGGCAAGGAAGAAAGTGGTGCAGCGCCGAGTGTACTTCGTCAGCTCCTTGTTACAGGGGGCTAGATAGAGGTACTCTGGTGTGCAAAAGTTGAGCTTTGGTCTCGTGATGGCCTCAAGGATACTGTGCCACTATTTCCAAGCCCGCGAGATCACGATTGTCACTCGTTTCCTGCTGCAAAGGATACTCTGAAACCCTGAGGCTACTGGTAGAATAGTGGAGTGGGCTTTGGAGTTATCCAGCTTTGCATTAAAGTATGAGAGCACATCAACTTTCCAGAGTAGGGCATTGGCAGAGTTTATTGCAGAATGGACGCCAACCCCTGACGAGGAAGTGACAGAGACAGCTATCCCCGGCAAGGAATCACCCCAAGAATGGATTACGTATTTTGATGGTGCTTTTTCCCTACAAGGTGCAGGAGCTAGCGTGCTTCTTGTTGCCCCCTCGGGGGAGCACTTGAAGTACGTCATCCAAATGCATTTTGCCTGGGAAGAAGCCACCAACAATACAGCAGACTATAAAGGGCTCCTTGCCGGGCTCAGAATTGCATCGAAATTGGGAATTAAGAAGCTGATCCTTCAAGGAGATTGACAGCTCATGGTGAGACAAGTCAATAAGGATTACTAAAGTCCATTGATGGAGGCATACGTCGAGGAAGTGAGGAGATTGGAGGAGCACTTTGACAGGTTGCAAGCAGAGCACATACCCCATGCGGAAAATAGCATAGCTAATCACCTGTCAAATTGTGCTGCGCAGAAGCTTCTTGTGGAACCAGGAACTTTTGTTCTCCGTCTCTCTCAGCCGTATCACCAGCAACAATGGCCCGTAAAAGGAGAAAGTTGGACTATGGTAAGCCTCTCCCAATAGAGCCATCCACTCCCGGCAGAGACCCTATCGGAAACAACTCCTCACAGCCTGCCAGACCACCCCCTCCAGACGGGCCAATGGACCCCGCGAACGAGGCTAGTTCTCCCGCAACAGAGGAGGTGACGCTAATCCTCTTTGCCAAGCCACAGGCTCCAGCTTGGTCAAGGCACATTTTCCACTTCCTCCAAATCAGAGAACTCCCCGGCGACCAAGATAAAGCTGAAAAAGTAGCCCAGAGGGCTAGTATGTATGAGTTTGTCGATAAAACTCTATATATAAGGAGGCCCAATGGTGTGAAGTTGAAGTATGTCTGTCGAGAGGATGGAAAGGAACTGCTGGCTGAGATTCACAGAGGAATGTGCGACTCCCACATTGGATCAAGGGCATTAATTGGGAAAGCATTGCGGAAAGGATTATATTGGCCCACAACCCTCCAAGATGCAGTCAAGCTCGTCATGACATGTGAAGCATGTCAGTTCCATTCCAAGAAAACACACATGCCCGCCCAAGCTCTTTAGACAATCCCTCTATCATGGCCATTTTCGGTCTGGGGGCTCGATATCCTCGGCCCCTTCTCCCGAGCAATCGGGGGCTTTGAATTCTTTTTCGTTGCCTTCGACAAGTTTACAAAGTGGCCGGAAGTGACTATCGTGAGAAAGGTGACTCATCAGTCAACTATCAAGTTCTTGAAATAATAGGTGTGTCATTTTGGAGTTTCGGCAAGGATCATCACCTACAATGGCACCCAGTTCACGAGCCACGCCTTCATGCAATATGTTCGTACCCTCGGATACAAGGTCTCATTCACCTCTATGGCACACCCCCGGAGCAATGGACAAGCTGAGAGGGCAAACGCTGAAGTGCTCTATGGACTCAAGACAAGAACTTTCGATACGCTGCAGAAGCACGGCATGTGATGGATCGAGGAGCTGCCGAAAGTTCTCTGGTCCATCAGAACGACACCTAACCGAGCTACCGGGCGGTCTCCCTTCTCCCTGGTCTACGGGGTAGAAGCAGTTATCCCCACATAACTCTTTTACGGGTCTCCTCAAGTGCTTGCCTACGATGAAGTAGCGTAAGTTGAGCACTGGCGTGATGATGCTATGCTACTCGAAGAGAACCGTCTCTGGGCTGCTACGCGTGCTGCACGCTAACAGCAAGCCTTGCGTCGCTATCATAGCAGCGGGGTTCATGCCTAGTGTTTTGAGGAAGGTGACCTTGTCCTTAGGCGCGTTCAGTCTGCCAAGGGTACAAACAAGCTGTCACGAAAGTGGGAAGGCCCTTACCGGGTTGTACGAGTCACCAGACCTGGCGCAGTACGTCTGGAGACCGGAGATGGCACTCAGTTGCAAATCTCATGGAATATTGAGCATCTCCACTACCCGTAAGGCGCTTGTGTCGGGCCCTTCCCGGCAGCCACCCTTCCGTACAGGCCTTGCCTCAGCTGCATGTAACCCCTTGTATGGAGCCGGGGCGATGACCCCATGCAATAGAAAATAAAGAAGCGTTGTAGGGGGGCCCCAACTAAGATTGCATGAATGCAACATCACACCAAGATCACTGCATAAGCATTTCATGAGCATTTGCATATGCATATAGATAGGGTTGCATCCTGCATTCATTCTCATCTACATAAAGTTGCAGGTTCCTACCGTGGACTTGGCTTTGACAAGGAGTTGAGAAGATTGTGCGACACTACAGCCCGTGGCAAGCCAAGCAGATAAGAACGACCTCCTGTCCTTTAGTGTTATGTAAGCTATAACTTGTGCATAGTAAAATCTCGGCACACTCTCTTGAGGCTTAGGTTCTCCCATCCCAGACTTGAACATTGCTTCGAGCGAGATGGTTGTAGTTGCCTTTCGTGAAAGGGAGTTGGTGGGAGCTGGCCCCTCTGTCTGTTCCATGGCAGAGGTAATTCTCCGGCAGACAAAGAGGGTGCCGGCAAGGTAGCTTGCCGGGAAAAATCGTTTTAATACAATAAAGAGGCATTCCACCTCTACATGGACATAAACATGCACGGGTTCCCGGCAAGGTTTATCTTTTTCATTCATAATGCTTATACGAGTACAAGCATTACAGAACACAAAGATGGACTCGAGGGATAACATTATTTAAAATAAAGTTTGGCAATTGCCTACAAGTTTAAGATTGAAAAAAGGTAAGTGCCCCGTGATCCCCTCTTTTCGTTTTCCCTCCTTCAGGCATTGTGGCGGAAGAAGAAAAAGACGAGAAAAGGAGCACCCAAGCAGGAACCCACCCCTGGTCCCGTTAGGGCCCACCGAGCACGGCCTGACAAGACCGGGAATGGCAAGGCTGCGAAGGGGGGGTGCGGGGGACGAGGCGGCGCCTTCTGGTCACCACTTTTAGAGTCAGCAAGAAGCCCTGGCTTGGGTGCCGGTGGAGTCATCCACCAAAGCTTAGCCGGAAGACTACTGGAGAGGAGCCGAAGGCACCAAGAGGACATCTCTCCTCGGCCACTACTCGAAGAGGCTGGTGGCGATGGTGCCGGGGAGGAAGGGGAGGAGTGGAAAGACATGGCGGCAGGTCCCCAGAAGGGGATGAGCGCGTTAGGGTCACCATACTCCAACCCGACCCCGCACCATCCGCCTTCTTCGTCCTCGCTCGCTTTCGCTTCATCACCGTCGTTTCGGGGGAAGGCAAAGACTCTGGCCCAATGCCTTCCTCGGAGGGACGGCGAGCGGCCAAGATGGCCAGGAGGCTCGAGGCACACTACCCCCCACCTTAGTGTGCAGGAAGGCGCATCTCCAGTCGACATCAGCCCCGAGGCTCCCGGGAAGGATGGTGCTGGGATTGCCAACGATGTCCAGCCCCGCCTCCTGACCAATCTATAAAGAAACCAAAAGGTTCCCCCGAGCAAGGACCAGGCTCACTCCTCGGGCGTCAACACTAGCATAAGCCGACAACGGCCCCAGGCTGGAGCCCGGAGGCTGGCCCCAGGCTCTCTCCTTCCGCATAACCAACAAGAGTAGAAGATGAGAAGAGGAAGAATGCAAAGATGGATGGCTCTGCCCTCCTCTGCCCCTCCCTTTTATAAGAAGGGCGAGGAGGAGGGCTGCTCCATCAACGGGCAGCCACCGTCCTCCTCCGCCAATTCAGAATGGCCGGGCCCTCACCATGATGCTCTCCCACGCCACGCGCCTCCTCTACCTAACCCGCACGATGCATGCAGCATATGTGGCTGAGGATAAGGGCGCGCTGTGGGAGGAGTAAATTGGCAGTTTGTACCCCGTGCGTTAAAGTCATTCTCGGTCCATCAATGGAGCGACCCCACCACTATTGGATTTACACAATGCGCGGGGGAACCGAAAATTGGCCCGAAATCAAGGCCGATGAAACAACAAATGGAGACTTCGAGGAACTAACCTTTTTAGCAACCGCGTATGTGCAGTTATTAGGCCCTACCCCGACAACGCTCAACAGCGCGATCGGGGCAGGCCCAGGGGCTTCTATCAGTGCAACAAACCCTAGGTCTATTGCCCAGACTGTGCATTTGCGCAAAGAAAAGATTGAAGCACCAGCCCAAGTGAGAGTGTAAGAAACCAAGAGATTCAGTGTACCATCTCGGATCAGAGAGACCAAGGCCGAGCTGAAGAAGCAAGACATCACCAAGAGAAGGGCCTCCCTTGCCGGGCAGGCGAGCCTGGCAAGGGGCGAGGCTACCCCCAAAAGCAGATAACAGAAACACCCCGGTAGGGCCTGCCTGGGGCTAGCGGAGGAAAAACCCACCTCACCAAACACTCAAGCAAGACCCACATCGTCAATCAATGCGGTGTCAAGCCAAAAGATGATTAAGTGGAAGCCATTAGCCACATGGCAGCCAGTTCCTATAGGAGCAACCCGCAGATAACACCCGTCCTGCAACGTGTCAAGAAGACAGGCGCGGAGCAAGCGAGATGGCCCGACAAGCCTTACCGGGAAACCAGTGATGTGACACTAAGCACTGCGTTTAATGCACCTTGTCAGCTCGCAGAGTTAGGTATGATAGATGCTATCGAATTAGTGCATAATGACTACTTTGCCACTATGGTTGCCCCTTTATCTACAAAAGGAGGCCCATGGCAATCGTAGAGAGGGTGGGAAAATAAACGAACCCACACCCCCGTACGCGCGTAGTCGCTGCTGCCCTAAGGAAACCCTTGTCAGGCGAGAGTACTACGCTCCACCACCACCATTCCACCATCAATCCACCAAAGCAGGAGTAGGGTTTTATGCCTCGCGGCGGCCCGAACCTGGGTAAATTTCTTGTGTGCTCCCCGTCGTGCTGCCGCGTGCTGGTCTGCTCTTTGTGCAACGAGATGTCCCCCTGCCGAACCAGCAAGGGGCCTCCTGGTCCCATAGGTGGCCGTGCATATCCCGTGACACCGCCGAAGCCAAGGAGGCTTGTGATGCTGTGATGGCTAGCGCATCGTCCATTGAGAAGTGATGCGGCGAGGTGGAGGCCCAGGTGAATGCCCTTCAGGAGGAGCAAGCCGTGCATGCACAGCGACTCCACCAGCGGGAAGAGGATCTCAAGGCCCGCGAGGTGAAGCTCACCGATTATGACTCCGTGCTATCCTAGTGGCTGTTGATCAGGCTGTGGAGCGCGATTGTTTGGCCAAGCTGGAGAAGGAGGTGGTCATAGCCTAGACGGCTCACTCCCAGCGTGTCTCTAAGGCAATGGAACAGCTGGATGCCAGTAGAAGACCCTTGTCGCCGCTGAGAAGAACGGGGTCGCGGAGCGCGAAGCCTTCCCCTCTCTCGAGCTCAGGTCTCGTTAGGAAGTACACTCCATCTACATGGGAGGATTCAAGGAGCCACTGGTGACCCCGAAGGGTGGCTTTACGAGGCTCTCTTCCAAGCTCGCCGAGGCGCTTGAGGGTGCCACCGCCGAGGTGGACTCCATCCTCAAGGACGAGTTCCACTCGCTCTTCTCCGTAGCTGTGACTTGTGTCTTCAGCCAACTATACCTCCAGGACCCACGTTTCAACTTCGACGTGATAATACACCCGGTCACTCTTGAGTCCCGTGTCGCCGCTGCGGCGGCCGTGGAGGTTAATGTGGATGCGTTGTTGACGAAGTTCGCCTGCATTATTCCTGATGCCGAGCCTCTGGCGACGAGCAATAGCGGCGGCGATGGCCAAGGCGACGAGGACCCTTCCTCTTAGTTTTTACCCTACGATATTTATCATGCCTCGTGGAGTCGTAAGACTTTGTTTTAATTTGCAGAACATTTGCTATTTTTAATAACTGTTGGGACTCCGTGATTTCCTTTTCGTGCTTGGTTTCCTTCTTGTTTGCCTTCATGCTCTACGTTGGTAGGGCCCAACCCTGCGCATACCTCGAACGCCATTGGGGCATCTAGATCGCCAAGATGTACCAAGGGGTGAGGGGATACTTGAGTAGTGAGGCCACTGGGTCACGATGCTCAGGGGTCCCCTTGACGTACGAGCAAGCCTAATGAAGGAAACATAGGTAGCGACCAAGTTAAACCGGAGCCCTCCATACCTTTTGTTGCCAGCTTTTACCTGGGAGGGGCACGAGAAGAATAGGTACGAGGGACTTGGTAAGGTGGCACGTGCCAGGCCTAGCCTGAGCGTAGCCCCTGTGTCTAGCCCCCATGCGCACACATCCGAGGGGAATGCGGAATGACAGGGCCATCTGAAGGGCCGAGAGGCCATCCTGAGGTTGGTGCAGCCTGTAGGGCGCCCTCAGTTGCTTATCCACCAACACGAAGCATGGGGCTTCCACTTGGGCATGGGCATAGCCGTTGTGCGATAGTGTCATCCAACAGCGCGAAGCATGCGGCTTTCACTTCGGCGTGGGCATAGCCGCTGTTTGACCGTGTCGTCCACCAGTGTGGAGCATGGGGCTTCCACTTGAGCGTCGGTAGGAGTTCCCTCGGGGGGGAGACTTCGGGGCGTGTACAGCTCCATGTCATTTGTACGCGTGACTGGCACGACATAACTTAGAGGAGGTCTATCTGGGCACCCGTGAGCCAGCGCGGGACTCACGAGGCCCTTCCACAAGGCGGGTTGCGCCTGAATCTTCTGGCATGGAGCGCACTCATTAAACATGTGTGATGGGGGCGACCTATGCCGAACGAACCTCCCGAGGCCATCGCATGAGAAGGCCAAACACAAAGGACCCCAGGAGGTGACGTCAATGGGGCCAACCCGCTAGACAGAGCTCAGTCGCTTGGGTATATCGATGCTACAGGGGCGGACCTGAGCACAGACGATGTGGCCAGTCTTCTCATTCAACAAACCCGAGTAAGAACACCCGGCGCGTGCTACTTCTCGAGCTTGTGTTGTATTCCCTCGAAGAGGAAAGGGTGATGCAGCACAGTGGCGTAAGTATTTCCCTCAGTTTTAGTGAACCAAGGTATCAATCCAGTAGGAGACCATGCGCGAGTCCCTCGCACCTGCACAAACAAATAAGAACTTCGCAGCCAATGCGATAAGGGTTGTCAATCCCTTTACGGTCACTTACGAAAGTGAGATCTGATAGAGATGATAGTTTGAAATTTTTGGTATTTTTTGTTATAAGAATAGAAAGTAAAAGCAGGAAAGTAAAGTAGATTGTAGATTGATATGTTGAGAATAGACCCCGGGACCATAGTGTTCTCTAGTGACTTCTCTCATGATAGCGATATTCTACGGCGGGTAAACAAATTACTGTGGAGCAATTGATAGAAAAGCGAATAATTATGAGACTATCTAGGCATGAACATTATATATAGGCATCACGTCCGAGACAAGTAGACCAAAACATTCTCCATCTACTACTATTACTCCACACATTGACCGTTATCCAGCATGCATCTAGAGTATTAAGTTCATAAGAACAGAGTAATGCCTTAAGCAAGATGACATGATGTAGAGGGATAAACTCAAACATAGTGATATAAACCCCAACTTTTTATCCTCGATGGCAACAATACAATACGTGCCTTGCTTCCCCTACTATCACAGGGAAAGGACACCGCAAGATTGAACCCAAAGCCAAGCACTTCTCCCATTGCAAGAACTATGGATCTAGTAGGCCAAACCAAACTAATACTTCGAAGAGACTTGCAAGGATATTATAATCATACATACAGAAAAGAACCAAAACACACCGCAAAAAGAGATTACATCGAATAGATCTCCTCGAAGACCGAGGAGAACTTGGTATTGAGATCCAAAGAGAGAGAAGAAGCCATCTAGATACTAGCTATGGACTCGAAGGTCTATGGTAAACTACTCACAACTCATGGTGAGGCGATGATGATGATGTAGAAGCACTCCGTGGTAGATCCCCCCTCCAGCGGAGCTCCGGAACAGGCCCCAAGATGGGATCTCATGGGAACAGAAGGTTGCGGTGGTGGAACTAAGGTTTTTTCTCTGTTGTTTTGATAGTTTCGGGGTACGTAGGTATATATAGGAGGAAGGAGGGCACCGGGGGCTAGACGGGTTGCCCACAAGGCAGGGGGCGCGCCCTATAGGGGGGATGCGCCCCCACCCTCGTGGACACCACGTCAACCCTACTCCGTGGTTCTCAAGTCTCCCGTGTGTATTTTGCTCCAAAAATATCTCTCCCGAAGGTTTAATTCCGTTTGGACCCCGTTTGATATTCCTTTTCTGTATAACCCTGAAATAGGAAAAAAACAGCAATCTGGACTGGGCCTTTGGGTTAGTAGGTTAGTCCCGAAAATAATATAAAAGTGTATAGCAAAGCCCATTAAACATCCAAAACATCATAAATAATAGCATGGAACAATAAAAAATTATAGATACGTTGGAGACATATCAAGCATCCCCAAGCTTAATTCCTGCTCGTCCTCGAGTAGGTAAATGATAAAAACAGAATTTTTTATGTGGAATGCTAACCAACTCCGTTTTTCAATGTAATACTCTTAATTGTGGCATGAATGTTCAGATCTAAAAGATTCAAGACAAAAGTCTATATTGACATAAGAAATAATAATATTTCAAGAATACTAACAAAGCAATCATTCTTCTCAAAATACTATGGCTAAAGAAAGTTATCCCTACAAAATCATATAGTCTGGCTATGCTCCCTCTTCATCACACAAAATATTCATATCATGCACAACCATGATTTCAGCCAAGCACTTGTTTTCATACTCTATTCTTTCAAACCTTTCAACTTTCACGCAATACATGAGCGTGAGCCATGGACATAGCACTATGTGTGGAATAGAGAGGTGGTTGTGGAGAAGACAAAAAAGGAGGGAGATAGTCTCACATCAACTAGGCGTATCAACGGGCTATGGAGATGCCCATAAATAGATATCAACGTGAGTGAGTAGGGATTGCCATGCAACGGATGCACTAGAGCTAAATATGTATGAAAGCTCAACAAAACAAACTAGTGGGTGTGCATCCAACTTGCTTGCTCATGAAGACCTAGGGCATTTGAGGAAGCCCATCGTTGGAATATACAAGCCAAGTTCTATAATGAAAATTCCCACTAGTATATGAAAGTGACTAAACATGAGACTCTCTATCATGAAGTACATGGTGCTATTTTGAAGCACAAGTGTGGAAAAAGATAGTAGCAATTTCCCCTTTTTCTTTTCTTTTCTTTTTCTCTTTTTTTTTGGGCCTTTCTTTTTTTCTTTGGACTTTCCCTTTTTTTCCTTTTTTTAGAGGGGCTTTCTTGATTTAGCCTTTCCTCACATGGGACAATGCTCTAATAATGATGATCATCACACTTTCATCGAATTACAACTTGATATTACAACTCGATACTAGAACAAAGTATGACTCTATATGAATGCCTCCGGCGGTGTACCAGGATGTGCAATGAATCAAGAGTGACATGTATGAAAAATTATGCATGGTGGCTTTGCCACAAATACGATGTCAACTACATGATCATGCATGGCAATATGACAATATGAAGTGTGTCATATGAACGGAACGGTGGAAAGTTACATGGCAATATATCTCGGAATGGCTATGGAAATGCCATGATAGGTAGGTATGGTGGCTGTTTTGAGCAAAATATATGGTGGCTGTTTTGAGGAAGGATATATAGTGGGTGTATAGTACCGGCAAAAGTTGTGCGGTACAAGAGAGGCTAGCAATGGTGGGAGGGTGAGAGTGCGTATAATCCATGGACTCAACATTAGTCATAAGAACTCATGTACTTACTGCAAAAATCTATGAGTCATCAAAACAAAGCAATCAACGCATGCTCCTAGGGGGGAGGTTGGTAGGAGTTAACCATCGCGCGCCCCCGACCTCCACACAAAGGTTGACACTTTACAAATACCTCATGCTCTAGCTTCGTCACATAGCGGTTCACCATCGTGCATGCTACAGGAATCACTAACCTTAACACAAGCATTTCTCAATTTCATAATAACTCCACTAGCATGACTCTAATATCACTATCCTCATATCTCAAAACAATTATCAAGTATCCAACTTCTCTTCATATTCAATGCACTTAGTATGAAAGTTGTTACTAAATTGATATTGGATGTCTATCATGTGAAGACTAGTTTTATAGCCAAAGCACATTACCATGCTGTTTTAATAGACTCTCAAAAGGGTATAAGTGAATCATGAGAGATCAAAAATTTCTACAAAATATAATCACCACCGTGCTCTAAAAGATATAAGTGGAGCACTAGAGCAAAAACTATTCAACTTAAAAGATATAAGTGAAGCACATAGAGTGTTCTATCAATTCCTAGGCCATATTTAACTCTCTCAAATAGGTATTTCCAGCAAGGATAATTGTGGAAAAATAACAAGCAACTACTCAAATGATACATGATGCTCCAAGTAAAACACATATCATGTGGTGAATAAAAATATAGCTCCGAGTATAGTTACCGATGGATGAAGACGAAAGAGGGGATGCCTTCCCGGGGCATCCCCAAGCTTGGGCTTTTGGTTGTCCTTGAATTTTACCTTGGGGTGCCTTGGGAATCCCCAAGCTTAGGATCTTGCCACTCTTTGTTCCATAGTCCATCAAAGCAATACTCAAAACGTGAAAACTTCACAACATAAAACTTAGACAAACATCTCGTGAGCTCCGTTAGTATAAGAAAGCAAACCAGTACTCAAAAGTACTGCAATGAATTCATTCTTTTTTTATATTGGTGTTAAACCTACTGTATTCCAACTTCTCTATGATTCATACTTCCCAATACTACTCATAGATGCATTGAAATAAGCAAACAACACACGAAAAACAGAATCTGTCAAAAACAGAACAGTGTGTAGTAATCTGCAGTTTTCGCATACTTCTGTAACTCCAAAAAAATTGAATTAAATTGTTAAACGTGAGGAATTTGTCTATTAATTGTCTGCAAGAAGAATCAACTAAAGAGCACGCTCCAGTAAAATCTGGTGAGCATTCTAGCGAGCGCTAACGATTCTGTTTTTCACAGCAAGATCATATAAACTTCACACAAGTCTTCCCAAATGTTCTACTTGGCACAAACACTAACTAAAACACAAAACCACATCTAAAGAGAAGATAGATGCAATATTTATTCCTAAACAGAAGCAAAAACAAAAAATATACAATTGGGTTGCCTCCCAACAAGCTCTAACGTTTTACGCCCCTAGCTAGGCACGATACATGGATAGATCTAGGTATTGCCATCTTTGGAAGGCAATCCATAAGTGGCTGTCATAATAGATTCATATGGTAATTTGATTTTCTTTCTAGGAAAGTGTTCCATGCCTTTCCTTAACGGAAATTGGAATCTAATATTTCCTTCCTTCATATCAATAATATTACATGAATGATTGCAATCTATATCGAGAACAATGAAATTTACAGTCACATAATTCCTATTAGCAACAATAAGAACATCATTAATCCTTCCCATAGGTTTCTTAATAGTGGAATCCGCAAGATGCAAATTTAAAGAACAATCATCAAGCTCATGGAAACCTAGCAAATCACACAAAGTTTTTGGGATAGTGCATACACTTGCACCCAAATCGCACAAAGCATAACATTCATGATCTTTAATTTTTATATTAATAGTGGGTTCCCATTCATCATAAAGCTTTCTAGGGATAGAAACTTCTAACTCAAGTTTTTCTTCATAAGATTGCATCAAAGCATCAACTATGTGTTTGGTAAAAGTTTTATTTTGACTATAAGCATGTGGAGAGTTTAGCACGGATTGCAACAAGGAAATACAATAAATCAAAGAGAAATTATCATAATTGAATCCCTTGAAATCCAAAGTAGTGGATTCATCACTATGCAAAGTTTTAATCTCTTCACTCCCACTTTTAACAATTTTAGCATCAAGATCTAAAAAATCTGAATCATTGGGACACTTTAAAGTAGAATCATCTCTAATCCTATCTTCATCAAGATTTATACTAGAAAACAAGGCTCTAATAGGAGACACATCAATAACTTTCAGATCTTCATCTTTATTTTCATGATAACTAGAAGAACACGCTTTTATATAATTTTCTCTTTTAGCACGCATCCTAGCGGTTATTTCTTTGCATTCATCAATGGAAATTCTCATAGCTTTGAGAGACTCATTGATATCATGCTTAGGTGGGATAGATCTAAGTTTCAAATATGAAGTAATTCAAAGGGACATGTGGTGGCCATGATTGTCTTCACGGAGTGCTTGGATCTGGTCAACTTTTCAGCATCGCAAGCACCACAAAGGTGATCTTTGACGAAATTGATGCCCTTGATGCCAATGATGTGCTTCTTCTTGACGAGTGCGCTCAACTTCCTCATGCCAGCATGTCTAAGTCGTTAATGCCATAGCCAACACTCAGAAGCTTTTTCCATTAGACACACGGCAGGTTGAGGACCTATAGATAAATCTATAATATCCAAATCACCTCTCCCAAAGTCTTCGAAGACTTTGGACTTGTAAGGTTCCATTAGCACAACTAATCTATTTTTGCCAAATATGACAATCATATCGAGATCACAAAGCATTGAGATAGACATGAGGTTGTATCCTAGGGACTCGACAAGCATCACTTTTTCCATGTGTCGATCCTTCGAGATAGCAACCTTGCTTAGACCAAATACCTTGCTTTTTCCTTGGTCAGCAAAGGTGATATTCTTCAGATAAAACAGAGTAAGGGGAGCATTAGTGAGGAGATTCTTGTCACCAGTCATGTGACTGGTGCAGCCACTGTCCATAACCCATTCAGTAGATTTTGAAGTATCATCGTGTAGAAGAATTAGTCTCACTTACAAATTCATACACTTTAGTTGAAGAATATGATGATCACTTCTGTCAGTCAATTTCATCAGTAAGCATATAAAAAGTAGCATAGGGCTGTGTGAAATGAGGATTCATTTAATCACGGTTAGCTAGCATCCAAACAAGCATTATGTTAGGCCTTAAGCAAATTCAGAACACATATATTGTGTGTGAAGACCTGGCCCTGTAGAAGAGATTAGTTCTTCTTCTTAACCACCCACATCTTAATGGGTGGCCGCGAAGCAATGTAACACAAGGCATTGATAGAGAACTTAGGCATTGAAGATTATGCGTTTCTCTTCACAGGAGGAGTATAGTACTCATAGGAATATTCAGAGAAATTCTTAGAAATTTTGTGCAGATTGCGATTTGAAGAACAATGCACATAGTTGCCGAATCGATGTCTGTTTCCCTACAAGTAAGTGTTAGTACGAGTAATGGAGGGTTTGTGTCCATTTGACGACTTGGCCCATGTGTAGACTTTTCCCTAGGGATGTTCCTTTTATTTCATGGTGTCTTGATGACATTCACCTGAAGATTTTCAAGAACACTTTTGGACACCCAGATTTTCTTCACTAGGGAACCATTCCAGCAGTTAGTACCAACAAATCTAGCAAATACTTCACCATTCTGATTTTTGAACATCTTATGGTTAGAGTCAAATGACACATGAGAAGAATGTGGAGTATAACATTTGTTGCCAGATAGAGTGGATGGATCAACTGAAGGTCCATTTGTAGCAACTCATGTGGCTTTGGGATACTGCTCAGGTTTCCAGTAAGAACCATCTGCGTTCATCTTTCTCTCAAAAGCAATACCCTATTTTTCTAGATTTCCTGTTTAGAATCTGCTTCTTTGGCAGATCACAAAGAGTTTGGTGCCCTTTGAGGCTTTTGTACAAGCAGATGACGTACAATTCCTTCGGGCCTGCATTTTCGCCGGTAGCACTCGTGGTTTCCTCAGATGAGGAAACTGAAGCCACAAAAATTTTTGGAGATAAAGTAGTAGTTGAAGCATTTGAACATTTAGCTGAAGAATTTGCATTTTCACATTCAAAGCATTTTAAGCATGGGGAAAAAAACTATTCCTTACCTGTGCTGATTTGTTGGGAGAGTATTGAATTGTTGTCCTTTTGATGATCATCATGAGATGCTCTCAGCCTCTCTAGGTCTTGCTTCCTTTGAAGAATTTAACGGGTGAGCTTCTCGTGTTCAGCTGAGAGGGACACATGACAACTTTCAAATTAATCATATTGTCACTTTAGGCGTTTGAGATCTTCACACATTTCTTGACATCGATCCATTTCCTCATCCAGCAGATCATCACTTTTGTCTAGAAATTTTTCATCTTTTCCATAGCAGGTTGTTGAGCAGTAGCAAAGTTAGCCAATTTATTATAGATATGTATTTCTTTACATTCAGAGTCATCATCACTAGAGGTATTGAAAGAAGTTGCTCGTGAGGTTACCTGAGCACCCCTTGCCATGAAGCAATAGGTGGGGGTGTACTCATCAGCACATTCTTCATAGTTGGTGGAGACACCCTTTTATTCATGGTCGAAGATGGACTTGCTAATGAACTTTGTAGCGAGGGCCAAGCTTGCAACCCCAGAGTCTGACTCCTCCTCGGATTGTTCAGCATCATCTTGGTCAGATTCTTCTTCAGAATACATTTTTGTCCCGATATATGCACAAGCTCTGTAGGAGGTGCTCTTGTTCTTTGATGAGGACATTGATGAAGATTTTGATGAACTCTTCATTTTGCTATCAAAGTCGTCATCCTTGGCAGACTTTTTCTTCCTTGTGCCATTTTTCCACATGGGGCAACCGGCGATGTAATGGCCTAGTTTCTTACATTTCTTGAAAGTTATTTTACCGTAGTCTCGAGCAGTAGCTTTAGTGTTCTTTGAATTATACTTAGAGGACTTTTCAAAGCGGTTCCTTTTGGAAAACTTCTGAAACTTCCTCATAAGCAGAGCCAATTCTCTGCCAATTTTCTCAGCATAATCAGTGATGCATACTGACTCTTCTTCTTCATAAGATGAAGAAATTGCTTTCGCTTTGGCCTTTGCCTTTAGAGCCCGAGGTCATCCATAGCTGGAACAATACATATCCCTATTCTCAGCTTGTTGAAATTCATGAGTATTATGCCTCTCAAGAATATAAGTGGGGTCAAGTGACTTGTAATCAGGACATTGTTGACTCATCAAGGCAAGAGTGTCAAAGGAGATGTCAATAGATCTCAACAATATCTTCACCACCTCATGGTCAATGATGTCAGTGGCACCAAGTGATTGTAGTTCATTTGATATGTCCGTGAGGCGGTCCGAAGTTTGCTGAACATTTTCATTGTCAAGCCTCTTGAAGGAGTCGAAGAGATTTTGAAGCACATCAACTCAAGAGTCATGTTAAGTGGAAAATCCCTTATTGTCCTTAGAGAGCTGATCCCAGATCAGTTTTCATGTTACAGTGCACTTACTCTGCCATATTGCCCTTTTGTTGGGATGTCCACATATGTTCTTCTTCGCTTGAGAATCGTGTTGCTTGAATCTCTTCACGTTGGCTGTACCACCCCGAGACCGATGGGCCAGATGTATTCCTTTTATTCGCCAGTGTTGCCATGTCATTGTCTTGCGTGTTGCACTTTGCCATATCACCATGTGCATTCCATCCGCATGTTTTTCAAAACATGCATTCGTTCGTAGTTGCACAATCTCCTAGTTCTCTCTGTTGTCCGTTCTGAGCCCAGACACACTCGCACGCGCCCGTGGCACGTCCGAGATATTATTTTATAAGTGGCATAAAAATTTTCTTGGAATGAGGTGAAAGTTGGCGTGCGGTCTCATTATAGTGTAGGTAGACCGCCTGCCAAATTTCGTCACATTCGGAGCTCGTTTGATAGCCCAACCGTTATCCGTAGCGGCACCGTTGCCAGTTTATTTGTCGGACGTTTTCGGTCTCCAAAAACTGTTCCCGGGCCTCTCTTCTCTTCTCTCCTCTTAGCTGTGACACCCCGAGACCGGTGCGCCAGGTGTCAGCCAGTTATTCGCCGTCGTTGCCATGTCATCTGCTTGCGTGTTGCATCTTGCCATGTCATCATGTGTGTTGCATCAGCATGTTTTTCAAAACTAGCATCCGTCCGAGTCCCCTCGTCCTTTCCGTTGTCCGTTCTGAGCCCAGACACACTCACACGCGCCCGCAGTGCCTCCGAATATTTATTTTATAAGTGGCCGAAAAATATTCTCGGAATGGAGTGAAACTTGGTGTGTGGTCTTATTATAGTGTAGACAAGGCAGCCTGCCAAATTTCATCACGTTCGGAGCTCGTTTGATAACCCAACGGATAAATATAGCGGCACTAGCCACCGGTTTAAACGTCGGACGTTTTCGGTCTCCGAAAACCTCCGCGGGCCTCTCTCCTCTCCTCTCATCTCAGCCCAAGGCCTTCTACACAGCCAATCTAGCCCACCTACCTTCCCCCTCCGCTCGGAGCCGCACGATCGAGATCGTACGACTCGAAACGGAGTAAAAAAACCCCAAACCCTAGGCTTTTCCCTATATAAAGGCCCCTCCATGCCAAAAATGGACTCTCCTAACCTCTCCCCTAACCTCTAGCCTCCCCTGCCTCAAATTCCGTGCCGAGCCCCTCCTCCCTCGCCACTTGGCGGCGAGCCACAGTCCCAGCCGCCACCAGCGCCGCCGCCACCTCAGCCGGGGGGCCACACGTCAGCCTCCCGCAGCGCCCCCGGATCCCCAGCCGCCGCGCGGCCCTCCAGGCCCGCCTCCAGGCCTGCTCGGGCCCGAACTGGGCCGCCCAAGCCCCGCGCCTCCCCGAGTCGTCGTCCCCGCCAACTGCCCGTACTGCGCCTCGCCGGAGCGCCGACGAGCGCCGCCTGCCAGGTCGCCGCAGGCCCCGTTCCGGCCAGATCCGGGCGCCCAGGCCCCGGATCCACCACCGCCGCCCCGCGCTTGGCTCGTTCGCCCGAGACTCCCTCTCGAGCAGGCTCCTCCCGCCGCCGCCCTGTAACTTCGGCCACCAACTTCCGTCGCTCCCGTCGCCGTTCTCCGCCCCGCAGGCCACTTTCGACGCCGGATCCGGGACCCTCGTGCCCGGATCTATCCATTCCCATCGGTCCCGGCCACCAGACCCTACCGCCTTCGCCGGAGGACGAGGTGCCACCGCCGTCGTTGACCTTCCGCCGCCAGCGTCCTTGGCTGGAGGCCAAGCCCCGTCGCCCAATACGGCCTCGCCTCGCATGGGCCTCCTCCCCGCGGGCCCAACCGACCTGGCCCGTCTCCCGCTTCAGGCCCAGTCCACTACATCCATCGTTTGGGCCCGACTCGTCCCCCACAGTGCCGGGCCAGGCCCAATTTGGTGAGCCCACCTAATCTCCCGCCCATGCATCACTTAGCTATATTGCGCCCTGTTGTTTTTTCAGTCTAGTAAAAAACTGCTAAGTCCTCAGTTTTGCATTATAATGTTGAATCTTTGACTGCCAACAACTTTTTGTGTGGTGATCCAAATTGAGTGTATGATATGTCAAAATGATCGTGGTGATATGCTCTACACTTTGTTCCATTGTGCCATGCTCATTTGAGTTCATCTAGATGCTCTAATATCTACTGCAAGGGTGCGATAACTGCTGCTACTTGTTATTTTCATGCCATGTTTGAGATGTGATAACTTGGTGCATGTTTATCCAAATGGTGCAAATGATATGTCAAAATGTTCATAATGAGATGCTCTACATGTTGGTTGCTATAGCATGCTTGTTTGAGTTCATTTTGCCATGTTTATCTCTGTTGCAAAAGTGCATGTGGCTGTTTGGTTTTGAAACTTGTTACGAGATGCCTAGTTGAGGAGCTCGTTGCTATTGATGTGTTTGTCCCCATGTCACATGCCTAGATGTTTTAGAATCTCCATGATGTGTTCTTTGCTGTGGTGCAAACCATTTTCCATGTTATGACTTGTGTTGACATAAACATGCTTGTAAACATGCCATGATAATGTTGCTGTTTTAACACTTGGTGAAATTTCACTAAGTCTGGAATCTGTAATATCCTGATGCTATGTTTGCTTGATGTCCTAGGTAAATCCATGTTAGTTTTGGGGTGGCCATTGATCTTTCCTCGTTGTATATGTTGTTGTCTATCCATCCATGCCCTCACTTGCTCATTTGGCCTGCTGTAGCTTATTTATTTCTTGCTCCCAAGTTGCTATAAAATATTGCTGTCAGGTTTTTAGTGTCTTGATCAAAATGTTGTAGCTTGTTGCTATTGATCCATGCCTCCTATGGAGTTGCTCCAATGGAGTTGTTTGCTGTAGGATATGTCTACTTCATGTCCATGCTTCTTGTTTCCATGTTTGAGTGCTGTAGAGTATATATTTCTTGCTCCAAAGTTGCTATGTGGCTGTTAATTTCAGCTTGTTGTTATATCTTGTTTCATGTGTATCTTTTAGCCCGTTTCTCCGTTTTGAGTGTTCCTTATATGAAACTTATGTGATTTTGCATGTAGAATCATAATATCATCTTGTTAACATGTTTGGAGTATGTTTGCTTGATTTTTGGGTGCATTTTGCACCGTTGCCATGCTTAACTTGTTTTGCTCATATCTTCTAGGCCGTAGCTCCGAATTAAACAAACTTTATATGAAACTTGACTAGAATTCCATGTAGATCATGTTGATGCATGTTAAATTGCTATTTAACAACTTTAACTTAAGGTTTGTACAGATCTGGACTAATTTCAAACTATGCATATGAGGACTTACCGGATTTGTCTTAAGTAGTTCTGGCCTCATTTAAACTTGTTGTTCTTATGTTGTTCTATGTGCTTCCTACTTTGTCATGTTTTGCATCCTATATAGATCTGTCTTGCTTCCTACTTGCTTGAGCATATTGTCTTGTTGTTGTGTTGTTCTGGTGTGCTTCCTATGCTTTCATGTAATGCATCCTAAGTGCATCTGAGTGCATTATACCTTGCCATTTTTTGCTTCCTGTATAGACTTGTCATGCATCATACCTTGCCATGTAATGCATCATATATAGACTTGTGTTGTTTTGTTGTGCTTCCTACCTTGCCATGTTTCTCTTCCTTTATAGACTTGTCATGCATCATACCTTGCCATGTAATGCATCATATATAGACTTGTGTTGTTTTGCTGTGCTTACTACCTTGCCATGTTTTGCTTCCTGTATAAACTTGTCATGCATCATACCTTGCCATGTAATGCATCATATATAGACTTGTGTTGTTTTGCTGTGCTTCCTACCTTGCCATGTTTTGCTTCCTTTATAGACTTGTCATGCATCATACCTTGCCATGTAATGCATCATACATAGACTTGTCTTGTTTTGCTGTGCTTCCTACCTTGCCATGTTTTGCTTCTTGTATAGACTTGTAGTGCTTCCTATATAGAACTGTCTTGCATCATACTTGGTTGAGCATATTCTAATGATCTTGTGTTGTGTTTTTACCGTATTGCTTGCTTCTTCTCGTTAGTGCTTGTTCCGTTGCGATCGTGAGGATTCGTTCGCCTACCCGTGGTTCTTCTTCAAGGCTTCTTCTCTGTCTTCTTCACGGAACCGTTCTTCTTCCTTGCGGGATCTCAGGCAAGATGACCATACCCTTGGATATCTTTACTATCATTGCCTTTGCTTAGTTGTCTCGATGCTATCATTATATGTCGCGCAACCCATCTTATTGTCAGCCCCTCTCCTTGTTGCCATGAAACCTCTAACCTTTGAAACCTTCCTAGCAAAACCATTGTTTGGCTAAGTTACCCGCTTGCTCAGCCCCTCTTATAGCGTTGTTAGTTGCAGGTGAAGATGAAGATCGTTCCAGGTGGGAACTTGTTGTTGGAATATCACAATATCTATTATTATTATTAACACACCTATATACTGGGCATGGGTGGAAGGCTTGGCCTTTTGCTCGGAGTTTTGTTCCACTCATGCCACCTTAGGCGCCGATAAACCGGCATTATGTTCCTTGATTTTGCGTTGCTTACACGGTTGGGTATATGGGGACCCCTTGACGCTTCATCTTTGAATAAAACTCCTCCAGCAAGGCCCAACATTGGTTTTAATTTGCCTCATAATAACAACTTAATTAATTAATTAAAATTGCATAGGGGGGTCGCGTCCCCGGAGATTCTTTCTACATAGCAGGGGGGCCAGTGCTGATGGTGTTGGTTCCAAACGGGGAGACTGCGGGGCCACCACGGGGAAACTCGAGGATTGGCTCCCGTAGGCTCACCTATCCGGACGTGGCCTGAGACGAGATACGCGCGGCTACTATCAGGGTGTCGGCACGCCGGGAGGTCTTGCTGGACTTGTTTTACCATTGTCGAAATGTCTTGTGCACCGGGATGCCGAGCCTGATCGGATTTCCCTAAGATAAGGGGTGATGATATTATATTTATCACTTCAACTAATCGTGAGAGCTTGTGATGGGCTAAGTTGGGACACCCCTGCAGGGTTATGATCTTTCGAAAACCGTGCCCGCGGTTATGTGGCAGATTGGAATTTGTTAATGTCCGGTTGTAGAAAACTTGACAGAGGATCCGAAGTAAAATACACAACTGTGTGAGTAACCATGACTGTCTCTTTTCACTTTGAGAAGAGAACACGGTGGGGTTATGTTTGACTCGTAGGTAGTTCAGGATCTTTAGCCCACTACTAGTTTGCGACCGTTTGCGTAGATGCTCATCTTATTCTTGTACTCGTAAGTTAGCCACCATACTTTTGCTTAGTCGCTGCTGCAACCTCACCACTTTACCTCTTCCTACCCTTTAAGCTTTGATAGTCTTGTTACCCATGGTTATGGGATTGCTGAGTCCTCGTCGCTCACTAATACTACAACAACAGTTGCAGGTGCAGGTTTCCGATGTCTTGACGTGAGAGCGTTGTTCTTTTGTTGGAGTTCTTCTTCTTCAGTCTTGGGTTAGGTTCCGGGTCGGCAGCCTGGGATAGCAGATGGATGTCGTTGTTCTTTTCTTGTTTGTATCCGTAGCCGGATACTTTGTATTGATGTTGTTGTATTCATGTGACTTGTATGTATTGTTGTATCCCCCATGTATGTATGTAATGGTACGATGTAATGATATCCATCTTGCTAAGCGCCCGAAATGCGGTTGTGCCCCAATCACGTAAGTGTCACGTGATCGGGATAGAATCGCATCTTGGGCCTGACATTAGCCTAGCCCATCTACACAGCCCACCTAGACTCCCCTCTGCTTTGCATCGTGGGATCGCGATCTGATGCCCGAAACATCCCAAAACCCCCTAACCCTAGCACCTACCCTATTTTAACACCCCCTAGTCAGTTTTGGACAAGCCCTAGTCTAACTCTCCACTAACCTCCAGCCTCGGGATCCTCCCGCCACCACTTGCACCCCTATCTAGTCTCCCTTTAGTTTCCATGCGAGGAGAACCTGCCGCCGCCACTTGGCGTTGCGCCATAGGCCGCGTAGCTGTAGTCGCGCCCCACCAGCCCATCCGGACGCGCCACCTCAGCCCAGCCAGCTCATTCCCCGTGCACACCCCACTCGAGACCACCGGGGCCCAAGAACTCCACCGCCGCCGCTCAAGCCCTCCTGGCTCCCTCGCCTCGCTCATCTACGCCCAGCGCCAATCGCCGCCGCCAGCCACTAGGTCGCAGGAGACCCCTCCGCCCACCTTCGGCCACCGGACCCGGCCCCGCTGGACCTAGCAACCCCGTCGCCTCGCTCCTCTGTGCCGGAGCTGCACTGCCTCCACCACGCCGTTGTCCACCTTCCATGCAGATCTGCCGCCCAGCATCGTCGTCGGCCGCCTTCGCCTTACCTTCTCCGGCCGGAACCGGCGACATCACCTCTAGATCCACCTCCCCCCGTGCCGCCGACCTCCTCCGCGAGTACCTCCGGCCCCGCCGTCACCGGAACTACAGCCGGCCTGGACTCATCCCGCCGCCGGGATCCCGTCGTCTCAGATCCACCTTGCCCATGGACGCCCACGACCACCCAGCCAAACGGGGGCCCTAAACTAGCTTGTCCCGCACTTCCTCATCCACTTCCTATTCGTGGTCTAAATTTTGCTAAGTCCGTGAGATTTTGAAACATCATATATGCATGGTTGTGTGACCATAACTGTGTTCATGTTTTTTCGTCTGGAGTGTATAATATGTCAAAATGATCTGCTCAGAGTGCACTACATGGTGGTGATCTTCGCATTCATGTTAGGATGCATCTTGACATGCTAATCTCTGTTGCAAAAGTGCATGTTGTTGTTAACTGCTGAAAACTGTTATAACTTGGCTTGTTGTCTATTTCGTGTGAATTAATGTATGTGTGATATGAGCATCTTGTCACCAAGACTTTGCTTCATTTTCATGTCTTCTTGATGCTAGAATTATTTGCATGCCATAATATGACTTGTGCCGAGTGAAACAATCTTGAAAGCATGCTATGATAATGTTGCTGTTTACACTTATTGAAATCTGCCAAGTCTGAAACTATTTATATTAGTTGCCCCTTCTGCATTGAAGCTATCATCAAATCTGTTGCTCAAATAATCATGCTCACTAATGATGTTTGGTTAAGGGTGTTTAGTAATTGGTTGCCATACTCTTTCATGCCATGAAAATTTCCTGTAGCATATACTTTTGTTGCCTCAAAATGTGCATCATGAATCTGTTTTCTGCCATACATAGTTTTTCACTAAGTCTGAAAATCTATTATGACTTGCAATCTTGTATTGATGAATGCCTTTGATCTAGAGGTATAGGGAGATGTTTAGTAAGCATGTTTTGCCATGTATAACCTTTAATTTGATGGCATTCCCTTGGTTGCTATCTAAAGTTGCTGTAGAATATCTCTTTCTTGCTCTCAAGTTGTCATCATGATAAATCTGTCAATCTGCTAACACCATGTTCCCTTTTCTAAATCGCATTGTAACTAATCTATGCATCATAAGGAGTTGTGCCCATAGAGATAGTTGGAAAATGCCATGTGTATTGTATGTTCATGCCTTTTTCATAATTAGTAGAACTACTATGCTTGCTGTTTTGTGCCTCCAAAGTCCGCATCATAATGTTACTATTTTGCATTCCCAGATTTCACTAAGTCCGAGAATCAGCTTATTTCATGGTTACATATAGCCTTGATGATTCCCATGAACCTGCTACTCCTATGTATATGCAAGGTTGTGTTATTTGAGCCCCATGTTCTGTACTACTGTGCCACACTTTTGTTTTCCATGATCTTGCACTATAGCATCATTGTTTCATGCCCCCAACATGCCTTCATGTTAATTCTGCTCACATGTATGCCCAGTTTTTCACTAACTCCTAATCTGTGTTATAAAGTTGCTTTTTGCTTTGATCTTGTTGGACTAATCTTGATGCCTATGAACCTGAACCTTGCTGATAATGGAATCATGTAATCTTTACTTTGACTGCATGTCATGTTTGTGCCAATCTTGTTCTTGTAGCATGTTCTTATGATGCTTGCTATGTGCCTAGTTTGTGTTTTGGATAGATTGTGTTTCAAACTTGTTTGTGTATGTCCTATATGGACCTTGCTTGGTTTTGCATGTAGTTTCACCATGTCATGTTGCATCCATGTTTTGAGGGTGTGTGCTGGATATTTGAATGCATTTTGCATCAATGCTATGTTTAACTTGTTTTGCTCATATCTTCTAGGCCATAGCTTCGTATTAAATGAACTTTATATGTAACTTGACTAGAAAATCATGTAGATTATCATGGTGCATGTTAACTTGTTGTTTAATAACTTTAACATAATGTGTTATTCAGATCTGGACCAATTTCGAAATTTGCATATGAGGACTTACCGGAATTATTATATGATGTTTCCGGCCTCATTTAAACTTGCTTTGTTGTGATGTTTCTTATATGCATCATCTCTTTCCATGAGTAGCATCATGTAGCCTTGTCATGCATCATACTTGGTTGACCATCATTTCATGTTTATGTGTTGTGTGTTTACCATGTTGTTTGCTTTTTCCGGTTGTGCTTCTTCTCGATAGTTCCTGTTTCATTGCGATCGTGAGGATTTGTTCGACCACACTTGGGTCATCTACGTCTGTTCGTCTTCTTCATGGACTCTATCTTCGTCCTGGAGGGATTCAAGGAAAGATGACCATCACCTTGGATCTCACTAGTATTTTGGCTATGATAGTTGTCTCGATGCTGTCACTATATGTCGCGCTACCCAACACTTGTATATCAAGCCTCCCAAAATGCCATGAAACAACCTCTAACCTTTTCACCATCCCAGCAAACCGTTGTTTGGCTATGTTACCGCTTTCCTCAGCCCCTTTTATAGCGTTGCTAGTTGCATGTGCAGTTGCGAGTTGTTCCATGTTGGAACATGGATATGTTGGAATATCACAATATCTCTTATTTAATTAATGCACATATATACTTGGTAAAGGGTGGAAGGCTCGGCATTTTGCCCGGTGATTTGTTCCTCCCTTTCTGCCCTAGTTTCCGCTAAACCAGTGTTATGTTCATATATTTTGCGTTCCTAACGTGGTCGGGGTTTATGGGCCCCCCTTGACAGTTAGCTTTGAATAAAACTCCTCCAACAAGGCCCAACTTTGGTTTTACCATTTAACTAATAATAACTAAACCTTGCATAGGGACCAGCTAGCACCCGAGGATTCTTCATTAACAACCTGTGCCAGTTCTCCTCATGAGTGTTGGTCCGAACCGGGTAGACTGCGGGGTCGCCACGAGGAAACTCGAGGATTTGGTTTTACCTATAGGATGTCCCATCTGATCGTGGCTAGAGACGAGATACGCGCGGATCCTATCGGGGTGTCGGCAAGTGGGGAGGTCTTCCTGGACTTGTTTTACCATTTTCAAAATGTCTTGTGCACCGGGATTCCGAGTTTGATCGGGTTGTCCCCAAGATGGAGGTTTTACCTCTGCTGGTTGTGAGAGTTTGTGATGGACTAAGTTGGGACACCCCTGCAGGGTTTGATCTTTCGAAATTCATGCCCGCGGTTATGTGGCAGATTGGAAATTTACGATATCCAGTTGTAGAGAACTTAACACAAGATTTGAAATAAAATACACAAACCATGTGCGTAACCGTGACCGTCTTTTTTCAATGCGAGAAGAGAACATGGTGGGGTTATTTTTGACTCGTAGGTAGTTCAGGATCACTTAGTGATCATTACTAGTTTGTGACTATTTCCTAGCTTCTCATCTTTCTCTTGAAATCGTAAGTTAGCCACCATACAAATGCTTAGTCGCTTGTCACAACCTCACCATTTATCCTTTCCATACCCATTAAGCTTAGCTAGTCTGGATACCCATGGTTAAGTGATTGTTGAGTCCTCGTGGCTCACAGATGCTACAACAACAGTTGCAGGTACAGGTTATGCGATGGCTCTGACATGAGAGGATATTTACTTGTATTGGAGTTCTTCTTCTTATGCTTCTTCTTCGTTCAGCGGATAGGTTCCTCGTCGGCAACCTGGGCTAGAAGGGTGGCTGTCATTTGTGATTTTGTTGTGTTTTCATCCGTAGTCGGATGCTTCTCTTCTGTATGATGTTTGTTGTATTCATGTGGCATTGTATGCCTTTGTATGTATCCCCATCTATTATGTAATGGTACGATATAATGATATCCATCTTGCTAAGCGCCCGAAATGCGGTTGTGCCCCAATCACGTGGTTATCATGTGATCGGGATAGAATCGCATCATGGGTGTGACATCGGCAACATGGATGCTGGGAGAAATAGTCGCATCACCATTTTTGATGACAAACCAGAGATCGTTGTGAGTAGCCTCAAGATGCATGTGCACCTTGTTCTTCCAGTAAGGATAGTCTATACCATCAAAGATGGGGCACACAGCAGAAACCTTCATCATACCCAAGTTTACATAACTAGAACTCTGGGTGGTTAAACTAAAATCAGAAATAACAAGGGAGTACCTCGCTTTGATACCAATTTAAAGCGCATGTTATCTCCCAAAGGGGGAGGTGAATGGTTGATTTTTAGAAATTCGTCAAACTTCGAAGAGTTCGACGAAGATCAGAGTGAAGAAATATAAAACAAAAAGAAAACTAAGTCATCACAGAATCAAAGTACATGCAATTAGGATACAGAAGATTGAAGAACATGCAATCATACAGTCATACAAGCATGAAGAATATGAACTGAGGAAATAAATATAGCTTGATGAAATTCTTCAGTTCAAATTCGTAAGAGCACAGATCATAGATTGTTAAGCAACAGAATAAATTAAAGAAGAGTGATGAGTTTGAAACCAGTTTGGCTCGGTGAGGACACAACAATTTGGTAGACCAGTTCTAGTTAATGCATAAACTGTACGTCTGATTGAGGCAGCTGATTCGCCACTCAGGGGACACGCAGTCCTCATCATATTCCTCTTGAGCTAAGGCCCAAAGACCTCGCCCAATCTCTCACGGTAAGTCTTCAAGATAGACTTCCAAACCCTTCACAGACTTGTTCACTGGCACTGCACAATGACTCTTGGTGTACTCACAACTTGAGGCCTAACCGTCTGAAAGATGCCAGTCTTCAAAGGTAACAGACATCGGATCACATAGATCAATCTCTTCAATGATGCTCAACCACTTTGGCTCTGGGTTTTTCCCCACTTAGGATTCTCTCAAAGTCCTCAGAGGATGAGTTGCTCTCAAATGACAAGTCTTAAGTTCTCTCGGAGCAACCAACTAACAAGTGGTTGTGGGGGGAGGGACTATTTATAGCCAGGGTGCAATCCGATATGAATTGTCTTGAATGACCTTCTCTAATTCGACCATTGTCAGGACAAGGATCGACTCGACATCTGGAACGCGGCTCAGCAACGGTCGGAATTTGAACTCTCAAATTCATTGGGGCACTCATTTCCCACATGGTGAACTCGTAACTCCTCAGCCTGACAGAATTCGTCGGCGACCGGATGAACTCATCAGTACCCCTAGCAAATGCGTTAGTTGTACTAGAGATTTCCAAAGGCTTCACTCGAAGCGGCCTTTTGGTATGGGTTTGAGTAAGTTTGAGCATCAGTTTGGAAAAGTGAAATATGTTTCACCTAGACCCCCTTTAATGGTACGGTTTTTCCTATGACTCAAATAAGAAGAAGAGAAACTACGAAAACAAAAGTATTCAAGCTTCAAAGTCTACACCTCAATTTCTGCAAAGGCCGTACCAATTTAATCACTTGAAGAAATCCATTTTTAGGTATCGTCTTCCATGTATTAAACCAAATATTCAGGGACAATGTTTCATGTGTATGACACATTAGTTCATCAACCTATATATATATATATAGAGAGAGAGAGAGTAGCACTATTCTCATCCTTGGATCAGAATAGTTATTCTGATCACGACAGGCGCTATATAGGAGCAAGCGAATTGTTCCCGAGATGGCGAATAAGAAAGAAAAACAGCCCGACGAACCGTCCCCCACCTTCGGCGCTCTCACTCTCCCCTCGATGCCCCGACACCCGCCATCGGGGACTACCCAACCGTCTCCAACCCTGACCCCGCACACCGCCTCCCCTGGAAACCCGAGCCGACGCCGCTGCCGCCTCCGCCCCCGGCAACCCCAGGAGCCACCGCCCCCGCCATCGGGCTAGATCCCACGCGCAGACATCGAGCCTGGATCCCACGCGCCATCACTGTCGTCCCCGCACTCGCCACTGACATCGAGTTTCCTGAATCGGGATGCTGCCCGTCGCCCATTCCACCACCGCTGACCATCGGCTCGCCCCGCCTCCCTCCTCGATCCACTGCGGCGGCGGCCTTCTTGCTCCTGGACAGCGCCTCCCTCAAATATATCCACAATGGTGGTGGACTCACTCCCCTTGGAACTACAATGGAGGCCTCCCTCCCCCTTGATCCACGGCTGAGGCAGCCGCCTCTGCTTCTAACGCGGCCACTCTACTACGTGGCATAATCCCGTCCAGGGCCGTCGACCTCCTCTCCATCTTGAAGTTCAATTTTATTTTGCCCAACATGTAGTAGCCTGTGTTGTACTACTATAACTTGATCTTTCTCCAAAACAAATGTAGCCGCTATTATTACTACTAGTAGTACTAAGTTGTGATTTACTGAAGAAAAGAAGCGAAAGCAGAACGTTCAGAGAAAAGGTAGGAAAATCATGTCTCCCGAGGTTGTAGTCTGGGCCTCCCCACGGCTCCATCGACACAGTTCTCCCATGCTCCTCCGTCCTCCGGTTGAGGACATCTCGTGCTGTATGCCAAGCTCTGGCGCGGTGGAGGCATGCAGCCTTGTTCCCTTCGCTCTCTTGCCACCACATTATCCTCGTTGTACGGTGAGAAACAATTCATGTGTGTCATTGTGCCATCTCTCTGTTAGGATGTGTGTTGTACTGTTGTGTCAATTGTATGGTAGGCTTTCGATAATTCAGCTACATGAAGTACTTGGTGGGCTTTCGTATGCAGTGCAGTAATAGAATATACGGCTAGTGTTGCACCGCAGTAAAAGGTTCCGCTAAATAAGCCTGATCTGGATGATGCACTAGTAGCTCAGCTGTACATTGGGTTTGGTTTGTTCGGTGATCTGCTGTAGACTATTGGTTCGCTTGCTTTGCCCATCGCTGCTATATCACATGAAAGCTACAAAAAAGAAATGGATAAACGAGAGGTAATGCGGTGGTGAGAAAATGCAATGGGAGACTATGACAGCAAATTATTTCTGTTTCAAGTAAAAATAAAACTATGAAGTTCAATTTTTATTTAAAATGTATGATGCTTCAACTTATTTTAAAACCATATTTTTCCCCTAAAGAATGAAACTAAGAAGTTCAAAATAAAATAACAAAGAAGTTCGAAGTTTATAAAAACCTCATGTTTTTTCTCATTACTAAGATCTTAAATGAAGAAGCTCAAATTAAAATAAAAGGACCAACCAAAATAGTTTAAAAGAATTTCCTTTTTTTTAAACTAGAAGTTCAAACTAAAATTCACGAAGTGGTTCAATGTTTATTAGAAAATCTAGGATTTACCATTTAAAAAAACTCAAAACAAAATGAATTTCCCCGTTACTAAGGGTCATCAATTAAAAAGAACAAACTGAAGGTTACTAAAGGGAACAAAGAAGACGTTAAAATTACAAAAACAGAGTACTTCAAAATTAACAAAAAAGAAATGTATTTTCCCCGTTTGCGAAAAGACATGCAGAAATTCAAATTAAACAAATGAAGCAGATCAATGTTTACTAAAAGCTCGAATTTTTTAAATGGCAAAAACTGACGTCCGACCTTCAATTGCATGTAATTCGACGTATACACAAAAATGCGATAGAAGTTCATAGTGAAAACAATGAGAATTTTAAGTACTGCAACGAATGCATTTCAGGTGAGAATAAAAGTACAGAAAGATAAAAGCTTAAAAGGCTTGTTAAAAGAAGTTCAATTGATCTTTCCAGAGAAGTTGAAAAATTCTTGTGATAGAGGTTCATCTTGTCTTTTCTTGTTTAAAAACACATAATTTTTTTTCGTGTTTTAAAATAATTCTCTAAATCCACAAAGAAGTTCAGTATATTATTTGGGAGCAATTTGATTTCAAAAAGAAAAAAAAACTATAAAAATAGAAAAAGTTAATGCACTACATGTTGTGTGTTTAATACGAGAAAAATGAATAAAAAGGCAAGGTCCAAATTTTTTGTTGTTATAAGTTCAAGTCCTCTATCGGAGAAAGTTAAATTTTTTATTATGAGAGAGGTTTGTACAAAAGGAATATCATTTGTGTAACACTTGATGAATGGATAAGAAAATTACAAACGAAAATACGTCACAGAAGTTCAACGTGAAAACAGAAGGAAGTTCAACCACTACACTCCATGAATTTCAGACGAAAAACTTTTAAAAACCGTCGCGAGTACAAAAAAAGATCAACACGGGAAAGTTGCGTGTTTACAGCAGCTTTACATCGGTATATCACTTGCTCAATTCTGATGAGTGCATGGAGAGCTATGATAAAAAAGCACCTGAAAAACAGAGTGAAGTTCAAGTAGGCATGCCGAGAAGTTCAAGTTCTTCAAGCGGTGCATTTTCGAAGAATCTGTTTCGCGATAAAGGCATAATGTGTGATCTCGCAGTTTTTTAAATTACTTGAAAACGGTTAGGAATCAGATAAAACCGTCAACATGAATAAGTTTCGCATTTTCCGTAGCTTTTCAACGGTAAATTATTTGCCCCATTTTGATAAAGTTTGTAGAAATTACGGTCAAATAAGTTTTTTAGCCATATTCATAATTGATTTAAAACTCTAAATAATTGGGAGAAACTATATATACCAAAAAGTTTCATATTTTCTCAATCTTTCCAATGGCATATCATTTGCTGCATTCGGGCGTACAATTAAAAAACTAACTCGAAAATACGAACTCGGTGTAACTTGTACCGTTTCTAAATTACTTTTAAACCATTCAATATTGAAAAAAAAACTTTCAACATGAAAAAGTAGCGCATTTTCATAACCTTTCGAACGCCATATCATTTGCGTCAATTGGATTAGTCGTTTAGAAATGGCATCGAAAATACTAACTCGGTTGTTCGGTTTGTGAAATTTTACGATTTTCCCAAATTACTCTTTAAACATAGGGAATTAGAGAAAACTTTCAACATGTGGAAGGAGCGGTTTCACAGCAGCTTTCCAACGCCATATTATTTGCCTCATTCTGATAAATGGTTTAGAATTGCGTTCAAAAATGCGATTCACGTTTTTTATGCAGAATAAACGGTTTTCAAAAATGCTTACATTTTACCAAAAATATTACTTCGGTCATGATACTCGTGTCCATAGCTATCCAACGGTATATCGCAAGCCCCGTTTGGGCAATGTTGGCGGAAGTTCAACCTAGGACCGAGGAAGTTCAGGTCGAACAACTCAGGCAGTAAATTTGCAAAAGACGCAAGTTAATCACGACCCGAGAGCAATATCCGCCTACGAGCGAGATTCCTATTTAAAACGGTCATTTAGTTGCTAAAAACCATTTGCAGATTACACTTACATCACATAGAACACGAATGACCAGAATAATCCACGCGGGGAGACACGGTTGCGAAGATAGCTCGAAGGTCGGGTTTGTGCGGAGTGAAGTTCAGGGTGTGTAACTCAGGAAGTTCTGGTTGCGATCAGAATATTATTCTGATCCCGTGATCAGAATAGTGTTTATATATATATATATATATATATATATATATATATATATATATATATATATATATATATATATATATATATATATATATATATATATATATATATATATATATATATATATATAAGTAGGAGCCTTGGTGCTTGCCTTACTAGGGTTGCTCTCATTCACTCTCTCCCACTCTCCAGATCTAAACAAGACGTAGGTGGCCATAGTATCTCTATGTTATCCACTGGTCATAAATCCTGTTGGACCCCCTCTACCAGGGTAGGGGTGTAGATGCATCGTTGAGACGATGGTTGGCACAAAGGGAGGAGCCAAATAGTTGCCCCCACATCCCGATCAGCGGATGTGCTGTTTTATCCAACATGGCGCCTACTCGGGAGGGTCTCCGAAACCTTCTTCCTCCCTGCCATATTGTAGCTAGATTCGGCCTCCCGGGACGCTCCTAGGCACATCCCCATGACCCTCTAGTATATCTTCTTACGAAACCGGCCTTGCTCTACTGCCCGACTCCTAACGTGGTTGCATGTCGATGTTTTTATACCTCCATCAGTTATTCCAAAGCAACCAAGATTTTTACGATTAGTAGAGGTAAAGCTAGTGCACATAGTCGAATCTAAGACTTGGTTCAAACAGGAAAAAAGCAGGAAGGCTGTAGCATAAATCTAGGACTTGGTTCTAAGAGGAAAGCAGTAGAGACTGGGTACCCAACCAGTCTGTTGGTTGAAAAGGGGAAGAAAGAAGGGTGGATGGCGAATGGTGGGGGCAAGTAGACCTATCTCTTCGTCGAAAATGGAAAGAAATTGAGCGGTGTTGGGGGAACTATGGAAATGAGAACGAGCAGGTCTAGTCTTCTTGTGCTCACATAGGAAACTGGGACAAAGGCAGACATGTTGCCTGAATCTTTGCAGCTCTTGGCAACCACATCTGCCTCACCGCTATATGCCCCTGCTGTCTCTATGCCTTGATTGCAACCATTAATGTAAAATCACATGAAAATGAAGCAATGCCATTTTTAGACTAATGTCACTATTAAGTATGCTGTCGCCAGTCTTGTTCCATTGATAAATTGAAGCAATGACACCACCATTTTATGAAGTGCTTCTATCTTTCTTTTATTTTCCATGAATTGTGTTTTTGCGGTTACAATTAAATCTCACACCAGTAACATAGCTTCATCCTAGTGGAATTGGACAAATTTGATTGCACATTTTGGTTGCACCGAGCACGGTGCTACTGACCGTGTGCTCCTCTCATGATAGTAATACTTATGCTATTATTATGCGTGTTAATCTAGTAGCAGCGTTGATGTGATGTGATGCTAATTCTTACTTAATGGAACATTTTCATATGGTCAAATGTAGTGCCATTTATAACACAAGAGATGTTGTTGTTAATTATATGCCACTGCAAATAACTGTCACTGCTTAAATAACCAATATACATATTTTCACAAATAGGGATGTCTGTCTCCATATTGTTTCTATTTGTGCAATTAGAAGCACACATCGCAATTTTATTAGAACTACACATAATCTGATGGTT
Source organism: Secale cereale (assembly GCA_902687465.1). Taxonomy (NCBI): domain Eukaryota; kingdom Viridiplantae; phylum Streptophyta; class Magnoliopsida; order Poales; family Poaceae; genus Secale; species Secale cereale. Next base: position 404,445,359 of record LR738712.1, read on the forward strand.
GTTCCTACCTACCATCGACTAGTCACCAATCTTGCATGTATTCCTACATTGGTATTAACAAGGTAGTGTCGGATTTCGGGTTTCGCAAACCCTTGAGATGATCGAACTCTGGGGTGCACACGAAGAACACTCCCTCCCCAGCGCGCTCGCCCTACGATTCCACGGCCTAGCTCGACGAACTCAAAGAACAAGGGACACAAAGGATTATACTGGTTCGGTCCACCGTGTGGTGTAATACCCTACTCCAGTGTGTGTGGTGGATTGCCTTGTATGGCTGGGCTTGAACTACTACAAGGCACGAACAACCTCCGTAGGAGAGCTGTTCTTGGGCTCGGATGAGCTTGTGGTGTCTTAGGTCGGATCTGATGATCCCCCTTTTCTTCTACTAGGCGAGCTCACTCTCAGATACCTCCTAGGGTAGTGGCTAGGTCCTATTTATAGTGGCCTTGGTCATCTTCCCAAATATCAGCGGGAAGGGATCCTACAACGGTCAAATTTGAAGGGGAACTACTAGTATAAGTTATCCTGACAAAAGTAGTCTTTGCCTGCCAAAGGCTCTAGTGGTGACGACGCGTCGGGCTCCATGATGACCTCCGTTCTTTAGCCCTGATGGTCCTTGGCCTTGTTGCACTGATATGGAAACCTTTGACTGATCCCTCGGGACTCCGCGCCTGCGCTTGCCCTTTAGCACCAAAGAGGAAACTGGTACACTGCGCCCACTGGCGCCTGCCTGGCCTTGGTCGTCATGGCTCACATCACGTGAACCTCGCGAGGTGCACTTGGCGTAGATATCTCCGCTCCTCGGGAGCCATCCTAGAGAGACCGCCCCAAGGAGATCTTGTTATCGCCCGCCTCGCAAGGCTTGGCCCCTCGCGGGGGTCTTGAGTTGTGGTGGCTGAAATTGGGCCGTGCCAGGCCGCTGATGGAGCCACGTCTTGGGCCGCAGGCAGGCAAGTCTGGGTACCCCCGTTCCCAGGTCGCCGACAGTAGCCCCCGGGCCCAAGGCGCGCTTGGACTTGGCTTCGAGGTGAAGCCAAAGGGTGCAAGGGCGAAGTGCCGTGGGCCCCAAACGCCTGGGGCCCTGGTCGACGTGTGGTGACTCGATTGGACGTGGGCGTCTCCACTTCCCCATGCTGCCTTGAAATCCACCCGACCTGGTGGCCGGCGCCGCTCGCATAGCTCCCCCCGCTGGTAGCATGCTCCCACAGCTCCTCCTTCTTCCAGAGAACAGCAGCCTCCTCCCCTAGCCTGAACCAGCGCTAATCCTTGCTGCCACCATGGCACCGCGCCAGAAGAAGAAGGGGAAGGGGAAAACTTGCGCCTCAGCCCCTGTGCCTCAAGTCTCCGAGCTCGCCCTTGAGAGGTCGGTGGTGGTCAACCATGAGGGGCTGAGCAAGGTCCACGCCACTCTCACCTCCGACTCCAATGAATGGGGGGCGACCGTGGCTGGGCCGGCCTCTCGCTTCGCGATCGACAGGGCGGCCACCGAGATTCCTATCTATCTTCACGCCCTTTGGGCTGGTCTAATTCCTCCCTTCTCTGACTTCTTCAACACTATGCTCTCGCATTACCAAGTTAATGCGCTGCACTTGGATCCCCAATCCATCGTCCTCCTTCCCGTCTTCGCCTTCTTTTGCGAGGCCATGGTAGGCATTGCTCCTTCTGTGGCCTTGTTTCGTCATTTCTTCTCGCTGCATCTGACAAACGCTCGCCAGTGCTCGGCGTGCGTGACCTTCCACGCCATTGCGGTGACATTCGGCTCGGGGATCAACTTCGAGCTTTTGCTAGGCGCGGATGGATTTCGAAAGCGGTGGGTGTTTGTTGATGTTGGCGTGTGCAATCCTATGCTTCTGCTTCCTTAGGCTTCAGCCGTTCCAATCCCTGGCTGGGGGCACGCGAGGCTCGACGACCCGCGGCTCACCCATGTCTGGCACCGGCTGGCCAGGCTAAGGGACCTCGGGGTGATGGCGCCCATGGTGGTGAAGGAGTTCATCAAGTGTCGCGTCGCTCCGATCTAGCGTCACTCCCGCCCTCTGTGGACCTTTTACGGCTGCGACGACCCCATCAGGCTCCATGTTTCCGCAGTCCCTCCTGAAGTGCGGCAGACGGGGTTTGAGCTCTTGACGGGTGACTGAGCGCCGGCCAATCTACTGGAGGAGGGTTTTCTCTTGTACTGCTGCTCAAACACAGCTGAGTTCGTGTGGCAGATGCCTCTTTTTGATGCATGGGGGCTATGTCCGGCTGGTCATCAGGAACCCCGTGAGAGTCCTCTCCCCTTGGTCTTCTCGCCTGCGGTCCCCTCAGCGACCATCTCCAAAGAGGATGCAGGGAGGCGGGCATCGTCGAACGCCGGCGGGGCGGCTGATGAAGAAGCGGTGTGCCTTACAGCCCCTGAGGCAACGGCCCCTGGGGCTTGGGAGAGCTGTCCTAAGGTCGTTCCTGGTGAGCCGCTGCACACCGAGGCTCCCGAGGTCGTCCTCTCGGGAGCCCCGGATTCTGCCCCGGGCCTCGGTGGTCGCGCCCAGGGCTTCGGCCAGCTTGCTTAGACTTGGGGTCTCTCCGCAAGAGGAAGCCGCCTCTGAGCTGCAATGGTGTCGCCTACTGGCCGCTGAAACAGAGGACGAACTTTGCCAAGGACGATTAAGTACATTATCTGCGTGTTTTCCTGGGTGATGAGTTCCTTTCTGACCCTGATTCTTCAGGTCCCCATTAACTAGTGCGGTGGAATCTCCTGAGAAGCCACCCCCACTGATGCGAGGCTAACCCGATCTAGGCTGATCTTTCACGAAAAGGAGGGAATCCCAGGATGAACACAAATAACACAAATGGGAAATCACGAGGGAAGCGGAAGAGGAACAATCAAATCAACAAGAAAGTAATCACACAAGTGCTAGATCCGGATACATAAAGAGATACACGATCCACGGTCAACAACAGATGATACAAGTAGCGATAGTCTTCTCCGTGAGGAGGTCTTGGTATCCCATGGGATCTTCTCTGAAGGAGGTCTTGAATCCGTGTGGATCTTCTCCGTAGAGGGGCCACAGTCACTCTCGAGGAGATGAACCACTAGTGGATGAGCAAGGCTCTAGGTTTTGAGCTATCATAATGCTAACCCTAAAAGAGGTAGGTGGAAGAGTATATATAGTCTAGGGGGCGAAGGGGATACACGGGCCGAGGCCCTTTCCTATGCGCAGACAGTCGAGTTGGACGTCCGCTGGGTCACCAGACGTCCTGTCGCTCGGGAGGGGCCGGACGTCCGGTACCTCTCGGATTTTCGGTATTTTCCCTGATTTCGGTTGTGTGATGGATGTCACGGACGTCCGGTGGCCTCCGGTCTTCCAGTTGCTTGGGAGTCGTCGGTCTTCCGGTACTCGTCTGATGTCTAGTGCCTGGGGATGACCGGTCGTCCGGTAGGGGCCGGACGTTCGGTGCCTGTAGCGTCTTCAGCAGCACTTCGTCATGTTCCTTGTATTTGTCTATCCCGCCATCTTGTCCAATGTGTAGAGCTGTTCCATGGCCTTCATCCAAGTACCTGATCATGCATAGTGTCTCCGCGTTAGGTAGTAACCATGTCTCATGTGGTGAAAGAGGTATTTCGGAGAGGAGCGAGTTCACCTTATCTTTGCTAGCCCTTGCACGAGCTCTTGTCATTGGTCCTTGAGGCACTTGCTGAGGCGATGGTAGGTCCATAGGGATGACCTTGGGATGCTCCACATCATCTCCCCTCCCTTGGGAAAGATCCAACCTCGGATCGAAATCTTCATCACCATGGAAAGGCGAGAGATCCTTGACGTTGAATGTATCGCTCACATTGTACTTGTCATGTGGGATGTCGATCTTGTAAGCATTGTTGTTGTACCATGCTAGCACTTTGAAGGGTCCGTCGGCTGGAGGTAGGAGTTTGGACTTGCGTTCGTTGGGGAAGCGGTCCTTGCGAAGATGAAGCCATACGAGATCTCCCGGTTGGAACAGCCTTGAAGTCTTGTTGACGTTGAGCTTGGTGGCGAGGCGATATACTTGGCACTCGATTGTTGCTCTTGTATCTTCGTGCATCTTCTTGAGACAACTTGCTCGAGCACTTGCATCCATGTTGGTGCGCGCTTGTAGAGGTAGAGGTAGAATGTCCAATGGGGACAAAGGGTTGAAGGCATAGACGACCTCGAAGGGGGACTTGCCGGTTGTTGAGTGTCTTGCGCGATTGTAGGCGTACTCGGCGATGGGCAAGCATTGCTCCCATTCCTTGATGTTCTTCTTGATCAACACGCGAAGAAGCATCGATAGCGTCCGGTTCGTGACCTCCGTCTGGCCATCCGTTTGTGGATGATATGCCGAGGAGAATAGTAGCTTGATGCTGAGTTTTGCGCATAGAGTCTTCCAAAGGTAGCTTAGGAACTTGACGTCACGATCCGAGACGATCGTCTTGGGTACTCCATGTAGTCGCAAGATTTCCCTACAAAAGAGATCCGCAACATGTGAAGCATCGTCTATGTTGTTGCAAGGAATGAAATGAGCCATTTTGGAAAATCTATCCGCAACTACAAACACGAAATCCTTTCGATTTTGAGTTCTAGGCAACCGAAGTACAAAGTCCATGCTAATGTCCACCGGAGGTTGGTATGGAATAGGAAGTGGCATGTAAAGACCGTGAGATTGAGCTTTGGACTTAGCTTTGCGGCATGTAGAGCACCGGTTGTTGAAGCATGAGACGTCACGGAACATCTTGGGCCAAAAGTAGTTCTTGGAGAGCATTGCGAATGTCTTGTCGCTGCCGAAATGTCCCATAAGTCCTCCCCCATGAGATTCCCGCAAGAGAAGCAAACAAAGAGACGACTCTGGAATGCAAAGTTTATTAGCTCTCTAAGGTATCCATCCTTGATATAGTATCGTTCCCAAGAAGTGCGCGTCACACATTTGGCATAAGGATTTTCAAAGAAAGGATCATGTTCATATAAGTCTTTTATGTGCTCAAATCCAATAACATTCAACTCAAGTTGTGTAACAAGCATGCATTTGCGGGAAAGTGCATTCGCCACAACATTCTCTTTGCCTTTGATGTACTTGATGACATAAGGAAAAGACTCTATGAACTCAATCCACTTAGCATGACGCTTGTTCAACTTAGTTTGACCCTTGAGATACTTAAGCGTCTCATGGTCCATGTGAAGAATGAATTCATGAGGTCGAAGATAGTGGTCCCTGTAGGATTTAGGGTCCGCAAAACCTGATAAGTTCAAACACAAGGGAGTGAACCAAGATCTCTCCCACTCACATCTACCTAGCGCCTCGCTCTCGTCTCGCTGGAAGGATTCAAGCAAACAACAGACAGAACGCACAAGAGTTTATCCAGGTTCGGGCCACCTCGTGGTGTAAGACCCTACTTCTTGCTGTGGTGGATTACCCTCGGGCAAACTGGATATGAGCTAGTACAATGGTTCCTGAGCTCAGGAGGCCAACTCAGGAGGGTCAGGAGGCAGGTGTTCTTGCTCCTTGTGTGGTGGCAGAGTGTATGAGTCGATCCCCTTCATAGTGGGAATCCTAGCTACTTATTTAGGCGGCCACGGTCCTCTTCCCCCGGATGTTTAGGCGGGAAGGGATCCCACAACGGCCATTTTTGAGCGGGAACACAAGGACGTTCCTACCCTGACAAAAGCAGTCTTCGCCTGCAAAAGGATCAGGCAATGACGCGGTGGTGGGCTCGACGATGACATCCTCCTTGTCGTCCTTGCGGTGTTCGGTCTCGTTGCACCAATGAGGAAACCTTTGTCCCGCTCCTCGGGAACCCGCGGCTGCGCTGTCCCCTTTGCATCGAAATGGTAACTGTGTCGCTGGCGCGGTGCATCATTGCTAACATCACTGCCTCCTCCTGAGGCAGGCTTGGCCTTGGATTCTCCACCCCTCCAGAGCACCTTGCTGAGGCCGCTCCCGAGGAGGTCTTGACGTCATTCTCCTCGCGAGGCTTAGCCCCCTCGCGAGGGTCTTGGACAGCTGGTCGATCAGCTGGGCCGTACCAGGCCGTAGTAGGAGCACGTCGCAGCCCGTAGACAGGCAAGTCTAGGTACCCTGGTTCGCAGTACGCCGACAGTAGCCCCCGGGCCCAAGGCGCGCGCGGAGTTGGCTTCGAAGTGAAGCCTTAGTCGAGGACGAAGCGCCGCTGGCCCAAACAGGCTGCGGGCCAGGCCGTCGTCCGACTGTTGATTGGGACGTGGTGGCTCTGCTCCCCACGCAGTCTCGGTGATCGTGCGACTTGACAACTCCTTGGCGCAGCCGATGGTGGCGTAATGGTTGTGACGCCAGTGGCTGGCGGTTGGGCTCCTCCACCCTATAAATGGGACTAGGGAGGGGGGATCCCCCAAGCCGTTTCCAAACCAGCGCCATCTTCCCCTTGCTTGGTCTTCGCTCTTCCCCTTGTCACGAGGTCTCCATGGCGCCGTCGAGGAAGCCGTCCGCCGCGGAGAAGGGGAAGGCCCCGAAGGATCCAGTCTCGCTGCCACGGAAGAGAGGCCGCTGTCGCCCCTGCAAACACGCCGTTGCACTCGTGGGGACCTCTCGGGGAGGCGGGCGCGGCCTTCTGAGTCTTGCTGCGGCCATCGGTGGATGGCACGGGGCATCCTCCCGTGGTGAAGGCGGTCGTGGCCGTGGAGGAAGAGGAGGCATGCAGCGGCGCCTGTTGGCCACGCATCCGCCACGCCGCATCTCCATTCCTTCGACGTCTCGTCGGAGTTCATGGTTTGGGCGGAGAAGCCCGGTGGCCTGTGGCTCAGGCTTCCCTGCTCGTTTGGTGACGTGTTACCAGCCGGAGGCCTCGGCGGTGTCTGGCTGTAGGCCGACGGTTGCTGCAGCGGTGCGTCCTGGGTGGAGGTTGATGTGGCTCCCTCGGGCGATGTATTCCTGGAGCGCGGCTGGCAGTCGTTTGCCCACGCACGCCAGCTGCAGGGGAGGTGTGCGCTCCACTTCAGGTACAATAGTGTCTCCATGCTGATCGTCGGGGTCTTCTCGGAGGAAGGGAGGCGCCTTGGATGCTGTCTCGAGGTTGATGACGAGGAGGACGACAGGGGTGACGTCGGGAGAAGCAGCTCCTCCTCCGAGAACGATCTCAGTCCTGGGGGCGCAGTGGGGCCCCCCTCTGTGGCAGCAGCAGCTCCTCCAGTAGCGGCGGCCGCGACGAACCACCACGCCGCCGAGCTCGGCGCGGCGAGGGGAGGGGGTTGCTGCGCCGCTACGGTTCGGTGAAGCCAGAGGAACTGGAGGACTCCGACTGAGCGGGAGTTGCCTTGAGGAGGCGTGTAATGGGTTGTGATATATGTAAGAAGCGAGAACTTGCTGTCATGCTTTTGTTGCCTGGGTGAAATTACTTAGCTTTTATGCATCGCGTCATCCTGAGGCGGAGTCCTCCTGACTTCGGCATCATGAGCCCCCGAGCGGGGGTGAGCCACTGGGATCTGCTGAGGGCGCCGAGCGCGGGTTAGAGCACCAAAACCTGAGCCGACTCGGTAGGATAGATTGCGCGGACTGAGAAGCCCGGCACCAGAGCCTGAGGAGGCTTGGCCAGGCGAGGTCACGGGTCCATGTCGGCAGACGAGGGCCGGTGACCGACCGTGCCCCAGACCCCACGCTCGAGGCGCACGAAGGAGAGCGAGTGGCGCAGCTGAACTTTAGAACGGTCAAGAAAGATCCCAAACAAACCGGCAAGAAAGGTCTCAAACCAAATGCAGGAAGCGCGAGAAAGATAAGAACTTCATAGCATGGGGTAGAGCAAGGGATGATAGCCAAGGAAGTAGAAAAGGCTGACAACCAAACACTAGGCAAAAAGAAAAAAGGTCGCGTTCGACCCCTACACTACGTCTTCTTCCCAGCGCGGAGCTAAGGACTGCCACTGGGGCGTGGGTGGGAGCCCCGCCGGAGGGCCCGTAGGCAACGCACAGGAGACTCCAAGGCGTGTACAGCCTCAACTTATTATTACGTGAGAGTGTCACGGGCGGAGACCTTCACGGGCACGGAGCCTTGTGTTAGATGTGCCAGGAATTCTGGATAGGTATCCCATCCTGCGTCTCCAGGTGCACAGCACCAGGCCTAGAGACACGGGCGATTCTGAACGGGCCCTCCCACATGGGCGAGAGCTTGTGTAGCCCCTCACGGGAGAGGACCCGCCTCAGGACCAAGTCACCAACTTCAAGTGTTCTTGCGCGAACGCCGCGGCAGTGGTACCACCGCATCGCCTGCTGATAACGTGCCGCCCTGAGGGCAGCTCGGTGGCGGCCCTCCTCGCCTAGCATGAGGTCCATCCGCCAGGCGGCGTCCTGACATTCCTCGTTGAAGGCCGGGACCCGTGGGGAGCGATGCTTGACCTCGTGAGGGAGGACCGCCCCGCCCCGTAGAGGAGGAAGAAAGGAGTTTCCCGCATAGGTTTGGTGGCAGTGGTTCGGATTGACCACAACACGGACTGGAGTTCGTGGATCCTGCCCCTGCCGCAAGCCTCAAGCTACTTCTGAAAGCTGCGCATCTTGAGGCTGCGAAAGACTTTCGCGTTTTCCCGTTCGGCCTGGCCGTTGCTCCTGGGGTGAGCCACTGAAGCGTAGCAGATCTGTGTTCCAAGGTTAGCACAATATGACCTGAAGAGATTACTTGTGAATTGCGAAACGTTATCCGTGATGATGCGGTTGGGGACCCCGAATCGCCTCACGAGGCCCTCGATGAACTTGACAGCTGACCCGGCTGGGATCGCGCGAACTGGCTCCACTTCCGCCCACTTGGTGAGTTTGTCGATGGCGACGTACAGGAAGCGGTAGCCCCCTGCTGCCCGAGGAAATGGACCCAGGATGTTCAATCCCCAGACCGTGAAGGGCCAGGAAAGCGGAATCGTCTGGAGGCCTTGCGCCGGTTGGTGGATCTGCTTGGCGTGAAACTGGCACGCCTCGCAAGCTCGCACGAGCTCCGTGGCGTCGTTGAGCACCGTGGCCCAGTAGAAGCCGCTGTGGAAGGCCTTGCCCACGAGGGTGCAGGACGACGAGTGATGGCCGCAGTCTCCATCGTGGATATCCGCCGGCAGCTCGCGCCCTTGCTTCCTCGAGATGCCTTTTAGCGAGACGTCGTTGGGGCGCCTCATGTAGAGTTCACCGTCTTGGATGCAGTAAGCTGAGGCCTGTCGGACCACGCGCTCTGCGTCTTCGTCCTTGTCCGGCAGGGTATTGTCTTGCAGGTACATCTTGATTTCTTGGGTCTCAGCTGCGAGCAGCAGGCGGGCTTCGAAGGGTGGTCTTCAGGATGGGTCATCGTCCTGAGGCGCCGCAGGCAGCCCCTGCTGAGGGGAGGCTGGCTCAGGGGCTGGCGGTGCTGCTGACGGCTTGTGTAGTTGCTCCTCGAAGACGCTTGGCCTTTGAGGCTCCCATCGGGAGGCCCGTTTGGCTATGTAGTCCGCTTCTTTGTTGGTGCCTCTTGGTACGTGCTGCACCTCCAGCCCTTGGAATCGCTTCTCCATCCTACGCACCTCCGCAAGATATGCCCCCATGTGCTCATCCTTGGGCTTGCATTTCTTGTTGGAGAAGTCGATAAGGAGTCGCGAATCGCCCCTGATGGTGAGACGCCTGACCCCCAGCGCAGCGACGGCCTAGAGCCCGGCAATCAGGCCCTCGTATTCAGCGATGTTATTAGAGATCTTCTCGCCTTGCTGGAAGCAGAGCTGCACAGCGTAGCGCGACTTATCCTGAGTGGGAGATACTAACACGGCGCTAGCCCCCGCGCCGAATCGTGAGAAGGAGCCGTCGAAGTATACTACCCATCCGTCTGGGGCTCGACCACGGGTGCCTTGGAAGTTGATGACGAAACGCTCACGAACTTCTTCCTAGGAGGAGATGGATCCTACGGGGAGGTTTAAGAGCCAGGAGTGTGCGCCATCCTCGAGAGCCATGGGGAACTAGTTCGCCATGACCTTCTCTATGACGCCTCGATGCTCCGCTCGTAGAGTTGGAGGAACACCGTGGGGTCGGTGGAGCCATCATAGCGCGGAGGCAGGTCTAGTTTGAACTGGCCGGGATAGACGAGGCGCCGTAGCTCAGGAGCTAGGGCGCGACACCCAGCCATGCTAATGATAGCAGGCGCCCCCTGCGCCTGCGGTGCTGGTTCTCGAGGCGCCGACGCCGCCACCTCCTGTGGCGTGCGGTATTGGCGCTGCGGGTCAGGGGGGCCATGAGCCCCTGCATGGGGGTGCGGAATCGCCTGGCAGTTCTCCCCGTCGTGCGTGTGGGCTCTGCGGGGTTGGTCATATCGAGGAACCTCGCGCCGGGCCTCCTGGCCGGCGCGGTGTAGTGGAGGCGGAGCCGGGACCCCGTGGCCTTCGTCCTCGGCCAGGGGCGACAGAGGATGTCAGGAGCGCGCTGGTGCAGGCGCCTCTTCAGCGGTGTTGACGCGCTTGGTGATGCGGTGGAGCCATTCGTCGTGGAGGTCACCCGCCGGACGGTAGCGCAAGAGCTCCCGCATTATCGGCAGCGCAGGCTGCTAGTAAACCGGCCCACGGTGGACCAGCGGGGACGACGCCACGGCCGGCGAGGGTGAAGGCGCTGCCGTGCGGCCATCCCACCGCACGGCCGGTGGCAGCGACAAGTCCTGCTGCTCGTGGACAGTCGGGTCGGTGGCGGCGTTGGCGACCAGCGAGTAGGGGCGGAGCGGTGCGCCGTTGTCCGCCGGCGCCATCCGAGCGACGTTCGGCGCGTGTCCACCATGGTTGCGCATCTGAGTTGATGACGAGAACGCGACGAGGTCGTCGGAGAGGCGAGATTTCGACACGCCCCCTACCTGGCGCGCCAAATGTCGGATTTAGGGCTCCGCAAAACCCAGTAATTTCGAACACAGGGGCGTGAATGAAGATCTCTCCCACTCATGTCTACCTAGCGCCTCGCTCTCGTCTCGGTGCAAGGATTCAAGCAAACAACAGATAGAACACACAAGAGTTTATCCAGCTTCGGGCCACCGCGTGGTGTAAGACCCTACTTCCTGCTTTGGTGGATTAGCCTCGGGCAAACTGGATATGAGCTAGTACAATGGTTCCTGAGCTCAGGAGGCAAACTCAGGAGGGTCACGAGGCAGGTGTTCTTGCTCCTTGTGTGGTGGCAGAGTGTATGAGTCGATCCCCTTCACAGTGGGAATCCTAGCTACTTATATAGGCGGCCACGGTCCTCTTCCCCCGAAATGTTTAGGCGGGAAGGGATCCCACAACGGCCATTTTTTAGCGGGAACACAAGGACATTCCTACCCTGACAAAAGCAGTCTTCGCCTACAAAAGGATCAGGCGATGACGCGGTGGTGGGCTCGACGATGACATCCTCCCTGTCATCCTTGCGGTCTTCGGCCTCGTTGCACTAATGAGGAAACCTTTGCCCCGCTCCTCTGGAACCCGCGGCTGCGCTGTCCCCTTTGCACCGAAATGGTAACTGTGCCGCTGGCGGACGCTGGCACCCACTGGAGTGGTGCGTCATTGGTGACATCACTGCCTCGTCCTGAGGCAGGCTTGGCCTTGGATTCTCCGCCCCTCTGGAGCACCTGGCTGAGGCCGCTCCCGAGGAGGTCTTGACGTCATTCTGCTCGCGAGGCTTAGCCTCCTCGTGAGGGTCTTGGATAGCTAGTTGATCAGCTGGGCCGTACCAGGCCGTAGTAGGAGTGCGTCGCGGCCCGCAGATAGGCAAGTCTGGGTACCCTGGTTCCCAGTACGCCGACAGTCCCAAACACGCAAAACTCGCACTAAGGCATAGAGCTCTTTATCATAGATGGGGTAGTTAAGTCGCGCTCCGGAAAGTTTTTCGCTAAAATACGCAACCGGGCGCTTTTCTTGCATTAACAAGCCTCCTATGCCGGTACCACTAGCGTCACAATGAATCTCAAACGCTTTGTCAAAGTTTGGTAGGGCAAGAAGTGGTGCGTGAGTAAGCAAGTTTTTTAGCTCATTGAACGCAGTGTCTTGCGAAGGACCCCAAATAAAGGGTGCGTTCTTCTTGCTCAAGGCGTGTAGAGGCATAGTAATTGTGCTAAAGTCCTTCACAAAACATTGATAGAAACTGGCTAAACCAAGAAAGCTGCGCACTTGTTGGAGATTCGTTGGTTTGGGCCAAGTTTTAATTGCTTCAATTTTAGTTTCATCAACATGAACACCTTGTGAAGAAACGACGAATCCTAGGAAAACTACCTTATCAACGCCAAAAATGCATCTATCCATGTTAGCATATAAGCATTCTTTCCGAAGAGTTTGCAAAACCATGAGGATGTGTGTGACGTGATCCTCAAGCGACTTGCTAAAGACGAGGATGTCATCAAAGTAAACCACTACAAAGACGCCTATATAAGGTCGGAGAACGAAATGCATTAGGCGCTTGAAAGAGCCGGGCGCTTCCGATAAGCCCATCAGCATGACCAACCACTCATATAACCGTTTTGAAAACCGTTTTCCACTCATCACCCTCTTGAATGCGAATTTGGTAATAGCCATTTTTAAGATCGATTTTTGAAAAGATTGTAGCACCACATAATTCATCAAGCATGTCGTCTAAGCATGGAATAGGGTGACGGTATCTAACGGTGATAGCTTTTATGGGACGACAATCAGAGCACATCCGAAATCTTCCATCTTTCTTAGGCTCGAGAATGACGGGAACGGCACAAGGGCTTAAGCTTTCATGTACATGACCTTTGTCGATGAGTTGTTATACTTGCTGTTGTATCTCCTTGGTTTCCTCGGGGTTGACGCGGTAAGGAGCTTTGTTTGGAAGTGGCGCGCCGGGTATGAGGTCGATGCGGTGTTCGATGCGCGGAGTGGAGGTAGCCCCGATGGTAGCTCATCGGGAAAGACGTCGGAGAATTCCTACAACAATTGAGACAACACTAAAGGTTGAGGTGGTGAAGTGTTAGTAGGTTTCGCTTCCCCTTTGCATAGCAGCACAAGGTGAAATACGCTCGAAGGGTTCTCACACACTTCTCTCATCTCATGTTTGGTGGCGAATAGCACTAGTTGTTTCTTGTCGCTCATCGTGGAGTCGCTCATATTTGGCTTGTGCCTCTCACTCCCCTTTTGGTGGTTCACTCTCTCATCATTCTCTCCACGATGGTTGGTAGGTATGTGTGTGTCGGCGGCTACTTGACTTGGTGACATTGGGCGTAGCACGAAATCTTTGCCCTTCATCTTGAAGCTATAATGGTTGGTCCGTCCGTTGTGGGTGACTCCACAATCGTATTGCCATGGTCATCCAAGAAGAAGGTGGCACACGGACATAGGGACCACATCACACTCAAGTGTGTCCTCGTAGGCGCCTATCTTGAAGGATACTTGCATGGTGTGCTCGACTCGAATAGTTCCGGTGTCGCTAGGCCATTGGACCTTGTAAGGGTGAGCGTGCTTCATCTTGACCAATTGTAGCTTGTCGCATAGCTCTTAACTTGCCAAGTTATGACAACTTCCTCCATCGATGATAACCTTGACGGAACATCCATTGATGCTGGCCTTGGTATGGAAGATGTGATATCGTTGATCTTCATCTTGATGATGTTGAAGTGTTAAGACCTTGGAGACAACGATATTAGGACTCGAGTCATTGTCGCAATACACTTGATTGTCTGCATCTTCACTCACTTGGTGATGCATAGCTACATGCTCAAGGGCTTCCATCTCATCGTCGCTCATTGAGTCATATGAGTAGTCTTCATGGATGATCATGGTGCGAGTGGTCTTACACTCAAATGACTTGTGGCCTCGCCCTTAGCATTTGAAACACTTGAGGAACTCATATTGGAGTTGTCCTCGGTTGGAGGTGTAGATGATGAAGCTCTTGGCTTTAAGTTGTTCATGGGAGCGAGACGACATGATGTAGTCGAATTATTGTAGCTTGAATTGTCACCTAAGGTTATAGATGGCTTGGTGGAGGTAGGACGTGCCGAAGTGGTTGAAGCTTGGTTGTAGGAGCCGTAGTTCTTGGACGTGAACTTGGAGTACTTGTAGTCCTCTTGAACTTGTCGCTCCGCTTTGGTTTCTTGGTGTACTAGCTCGAGGAGATTCGTGTATGGTTGAGAGTCCACAATCATCTTGATAGGATAGTTGAGTCCATTCAAGAATCTTGCCATAGTTTGCTCCTCATCTTCCGTGATGTTGGCTCTTATCAAGGCAATATCCATTTCCTTGTAGTACTCTTGAACCGACTTGGTTCCTTGCTTGAGTAGTTGCAACTTTTTGAACATGTCACAGTTTTAGTGTGTGGGCACGAAACGTGCTTTCATGACTTCCTTCATTTGACTCCAAGTAATGATAGGCGGTTCGCCTTTTGCTTCTCTTCTCTCAATGATTTGCACCCACCAAATGAGAACATAGTCTTGGAACTCAAGGGACGCCATTGCAATCTTCTTTTCTTCATCAAAGTTGTGGAGGCGAAATATCTTGTCAACTTGCAATGCCCATGAGAGGTAGTCTTCGGGATCAATGCTTCCGGACAACTTTGGCATGGTGAACTTAAGCTTGCCATAGCGATGCTCTTCATTGTTTGCTTACCTATTGTGAGGGTGTTCTTGATTTGGATGATTGTCAACCTCATGTTGCTCTTGGCGGAGTTAATGCTCATTGTCAAGTTTTTCTCGCCGAGCTTGTGGTTCTTGTTGAGCTTGTTCCTCTTGTCGCGCTTGACAAGGAACTTCTCGTTGCATTCGTTCTTGGTGATGCCTTTCTTCCATCTTATCTTGAAGTACTTCATCTTCATGACGAATATTTCGATTGTGAGTTGCAACATTGCGATGTGAGTCACGAAGGGAACGTTGTGCCTCAAGAGCTTGAGCTTCTCGGCGTTGTTGTTCTTGATATTGAGCCTCGGCATCTTGTTCATCTTGGGGTTGACATGCTCGCTCTATTTCTTGTTGGCGTAGTTGTTGCCGTTCTTGCGCCTGCGCAAGTGTAGCTTGGTTTTGACGATGTCAACTTTCTTGCTCTTCAAATAGCTCTTGTGAACTCTTGTCATGAAGTGGGTTTCGGTTGTTATGTCGAGCTTGACGTGCGGCTTGACGAAGAGTGTTCGATGTAGGTGTACTTGAGCCGGACATGTAGTCGGTATGACGACTTGAGCGGCTCCATCTTTGAGAAGATGTGGATGAAGAGCATCGGTTGACTATCAAAGTCCGTAGCTCGTCGAATGGAGTAGTCATGTTGGTTTTGATGATATCGAAATTCTCACGTGCGTCGGCGATTACTTGCTCAATGCGTTCTTTCATAGCTTCATTCTCTTGATGTAGAGCTCGTTGGACGCCGAAGAGATGTAGTTTGGTGACATAGTTGTTCGGTTCATGAGGATCATCAAAGAGCGGGTTCGTAGATGTACTTGGCCTATCCATCATTGCAAGTAAGAATGCGACTGGGAGAAAGGAGAATAAGTACCAAATGTACCTTGACCAAAGTTGAAGATGGATCAATTATCACTCAATAATGTAACACAAAAATAGCACTATTGGTACCACTTCTTGTTGATTCTCACACCTACACAAGTAAAGCTTTTAGTGGAGCTTGGTTAGGATGGTGGCCCAAAGTCAATGCAATTGTCAAAGAGACTCAATGATGTTGAAAATGATTCACAATTTACTCATGCAACAAGTAGATCACAAGCAATAGGTAGCACACAAAACACACGCATGGATAGATAAATGTGGTTGTGCAACCAAGGGTGAGCGAAAATGTGGAATCCACGAAAAATTCTCTTGTTGCACAACACTAGATAGACGCTAACCGATTACTTAATAGGCGGATACACACTTATGCACGACCAATAAGAGGCAAAACATAACGACTTCCTATCACAAGTATACTACAAGTGTATGATGTGCCGATGCTTGAGCACAAGATGATGTATTGCTAGTTCATATGATCTCTTTTGATGCAAGGCATATGATGCTATTGTCCTTTTGCTTATAAGCTTTGGATGGCTCTTTTGTTGAAAAGCTCGTGAGCTCTTTCTGTTGCCACTTATGCATGCTTCTAGTATCAAGGTAGCTATTGTGTATGCGGAACACTCTTGTGTCATACGGAGATATGATGATGTAGTATGCAATATCTATCACTATCATTAATGTGCACAAGTGTCGTGGCCCCGCAGTACTCAAATGGCTAGGCTCGATGGGAAAGCTACGCAAAATGGTCTATGGGGTGACAATGCAATTGAAAGGTAGGATGAACAAGGTGTCGTCGATGTTACCGTCCGTGTCGAGGTTGAGAGGTGGTTTTGTCGATGTCGTTCCGTTCCAAGATAGCCGAAACACACAAGGAAATGTGTAAACCACAACTCAAATGATCCAAGACAAAATGAGGTAAGACCGTATTGATGTTGGTTAGGCAACGGTGGTAGTGGTAGGGTAAATGTGGATGTATGAATGGGTAAGCGGGTGCGGAAGGTGGAACGAAAACTGAGGAAATTCAGTTTCGTCAGGGTTTAGCGGACATCCTGTGGGTTGCCGGTCATCCGATATGCTGGCGGACGACCGGTGCCTGGGCGATTTCGGGCTCGGCCAAAACTGCTAGGGTTCGTGGAAGGGGGGCCAAATTGGTCAAAATTGGCCAAATATGTAGGGGGGGAATTGGTGAAAAGGTGGGGAAAAGCTCGATCCACTCGTGGAAAAGAAAATTCACGGATCGAATCAAACAAAACTTCGTCGAATCAACAAATCACAGAAAAATTTGGGGCTATTTTTTGTGGAGAATTTTCGAAATTGGGACAAAGTCAACAAAACATGGCTCGAAAACAAGGGTAGGAGCTCCAATTTAGTGAGAAACCGTGGCTCATAATACCATAATGATGCGGGGCTAACCCGATCTAGGCCGATCTTTCACAAAATGGAGGGAATCCCACGATGAACATGAATAACACAAGGGGAATCACGAGGGAAGCGGAAGAGGAACACTCAAATCAACAAGAAAGTAATCACACAAGTGGTAGATCCGGATACATAAAGAGATAGACGATCCACGGTCAACAACGGACGATACAAATAGCGATAGTCTTCTCTGTGGGGAGGTCTTGGTATCCCGTGGGATCTTCTCCGAAGGAGGTCTTGAATCCGTCTGGATCTTCTCCGTAGAGGGGCCGCAGTCACTCTCGAGGAGATGAACCACTAGTGGATGAGCAAGGCTCTAGGTTTTGAGCTATCACAGAGCTAACCCTAAAAGAGGTAGGTGGAAGAGTATATATAGTCTAGGGGGCGAAGGGGATACATGGGCCGAGGCCCTTTACTGTGTGTAGACAGTCGGGTCGGACGTCCACTGGGTCACCGGACGTCCGGTGGCTCGGGAGGGGCCGGACGTCCAGTAACTCTCGGATTTCCCCGATTTCGGTTCTATGAAGGATGTCACGGACGTCCGGTGGCCTTCGTCCTCTGGTCGCTTGGGAGTCGCCGGTCGTCCGGTACTCATCGGATGTCCGGTGCTTGGGGATGACCGGTCGTCTGGTAGGGTCCGGACGTCCGGTGCCTGTAGCGTCTTCTGCAGCACTTCGTAATGTTCCTTGTACTTGTCGATCCCGCCATCTTGTCCAATGTGTAGAGCTGTTCCGTGGCCTTCATCCAAGTACCTGATCATGCATAGTGTCTCCATGTTAGGTAGTAACCATGTCTCATGTGGTGAAAGAGGTATTTCGGAGAGGAGCGAGTTTACCTTATCTTAGATAGCTCTTGCACGAGCTATTTTCATTGGTCCCTTGAGGCACTTGGTGAGGCGATGGTAGGTCCATGGGGATGACCTTGGGATGCTCGGCATCACCCACCTTCTCAGGGCTCCTCGTGGTCTTTGAGCGCGCCCCTCTCGGGCGCCGTCTAGGGTGCGAGGTTTGTGGAAGAGGTTCGTGTTCCTGTCGTCCCTCCTTCGTGGCCCCGCCTGGAGCATTGGAGGCGTGCCGAGAGCCCCTCCATTGATTGTCCCCCGCAGCTAGGTGACTCCATCTTCCGCTTCGTCTTCAAGCCGCCAGGCCTTGTCTTGCAATGCCCCCACCGAGGCCCGGGCGGCAGCGGGTAAGGTGCCGGCCTCCAGCCCCCTGCCGGAGGAGGGCATGCCATCCCGAGCTTCCCCGAAGATCGATGATGCGGAGGATGGGCCCGGCCGCACATTTCAATTCGCACACGGGTGTGGCGCCGTCCGCCACGAGCTTTTCCGGAATGCGATTGGAGCACTGAGCCAGCTCGGGGAGGAGCTCGTCGATGTAGATGCCCTCCTAGAGACGGAGGAGCTTTGGCTAGCGGACGAATGGCATTGGTTGCAGGTGGCCATCAACCTCGGCCGTATCAACCACGAGCGCGCTAGAGCGAACGCCGAGGCATCCCTCATGGCCTCACGTGAAGCTAGTGCCCAGACTCTGGAGGAAGCAAGGTCGGAAGATCGCCGCCGCGGGGTTGCCGAGGAGTACCAGCGGAAGCTTCAGGCCATGAACGACTCCCTCGAGCAACAGGTCGAAGCGCGCAGGGTAGCCTTGGCGTCGGTGAGGGGCGCCTTCTAATGGGAGGGAGATCCAGAAGCACGAGGAGGCACTGATGCTGGAAGCCTTGGAGCGCAACCTCGAGTAGGAGCGGCTGGAAACGAGGGAATGCCATGTGACCCTAGCCAAGGATGCCGTCTCTACTCCCGAGGACGAGGTTCAGGAGGAGACCGACCGAAGGGTGGTGAAGGCCCGCGCAGATCTAGCCAATGAGTATGGCCTGAAGTTGAAACTGCTGCAGGCAGAAGCTGATGGGAGAACTGCTACTCTCAGGGCGAAGCTGGATGAGGCAGAGCAGCGCGAGAGGGCCGCTAATGCAGCCCAGTCCTCTGCTTAGGCCAAGCTGGTCTCCGCGTAGGCCGACCTGGCCTTGCTCCAGCGGCAATTTGATGAAGCCGCGGTTCTTGCGCAGCAGAATAGAGACGAGGCTTGTGATCGATAGTTGTTGGAGCACGAGCATGCACCCATGCTCCAGGCTCTCCTAGTGAAGGCTAACCTGGCCTTGGGGGCCATCTGCGAGGAGAGCGTCCCTCACCCCCACGTGGAGGATTACGTTGGCCACCTTGGCTTTTTCACCAAAGTGGCGATGCGCCTGGAGAGCCAGGCCATGAGGGCTCGCGAGATCATCAAGGAGAAGAGTCGGGGCCTCCTTGGGCGTGCGTTCTCGCGCGTCTTCAGTCATCCTCAGAACCTTGACCCTCACTTCGATTTCGACGCCGCCATAGCCCCTGTGCCCGCGGCTTTTCGGGAGAATCTGGCGCACTAGGTGGATGACCACGTGGATGCCTTGGTCAGGGTATTCGCCACTAAATACGACGAGGCGGTGGTCACGGTGGACGAAGACGGCGTGGTCGACGACGGTGAAGGCGACGCCAGTGATAGCTCTAGCAGCGCATATGCCAGCGACTAGGGCGCCACTGTGAGTGGCACGTCCAGCTGAGCCCGTGTTTCATCCGCTAGAACCTGTATACAAAGACTTGGACATGGCCCCATAGGGTGTGAGGGTATTTTGGAGGGGGGTGCCACCCCCCTTTTGCGTATGTAAATTAATATTCTTCCTTTAAGCTAATTTGGAAATTTTCCTTCTGGGCCCGTGAGCTCCTGAGCTGGGTTGCGGCTAAGACTCATCTTGATCCCAGTAGGCTTGAGTGTGTCCTGAGGTGGCCGGTGTGTTTTTCTCCCGAGGGGGGCCTCTCGGTGGCCCACCGGATTTTAGATCTCCTGAGGGGCCGGTCGATTCGCCTGAGGGGGCTTCGCGAGAAGCGAATGCCAGGTCATAGCAGGGTGCGCGTGCGGCAACGCCGTGGCAATGGTACTCTTGATCCTGGGGCGCTCGCCGCTGGCGGGCTTGCCGAGCGGGGATGCTGTGCGTGTAACACACCCAGTTCCGCCTGCGAGCTGCTCGCTAGGTAGCGGACATGACCCCCGAAATAAAGCGCACAACCAAAATGCAAGAAATCGACACGAATCATGAGAAGATCCCCCCCAAGCTTGACAGAAAAAGAGACTTCAAGTCCAATTCAAAAAGCGCAGCGAATCAAGTTACAGAAAAGAGGGCGAAAGCAAATGGCTGCGTCCGGCACCTAGCTAGTCTTCTTGCCTTCCACTAGCACGGGGCTAAGTGCATTCACTCGTTGTGAGCATGGTCATTGGGGGACAGTGTCGACAGCCAGCGCGGAGCATGGTGTTTCCACTAGGACATGGGCGGTAGCCTCCGAGGCCCGAGGGAAGCTCTCCAGAGACTGCGGGGCATGTACAGCCCCACTCATTATTACGTGAGAGTGTCATGTGCGGAGACCTTCACAGGCGTGAGCCTTGCTTCATATCGCCAGGATAGGGCCCCGCCCTGCACCACTCTCGACCATCGTTGGGGTGTCCTGAAACTAGGACAAGACCAAGGGGCAAGGAGGATGCTAGCGGCGCCCTCAGCGACCACGGGCCCTTTGCCAGGGGGAAGGGCCATATGGCGCCTCCCCCGGTAGAGGACCTACCTCCGCACTATGCCTTGCTCCATGCGACGCAGGGAAGGCTCTGGCTCCCCCCGCGCAGCCCCCAATGTGCCCCTCCCGTCGGGAGCGGAGCTGCCTCCCTGGGGTCTCCGACTGTCGCTGCAGCCAATGGTTAGTATATGCTTGCTCCCGAGTTACTAGTTGTACCCTGCCGTCATCGTCGTTGAAGGGGTTGGTGAAGCCTTCGGGCCACTCGCGGGGCGCCTCCGCCTCGTGCGTACTGCCGTCCCATTCTGGCTCGGGAAATGACCCAAGGCCTTCCCCCGGCATGCTCTCTAGGTTCACCATGCGAGGCACGTAGGCCTCCATGGTTTCTCCACCAGAACCATCGCCTGGGTGCCTCGCGCCTTGATCCACTAACCATGGCCCCTGGCCATGGTCGCAGCTGGGTGACATCCCGGCGTGTCCTCGTGGCAGACTACCTACTGCTGCCGCTCCTGGCGACGGCGCTGCCGAGGCTGGGCCGGCTGCGCCAGGGTCCATGTTGGTGCCTTCTGACCCCCCCCCTAGCGCTCCAGGGGACGCGCGTGCTCGCCGAGTCCTTGCGCGCGCTTTCGCCACAACCTAAGGCGTGGGCATAGTGCAGAAAGGCGGCATACCTCTGCAAGCCGCGTCCAGTAGTTCAGCGACGCGCTCCAGCAGCACATCACGACCGCCCCCAGCCAGCCTGCATCATAGCAGCTCTGGAGCCACGATGAGTGTGGCCTGCGTGTTCGCCTGCTCCCGCCTGGTGTATGGCATCGTCGCTATAGTGTAGTTCGATGAGCGCGAGGCGGCGCGTGCGCCGTGGAGTGAGAGCGGGAGGCGCCTGTCCACGCCGCCCGTGTCTGGCAGTGCCAGGTGGCGTCCGGGCTGCCTGGAGTGCGGAATTGACGTCTTCTTGGGCGGTCGCGGCTGCTTGGACGGGCCAAGCAGCCCAGCGGTCGGCTTGAGTGTTTGCATCGTCGGCCATCGGGGTCGCTCGGCGGCGGTGAGTTGAGATGGAAGAGAGGCTCAAGCGCACCCCTAACTGGCGCGCCTAATGTTGGATTTCGGGTTCCGCAAACCCTTGAGAGGTTCAAACTCTGGGGTGCGCATGAAGAATACTTTCTTGCCATCGTGCCCGCCCTACGATTCCACAGCCTAGCTCGATGAACTAAAATAAAAAGGGACAAAGAGGATTTACTGGTTTGGGCCACCCTATGGTGTAATACCCTACTCCAGTGTGTGTGGTGGATTGCCTTGTATGGCTGGGGATGAACTAGTACAAGGGACGAACATCATTCGGAGGAGAGGTGTTCTTGGGCTCGGATGAGCTTGTGGTGTCTTAGGTCGGATCTGATGATCCCCCTTTTCTTCTACTAGGCAAGCTCTCTCTTAGATGCCTCCAATGGTGGTGGCTAGGTCCTGTTTATAGTGGCCTTGGTCCTCTTCTCAAATATCGATGGGAAGGGATCCCACAACGTCCAAATTTGAAGGGGAACAGCTAGTACAAGTTATCCTGACAAAAGTGGTCTTCGCCTGCCAAAGGCTCTGGTGGTCACGATGCGCTGGGCTCCACGATGACCTCCGTTCTGCAGCCGTGAGGGTCCTTGGCCTTGTTGCAAAGATATGGAAACATTTCCCTAATCCCTCGGGACTCCGCGCCTGCGCTTGCCCTCTTAGCACCAAAGAGGAAACTGGTACACTGCGCCCGCTGGCGCTCGCCTGGCCTTGGTCGTCATGGCTCACGTCACGTGAACCTCGCAAGGTGCACCTGGCATAGATATCTCCGCTCCTCGAGAGCCAGCCTAGAGACACCGCCCCTAGGGAAGTCTTGTTGCCGCCCGCCTCGCGAGGCTTGGCCCCTAGCGACGGTCTTGAGCTATGGTTACTGAAGTTCGGCCGTACCAGGCCGCTGATGGAGCCACGTCTCGGGCCGCAGGTAGGCAATTCTGGGTATGCTGTTCCCAGGTCGCCGACAGGTAGAATGACCAATGCAATGTAAAAGAAGCTGATTCATGCATTTACTTCCTGATTGGAGTGCAGGGTAGAGCCTGCCATGTGTCGCAGTGAAAACAAGCACTACAAAAAATACTCTTCCCTGATGGTACATGTTTGTCACAGTAGGTCACGATTCTCTCATACTTGTAGATCCATGATGATTTTATGATAGAATTAAGATAGTCATACATGTGAGAGTTCCCCATTACAATAATGAAATTATCATCATGGAAGTGTCCATTTCCTTGACGATTTATGGCGCGTCATGGATGTGCTTTCGTAAAGGGTGACCGACATGTGGCATCCATCTTAATAGATCGTCGTTAAGCTATCGGGTCCGGTTTTGGATCCGGTAACCCATTAACATCCATGACTATCAGTGCATGAAACCCTGGTGTGTGTTGCCCTGACTGTACACAGGCATAGAGGCAACCTACAGCAACCACAGTCACACCAAGTAGAAGAAGTTAGCGCTTTCAAGAATCGAGGGGCGGATCAAGAAAACCAATCCAAGATTAACGAGCAAGAGCTCAATAAGGAAAAACCTCCCTTGCCGGGCAGGCGAGCCTGGCGATGGCGAGGTACCCCGAAGGCAAGTCCCAAGGCCATCCCAGCAAGCCTGCCATGAATGCGGAGAGCAGACTTAACCCCACCAAGGCTCCACTGCTCCACCTCACAACAACTCAAGTCACCAATCTGTGCGGTGTCAAGCCCTCAAGTGACTAAGTGGTCGTAATTCTGTATGTGGTAGCCACTTCCAAAGGAAATAACCTACCAATGACACCCGTCCAACGATGTGTCATGCAGGCAGGCGCACATTAGTTCCTCAACCTATTTGTCTTCAATACTCCAAAACCTACACCTCTACCCCTTGCTGCCCCCTCAGCAGGGGCGGAGGTGTAGGTTTATCGTTCACACGATTGTCGGCGCCGAGGGAGGAGCCAAATAGCTGCCCCCGCGTCCCGATCAGCGGCCTGTGTCGTTTTCTCCAACACGGCGCCAACTCGGGATGGTCTCCGACCCCTTCTTCCCCCCTGCCGTATTGTGGCTAGATCCGGCATCTCAGAGCGCTCCTAGCCACATCCCCATGACCCTCAGGTATATCTTCCTCCGGAACCGGCCTTTCTCTACTGCCCGACTCCTAACGGGATTGCATGTGGATGTTTTCCTACTTCCATCAGTTATTTCAAAGCCACAAAGATTTTTACAATTATTAGAGGTAAAGTTAGTTCACACAGTCGAATCTAAGAATTGGTTGAAACAGGAAAAAAGCAGGAAAGATGTAGCATGAATATATGACTTGGTTCTAAGAGGAAAGTTGTAGAGACTGGCTACCCAACCAGTTTATTGGTTGAAAAGGGGAAGAAAGAAGGGTGGATGGCGAAGGGTGGGGGCAAGTAGACCTATCTCTTCGTCGAAAATGGAAAGAAAGTGAACGGTGTTGGGGAAATAACGGAAATGAGAACGAGCAGGTCTAGTTTTCTTGTGCTCACATAGGGAAAATGTCACTGAGGAGATAAAACTGGGACAAATGCAGACATGTTGCCTGAATGTTTGCCACTCTTGGCAACCACATCTGCCTCACCGCTATATGCCCCTGCTGCCCCTATGCCTTTATCGCAACCATTAATGTAATATCACATGAAAATGAAGCAATGCCATTTTTAGACTAATGTCACAATTAAGTATGTTGTTGTCAGTCTAGTTCCATCGATAAATTGAAGCAATGACACCACCATTTTATGAAGTGCTTCTATCTTTCTTTTATTTTCCATTAATTGTGTTTTTGCAGTTACAATTAAATCTCACACCAGTAAGATAGCTTCATCCCAGTGGAACTGCACAAATTTTATTGGACATTTTGGTTGCACCGAGCACGGTGCTACTGACCATGTGCTACTCTCATGACAATAATACTTATGCTATTATTCTGCATGTTAATCTAGTGGCAGCGTTGATGTGATGTGATGCTAATTCTTACTTAATGGCACATTTTCATATGGTCAAATGTAGTGCCATTTATAACACAAGAGATGCTGCAGTTAATCATATACCACTTCAAATAACTATCACTATTTAAATAAACATTTTACATATTTTCGCAAATAGGGATGTATGTCTCCATATTGTTTCTATTTGTGCAATTAGAGGCACACACCACAATTTTATTAGAACTGCACATAATCAGATGGTTGTTCCTACCTGCCATCGACTAGTCACCCATCTTCCATGTATAACTACATTGGTAGTAACAAGGTAGAATGACCAATGCAATGTAAAAGAAGCTGATTCGTACGTTTACTTCTAGACTGCAGTGCAGGGTAGAGCATGTCATGTGTCGTAGAGAAAACAAGCACTACAAAAAATACTCTTCCGTTATGGTACATGTTTGTCACAGTAGGTCATGATTCTCTCATACTTGTAGATCCATGATGATTTTATGATAGAATCAAGATAGTCATACAAGTGATAGTGTCCCTTTACAATACTGAAATTATCATCACGGGAGTGTCCATTTCCATGATGATTAATGGCGCGTAATGGAAGTGCTTTCGAATCGGGTGACCACACGTGGCATCCACCGTAATAGCTCGTTGTTAAGCTATCGGGTCCGGTTTTGGATCCGGTAACCCATTAACATCCAAGACTGTCTGTGCAACAAACCCGGGTGTGTGTTGCCCTGGCTGCACACAGGCACGGAGGCAACCTACAGCGACCACAGTGACACCGAGCAGAAGAAGTTATCCCTTTGGGGAATCAAGGGGCGGATCAAGTAAATCAATCCAAGATAAAGGAGCAAGAGATCACTAAGGAAAAGCCTCCCTTGCCGCTCAGGCGAGCCCAGCGAGAGCGAGGTACCCCGAAGGCAATTTCCAAGGCCGTCCCAGCAAGCCTGCTAGGAACGCGGAGAGCAGACTAAACCTCACCAAGGCTCCACCGCTCCACCTCACAGCAACTCAAGTCAGCAATCGGTGTTGTGTGAAGCCCTCAAGTGACTAAGTGGTTGTAATTCGGTATGTGGTAGTCACTTCCAAAGGAAATAACCTACCAATGACACTCTCTCATGCAAGCAAACACACATTAGTTCCTCAACCTATTTGCCTTCAAAACTCCAAAACCACTAAGGGGGCTGAAAGTCCAGCTATCCCTAGGTGGTTTTGGTAATTACTAACAATATATAGCTAAATGAACTAATGCTATCTCAAGATAAATATTTCAGGAAAGTTAAATTATTGGCATGGCATGGATTAGAAATGTGGACCCCTCAAAATGCTAAGGACACATATTGGTTCAAGCTCAAGATTTTACATTTTCAATTTTAGTGATACAAGATCACATTGAGTCCATAGGAAAGCAAATACTATTAAAAGGGGATGAGGTGTTGCTTAATGGGTTTCTTGCTCAAATTGCTTAGTGATATGCTCCAAAACCCTCAACCTTCTCACATTCACATATGTCCCAAACCAAAAGTCAAACTCGGCCCCACCGAAACCTTCTATTCGACGCCACCGAACGCTCTTGACATAGCCATTTCCACAAACCCTAGTCACTTCGGTCTCACCGATAGGGATCTCGGTCTCACCGAGATGGGATTGCAAACTCTATGTTTCCCTTTGTAATGTCTCGGTCTAACCGAGATGAGTGATCGGTCCCACCGAGTTCACAATGCAAACTCTCTGTTTCCCCTTCGTAACATTTCGGTCCAACCGAAACGAGCGAATCAGTCCCACCGAGTTTGCCTGACCAACTTTCTGGTTAGCTTATTACCAAAATCGGTCCTACCGAGTTTGCGTAATCGGTCTCACCGAGATTACGTTATCCCCTAACCCTAATGAAATCGGTCCTACCGAGTTGACATGTCGGTCCCACCGAAATGCCTAACGGTCACATTATGAACTAAATCGGTGTGACCAAGTTCTCTGATTCGGTCCCACCGAATTTGGTAAATCGTGTGTAACTGTTAGATTTTGTGTGGATGCTATATATACCCCTCCACCCACTCTTCATTCGTGGAGAAAGCCATTAGAACATGCCTACACTTCTAACATACATTTTCTGAGAGAGAACCACTTACACTTGTGTTGAGGTCAAGATATTCCATTCCAACCACATAAATCTTGATCTCTAGCCTTCTCCAAGTTCTTTCCACTCAAATCATCTTTCCACCAAATCCAATCCTATGAAAGAGAGATGAGTGTTCGGGAGACTATCATTTGAAGCACAAGAGAAAGGAGTTCATCATCAACGCACTGTCTATTACCTTTTGTAGAGTGGTGTCTCCTAGATTGGTTAGATGTCACGTGGGAGCCTCCGTCAAGATTTTGAAGTTGAACCAAGGAGTTTGTACGGGCTAGGAGATCGCCTACTTCGTGAAGATCTACCCTAGTGAGGCAAGTCCTTTGTGGGCGATGGCCATGGTGGGATAGACAAGGTTGCTTCTTCGTGGACCCTTCATGGGTGGAGCCCTCCGTGGACTCGCGCAACCATTACCCTTCGTGGTTTGAAGTCTCCATCAACGTGGATGTACGATAGTACCACCTATCGGAACCACGGCTAAAAAATCTCCGTGTCTACATTGCGTTTGCTCCTTCAAACTCCTCCATTTACCTTAATATGAAATTGCTTTACATTCCGCTGATTTACTCTTAGAATTGCATGTGTAGGTTGATTGCTTGACTTGTGCATAATTGTTAAAATCTGCCAAGATTTAAAATTGGGAAAAGGCTAGGTTTTTATTTGGTAAAGTAGTCTAATCACCCCCCTCTAGACATACGTTTGATTCTACAAGTGGTATCAGAGCTAAGGTCTCCATTTGCCTTGATTTCCATAGCTTTTGGTGATCATAGCCTTGGTTTCACAACCTAGGAGAGTATGGCGTCTAGCGAGGGAAATTACCACCATAGAGGTCCTTACTTTGATGGTACTAATTTTGCTAGTTGGAAGCATAAGATGAAAATGCATATTCTTGGACATAACCCTACCATTTGGGCTATTGTGTGTGTTGGCTTGCAAGGTGAATTCTTTGATGTGATAGAGCTAAACCGTGAAGCTACCGCGGAAGAGTTGAAGATGCTGCAATACAATTGTCAAGTTTGTGATATCCTCTTCAACGGATTGTGCCCCGAAGAATTCAACAAAATCAGCCGTCTTGAGAATGCAAAGGAAATTTTTGGATACTTTGATTGATATGCATGAGGGTACTGACTCTGTCAAGGAATCAAAATTGGATGTGCTCCAAAGTCAGCTTGACAAGTTCAAAATGAAGGATGCTGAAGGTGTCGCTGAAATGTACTCTAGGCTTGCTCTCATCACAAATGAGATTGCCGGCTTAGGAACTGAGGAGATGATCGATAGATTCATCATCAAGAAGATCCTAAGAGCCTTGGATGGAAAATATGATACCGTGTGCACATTGATCCAAATGATGCCCAATTACAAAGATCTCAAGCCTACAGAAGTCATTGGAAGAATTGTTGCTCATGAGATGTCACTTAAGGATAAGGAAGAGCTCCACAACAAGTCAAGTGGTGCTTACAAAGCCTCATGTGATGCTCCCACATCATCAACTGAGAAACAAACCTTCAACGAATAATTGAGCCTAATGGTGAAGAACTTCAACAAGTTCTACAAGAGTAGAAGCAAGGAGAGAAGTTCCAAGTCAAGGTCCTACAATGATAAAAATCTTCAATTCGTGAACGAAATTGCTACAATTGTGAAAGACCCGGACACTACTCCAATGAGTGTACGGCTATTTACAAAAGAAGAGAAGATTCTCCGAAAATAAGGAGTAGGAGAGAAGAATCACCACCAAGAGAGAGAAGGAGTAGAGAAGATCGTTATGAACGAAGACCCTCTCGGAGAAGCAAGGATTCGGAAAGGAAAGACAAGTCATCAAAGATCTACACAAAACGATGACATCAAGCTCACGTTGGTGAATGGGTATCCGGCTCCGACTCCGACCGTCACTCCGACTCCGAATATACTCAAGAGGAAGGTGTTGCCGGTCTAGCACTTGTGTCAACCAACTCCTATGACATATTTGACTCACCAAATGAATGAATTGGAATATGCTTCATGGCTAAAGGCCCAAAGGTATCACACCCCGAGTTTGTTGATTTCAATAGTGATGAATATGATTTGCTAGGAGATGATGATTTACTTGTTGACAACTCTAGTTATGAAAACTATGATGAACTTGCTATTAATCATGCTAATCAAGATAAAACAAATGACTATGATAAGAAGGAGATTGAGCGTCTAACTAAAGAACTAAACACTCTTAAGTTAGCTCATGAAACTACCTTGGAAGATCATCGAGAACTTTTAAAGACTCATGAGAAGTTACGTTTTAAAAAGGTCAAGGTTGAGGAAGAGCATGAGTTCTTAAAAGCAATCAATGATGATCTTCGCAAGAAAAGTTCTTCTTACATTGCCAAACGTTTACTCTTGTCTACTTACATGCCACAAGTTAAATCTAGCAACAAGAACAAGAAAGATTCTTCATCTAGTAGTAACAATAATCGTGCTAAATCAAATATTGTTGCTTCTAGTAGTAGTCTTGATTCCACTAAAGATTCTCTTAGCCAAGTTACACTTCAGCAAGAAAATAGCCTATTGAAGGGAATTATAGAGAAAGGTGTTTACAAGAGCCTTGTCGGAAGTAAGCAATTTGAGGAGATTGTACGCAAGCAAGGAAGACACTGGAAGAATCAAGGTGTTGGTTTTGAACGAAAGTTCAATGCCAATGGAGTTCAGTGGAAAGAAGATCAATACCCCAAGACGAAGTTTGTTCCTCAACAAGAGAAGTATGATCCTACTTCTTTCCAAGGAACACAAGCTCAAGATGATCTTCCACCACTAGACAACAAGCAAAAGGGCAAGGACAAGCTTCAAGAGGAGATTGATGCATTTGAAGAAGCTCCCAAGGTCTTGGTCAAGTGGGTTACCAGGACTACATCAAGTTCTACTTCATCAAGTACGACTACAACTCCAAGGATTCCCATCAAGATGGTGTGGACCCCGAAGAAGAAGAACTAGAGAGTTCTTGAGGGTGACTCCGCCAACATACTTCACTCATATCATTTTGGCGAGGACAAGTGCCAACAACTTACATATCTTGAACTAGTTCAAGGAGTCACAAACCCTCTTGTTGGTAAGACAAGGGACAAGGTAACCAAATGCTTTCATGGACATCATCTTATGTGAACATCACTCTATGTCTATGGATATCCTTGTTTGTTCCTTGTGGGACTAACCTGTGTAGGTATTGAAAGTGCGACTCACTCCGATGGATTGCTCCAAATGATCTTCATCAACATTGAGCATCTACATCTTCAACACCTACATGAAGTCATCATCGACAAAACCCAAGGTTAGTTCATCCCTCATAGGGGGGATATCACATCTAGGGGAGCTTTACTCTAATCAATTGAGCTAAAGCAACTCTAATGATGTGAACACAACAATGCTTTATGTAAAGGTGGTAACCCCACTTGTGCTTAAACAATGAGTATGACCTATGATCAAATGTTCTCATTTGACTCCTAAGTCAACATACTCATATATAGATGACCTAGTCATCGCCAAATTGCTTGATAAATGCTAGAGTGATTGTGCATGCTTTGTCACATATTTCATTTGCCATCTTATTGTGTGAGCATGTTGGATGCATATTTTACTAATTCGAGGACATCCATTTGTTGCTTTGATTGTTTGGCTCTTTCTCTTTTGCCAAATGGATGGACAAGAATGCCTAGGAACTCCCTCTAGCTATCTATGATTTTTTCGTCTCAAACTTTATTCATGCTACATCACAAAGTTTGATAAAGTCAGATTCGAACCATGCAACTTCTCGAGCTTGCGTTGTATTCCCTCGAAGAGGAAAGGGTGATGCAGCACAGTATCGAAAGTATTTCCCTCAGTTTTTGAGAACCAAGGTATCAATCCAGTAGGAGACCACGTGCGAGTCCCTCGCACCTACACAAACAAATAAGAACTTCGCAGCCAACGCGATAAGGGGTTGTCAATCCCTTTACGGTCACTTACGAAAGTGAGATGTGATTGAGATGATAGTTTGATATTTTTTGGATATAAGAACAGAAACTAAAAGCGGAAAATTAAAGTAGATTGTTGCTTCATATTTTGAGAATAGACCCGGGGGCCATAGGTTTCTCTAGTGGCTTCTCTCATGATAGCATGATTCTACGGCGGGTACACAAATTACTGTCGAGCAATTGATAGAAAAGCGAATACTTATGAGACTATCTAGGCATGATAATTGTATATAGGCATCACGTCCGAGAGAAGTAGACCAAAACGATTCTGCATCTACTACTATTAATCCACCATCGACCGCTATCCAGCATGCATCTAGAGTATTAAGTTCATAAGAACAGAGTAACGCCTTAAGCAAGATGACATGATGTAGAGGGATAAACTCAAGAAATATGATGTAAACCTCATCTTTTTATCCTCGATGGCAACAATACAATACGTGCCTTTCTGCTCCTACCGTCACTGGGAAAGGACACCGCAAGATTGAACCCAAAGCCAAGCACTTCTCTAATTGCAAGAACTATAGATCTAGTGGGTCAAACCAAACCAATAATTCGAAGAGACTTGCAAGGATATTATAATCATACATAAAGAGTTTAGAAAAGAACCAAATATTTCTCATAGATAATCTTGATCATAAACCCACAATTCATCGGATCTCGACAAACACATCACAAAAAGAGATTACATCGAATAGATCTCCTCAAAGACCGAGGAGACCTTGGTATTGAGATCCAAAGAGAGAGAAGAAGCCGCCTAGATACTAGCTATGGACCCGAAGGTCTATGGTAAACTACTCACAACTCATGGTGAGGCGATGATGATGATGTAGAAGAACTCCGTGGTAGATCCTCCCTCCGGCGAAGCTCCGGAACAGGCCCCAAGATGGGATCTCACGGGAACAGAAGGTTGCGGTGGTGGAACTAGGGTTTTCTCTGTTGTCCTGATGGTTTCGTGGTACGTAGGTATATATAGGAGGAAGGAGGGCACCGGGGGCCAAACGTGGGGCCCACAAGGCAGGGGGCGCCCTATAGGGGGGGCATCCTCTTGGACGCCATGTGTGCCATACTCCGTGGTTCTCAAGTCTTCCATGCGTATTTTGCTCCAAAAATATCTCTCCCAAAG
Organism: Secale cereale; assembly: GCA_902687465.1. Classification (NCBI taxonomy): domain Eukaryota; kingdom Viridiplantae; phylum Streptophyta; class Magnoliopsida; order Poales; family Poaceae; genus Secale; species Secale cereale. The sequence continues at coordinate 404,476,980 of LR738712.1, forward strand.
TTTCATTCCGTTTGGACTCCGTTTGATATTCCTTTTCTTTAAAACCCTGAAATAGGCAAAAAAACAGCAATCTGGACTGGGCCTTTGGGTTAATAGGTTAGTCCCAAATATAATATAAAAGTGTATAACAAAGCCCATGAAACATCCAAAACATCATAAACAAATAGCATGGAACAATAAAAAATTATAGATACGTTGGAGACGTATCAAACCACTCTGTGTGAGGAGCACTCGGAGTCTCCGATTCGTCATAGACATAAACTTCCAAAACCTCTTTGTACATTTCGGTATGACCGAGTCATCCACTTCGGTCACACCTAGTTCACTAAGTTGATCTAGGTTTTCAGTCTCGGTGCAACCGATTTGAACTTTTCGGTCACACCGAGTTGCAGTAACCGCTTGCGATTCTGCATCTCGGTGCCACCGAGTTGTTCCACTCGGTCACACCGACAGGGTCGGGCTATATATACCCACGGGTGAGATTTTGGAAATTTCTTCAAACTCCTCAGACCGCGTGTGTGTCTTGCTATGCCTCCTCGGGTCTCCGGATCGTCTCCTTGCCGCTGGATTCCATCGCCTGAAATCAGCTCTGTCGTTGTCGCCGTAGCGAACTCCCGCCGAACTAGGGTATGGGTTCGACTCTATGTGCTATTCCTTTAACTCTGATTCATAACACATTACTTTGTCATGATCTATACCACGTATGCAAACTATCTATCCACTAAAAAACATTCTTAGATTAGATTTGATCTAAAAATTTAGGGTTAGGTCTCCGCCGAACGCATCTTGGACCGACCTAGTTGTAGAAATCGGTCTCACCGATTTGGCTTAGGCCATTGCACATGCGATTTTCGGTCTGACCGAATACTGCAAATCAGTGTAACCGAGTTGACTCTCTGTGAAACCCTAGCAATCTCGGTGCCATCGAACTGTGACTCGGTCTGACCGAGTTCACTAGTTTAGGTTCCAAAATTGCTTCGGTATCACCGAGTTTAACAAATCGGTAGCTCCGAAATGCTTTCTGTGGAGAACTAAAACTAAGTTTTTGAGTCATCTATTTTGCAAAAAAAAAAAACTCTGCACTTTTTGATGCTCATCCACTCTATCTCATCTATATATATTCACAGGGTTAGCTTTTAGTTTGCAGTGTCAACAATGTCTGATCAAAGTGATAGCCAGAACATGTCAGAGGAGCAAGCACAGATGAGTGGAGGCTCTAGTCCCTCAAATAGCAGCTACTATGAGATTAGCATGAGCACTCCAAGTAATCTTCCAAAGGCTGCTACCAAGACAAGGAAGAAGAAAACTTCTGACAGTGAGGATGAGGATTTTTTGGCTGATGAGGCCACTTCAAAGAAGCAAGTTGTGAAAGAATCAACTAGGGTTGTCAAGACAGGTTTGAACAAGAAGGCCCCTGCCAAGAGAGCTCCAATGTCAAAGGCCAGAGCATCAACTCATGAAACAATGGTGTTCACTCTTGAAACCAGAGATGATGAGCCAGCAGGAACAAAGAAGAGAGCTAGAAAGACTACACCCAGAGTGATTGGCAAGCCATCTATGAGTGATGATGATGATGATGAAGCAGAAGAGGATGCTGCACCAGCACCTAAATCTCATAAGCTGATGGGGGATGCCATTAAGTCAGGGGCTGCTCCCTCAAAGCCCAAGACTGCCCCCAAAGCTGCTGCTCAAGCCACCAAATCTGCACCCAAGAGAAGCACAAGAAAAGAGAGAGAAAGCTAGAGCTGAGAAAGCAGCAAAGATGCCAAGTGTTGAAGAGGCATCTCAGGTGTCCCTCTAATCTAAACAAGATCAAATGGCATATCCGATTCAAGCAAATTTGATGATTGAGAAGGGCTTGGCCACCCTGACTCAAAACCAGGAGAGCTTGGAGAGGACAATAGAAACCAAATTTTATGATCTTGATCTGAAGGCTACTGAGATACAAATAGCAGTTGAGCAGCTCCTGGAGGAAGCAAAAGAGAGAAAATGGAAGGCAACGACTGATGCATTTCAGAGAGTGCCTAGAGGACAGAGGTTTGTTGCAGCGCCTGTGCCTGTACCAGAGGTCTGATGCATAGCACCAGTAGCCACAGCTCCAGTGCCACCTCTAGCAGCCACTCCACTAGCTCCAACTACATCAACTGATGCCTTCGTCCTTGGAGTTCTCTCTACACCGCCTCGCAAAGACCAAGCCTGAGAGACGCATAGCACTATGCATATTTGAACTTTTTGGTAACTTGTTGCCAAAGGGGGAGAAATATGTATAGATCATAGGCTTCGAGAGAGAGTGTTTTGCTTCTTTGTCTCTCTTGTTTTTGGTTGAACTTTATTGTGTGCTTGGTTTATACTTTTGTCCTTGTGTGAGATACTTGTTTGATCATGTGATTGATAATATGCTACTTTAATGCTTGCTTGAATGATATTATCTTCTATATCCTTATATGATCATTTAGTTTGCTTGGTGATGAGTGCATGCTTTTAGTTTATATCATTTTGAGCGCTCCACCAAGATGTATGTGACATGGAAGTGTAACCCATTATCCTAATAGATTGTGCATTTGCATTCAGAAGCAAATTTTAAATAATAAACAAATTTAGGGCGGGAGCTCTTGCTTATCACATACTTATCAAAGCGACGATGTATTTCGATCTTATTATCATTTGTCGAAGCTTTGATCTATATTGTCGGATTACGGGCTCCGCAAATCCAAGAAGTTCAAACACAGGGGCGTGAACGAAGATCTCTCCCACTCACATCTACCTAGCGTCTCGCCCTCGTCCAGTGAAGAGATTCAAGCAAACAACAAGTGAAGCACGCAAGAGTTCACCCAGGTTCAGGCCACCTTGTGGTGTAAAACCCTACTTCCTGCTTTGGTGGATTGGCCTTAGGAGGGCTAGAATATGAACTAATACAGTGGTTCCTAAGCTCAGGAGGAGAGCTCAGGAGGGTCGGGAGGCAAGAGTTCTTGCTCCTTTGCGTGGAGGCCGAGTTTATGGATCTGCTCCCCCCTCCATGATGGGGATCCTAACTACTTATATAGGCGGCCAGGGTCCTCTTCCCCCAAACTGTTTAGGCGGGAAGGGATCCCACAACGGCCATTTTTTACCGGGAACACAAGGACGTTCCTACCCTCACAAAAGCAATCTTCGCCTGCAAAAGGATCAGGCAGTGACGTGGTGGTGGGCTCGGTGGTGACATCCTCCCTGTCGTCCTTGTGATCTTCGGTCTTGTTGCACCAAAGGGGAAACCTTTGTCCCGCTCCTCGAGAACCTTCGCATGCGCTGCCTCCTTTGCACCGAAACGGCAACTGCGCTATTGGCGGGCGCTGGCACCCGCTGGCGCGGTGCATCACTGCTTACATCACTGCCTCCTCCTGAGGAAGGATTGGCCTTGGGTTCTCTGCCCCTCCGGAGCACCTTGCCGAGGCCGCTCCCGAGGGGGTCTTGACGGTGTTCTCCTCACGAGGCCTAGCACCCCTCGCGAGGGTCTTGGGCAGCTGGTCGATCAGCTGGGCCATACCAGGCCGTGATAGGAGTGCCTCGCGGCCCACAGACAGGCAAGTCTGGGTACCCTGGTTCCCAAGACGCCGACAGTAGCCCCCGGGCCCAAGGCGCGTGTGGAGTTGGCTTCGGGGCGAAACGTTAGCCGAGGACGGAGCACCGTGGGCCCCAAAAAGGCTGCGGGCTAGGCTTGCGCGTGACGGTTGGATGGGACGTGGGTGACCCTGCTCCCCACACAGTCTCAGCAACCGTGAAGTTTGACAAAAAGGGGCCGTCTCCGCTGCAAGGGAGTTATCGCTTCCCTTCCTTCCTGCTCAGATCTCCTCCTCCTACGCCTCCCGCCTTCCTAAATCGCCTGTATCCTCCGACACCTTCAGCAATGGCGAAGAAGAGCATGGGTACCACGCCGGCGTCCGGATCTGCTTCTTCCCTTGAGGCGACGCTCGAGGAGTCCTCCATCACCAAGGAGGAGGACTACTTAGAGGTCCAGTCTTTCTTGTTGAGCGTCCACAACGAGCATGGCCTGACGGGGATTTGGGCCGGATCCACCGTGACACGGATCCTGCCGATGTCCTGCTACCCCTTCTTCCTTCACAGCATCTCCGTCGGGCTTGTGCCGCCCTTCTCAGAGTTCTTCTACGCCATCCTGGAACATTACCAGGTGCATGCTCTCCACATCCAACCTCGCTCCATCTTCGTCCTGTCGCTCTTTGCCTTTTATAGTGAGGCGCTCGTGGGTGTGAGGCCGACTGTCGCCCTCTTCCGCCACTTCTTCTCCATGCATCGGTACGACAAGGGTCCGTGCTCGGGCTGTGTCTCCTTCGTCTTCCAGCGCCAGGGTTGCCGGCTGATGACAGTTGGGAAGAAGATAGACTCACACCGGAAGAGGTGGGTCTATCTGGATGCCCAACGCGTTCATCCACTGCTGGCGCTGCCTACCGCCAGTCTGGCAAAACGCGCTGGCTGGAGCTATGCGAAGCTCACCGACCCCCTTGCCGGGCCTGTTCTGGCAAGGATTGAAGCCAACCTAGGCTCGAGGCTTGAAGGGGCCCAGATCATGAAGGAGTTCTTGAGGCAGCGTCTGGCGCCGCTGCACGCACACTCACGCCCCATGTGGGAGCTGATGGGTGATGACGACAGGCTCCGACTGCGCTCGGGGGCGCTAGCCGAGGACGATCTGGACTTCGCCTTAGTCACTCTCCTAGGGATGGTTCTTGAGGACCTCTCCGGGATCCACCTGGCGTTGTACAGCCGCCCTGACAAGGTCGAGTTGTTGTAGTCCGTGTCAGGTTTAGGGGTGTCCGTGGATGCTCCGCCTATGGTTGACGTGTCTTCTGGCGCCGATGATGGGAGCGACGAGGGGAACTCGGAGGAGACCTCGGACAACGAGGACCGGGTTGACGAGGGGGACTCCTCTGAGGCGTCCGCTGGAGCAGTGGCGTCAGGCGCAGGTGCCGCCAGACGGCCCCAAGCGACCACTCCACGATGATCCGGACGCACTACATCTGGGGGAAGCAACGTGGCGACCCCGCCGAGGAGTGCCGTGCCAGCGGAACTGGTGATCACGGATGTGCCCAAGTCTGTGGCCTCGCGCCTTGCCAAGATCCGGGCTACCGGCACGCCCATAGCGCCAGCGGCAGCTAACCTGTTGGTGAAGATGAGGGCATGCCTCACCTCCGACGAGTAAGTGTGCAATCTCCTCTTATCCTTAGTTGTGTGTCCCTGATGCGCTTCTCCTGATGCAGCAGCCTGGGTGGCGTGATGAAGAAGGCGAAGGGGGAGGTCACGTCGCGGTGCCCTGCTCCTCCTGCTGCTGATATGGCCGCGGAGAAGGGTGCCACAACTCTGGGCGTCTCGGCCAACTGCGCCACCGGGCATGTAGCGGCGGCATCGCTTGAGGGCGTCCTTGCTGTTTGCGAGGCCGCGACAGCTCCTGCTCCGGCTGCTTCAGCGAGGAGAGCCGGAGCCACCGAGCCCCTGGTCGAGCAGCCCATCTTGTCGGTGCTCGTGTGCCAGCCGGCGGGGCCTTGCCCTCAGACCTTGGAGGCTGCCTCCGCCACGCTAGGTCGGCTTCGTACCAAACTTTAGCGTGGTGACGGCCGCGCGATGGACGGACGCCTGGGGCTGATCTCTGGGTGGCTCCTGGCAGACGAGTCCGCGCGGGCCTCCTGGAACCAGGCCTCAGCAATCGCTGCCAAGGGTCGAGAGGAAGCTGCGGCAGCCATGCTGGCATGTGACGCTGCGCGAGCCGATGCTGCGTCCTTTGAGAAACGCTGCCTCGAGGCGGAGAGCGAGCTGGAGGCCCTTCGCGAGGAAGGCACTAGACGCGCCCTGGAGCTCGAGAGGTTGGGGAAGGAGCTCGAGGCGCAGAAGGCTGAGACACCCTGGCTGCAACAGGAGCAGCTTGCTGACCACGCGAGCCTGGAGAAGGTGAAGGTCGAGGTTGAGCAGGCCAAGGCGACCCAAGTTGCGCGCGACACGGAAGACGCCCTTGCGGCCTCGGCAGCAGTGAGTCGCGAGGCCCTCGCCGCCTTTGATCTCGAGGCCCGTATGGTGCTGTAGGCTTCCTACGGGGAAGGGTTCAAGAAGCCACTGGCCGCCCTGGAGGAAGGCCTCGCCGGGCTCCTTGTCGCGCTTGTGAAGTCCCTGCGTGAGGTTGCGGCCGCAATTGGCCAGTTAGGAGACGTCGAGAGCCGCATGCTCCTTACCTTGGTCCTGACGCAGGTGTGCGGCCACCTAAGTCCTCGTGACCCTGCTCTTGACCTAGCCTTGTTGTCCGAGCCCGTGACCACGAGCATAGAGGGCGCGGCTGCTGAGGCCCTGGGGGCGAAGGTCACGGAGCTGGTGGAGGTGTTCCTCCAGGCCACTGCTACTGCAGCCAAAGAAGCAGAGACCGGTGATGATGCGCTTGGTGATGCCTGATCGGCTCCTGTCGAGAGAGAGAAGTGCGAGTGCCTCGGGGAGGCGTAAGAACTTGTTCGAATTTGAAAAACTTGGTATTATTGTAATAACTTGATGATTTCCGTGCTTGCTTCCTTTCATGTTTGCTTAGGTGCTCTGCGTCAGCAGGGCGCAACCCCGTGCATACCTCGATCGCCATTGAGCCCTCCGGGTGACTGGGGTTATCATAAAAACTAGACTCAAGGGATGAGGAGCTACGTTGCTAGTGAGGCCCCTGGGTCGCGATGCCCAGGGGTCCCCCTTGACGTTCGAGCGATCCCGTTTGCATTCTGCGTCGGCAGGGCCCAGCCCCGCGCATACCTCAACCGCCGTTGAGCGCCGGGCTCAAGGAGTGAGGGGCTACGTAACTAGTGAGGCCCCTAGGTCGTGAAGCCCAGGGGTCCCCCTAGACATACGAACGGCTCTCATGAGGGAGAACGAGCACCATACCTTGCTCACGAGCCTTCTCTTGGGATGGGGGCGCGAGAAGGCCACCTGTCTGGGCACCTGGTAGGGTGGCGTCTGCCAGGCGTGACCTGAGCATAGCCCCCGTGCCTAGCCCCCCTCTCGACACCCATCCAAGGAGAAGCTGTGAGCGTCGTGAGCTGAAAAGCTCCCTGAGGTTGGTGCGGTCACTGGGGGCCGTCCTCAGTTGTTTATAACTAGCGCGGAGCATAGAGTTACCAAACTTGCGGGGAGTGTGGGCATAACCGCGCCTCGGTCGTAGTGGCCAGCGCGGAGCTTGGTGCTTCCACTGGTTCGTGGGCATAACCGCTCCTCGGTTGGTTCTGCTAGCATGGAGCATGGCACTTCCACTGGACCGTGCGAGGGAGACACCCACCGGGAGAGACTCCGAGGCGTGTACAGCCCCGTCCTGACACGTGGCTTGCACGGCAGGATAGCCAAGGGGTTGATGGTCCTCGAACCCCTCGTTGGTTACCCCAAGTGGAAGGTGTAAGATGCAGTATGTAGAAGTGTTTTCCCTTAGCAAAGATGCCAAGGATCGAATCCCCAGAGACTCCTTGGTTCAACAAGTAGGTGTCAACTGCTAACGGCGCGTATTAGCAATCAACGTGGACCTGCACACAGATACAAATAACTTTGCTCCCAACGAGTACTGAGAGGTTGTCAATCCCTCCGGCCTTGTAGTTCACAAAGGGTTAAAAGCAAATGATAGTAGTGATAGATAATGTTTTGCAATAGTAAATAAATAGCGAAAAGTAAATAGCGGATGTGATCAATGATGGTAATATGGACCGGAGTCTCATGATGTTCACTAGTGATGTCTCTCTCCCAAAAGACGATAAAACAGCTATGTGAGGTAAACAAATTACAGCTGGGCAATTGACAAGACCACGAACGCAAACCAATGCTGATTACATTGCAAGAAAGGTTGAGGTTCAAAGCATGGGCGGTACGCCAAAGTAAGTAGACCGAAATCCATCAATATCTACTACTAATCATCCACCTTGAGATATCTATCCAGAACATCTCGCTGGTATTAAGTTGCGAGTCCCACCCATAGTGTAAACTCAATGCAACAGACAACTGCATTAAAAGAACTTTGCGTGAAGTAAACAATCCTTGCACCCGCGGGCACAAGCACCGTTGTTTGCCTCCTTGTGGCAACAGCACATCCCCTAGACTCATGTTTCTGTCACTCAAGCTAGTCATCGAGGGGCATGAACCCACAATCGAGCATAACATTCCCTCTTGGAGTCACTACGTATTACTTGGCCAAAGCAATAAATAACAACGGAGAACATGCAATAATTACTTATGAACATAAATATAAAAGAGGTACATCAAATATATTACTCAAGATCAATCTGAACATAATCTCATAATCCATCGGATCCCAGCAAACTCAACATAGCAACAGCATAAGGATTACATATGTGCCTCGATCATGTAGGGCAGCTCACGAGGACTAATTAGTGAAGCACAAGAACGGGAGGAGAACATCACATAGCTACTGGTCATGGACTCATGGTCCAAGGGAGACTATTCACGAGTCATTCGGGAGGTGTCCATGGTGGTGGAGAAGCTCCCGATGGTGATCCTCCCCTCCGGCAGGGTGCCGGGAAGAGTTCTCCTGGTGCTCCCGATCTTGGAAGCGGCGGCGGCGGAACAGAGATGGGATCGCGAAAAGAGTTCCTGTTCTGAGGGTTTCGGAGGACGCTTTAAATATATGCCAAAGGGGGGCATCGGGGAAGCTTCGGGGGGCCCAGGCGCCCCCCCGGCGCGGCCCAG
>LR738712.1:404492201-404639688 GCA_902687465.1 Secale cereale
CCCCCCCCCCCCCGGCTGTCCTTCGAACGCACGGTAGTTTCCGAAACGCTGATTTTTTATATAAAAATTTTGGATTTTTCCTGGCAGTTCTCGTAACGTGAAAACCTGAAATACAAAAACAGCCGAAAACAGAAACTGGCACTGGGGTGCACTGGATTAGTAAGTTAGTCCAAATATGATCAAAAGTGTATGGAAGTATATGAATATCATAGCAATATCAACCAAAAGTGGCATGGAGCAAGCAGAAATTATAGATACGTTTTGGACGTATCAGGGGTATATGGGCCCTCCTCAGGACGAGCTGAACGAATCTGAAGAAGTTCTCGTGAGCTTACGCACCACTCACGAGACCCTACCCTGAGGCGGGTTGCACCTGAGTCTTCTTCTGCAAAATGTGAAAAGAGAGGTGTTGTGTCGACCTGCACCGAGTGCATCTCTAGAGAGTATCGCATGAGATGGCCGCAGCACCAACAACCCTAGGAGGTGATGTCACGGGAATGGCTCGCGAGACAGAGCTTAGCTGCTGGATTTGTCGACGCTACAGGGACGGACCCGAGCACAGACGCCGTGCCCAGTCTTCTCATGCAACGATCCAAAAGAAAAACAACCGGCGCGCAGTTCCCGCGTGAGCGAGGCACCTACCACGGGACCCTACTTACCCATCCACGATTAGCCCATGCGAGAATAAGGCACCAAGGACCACGGGAGGTGACGTCACGGGAATGGCTCTTGAGACAGAGCTCAGCCCTTGGGTTTAGCGACGCTGCAGGGACGGACCCGAGCACAGACGCCATGCCAGTCCTTAATCATGGGGCGGTCGCGAGTGGGCTCGCAAGGGCTCATGACCTTAGTGGCGGTGAGAACGCCAAGCATGCAGATAATGCGAATAGGAAGGAGCAACTAGTCTTGATCATGCACAAAAAGGAGACAACTGTGGGGGAATAGCCCCCAGCAGCCCGAGGATGATGCAGCCCGGGGGGTGCCCTCGATTGGATACCTCAAGCATCACCTGATACTTGTCGAAGAAGATTTGGGGCAGCTGAAGACGCGAGCCATGCGGGTCGCTCCTGAAGATCATCGAGCTCCTGAGGCCCAGGGGCTCCGGAGGCTCTCAGCGGTCGCGTGGGTCCGGTTCTCGCTCCATCCGGACCGCCTACCACTGAGCCTCCCAAGCCCCCAACGCCTGCCGCGCGAGGTGCTGGAACGTGGCAGCTGCGTTGCAGAAGCCGAAGAGTGTCTGGATGTAGCTGCAGGGGAGGGCCCTCCTCCGGCCGACCGCCGTCTGCCAGAAGGGCTCCAAAGAGGGGGCTCAGTTGAGACCCGCGACGTCAATGCAGATGCGGAAGCGGTCGCTCGGGCTACGGGCAGGTGAGCTCGGGATTGTGCGGTTACGCCCACCGCGGATGAGCTTTGCGTACTGAAGTTCTTCGGTAACCTGGTCGATGAAGTCCTGAGCCCCCAGCGCTGTGCGGTCCATGCTGGGCTCACAAAAACGCGCTTCAAGACACGCCTGCAGGTGGTGCCCGAACACCTCCCTTGAGACGCTGGTCAGGCCGGAGACGCTCCAGAGGAAAGCCCCCGAGCCCATCCTGAGAGGGGCGTCGGGCGCGCCTCCCTATGCGAGGGTGGAGGGTGCCTCGTCGGTAGGCGCGAGTCCTGAGGCGAAACCGTCAGGAGCCCCGCGTCCCGAGGACCGTTGATGGGCAGGTTCTTCTTCTTCTTGGGGGTGGTCTGCAGGGCGAGGACGGCTCCATCCTCATCGGAGTATTCGATCACCGCAGTCTGGTAGGCGTGCTCCAGGGAACGCACCGCTTCCTTCTCGTCACAGGCGATCATGATGACTCGGCCACTCCCGGGCATCTTGAGGACGTTGTAGCCGTGATGGGTCGCCGCCATGAACTTGGCGAGGGCAGGATACCCAAGGATGGCATTGTACGGGAGGTGGATGTTGGCGATGTCGAAGTCGATGAGCTCGGTGTGATAGTTGTCGTGGTCAACAAAGGTGACGGGAAGCCGGACCTGCCCCATCGGGAGTGTGGAGCCATCTGTGACTCCGTAGAATGGCTTGGTCGGGTGGAGCTGATCGTAGGGGACCTGGAGTGTCTCGAAAGTCTGGACGATGAGGACGTATAGTCCTGCTCCACCGTCGATGAGGGTCTTGGTCACGAGGACGTTGCTGATGGTCGGGGTGCAGAGCATCGGGAGAGCGCCTGGGGCTGCGGTGCACTTGAGCTGGTCCTTGGGGTCGAAGGCGATGACCTGCTTGTTCCACCTGAGATTGCGCGCGGCGTCAAGCCCGGGAAGCACCGCTTTCACCTCGCGGGCAAACTGCTTGAAGATGCAATGGGAAGCAGGAGAATGGGCTCCTCCCAAGATGCACGCAACTGCACATGGCTCCTGGAAGCCCCCTGCTCCATCTCCCTGGCGGTTGTCGTCGTTCCTTCTTGGCGGTGGTGGCAGCGGAGGCAGGCCTCCATTGCACTGAGGGCGACACTCACGAGGCTGGTCGCGCCAGGGGGCATCACGAGGCTGCTCCCGCCAGTGGTCTTCATGAGGCTATTCGCGTCACCCTTGGCGCGAGTTCCTGCCGTCTGAACGTCCTCCACCTCGGCCTCCTGTACGGCCGTAGCCGCGATTGTCGCGCTCAGGCTTCGAACCAAGTGCTACATCTTGAGCTTGCGTTGTATTCCCTCGAAGAGGAAAGGGAGATGCAACACAGTAGCGTAAGTATTTCCCTTAGTTTTTGAGAACCAAAGTATCAATCCAGTAGGAGACCACGCGCGAGTCCCTCACACCTGCCCAAGCAAATAAGAACTCCACAGCCAACGCGATAAGGGGTTGTCAATCCCTTTACGGTCACTTACGAAAGTGAGATCTGATAGAGATGATAGTTTGTATTTTTGGTATATTTTGGTTTATAAGAACAACAAATAAAAGCAAGAAAAGTAAAGTAGATGTAGATTGATATGTTGAGACTAGACCCGGGGGCCATAGTTTTCTCTAGTGGCTTCTCTCATGATAGCGATATTCTACGGCGGGTAAACAAATTACTGTCGAGCAATTGATAGAAAAGCGAATAATTATGAGACTATCTAGGCATGATCATTGTATATAGGCATCACGTCCGAGACAAGTAGACCGACTCCTGCCTGCATCTACTACTATTACTCCACACATCGACTGCTATCCAGCATGCATCTAGTGTATTGAGTTCATAAGAACAGAGTAACGCCTTAAGCAAGATGACATGATGTAGAGGGATAAAATCAAGCAATATGATATAAGCCCCATCTTTTTATCCTCGATGGCAACAATACAATACGTGGCTTGCTGCCCCTACTATCACTGGGATAGGACACCGCAAGATTGAACCCAAATCCAAGCACTTCTCCCATTGCAAGAACTATAGATCTAGTAGGCCAAATCAAACCAATAATTTGAAGAGACATGCAAGGATATTATGAGCACACATAAAAAGTTCAGAGAAGAACCAAATATCTTTTATAGATAACCTTGATCATAAACTCACAATTTATCGAATCTCGACAAACACACCACAAAAAGAGATTACATCGAATAGATCTCCTCGAAGACCGAGGAGAACTTTGTATTGAGATCCAGAGAGAGAGAGAAGAAGCCATCTAGATACTAGATATGGACCCGAAGGTCTATGGTAAACTACTCACAACTCATGGTTAGGGCGATGATTATGATGATGATGAAGGCCTCCGTGATAGATCCCCCTTCGGTGGAGCTCCAGAATGGGCTCCAAGATGGGATCTCCACGGGAACAGAAGGTACGGCGGTGGAATTAGGGTTTTCTCTTTGTTCATGGAGTTTTTCGGGTACGTGGACTTATATAGGAAGAGGGAGGGCACCAGGGGACGCTCGAGGGGGGCACGAGGCAGGGGGCATGCCCTGGGAAGGGGGGCGCGCCCCCACCCTCGTGGGCTAGCCCTCCATCCCCTAACGTGGTTCTCAAGCTCCGCGTGCGTGATTTTCTCCAAAAATATCTCTCGCGAAGGTTTCATTCTGTTTGGACTCCGTTTGATATTCTTTTTCTACAAAACCCTGAAACAGGCAAAAACAGCAATCTACACTGGGCCTTTGGGTTAGTAGGTTAGTCCCAAAATGATATAAAAGTGAATGATAAAGCCCATTAAACATCCAAGACTTCATAAATAATAGCATGGAACAATCAAAAATTATAGATACGTTGGAGACGTATCAAGCATCCCCAAGCTTAATTCCTGCTTGTCCTCGAGTAGGTAAATGATAAAGAAAGAATTTTTGATGTGGAATGCTAACCAATATAGTTTTTCAATGTAATTCTCTTAATTGTGGCATGAATGTTCATATCTGAAAGATTCAAGATAAAAGTCGATATCGACATAAGAAATAATAATACTTCAAGCAATACTAACAAAGCATTCATGTCTTCTCAAAATACTATGGCTAAAGAAAGTTATCCCTACAAAATCATATAGTGTTGGCTATGCCCCCTTGTTATCACACAAAATATTCATATCATGCACAACCCAGATTTCAGCCAAGCATTTGCTTTCATACTCTATCTTTTCAAACCTTTCAATTTTCACGCAATACATGAGTGTGAGCCATGGATATAACACTATGGGTGGAATAGAGGTGGTTGTGGAGAAGAAAAAAAAGAGGGAGACAGTCTCACATCGACTAGGCGTATCAACGGGCTATGGAGATGCCCATCAATAGATATCAATGTGAGTGACTAGGGATTGCCATGCAATGGATGCACTAGAGCTAAATATGAATGAAAGTTCAACAAAAGAAACTAGTGGGTGTGCATCCAACATGCTTGCTCACGAAGACCTAGGGCATTTGAGGAAGCCCATCGTTGGAATACACAAACCAAGTTCTATAATGAAAATTCCCACTAGTATATGAAAGTGACTAAACATGAGACTCTCTACAATGAAGAACATGGTGCTACTTTGAAGCACAAGTATGGAAAAAGATAGTAGCAATTGTCCCTTTTTCTTTTCTTTTTGGTCCTTTCTTTTTTTTTCTTTGGCCTTTCTTCTTTTTTTTGCGGAGGGGCTTTATAGATTTAGCCTTTCCTCCTGTGGGACAATGCTATAATAATGATAATCCTCACACTTTCATTACAACTCGATACTACAACAACAAAGTATGACTCTATATGAGTGCCTCTGGTGGTGTACCAGCATGTGCAATGAAAAAAGAGTGACATGTATAAAAATTATGCATGGTGGCCTTGCCACAAATACGATGTCAAGTACATGATCATGCAATGGCAATATGACAATATGATGCGTGTCATATGAACGGAACGATGGAAAGTTGCATGGCAATATATCTCGGAATGGCTATGGAAATGCCATGATAGGTAGTTATGGTGGCTGTTTTGAGGAACAATATGGTGGCTGTTTTGAGGTAGGATATATAGTGGGTTTATGGCACCGGCGAAAGTTGCGCGGTACATGAGAGGCTAGCAATGGTGGAAGGGTGAGAGTGCGTATAATCCATGGACTCAACATTAGTCATAAGAACTCATATACTTATTGCAAAAATCTACGAGTCATCAAAACAAAGCAATCAACGCATGCTCCTAGGGGGGAGGTTGGTAGGAGTTAACCATCACGCACCCCCGACCTCCGCACAAAGGTTGGCACTCTACAAATACCTCATGCTCTAACTCCGTCACATAGCGGTTCACCATACGTGCATGATACGGGAATCACTAACCTTAACACAGGTATTCCTCAATTTTATAATAACTCCACTAGCATGACTCTAATATCACTATCCTCATGTCTCAAAACAATTATCAAGCATCCAACATCTCATCATATTCAATGCACTTAGTGTGAAATTTATTCTACATTGACATTGGATGTTTATCATGTGAAAACTAGTTTCTTTAGCCTAAACACATTACCATGTTGTTTTAATAGACTCACAAATAGATATAAGTGAAGCATGAGAGTTCCAAAATTTCTACAAAATATTACCGCCACCGTGCTCTAAAAGATATAAGCGAAGCACTAGAGCAAAAACTATTCAACTCAAAAGATATAAGTGAAGCACATAGAGTGTTCTAATAATTTCTAGGCCATATTTAACTCTCTCAAATAGGTGTGTCCTGCAAGGATGATTGTGGAAAACGAACAAGCAAAGACTCAAATTATACAAGACGCTCCAAGCAAAACACATAACATGTTGCGCATAAAAATATAGCTCCAAGTATAGTTACCGATGGATGAAGACGAAAGAGGGGATGCCTTCCCGGGACATCCCCAAGCTTAGGCTTTTGATTATCTTGAATTTACTTGGGGTGCCATGGGCATCCCCAAGATTAGGCCTTTGCTACTCCTTGTTCCATAGTCCATCAAAGCAATACTCAAAACTTGAAAACTTCACAACACAAAACTTAGACAAAAATTCTCGTGAGCTCCGTTAGTATAAGAAAGCAAACCACTACTCAAAAGTGCAGAAATGAATTAATTATTTGTTTATATTGGTGTTAAACCTACTGTATTCCAACTTCTCTATGGTTCATATCCTCTAATACTACCCATAGATGCATTGGAATAAGCAAACAACACACGAAAAACAGAATCTGTCAAAAACAGAACAGTCTGTAGTAATCTGCAGGTTTCGCCTAATTCTGGAACTCCAAAAAATTCAAACTAAATTGGTAAATTTGGTAATTTTTCTACCAATCATCTGCAAAAAGAATCAACTAAATAGCATGCTCCAATCCAATCTGAAGATTACTTTAGCTAGCGCTAACGATTCTGTTTTTCACAGCAAGATCACATAAACATCACACAAGTCTTCCCAATCGTTCTACTTGGCACAAAAACTAAACAAAACATGAAACCACATCTAATAAGAGGCTAGATGCAATATTTAGTCCCTAACAGCAAAAAAACAAAAAACAAAAAATTGGGTTGCCTCCCAACAAGCGCTATCGTTTTACGCCCCTAGCTAGGCACGATACAAGATAAATCTAGGTATTGCCATCTTTGGAAGGCAATCCATAAGTGGCTCTCATGATAGATTCATATGGTAATTTGATTTTATTTCTAGGGAAGTGGTCCATGCCTTTCCTTAACGGAAATTTGAATCTAATATTTCCATCCTTCATATCAATAATTGCACCAATCGTTCTAAAGAAAGGTCGACCAAGAATAATAGGACATGAAGGATTGCAATCTATATGAAGAACGATGAAATCTACGGGCACATAATTCCTATTGGCAACAATAAGAACATCATTAATTCTCCCATAGGTTTCTTAACAGTGGAATCCGCAAGATGCAAATTTAAAGAACAATCATCAAGCTCATGGAACCCTAGCAAATCACACAAAGTTTTTGGGATAGTGGAGACACTAGCACCCAAATCACACAAAGCATAGCATTCATGATCTTTTATTTTTATTTTTATAGTAGGTTCCCATTCATCATAAAGGTTTCTAGGGATAGAAACTTCCAACTCAAGTTTTTCTTCATAAGATTGCATCAAAGCATCAACTATGTGTTTAGTGAAAGCTTTATTTTGACTATAAGCATGCGGAGAATTTAGCACGGATTGCAACAAGGAAATACAATCAATCAAAGAGCAATTGTCATAATTGAATCCCTTGAAATCCAAAGTAGTGGGTTCATCACTATGCAAAGTTTTAATCTCTTCGCTCCCACTTTTAGCAATTTTAGCATCAAGATCTAAAAACCCCAAATCATTGGGACACCTTAAAGCAGAATCATCTCCAATAATATTTTCATCAACATTTATACTAGAAAACAAGGATCTAATAGGAGACACATCAATAACTTTCAGATCTTCATATTTATTTTCATGATAACTAGAAGAACATGATTTAATATAATCTTCACTTTTAGCACGCATCCTAGCGGTTCTTTCTTTGCATTCATCAATGGAAATTCTCATGGCTTTGAGAGACTCATTGATATCATGCTTAGGTGGGATCAAGAGTAATTCTATCCACACTTCTAGCCAACTCATCAACCTTAAGCAATTTCTCTTCAAGCAAAGCATTGAAATTCTTTTGCGAGATCATAAACTCCTTAACACTAGTTTCAAATTCAGAAGGCATCTTTCCATTAGAGTTGTTGTAGGAATTAACAAAATTATTAGAGGAATTACTAGGAAAAGGCCTCGGATTAAAATTACCACTATAAGCATTGTTACCAAAATTATTCCTACCAACAAAATTCACATCCAAAGATTCACTGTTATTCTCATTCGAAGTGGACAAAGGCATATCATTAGGATCAGTAGAAGCACTCTTAGCAGCAAATAATTTCATAAGTTCATCCATCTTTCCACTCAAGACACTAATTTCTTCGATAACATGCACTTTTTTACTAGTAGATCTTTCGGTCTGCCATTGAGAATAATTAACCATAATATTATCTAGGAGTTTGGTAGCTTCTCCTAAGGTAGTTTCCATGAAAGTGCCTCCGGCGTTAGAATCTAAAAGATTTCTAGAAGAAAAATTCAAGCCAGCATAATTTTTTTGAATAATCATCCATAGATTCAAACCATGTGTAGGGCAATTACGTATCATCAATTTCATTATCTCGCAAGCTTGTGCAACATGCTCATGATCTAGTTGCTTAAAATTCATAATATCGTTTCTAAGAGAGATGATCTTAGCAGGAGGGAAATACTTAGAGATAAAAGCATCTTTCCACTTATTCCACGAATCAATACTATTTCTAGGCAAAGAGGAAAACCAAGTTTTAGCACGATCTCTAAGTGAAAATGGAAATTACTTCAATTTAACAATATCGTCATCCGTATCCCTTTTCTTTGGCATATCACACAACTTAGCAAAGTTGTTTAGATGGGTAGCGGCATCTTCACTAGGAAGGCTGGAGAATTGATCTTTCATGACAAGATTCAACAAAGCAGCATTGATCTCACAAGATTCAGCATCGGTAATAGGAGAAATTGGAGTGCTAATAAAATCATTGTTGTTGGTATTGGAGAAGTCACACAATTTGGTATTGTTTTGAGCCATAGTGACAAACAAGCAATCCAACACACACAAGCAAAGAGGAAGCAAGCGAACGATAAACACACGGCAGAAGAAGGGAAAATAAAACGGCAAGGGTGAAGTGGGGGAGAGGAAAATGACAGGCAAATAAATGTAATGCGAAGGATATGGATTTGTGATAGGTACTTGGTATATGAATTTTGCGTAAGCCTCCCTCGCAACGGCGCCAGAAATTCTTCTTGCTACCTCTTGAGCTTGCGTTGTATTCCCTCGAAGAGGAAAGGGAAGTGCAGCACAGTAGCGTAAGTATTTCCCTTAGTTTTTGAGAACCAAGTTATCAATCCAGCAGAAGACCACGCACGAGTCCCTCACACCTGCACAAACAAATAAGAACTTCGCAGCCAACGAGATAAGGGGTTGTCAATCCCTTTACGGTCACTTACAAAAGTGAGATCTGATAGAGATGATAGTTTATATTTTTGGTATTTTTGGTTTATAAGAACAAAAAATAAAAGCAAGAAAACTAAAGTAGATGTAGATTGATATGTTGAGAATAGACCCGGGGGCCATAGTCTTCTCTAGTGGCTTCTCTCATGATAGCGATATTCTACGGCGGGTAACAAATTACTGTCGAGCATTGATAGAAAAGCGAATAATTATGAGACTATCTAGGCATGATCATTGTATATAGGCATTACGTCCGAGACAAGTAGACCGACTGCAGCCTGCATCTACTACTATTACTCCACACATCGACCGCTATCCAGCATGCATCTAGTGTATTGAGTTCATAAGAACAGAGTAACGCCTTAAGCAAGATGACATGATGTAGAGGGATAAACTCAAGGAATATGATATAAACCCCATTTTTCTATCCTCGATAGCAACAATACAATACGTGCCTTGCTGCCTCTACAGTCACTGCGAAAGGACACCACAAAATTGAACCCAAAGCCAAGCACTTCTCCCATTGACAGAACTATAGATCTAGTAGGCCAAACCAAACCAATAATTTGAAGAGACTTGCAAGGATATTATGAGCACACAAAAAAAGTTCAGGGAAGAACCAAATATCTTTCATAGATAACCTTGATCAAAAACTCACAATTCATCGGATCTCGACAAACACGCCGCAAAAAGAGATTACATTGAATTGATCTCCTCAAAGACCTATGGATGCCTCGATGGGGAACCAGTTCGCCATGACCTGCTCTGTACCATTGGATGCCTTGATTCTCAGCTCGTAGAGCTGGAGGAACTCCGTGGGGTCGGTGGTGCGGTCGTAGCGCGAAGGCAGGTCCGGCTTGAACTTGTCGGGCCAGACGAGGCGCCGTAGCTCAGGAGCTAAGGCACGGCATCCAGCCACACTCATGATTGAAGGCGCCCCCTGCGCCTGCGGTGCTGGTTCTTGGGGAGCTGGCGCCACCACCTCCTGCGGCACGCGGTCCTGGCGCTGCGCGCCAGGGGGCCCGTGAGCCCCTGCCTATGGATGCAGAATCACCTGGCAGCTCTCCTCGTCGCGCGCATGGGCTCTATGGGACGGCTAGCGCCGCGGAGCCTCGCGCTGGACCTCCTGGCCGGCGCCGTAGAGTGGAGGCGGAGCCGGGACTCTGTGGCATTCGTTGCCCGCCAGGGGCGACGGGGGATGGGAGGAGTGCGTTGGTGCAGGTGCTTCCCAAGTGGCGTTGACGAGCTCGGTGATGCGGCGGAGCCACTTGTCATAGAGGTCATCTACCGGGCGGTTGTCACACCCTGCATTTTGTAACATGTTATTTGCATCAATGAAGCATGAAAATTTGGACCAGCAAATTTTTTTTTGGCATCATTTGGCTTTTATTTGGAATTGAGTTTTTCTCCATGTGCTTTTTATGTGCTCATTAAATTCAACTATTACCTCTTGTAGAATTCATCTCCATACCCAAAACTTTTGCCCAATGATCATGCCAAGTGTTATATAGCAGTATAGTATTTTCTTATAAAAATAATTTGGCCAAAATGTATTTTATAATTTTAGTATTCCTAAAACCCCTGAATTGAGGTTTGCACTGCAAGTGCTTGATTTAGGGTGAGAAAATTATTTCAAAAGGTGTATTTTAGACCTTGTAGTCATAGGACTCACAGAAACCACAAAACTATAATTTTAAAAGTTATTTTCCTATTTTATTTAAAAGCTTTTTCTTAAGGCCAGAAATGATCTTTAATAGGGAAAAATTATTTAAGTATTTCAAAAATATTTGCCAAAATTCAGGGAGACTCATAGGACATATATTGTCCATATATAAGAGTTTCAACACTTGGTCATGTTCAAAATAATGGGCTAATCCCTCTAAAATCCTTTCTGGATATTTCAAGCTTTTGAAATATTTACAAAGGAAATATTCTCCAAACATTCTTGGGAAATTCTATCATGTCATATATGGCATATTTGATGATCTTGCCAAGTCCCATGCCTTGGGAAGCAAGAAAACATCATCAAAACCCTTCCTAACCATTCTGTCCATATTTGAAGTTTGAGCAAGTCTACATTGCCAAACTTGTCCAAATGCTCTCAAACTTGGTGCACATGATAGAAAGGCCTAATAAGGTATCTAGACCAAATGGCACAAGAATTGGAGTAGGGTAACTTGATCAGAATACCCCAAAACCATTTCTGTTCAAATGCAAATTTGAACAACTTTACATTACCAACTTTTTACCTGGAGCTTCAAACTTTGTGGGCATGATCATAACCCCAAATGATGAAACTACACCAAGTGGTGCATCAAGGAGAGATGATTAGCTTGACTCAAACAAGATGAAGCCATTTCTGTTGATTTCTAGGGTTCACCAAAGTTACATTGGCTAGTTTCTTCAAATGAGCCCAAATTTGGGGAAACACCCTATTTTCATATAACATTCAATCATGTTAAGTGTCATGGCAAGTGGGGATCATTTGCTTGATCAAAACTTGATCAAACACCTTCCGCAATTTTACCAAAACTACCCTCTTGACCCCCTTTTACTATTTACCTTGGCCTCAACTTTCTACCACAGCTCCATCTAGTTACTATCTACCTCCAGTAACTCCCCCATGTCCCCAGCTCCATGATTGAGGGGTGAAAACCCTAGTTCACCTTGCTGGACAGCCAAAACTCACCAAGTTACCAGCTTCTCTTCTCTCTCACAGCATCTCCAGAGCATCCAAGGCCTCATCCGAGCTGCTTGCATCACCCTGGACCCCCCAGACACGGCGGACGCGCCCAGAGGGCCAATGGCATGCCATGGCATGCGATAAGGCCACTCCAGAGCGCGCTACAGTGCGCCCTCGCACTGTAGCTTCGCCCAATCGCCTGCCCCCGACAGCCTCGAGCCCTCCCCTCGCGCCAGTCGATGCCCCTAGACGTCCGCGACCTCCCCGACGCTATCCCCCCTCCTCCTCCGCCCTCCAGGGACCGTGGGCTCGGATATATAAGCACCCCCAAGCCTCTCCAACGGCACAGACAACCTCCCCTCACTCACAGCAACACGCCAGTACCACTCACTCCTCCCCAGAAAGCCCATGTGCTCGGGATCGACCGGAGCTCCGCCGCGTCGGGCAGCCGGAGATCTCGAGGTACAGGCCCTCTCCGCCCTTCCTCTCCCTTGATTTGGAACCACCGCACCCCACTGATACTTTCCCCTCGCTTTTCCCTCTCTGTAGCTGTCGGAATCGGCCGGAGCAGCGACCTCCCGAAGCTCCTCCGCCGTCCCACCTCGCCGCCGGCGAACCAAGCCTCCCCGGCGAGTCGCACCACCACCACTGCATCCGCGACTCGCTGCTGAGTCCATCCATGCCCTCCGTTGGCTCCGCCGTGCCCGGATTCGCCGCAGGTGAGCTCGCCGTGGCCGTCGCTGAGAGGTTGAAGATGACAGGCGGGCCCCGCCTGTCATCCTCACCGCCCTCTCTCTCCCCTCGCAGTCGCTTACAGCCAGGCCCCGCCCGTCCGGTTTAAAATCCTGACGTGCGCGCGCTGGCGCCCGAGCAGCTGTGCTCTTCGCCCTGGGCCGTGCACTGTGGCCACTCTGGCCCAGTTGCACAGGGCCTTTTCTTCTTTTTCTTTTCTGTAAAGTTTCAAATAATTTTACAGAAAAGAATATTTGCCCAAATAAATTAATTCCAACTCCTAAAATCTTGTAATATTCCAACCTATTTAATGGTATCACTTTCACACATATCCATGAAACTTTTCTGTTCTGTTCAAATTTAAATTCTAATTTGAGCAATAAAACTCCTGTTCTAAAATCCTTATATTCCATTCTGCACCTCCAAAACTCCAACTAAGAATTTTCTCCATCTTAGTTTTCCCTCTAGTATTTAACAAAAATAAGTTGACATTTTTCTAAGAACTTTGATATTTCTTTTTTCATTGTGGTCTTATTTTTCCGTTGTTATTTTGCGACGATTAGATCCCGTATTTGACGAAGTTGCTGAGGAAGAAGGTGGAGAAGGATTTGAAGACTTTGAAGACCAAGCCAATCCAGGCAAGCAGCCCTTTGACCATGATACACTTGTTCTTCGGAACTCGTTTGTTTCCGATGCATGTTGATGATGTTACGGTGGTGACCTAGTTGAACCACCACATGATGCATGCTTTGCTCATGATCTTGCTATGTGCTAGTTGTCATGCAAATAGATAGTAGTGATGTTTGTGATGCATGTGAGATATGAACCTTCGAGGTTGAAATCTTTTCATAAACCCCGTCGGGTGCCCCTAATGCCCGAGGGTGATGTTGAGTTAGGTCATCACTTGAGGAAGAAGTGATGTGCCGGTAAAATCTTGTGCATGGGTGAAATAATGCATTAGATTTAAGTGTGACTACCGTCCCAACCAAACATGTGCAACCACTCTACCCCTTATGGGACGGGGCTTTATTGATTACTTAGGTCGATACTAGCATGGTGCCCGCATTACTAGTGACGGGAAGACTTGGGGTCTTTCCCTGGACGTGGTCGTGCTTGGATAGACGACCATGACTGTTTTTCCAGGGCACCGGACACACCGTTGGTCCCTTCGGGAACGCGTGACATTGAAATTAGGGCAAGTCCCATGATCTATTGTTTGTACCCGAGGGCCATGTACCAACAAGTGGACTCTATGTTAGTATCGTCTAAGGAAAGATACTGACCGAGTGCTTCCCCCGAGTACTTGAGGTACTGCGGGATCCTGGGTGACACGAAAGCTTCCCAGATCTTCTGGGTAAAGTGCGCTACCTCTGCAGAGTGTACAACTATTCGAATAGCCGTGTCCACGG
Organism: Secale cereale; assembly: GCA_902687465.1. Lineage (NCBI taxonomy): Eukaryota > Viridiplantae > Streptophyta > Magnoliopsida > Poales > Poaceae > Secale > Secale cereale. The sequence continues at coordinate 404,506,501 of LR738712.1, forward strand.
TCATGGACAGTTGGGTGGTGCTACTTAAACTATGTCCAGAATTTTACTTCATCGGTGCAAGTATGCGTGTGTGATGAGTCAAGGTGGTGACTTGACTCGAGGAGTTGTGTCGGGGAAACTGGTCGCATGCGAACACCTATGGAACCGGAGCCCCTTCTACGGTACGGCAAGGGTGCGGAGGGAGCGCAAAGAACGGATCGAGGGGCACACGCGGGCAGTTTACCCTGGTTCGGGCCGCATGGATGCGTAAAACCCTACTCCTGCCTTGCTTTTATTGAGTTCGTGAGCTCGGGAGCTTGAAGATCTACAGTACCAGCTATACTGAGCGTAGGATTGATCGAGTTTCTCAAGTCGAACCCCCTCTACGTTGTGCATGGGCCTCCTTTTATAGCTCAAAGGGGTCACCGACAGGTGCCAACGTAGAAGAGGGTAAACATGTAAAACTGGTGGTGGTTGTAACAGTGCATGAACAGTGGTCTTCACCTAACTCTGGCGGTGGGGGACAAGGGCATTGAATGCCCGTCGCCGTCGCCCCAAAAGCATTCGTCCATGCGTCTCCGTTCGCCACGGCGATAGCCTCGTCACCGCGGCTCGCCACCGTGTACCCCAGGCTGCACAGCCATCTGCCACGTGCCCCTGGAAGGGCCCCAGGGTAACGCGTGGCCAGATGAGCTGGAGCGCAGGCACACAGCGTAAGCTTCCCCCGGCAAGCACCTTGCCGGGGTCACAATCTTGCCGGGTCCGGAAGCTTGTCGCTCTCCGGGTCCTGCCGGGGCGCATGATGCGCCACGATATACCTTCTTGAGGTGCCATTCTCTGGCCTTCCTGGCAAGCTCCTCTTGCCAGGGTCTTGTGCTAGAATGAAAACCTTGAGCTTGGTGCGGCCTTCCCGGCAAGCTCCTCTTGCCGGGGTCTTATCTCTTAACTTGAATGCTTTGTTCTTGAATGGCTTCAAGGGGTCTAGAGTGGGCTTTGGCGGGCGCGTGGTGAGCCAGACCATGGGATGCTGCTACTGCCCGTGCACAAGTCGGGATACTAAGGTACCCCTACTTTAGTACACCGACAGGAGCCCCCGGGCCTGGGCCACACACGGTGCCGAGCGCTGTTGGGCCAGGCCCAGAACAGTGCACGGGCACACGCGGCCCACGGTGCGCCGTTTCCCACTCCAGATTCGCCGCATCCCTCCCTAACGGCACGTGTCGATTGCGGCGTCGTGGGAGACATCGTGGCCTGTTTCTTTAATGGGGAAATGCGGAACGTCCCCCACTTCCCCCTTAAAAGCAGAGGAAGCAGGGGCAGTTTCCCCCATTGCTTTCATTGTGTCTTGAATCTTCAGAAACCCCCGCCGCTCCCTGCCTCTGCCCTTCCTCCGCCGTCTTCACCACCCGCAGCGCCGTCGACCTCCCTCGCCGTCCCCGCCATGGCCCCGAAGAGCGATAAGGCGAAGAGCGACAAGGCGAAGAGCGACCAGGCGAAGAAGGAGAAGTCCGACAAGGCGGTGAAGCTGGCAGCCATGCGGAGAAGGATGGTGGTCTTCCCGCCGAGGCTCGGCGCGAGGGAGCTACGGGACAAGTACTACTTGTTCTGGGCGAGGGAGACGAAGGCTCACCCGCGCACCAGAGTCCTCCCCACCGCAGCCATCGACCTGTACCCGGGAGGTTACCACTACTTTGCTTCGTTTTTCCATTGCGGCCTGTGTCCTCCGTATTCGGAGTTCTTCTGCGATGTGATGAACACATACGGATTCCACCTCTTAGATTTCACCCCGAACGCCGTCCTCACTTTGGCCGTTTTCGCACATCTGTGCGAAAACTACGTCGGGGTCCACCCAAATGTAGCTCTTTCCGCCACTTCTTCACGCCTGGAGTAGAGTCCGAATCTCCACTCTCCGGCGGCATCTCCTGGATCTTCAGGCTTGGCAAGAAGGAGGCGTACTTGATTGGGGAGCTCTGCGGCAAGTGGGAGGAGTGGAGGGCTAACTGGTGCTGGGTCATGGAAGATGAGCCCGAGCAGTTTACCTCGCTGCGCCAGACTGCCATAGTGCACGGCAAGGATTGGAGCGACTTGGCCCCGGAGGACGACAAGCTGCAGATTGCCCTTACTAGGATCCTTCGTCTCCGGGCCGCCAATCTTACTGTAGGTGAAGTCCGGGCCGATTTCCTCCGCCGCCGCATTGCCCCTCTGCAGGAAAGGAAGAGGCCTGCCTGGGAGTTCGGCAACGCGGCAGATCGCATGAGGCTGCGCCCCGGGCTGAATTACAACTTCACTGTCTTGGAACTCAAGGGGATGGTCCGGGAGCTGTTCAAACACGATCCCAAGCACAAGGAGTGGTTCACCCCGTCCCGGGGAGTAGTTCCGTTGTGCAACAACACTGCTCTTAGCGCCATCCGCGCGGCAATGCCCGAGTGCGACTCCCACGGGGTTGTCCCCACTTGGCTAATGCCTTCAGAGGAGACCGTGCAGGCCTTCTTCGACAGCTTGGTCGAACGGCCACGCAACCCCGAGGAGAAAAAGGGCCTCACCCGAGCGACCACCGAGCGGGATGTGGCATATATAGCCGATAGGATGGAGGAGGCGGCCGCAGCGGCGGCCGCGGGGGAATTTGGGTACACCGTGGATGAAGCGGAAGTAGCGAACGCGGTGAGTCAGGCTGAGGAGGAGGAAATCCTCAAGTTGTTGAAGATTGCGCCCGAGGAGTTTGCCGGGGAGCCTGCCAGGGAGTCTGCCGGGATGAGCGAGGCCGCCGGGCAAGGCACTGAGTCCAGTGAGCCCGCCGAGGAGGATGCCGAATCTGGCGATTCTGACGAAGACTCCGGCGGGTCTCTGAACATCGACGACGCCTCCTCATCCTCAGAAAACTCTCCGCCACCACCAAGTCCTCCACCGCCGCAGAAGAAGCGCCTCCGCAAGACCGCTAAGACGGCGAGGCCACAGGCGCCCCGACAACAGCCGAAGCGTCGTGCGACGCGCGCCACCACGACGAGCAAGGTCGTCAAGGAGGCGTCCCGTGTCCCAGCGACAAGTGGAGGGGGATCTTCCCGGAGCGGTTCCGGTGTTCCTTCCGCCCCACGGTCCTCGGGGACGACCGGAGCGGGGTCTTCAGAACCCACGGCTCCAGAGCCCGCCAAGCGCCCGAGGGAGCCTTCTCCTCCAGCTCCTCGCGCTGGAGCGCGCGAGGCGGAGTTTGACTTCTCCGCCCTCAACTCCGATGAAGAGGAGGAAGAGTAAGTATTTGCAATTACTATTTCCTTTGATTTTTGTTGCTTTTGTCTTGATTTCTCTTGCTTGGTTCTGATCTTGTTTGGCTTCCAGGACGTTGACCCAGAGGATGGCGAAGAGGGCCAAAATCCCTGTGGTTGACCTCGAGGACGACGAGCCTGCCGCAGCGACGGGGGATGCGCCAGCGACAAACTTGCCGGACCAGCCTGCTGCTCCGAAGAGCAGCCCCCAGTGCAGCCCCCAGCGTAAGCCTTGCGTTTACTTTTCCGCTTGATGGGCGCGCTTGAGCTTGTTACCCTTATTGATGTCTTGTTGTCTTGTACAGAAATGGAGCCGCAGCCGCAGGAGCACCAAGAGGCCACCGCTGACGAGCCGCTTGTTCCACCCTCCCCGCCAAGGACGAGATCCCCGGCGAGGGACAGCGCTCCGCCAAGGATGGGTACTCCGCCAAGGGCGAGTACCCCGCCAAGGGCGAGCACTCCGACAAGGGTGAGCACCCCGCCAAGGGAAGGCGCCAGCGGCCCTCCGCCGGCGGGGGCTTCTTCTACGCCGCCAAGGGAGAACTCCCCGGCGAGGGACCCGCTACCGAAGGGGCCCGCGCAGGTAGCCCTTGTATTCTTCTTTTCTTGAATTCATCTTTTTTGGATATTTGCTTGACGATCTTTTCTTTTCTTTTTATTTTGTCAGATCCGCCCGCCCCGGAGCCGATGGAGACGGAGACCATCGCCGAGGAGGACGTGCGCGGCAATGCTGGCGACGCCACCACCACCGAAGGAATGGCTGGTGCCAACGAGCCAGCCGCTGAAGGGACCGCCCCGACCGCTGACGCTGCAGCAGGGGAAGGGACCGGCGACCGCACTGCTGGCCCTGAGGCCGGAGGAGCGCCGGACGCTGCGCCGGCCGCCGACCCCTCCGCCCCGGCGGCTGGGTCGGGCGTCTACCTGGAGGCCGCCAACGGGGTCTTTATCCAAGTCCCGTGGGCGTTCTCATCAAGGGCACCCGCGGAGGGGCAGACCTTCAACGAAGAAGTTCTCTCCTCCGCCGGGCTGAAGATTGTCGACGCGCCCGACAGCAGCGACGAGCCCGAAGAGGAGCAACTCCTACGCCGGCTTCTGGCCTTGTACCGGGCCAGGCAGGCTAAGTTGGAGTCCCGGGAGGCTCTGGCTGCCAAGGCTGGTGCTGATCTGGAGAAGCGTGCCACGGAGCTCCGAGCCGCCAACCAGGCGGCCCTCCGGAACTTGGCGGAGGAGCGCGAAGAGCTTGCCGGAGCACACCAAGCGTTCCTCCTCGAGAAGGCCGAGGTGGAGGAGCAGCAGCGACTGGCTGCCGAGGATCTGTCTCGGCGGGAGGGACAGCTCAACCAGCGGAAGGTCGACCTCGATAGCCACGAGGACGACCTCACCGCTCGTGAGCAGGCCATTGGCGGGGCTCTGCAGGAGGCGAGGGACGCCGCTGCTGCCGCAGAGACCGCCAAGAGGGATCTGGAGGCCCGGGTGGCACAGATGGAGACGAACTTGAAGGCGAGCGAGGACAGGGTTGCCGCGCTCAACGTGGCGCGGGAGAAGGACGCCCACACCAACTCGGAGATGCAAGTCCGCCTTTCCGAGAAAGGCAAAGAGCTCAACGACGCCAAGGACTCCATCGCAGACTTGGAGCTGAAGGTCTCCACCCTCAACGACTCACTTGACGCCGCCCGGGACCGTGAAACGAAGCTGAAAGAAGATCTCCGGTCTGAAAGGGCGCTGTTGGACAGCGCCGCCCTATCGCAAAACAACTTCCAGCGGACGGTGGAGCAGTGGACCGAGGAACTCGTCACCTCTGCCGCCAACATCGACAAGGAGATGGTGGCGCTGAGGGCGGAGCACCTCGTGTACTCCCCCGACGAGAGCCTCCCCCACAGCTCCAAGCTGAGCCTGTTCTTCAGGGGAGTGGCGCCGGCTCTCGCGCGGCTACGGGAGAGGATCCCTGCGCAGCTGGCTGACGAGGCGCGCCGGCTTTGCACGGGTACTATGGAGCGGGTGTTGTCGAAGATCATCTACCGCAACCCCGGGATCAACCTCGTCAACGTCCTCCGGACCCTGCCGCCCGAAGCCGACCAGGAGGCGTTGAAGGCCCAAGTTGCCCACATCGTAGCCAAGGCGGGAAAGATCAAGAGGGTCGACGGAGACCGAAGAGACTAGGCTCCCTTCTTTCTGTTTCCTTTGTCGCTGTCGATTAAGTCATAGGTAGTAGTTGGTTAGAACAGCGGCAAGCTATCTTGTAATATAACTTTATTTTGGATAATCAATGCAGTGTTATCTCCCTTGTTTAGTCCCTTCACTTTGTATGCTTTCCACCCTACGCTTTTAGGGAACTTGCCGGCAAAGGGACCTTTGCTGTGAGCACTGAGTGCGGGACTCTTAGCAGCCTGCTAGCAATGCCCTTACCGGCAAGAAACCTTGCCACAGCTAGTCGCAGCACACTTAGATTGTTGAGCGAACTCGAAAACGAAGTAAGGGCGCGACACTTGTCGCAGCTCACTTAAGCCGTTGAGCGTGCTCGAAACAAAGTAAGGGTGCGGCTAGCCACGGGTAGGTTCCTCCGCGCACAGGTTTTCCATACAAAGTGTGGTCGTTCAAGGAAGACAACTAAAAATTTTAAAAATTTGAATTGCTCATACTCTGGCAACTTAGCTTTTATGGATTGTTTGCTTTCCCGGCAAGGCTTCCGTTTCTTGAACAACATTTGGTTCATACCTCCGTCTCCTCCCCCCCGGCAAACTTGTGTGCGAGGAACTCTTCTTCTGTTTAAGAGAGAAGGGAAAAGAGGAGGAAACACAAGTATGGAGCCTTGTGGCTTGTTACTGCTTACCGGGGATGTGCGCTGCACCAAGTGTTAGATGATTCATGCAAGTAAAAGGAAAAGCATGAAATGACAAATGGTGCGAAGCACGAAAGTTTTACTGATGCACGGGGTCTGCGCCCGGCTTTGTACAAAGGTTTACATGCAACGGCGGCAAGACTTGTACAAAAGGTGGTTGCCGGACCGGATCACGCCAACCGCGCCTTATGGGTGAAACTTGCGAAGATGCTCTATGTTCCAGGAGTTGCTCACCGGTAAGCCTTCTTCGGTCTCAAGGCGGACAGCGCCGGGCCTTGTGACTTGTCTCACCCGATAAGGGCCTTCCCACTTCGGCGTCAACTTGTTGGAGTTCTTGGCGGACTGAACGCGCCGAAGAACAAGGTCGCCTTCCTCGAGACTCCTGGCCCTGACCTTGCGGCTGTGGTAGCTACGCAAGGCTTGCTGGTATCGAGCAGCTCGTACAGCAGCCTGGAGACGGTCCTCCTCGAGGAGCAATGCATCATTTTGCCGCAACTGCTCTTGCTCAAGCTCATCGTAAGCGAGCACTCGAGGAGACCCGTATACGAGTTCCGTGGGGAGAACTGCCTCTGCTCCATAGACGAGAGCAAAGGGTGTCTGTCCGGTGGCTCGATTCGGTGTCGTCCTGATTGACCAAAGAGCCGCCGGCAACTCCTTGATCCAGTTTCTTCCGCACTTGTGCAGCCTGTCGAAGGTTCTTGTCTTGAGTCCGCGCAGCACTTCAGTGTTTGCCCTCTCCGCTTGACCATTGCTCCTCGGGTGAGCAACAGAAGCGAAGCAGACCTTGGCACCAAGGTCTTGGACGTATTGCATGAAGGTGCGACTTGTTAACTGTGTGCCGTTGTCGGTGATGATCCTGTTAGGGATTCCGAAACGGCAAACAATTGATCTGAAGAACTTCACTGCTGACTGTGCTATCACCTTCCTCACTGGTTCCACTTCCGGCCACTTTGTGAACTTGTCGATTGCAACGTACAAGTACTCAAAGCCCCCGACAGTGCGGGGAAAGGGGCCGAGGATGTCGAGCCCCCAGACCGAGAAGGGCCAGGACAAAGGGATCGTCTAGAGAGCTTGAGCTGGCTGGTGTATTTGCTTGGCATGGAACTGGCACGCTTCACACTTGGTTACTTGTGCAGTTGCATCTTGGAGGGCTTCTGGCCAAAAGGAACCTTGCCGGAACGCCTTCCCGGCAAGTGCTCTTGCGCCAATGCGGTGACCACATATGCCTCCGTGTATTTCTGCCAACAGCTTCTGTCCATCTTCCCGAGAAATGCACTTCAATCTGGCACCATTGAGTCTTCTTCTGTATAGCTTGTTGCCGACGAACTGATACATACTTGACTGCCTGGTAATCCTCTCTATCTCTTCTGGTTCTGCGGGAAGTTCTCCAGTTTGAAGAAAGCGGACGATTTGTTGTGCCCATGCTGGAGCCTGAGGCTCAACAACAAGTACAAAAGGCATCAGTGCTGCTGCGGGGACGTCAGCTTCTACGGCAAGAACCTGCGGCTCTGCCGGAGCTGAACGTCCCCCGGCAAGCCTGCCGGGGCAAGACTTGTCGGGAATGCCTGCTTCAACTGTACAGACCCTTGGGTCTGCAGGAGCAGACTGTTCCTCAGCAACTTGGTCGTTGATCTTGGGGACCTTGGCGGCGGTTTTGGGAAGGTCCGCCGGCAAGTAGTCTCCGGAGGCCAACTTCCTCTTCTTGCTTTGCCCGACTGATGGTGTAACGGATGGTTGAGTTAGCTTGAGCATGAAGGTCCCTGGTTCCACAGGTAACTTCATTGCAGCACACTTTCAGAGGCCATCTGCGATATCATTCTGAGCTCTTGGGACATGCTCCATCTGCAGGCCTTCAAAGTGTTCTTCAAGCTTACTCACTTCATCGACATAAGCTTCCATCAAATGACTCTGGTAACTTTTGTTTACTTGTCGGACCACCAATTGCGAATCTCCCCGCACAATCAGCTTCTTGATCCAAAGTTCGGCCGCAATTCTGAGGCCGGCAAGCAAACCTTCATACTAAGCAGTATTGTTTGTTGATTGCTCCTTGGGAAAGTGCATTTGGACAACATACTTGAGGTGTTCCCCGATGGGTGCGACAAGTAGCACACCAGCACCGGCGCCTTGCAGCGAGAAGGCACCATCGAAGTACATTATCCATTCCTTGCTTGCTTCTTGGACGGGGATGTTTGTCTCTGGGACTTCTTCGTCTGGTGTTGGGGTCCATTCTGCTATGAACTCTGCCAATGCTCGGCTCTGTATAGTTGAAGTACTCTCAAACTTGAGACCAAAGCTTGACAGCTCCAGTGCCCACTCGACGATCCTGCCTGTTGCTTCTCGATTTTGCAATATCCTCTTCAACGGAAAGCGAGTGACCACCGTTATCTCGTGTGCTTGGAAGTAATGGCGCAGCTTCCTTGAGGCCATGAGGAGGCCGAAAAGCAACTTCTGCACCCCAGAGTATCTTGACCTAGCCCCCTGCAAGAGGGAACTTACAAAATAAACTGGGCGCTGCACCATCTTCTTTCGCACTTCTCCTTGTTCCTGCGCAGACTTGTCCTTGTCGGGGCCAGAGCTTGTCGGGGAAGCCCCCTGCTTATCGCTGGATGTGCTTGCCGGGGTTGTGGGCTCCTCCTCCTCTGTTTCCCTTTCTGCTACCAACGCAGCACTAACCACTTGATTGGTTGCTGCTAAGTATAGCAGCAACTTCTCTTGCGGCCTAGGTGCGACAAGTATTGGAGTAGAGGACAGGTATCCTTTGAAGTTTTGCAGCGCTGCCTCCGCTTCCGGAGTCCATTTCATAGGACCTGCCTTTTTCAAGATTTTGAAGAAAGGCAGGGCGCGTTCTGCAGACTTTGAAATGAACCTGCTGAGGGCGGCCACACAACCCGCAAGCCTCCGTACATCCTTGACGCGCTTCGGGGCTTTGATCTGCTCGATGGCCTTGATCTTGTCGGGATTGGCTTCAATGCCCCTCTGGGACACAAAGAACCCAAGAAGCTTGCCGGAGGGGACTCCGAAAACACACTTCTCGGGGTTCAACTTGAGTTGTATCTTTACGCAGATTCTCAAAGGTTCCTTCTAGGTCTTGTATCAGGGTATCTTTGTCCTTGCTCTTGACCACTATATCATCCATGTAGGCTTCTACATTCCTATGTATCTGTGGCTCAAAAGCAGTGTGGACCACCCTCGCGAATGTCGAGCCCGCATTCTTCAGTCCAAAGGGCATGCGTATGTAGCAATATGTGCCACATGGAGTAATGAACGCAGTCTTCTCTTCATCTTCCTAAGCCATGAATATCTGGTGGTATCCGGAGTATGCATCAAGAAATGAAAGCAGCTCACATCCGGCCGTGGAGTCAACGATCTGGTCAATGCGCGGCAAGGGAAACGGATCCTTGGGACAAGCTTTATTCACATCTGTGAAGTCTATACAAAGTCTCCACTTCCCATTAGCCTTACGCACGACAACTGGGTTAGCCAACCACGTGGGATGTAGTACACCTCTAACAAGGCCTGCTGCTTCCAATTTCTTGATCTCTTCGGCAATAAACTCTTGGCGCTCCACCGCTTGCTTCCTGACCTTCTGTTTGACGGGCCGCACGTGAGGACAAACAGCAAGCTTGTGCTCAATTATCTTCCTGGGAACGCCGGGGATGTCAGATGGTTGCCATGCAAACACATCGACATTCGCCCGCAGGAAGACAACGAGCGCGCTTTCCTATTTGTGGTCGAGCGTAGCACTAATGGTGAAAGTACCACCAGTGCCGTCCTCCTTGGCGGACACCTTCTTGGTTGCAGGTGGAGCCGCCATTCCTCTCTTGCACTTGCCGGTGGAGCTCGATGGTGCGTCCTCAACGGCAGCGCAGCACTCCGAAGAGGTGCGTTTGCCGGAGTGGGCCCCAGAGCTCTTGCCGGACTTGGTCTTGGTCTTCCCACCGGGAGCTTCAGCGGCAAGTGTGTTGCTGTCTGCCGCGGCTGCTGCGTCCCGGTAAATCTTGTCGGCGCAAATGAGCGCATCCTTCTTATCGCCGAGGACAGAGATGACGCTGATTGGCCCCGGCATCTTGAGCATGTGGTAAGCATAGTGGGAAGCTGCCATGAACTTGGCGAGCGCAGGACGGCCAAGTATCCCATTGTATGGTAATGGGATATCGGCAACGTCGAAGGTGATCCTCTCCGTCCTGAAGTTAAGCTCTCCGCCAAAAGTCACCGGCAGCGTGATCTTCCCCTTCGGCTTGCTCCTTCCCGGGTTGATTCCTTGGAACGTCCCGGTTTCCTCGAGCTCGCTGGCGGGGATCTGCAGCTTCTTGATCACAGCGGAGGAGATCAAGTTTAGGCCGGCCCCGCCGTCAACCAGCATCTTGGTGACCTTGAGGTTGCGGATAGTTGGCGAAACCAACATCGGCAAACACCCGACCGCAGTGGTGCGGTCAGGGTGGTCCTCAAGGTAGAAGATGATGGGCGTGCTGGACCACTTCAGTAGCCTGCGTGACTCAATGGGTGGCTCTGCTGCATTCACTTCTCGCACCCACTGCTTGAGTTGGCGGTGGGAAGTGTGCAGAGAGGTGCCCCCATCGACGCACAGAACTTCTTTGGCCTTCTGGAACTCCTGCTCGCTGTTATCTCCGTCATCTATGTCCTCGTCATCGTCTTCGTCTTCGTCCTTGTCGCGGCCCCGGGGAGGTCTGTCTCCTTGCCGCTGCTTGGCCTTGCCGCGGCGTCCTCCCCGGCCATTGAACGGCCGCTTCTTGCTGGGCTATCCCCCGCCTCCTTCGGCCTTCTCCTTGTTGCGACGCTCGTATTCAGCCTTCTGCTGTTCTACGAGGTACTCTACCCTCTTGCGGTTCTGGAGATTGTGGCCCTTGGTGCGGTGGATCTTACAGTACTGCTTGTCGGAGCCGTCCTGCTTGTCGGCTGCCGCTACAGGGGCGGCCTCCGTGCCGGAGCTACCAGCCTGTGTCTTCTTGGCGGCAGCCTCCTTGCCGGACTGCTCGACAACTAGTACCTCCTTGTTCTTCTTCTTCTTGTTGTTCCGCCGCCGGTTTTTCCTTGCCGGGGCGGCATCCTCGCTATCCGTTCATCCTGCTCCAGTATCCTCTCCGGGGAGTCTCCTCCCCTCTTCGGCACGCGCACACTTATCAGCTAGAGCGTAAAGCTCACAGACGTCCCGGATCTTGGTCATTGCCATCTCCTCCCTCATCCGGCGGTTACGCACGTTCTGGTCGAACGCGCTGATAACCGCGGCAGGGTGGACATCGGGGATATTGTGCTAAACGTGGCTGAACATTTGGATGTACTTGCGCAGGGACTCTCCCTCCTTCTGGGAAAGAATGTGGAGATCGCTCTCCTGGCCGTGGGGTTTGTGGCCGCCCGTGAAGGCGCCGACAAACTGGTAGCACAGATCTGCCCAAGAGGAGATGGAGTTCTCCGGCAAGTGCATAAGCCAAGACCTGACTTTTGGCTTAAGCACGAGCGGGAAGTAGTTCGCTAAGATCTTCTCGTCGCGTCCCCCGGCAGCTTGCACCGCAATGGTGTAGATGCTGAGGAACTCAGAGGGGTGTGTCTTGCCGTCGTACTTCTCGGGTACGTCGGGTTTAAAGTTCTTCATGCTGGGCCACTGGACTTGCCGCAGCTCTCGGGTGAACGCAGGGCAACCTGCCGCGTATGGCAAGTCGCCTGGTTCACCGGGCACGTGCATGTCGACAGCGGTCCCAGCACGCTGATCAGACTGTCTTCTGGCTTCTCTTCGACGCTCGATACGAGTTCGAGCGTCTTCTTGTCGCCTGTCGTCAAGGACTTGGCGCTGATCGCGGCGAGCCCGCGGATCCGACGACGCTGTGGAGTCGCCGTCGACGTTGATCCGGCGGGTCGGCAATTTCTGCTTCCGCGGCGGAGAGTGCACGGTAGTTGCACCCCCGGCGGTCTTGTCACCGTCGGCCTTCGCTTGGTCGACTTGCCGCGGCCGTGATGTTGCCGGCTGCTGCGGCGTGTCGTTGTTGGCGAAGGCGATGAGGCTCTGGATCGTAGCCCTCCAGTCTTCGGCCTTGTCCGCCGCTGGAGGGAAGTCGAGGAGCAGCTGAGCCCTGGCTAAGGCTTCTGCTGGAGAGGAGGGTAACGGTGGCGAGCGGTGTGAGGAGCGAGATACGCTCGGACTTCTAACCGCGTTAGAAGGAGCATGTTCTCGCCCCGGCGACCGCGCCTTGCTCGTGCCAGGACGCTGGCCTTGAGCGTCCCGTGACCCGCCGGCTTGGCCACGTCCCAGCAAGCATATGGTACCTCCGGCACCACGTCGCTGCTGGTCTGACACCTCCTGAGAGGGACGTGGTGCGTGCACGGACGCCGAGGCTTTGGAGTTTGCCCGGTCGTCCGTCTTGTCCTTGGACTTGGTGGCGCCGTGAGTCTCCCCACCGGCGTCCACCCTTCCGCCGGCGTCTCCCCCACCAACCGTCGGTTCTGGTGGTGGTGGGATCGACGCGGACGGGCCTCCGACCTCCGAAGCCTTCTTCTTCGGAGGCATGTTGATGTAATCGATGAAGTTGCTTAAGCTAGTGAAGTTGCTGAAGGTTGCGCCCGCGTGAGCGCCGGATCAGGTTCGCACAACCTCGACGCCCCTACCTGGCGCGCCAAAGATGTCGGGGAAACTGGTCGCCCGCGAACACCTATGGGACCGGAGCCCCTTCTACGGTACGGCAAGGGTGCGGAGGGAGCGCAAAGTGCGGATCGAGGGGCACACGCGGGCAGTTTACCCAGGTTCGGGCCGCACGGATGCGTAAAACCCTACTCCTGCCTTGGTTGTATTGAGTTCGTGAGCTCAGGAGCTTGAAGATCTACAGTACCAGCTATACTGAGTGTAGGAGTGATCGAGTTTCTCAAGTCGAACCCCCTCTACGTTGTGCATGGGCCTCCTTTTATAGCTCAAAGGGGTCACCGATAGGTGCCAACGTAGAAGAGGGTAAAAATGTAAAACTGGTGGTGGTTGTAACAGTGCATGAACAGTGTATGAACAGTGGTCTTCACCTAACTCTGACGGTGGGGGACAAGGGCATTGAATGCCCGTCGCCGTCGCCCCAAAAGCGTCCGTCCATGCGTCTCCGTTCGCCACGGCGATAGCCTCGTCACCGCGGCTCGCCACCGTGTACCCCAGGCTGCACAGCCATCTGCCACGTGCCCCTGGAAGGGCCCAGGGTAACGCGTGGCTAGATGAGCTGGAGCGCAGGCACACAACGTAAGCTTCCCCCGGCAAGCACCTTGCCGGGGTCGCAATCTTGCCGGGTCCGGAAGCTTGTCGCTCTCCGGGTCCTGCCGGGGCGCATGATGCGCCACGATATACCTTCTTGAGGTGCCGTTCTCTGGCCTTCCTGGCAAGCTCCTCTTGCCAGGGTCTTGTGCTAGAATGATAACCTTGAGCTTGGTGCGGCCTTCCCGGCAAGCTCCTCTTGCCGGGGTCTTGTCTCTTAACTTGAATGCTTTGTTCTTGAATGGCTTCAAGGGGTCTAGAGTGGGCTTTGGCGGGCGCGTGGCGAGCCAGACCATGGGACGCTGCTACTGCCCGTGCACAAGTCGGGATACTAAGGTACCCCTACTTTAGTACACCGACAAGTTGAATCATACTCATGTTGATATCAGTAACCTGTCTTCGAGGTTACGTGAAGTTGTTGATGCATATACTTGATATTTGTTCTTGTCATTGCTAGATTGCTCATTATTGTTCAAATTGCATTGTTACTTTGAACCACATCATGTGTTGCTTGCGAGTACATTCAAAGTACTCATTGGCTTGCCACTGGTTATTTAATTGGCCAGGCATGGAGGAACAGGAATATGAGGAAGAGTTCTTTGGAGATGAACATGCGAACTAGGACGCTATCCCAGTTAGAATGCCTGTAGGGTTAAGGCAGATGGCATGGGTTCTACCTATCATCGAAGACTTCCGCTATTTGAGTTATTTGCTATTCAGCCCGTGAGGCTTTATCTATGTAAGACTTGGCCGTAATGGCCATAATTTGTGTAAGACGATTTGTATGGATGTAAGACTCTTGTTATTCAGCTTCTGTGTGTTCAGTGAGCATTGATATCTGGGATCACTATACACGTGCATTCGGTGATCTCGACTTCTAAGTCGGGGTCCCCACAGCGGTAGCGCAAAAGCTCCCGCGCCATCAACAGCGCAGGCTGCTGATAGACCAGCCCACGACGGACCAGCGAGGACGACGCCGCGGTCGGTGAGGGTAAAGGCGTCGCCGTGCGGCCATCACGCCGCACGGACAGCGGCAACGACGAGTCCTGCTGCTCGTGGACGGCTGGGCCGGTGGCGGCGTTGGCCACCGGCGAGTTGGGGCAGGGCGGCAGACCGTTGCCCGCGGGCGCCGTCTGAGCAACTTCCTGGTGCGTCGGGTGGCGCGAGCTCGGCGTGTGTCCACCATGGCTGTGGAGCAAAGTCGACGACGAGAGCGGGATGAGGTCGTCGGAGAGGCGAGATCTAGACACGCCCCCTACCTGGCGCGCCCAATGTTGGATTACGGGCTCCGCAAACCCAAGAAGTTCGAACACAGGGGCGTGAACGAAGATCTCTCCCACTCACGTGTACTTAGCGTCTCGCCCTTGTCCAGTGAAGAGATTCAAGCAAACAACAAGTGAAGCACGCAAGAGTTTACCCAGGTTCAGGCTACCTTGTGGTGTAAAACCCTACTTCTTGCTTTGGTGGATTGGCCTCAGGAGGGCTAGAATATGAACTAGTATAGTGGTTCCTGAGCTCAGGAGGAGAGCTCAGGAGGGTCGGGAGGCAAGAATTCTTGCTCCTTTGCGTGGATGCCGAGTTTGTGGATCTGCTCCCCCCTCCATGATGAGGATCCTAGCTACTTATATAGGCGGCCAGGGTCCTCGTCCCCCGAAATGTTTAGGCGGGAAGGGATCCCACAATGGCCATTTTTGAGCGGGAACACAAGGACGTTCCTACCCTGACAAAAGCAGTCTTCGCCTGCAAAAGGATCAGGCGGTGACGCGGTGGTGGGATCGGTGGTGACATCCTCCCTGTCGTCCTTGCGGTCTTCGGTGTTGTTGCACCAAAGGGGAAACCTTTGCCCCGCTCCTCGGGAACATGCGCCTGCGCTACCTCCTTCGCACTGAAACGGCAACTGTGCCGTTGGCGGGCGCTGGCACCCGCAGTCGCGGTGCGTCACTACTTACGTCACTGCCTCCTCCTGAGGCAGGATTGGCCTTGGGTTCTCCGCCCCTCCGGAGCACCTTGTCGAGGCCGCTCTCGAGGGGGTCTTGACGTTGTTCTCCTCGCGAGCCCTAGCCCCCCTCATGAGGGTCTTGGGCAGCTGGTCGATCAGCTGGGCTGTACCAGGCCATGGTAGGAGCGCGTCGCAGCCCGCAGATAGGCAAGTCTGGGTACCCTGGTTCCCAGGACGCCGACATATATGTTGTCATCAATTACCAAAAAGGGGGAGATTGAAAGTGCAACAATCCCTAGGTGGTTTTGGTAATTACTAACAACATATAACTCATTGAACCAATGCTATCTCAAGATAAATATTTCAGGAAAGTTCAATGATTGCCATGTCATGGATTAGAAATGTGGACCCCTCAAAATGCTAAGGACATATATTGGCTCAAGCTCAAGACTCTACATTTTGTATTTTAATGATCCAAGACCACATTGAGTCCATAGGAAAGACAATATTATTAAAAGGGGATGAGGTGTTGCTTAACGGGATTCTTGCTCAAAATGCTTAGTGATATGCTCCAAAACCCTCAACCACTTTCTCACATCCACATATGTCCCAAACCAAAAGTCAAACTCGGCCCCACTGAAACCTTCTATCCGGCGCCACAGAGTTCTCTTGACATAGCCATTGCCACGAACCCTAGTCACTTCGGTCTCACTGGTAGGGATCTCAGTTTCACCGAGATGGGATTGCAAACTCTCTGTTTCCCTTCGTAACGTTTCGGTCTAACCAAGATGAGCGATCGGTCCTACCGAGTTCGCAATGCAAACTCTCTATTTCCCCTTCGTAACATTTCGGTCCAACCGAAACGAGCGAATCGGTCCCACCAAGTTTGCCTGACCAACTCTCTGGTTAGCTTATTACCAAAATCGGTCCTACCGAGTTTGTGTAATCTGTCTCACCGAGATTACATTATGCCCTAACCCTAATGTAATCGGTCCTAGCGAGTTGACATGTCGGTCCCACTGAAATGCCTAACGGTCACATTATGAACTAAATCGGTCTGAATGAGTTCTCTGATTCGGTCCCACCAGGTTTGGTAAGTCGTGTGTAACGGTTAGATTTTGTGTGGAGGCTATGTATACCCCTCCACCCACTCTTCATTCGTGGAGAAAGCCATCAGAACATGCCTACACTTCCAACATACATTTTCTGAGAGAGAACCACCTACACTTGTGTTGAGGTCAAGATATTCCATTCCAACCACATAAATCTTGATCTCTAGCCTTCTCCAAGTTGCTTTCCACTCAAATCATATTTCCACCAAATCCAATCCTATGAAGGAGAGATGAGTGTTCAGGAGACTATCATTTGAAGCACAAGAGCAAGGAGTTCATCATCAACGCACCGGCTATTACCTTTTGTAAAGTGGTGTCTCCTAGATTGGTTAGATGTCACGTGGGAGCCTCCATCAAGATTGTGGAGTTGAACCAAGGAGTTTGTACGGGCAAGGAGATCACCTACTTCGTGAAGATCTACCCTAGTGAGGCAAGTCCTTTGTGGGCGATGGCCATGGTGGGATAGACAAGGTCACTTCTTGGTGGACCCTTCGTGGTTGGAGCCCTCCGTGGACTCACGCAACCGTTAACCTTCGTGGGTAGAAGTCTCCATCAACGTGGATGTACGATAGCACCACCTATCGGAACCACGGATAAAAAAATTCCGTGTCTACGTTGCGTTTGCTCCCTCAAACTCCTCCCTTTACCTTCATATGCAATTGCTTTACATTCTAATGCTATACTCTTAGAATTGCATGTGTAGGTTGATTGCTTGACTTGTGCATAATTGCTAAAATATGCCAAGACTTAAAATTAGACAAGGCTAGGTTTTTATTCCCCCCTCTAGACATACTTTCGATCCTACAGGGGCACTTGATGCACTTATATATTTGGCTCTATGTCCAGCGGATACCACAGAGATAGTGTGGCCACCTATGTCTTATTTAGATCTAGAGAGCGTGAGAGTGATTGAGACCAAACATATTAAGGCAAGCACCAAGGATCCTGCTTATATATATATATATATATATATATATATATATATATATATATATATATATATATATATATATATATATATATATATATATATATATATATATATACCTAACAATAAAGCACGGATTGAGTCCGTCGGGTTCACCGTCACAATACGCTTCCTCCCGTGAATTTTACGCTTTCAGTTTTTTCTTTCAACATGTCCATATTTTTTCTAAAATCCAAGGTGGTACTAATTTGAGGACATATGAGGCTTTAATTTACCACGTTAAGTCGGTCAGCTGTTGGGCCGCACGCTGAGTTGGGCCTGGTCCACTATTATGTTCTTTCAACTTATATAGGGGCAAAACAATGCGTGAGCTGGGGATCGAACACACGACCTTTCGTTCCTTCACAAAGGCTGCATCCAACTGATCTGGACTACAATTGCGGAAAAACCTATTAGACGCATACTGCGTCAAACTGTCGACGAATCGCACAGAGATGCGACTAGGGAGCGGTTTTGGGCTAGCCCATCTGTAGCGTCCGTACAAGTTCCGGTTTTGCGAACCTTCCAGAGCGTTCCCAGCCCGTTCTTACTGGTTTTGGGAACCATCAAGAAGGTTCCTGAACCGGTTTCTTAATTTTTTTTCCTTTTTTTACTCTTTCTGTTTTTTATTCTTCCTTTTTCTGTTTCTTTTTTATTTTATTTTCGCTGCTTTTTTGTTTTCTTTATGTTTTCCTTTTCAAGTTAATTTCTCTTTTCAACACATTTTCTTTCTTTGGTTTTTTATTTCCATATCTGTTCTTGTCTTCTTTTTAAAAATAAAAAAAATCATGTTTCTAGAAAATCTTCAGTTTTTGAAACAATATTCTCAAAATTAAAAAAATGTTCTTGTTACGCAAAAAAGATCAAAACTTTCGGAACTCAGAAAAAGTACCGGAACTCAACTTTTTGTTCACGTATTCAAAAATAATTCACGCTACCAAATTTGTTCGGGATTTTTCAAAATTGTTCTCCATTTCAAAATTTGTTCTCAAGATTCAAAAAATGTTCTTGCTTTAAAATATTGTTCATGCTTCAAAATTTGTTGTCCATTTCAAAATTTGGTCTCAACATTCAAACAATGTTCATGCTTGAAAAAACAATTGTTTCAAAAAACGTTTTGGAAATTCAAATTTTGTTTGTATTCAAAATTTTGTTTGCATTTGTAAAAAAACCATATGTTCAAAAAATTACTCAAAATTTGCATCTTAGACATCTTAAAAAATTACTCAATGTTTGTGTGTTTTAAAAATGTACGTGTTTCAGATATTGTTTGAAGTTTCAAAAATTGTTCGCGTTTCACGGATAAGTTCGTGTTTTGCAAAAATGTTCGAAGCTATAGAAAAAATGCCTTCATTTTTATTAATTTTTTCACGTATACTGAAAAATAGCATTTTTACAAAATTGTTTGAATTATTCAAAATTGTTTTCCATTTCAAAATTTTCTTCTGAATTTTCAAGAATTGTTCATGTTTGCAGTTTTTGTTCACCGACTGAAAATTTTCACATTCCCAGAAAATGTTATGGATTTCAAAATTTGTTCATAAATTCAAGAAATGCTCCGGTTTTGAACTTTCCTTTGCAAATTCAAAAATGTTTGGGGAATTCGAAAAATGTTCACATTTATTAACTTTTGTTCACCAATTCAGAAAAAATGGGTATTTCCAAGAATTGTTCCCTCTTTCCAAATTTGTTCACATCATCAGAATGGTCATGTTTTTCAAAATTTGACCCCAAATTCCAAAAATGTTCTGGGAATTCAAAAACTGTTCACGTCTTGAACTTTTTGTAATTTTGAGAAATGTTCGCGCTTTCAGTTTTTTGTTCCTGTTTTTCAGAACATGTTTTGCATTTTCAAGAAATTCTTCTTGATTTCGGAAAAAAAATGTCATTTTCATATTGTTCCTTTACTTTGATTTTTTTAGATTCCCAAAAATGTTTCAAGTTTTTTTCTCTCTAGGAGATATGAAAATGTTTGCAGCTTATGTTCGTATAAGGCGGATTGCAATTTTATGTACGAAATCCCAGGAATTATGGTGGCTATTAGTGTTGACCACTTATAGTTTGTTTCTTTAAGTCTGACGGCAATAGCAGGTGTACGAAATCCCAGGAATTATTGTTCGATCGCTGCCTCTGTTCTATGGTTTTTAAGTATAGCGCTTCAATCTTAACATCAGAACTTGACTGATGCAGTGGATAGCACAGGGTGTCATTGGGCACGAGGTCCTAAGATAAGCCGCTCGAGCAAGTACCCCGAAACGGGCCAGCCCACTTCGAGCGTTAGAGCAGTGCCAGGCAAGCCGGTTTCGGGAACATTCTGGAAGGCTCCCTCAACCGGGTTTTCTTCTCTGGTTGTCTTTCTTTTAGCGGTTTTCTGGTTTTACCTCTTTTCCTTTTTTCTTTTCTGTTTCTGTTTTCTTCTTTTTTCTGTTTCTTCTATATTTTTTTCCATTTATTTACACTTTTTCGTTTTTACTTTTATCATTTGTTTTCATTTTTTTTGAAATTCCAATTTTTGTTCATGATTTCAAAATTTTATCACAGTTTTCAAATTTGATTCACTTTTAAAAAAACTGTTCACAATTCAAAATTTTGTTCGTCTATATCATGAAAACGTTCAATGTGTACTTAATTTTTTTTGCGTATATCACAAAAACGATCTGTGTGTAGTTAAAAATTGTTTAGCGTATATTACTCAAAATGTTCAATGTATACTTAAAATTTGTTCATCATATATCACAGAAATGTTCAGTGTGTTTGAAATATTTGTTCAGTGTATAAAACAAAAATGTTAAATGTGTAGTTACAAATTGTTCAACGTATATTACAAAATGTTCATTGTGTATTTAAATTGTGTTCATCGATACTAAGACATTGTTCAACGTATACTGCAAAATGTTCATTTTCACTATTTTTTTATTTTTTTTGTTCAGTATATTTTGCAAAAAGTTAACTGTATTTTAAATTTTATTCAACGTATATAACAAAAATGTTGAATGCAATTTGTAAGGATTTGCCGCTGTACATTGTACTTTAAGGTTTCTGCTGCATACATATCCTTCAGCTTCTATAGCTGTTCTGGTTAGCCTCGCTAGAATCCTGCGTGAGGTCGGGGGTTCGATCCCACACATTCGCTTGTTACTGTTTTGATTTTTTGCCTACCGCGTGATAAATGGGCCGGTCCGTGTGCGCGTCGCTTCAGCGAAGCTTCGACGATTGGACGCAAGCGAGCGGCGTATAGGAGCTCCCTTTAGGGTTGGCTGCGTAATGAAATAGTCCAACATCGTTTGTCCCCAGCTGGGCCTGTCTGGTGCCCATGGTGGGCCTATGCGCGCGTGCAAACTCAGCGTAATAGGCTCTTGTCCGGTCACGCACTATACATCGTTAAAGTTCCTCTCTTCGTTAGGCTGAGGCGTTGAGAAAAAATTCGTCCAAATCCTCAGGCTTTGGACCTGCATGTTTATTCTTTTGAGGACCTGGCCCTTGCACACGCGTGTTGGTCTGTTATGCCCAAAAAATTGTATGTATAATTTTATCCTTCACTGTTTTGGCTAAATAATAATCCAACATCGCTTCTTTACGTCTAATCTCACCAGTTCATATACGTACCCATTGATGATTCAACAAGCAACCATAGAAATCAACAAATCAGAGTTGAACAGAATCAGGCAAAGCATGTCCAGGGTGATAAAGCAATCACCATAGGGAGGAGAGAAGCATGGTCAGGAGGAGGAGGAAAAAGCAATCACCAGAGGCTGAACGAGGGGAGGCAAGAAGAAGGAGCGGAAGGAAGGGGTGCGGAGGAGGCAATCATCGTCGGTGGCGGGCTAGCCGCGAGACAAGAGGCGCGGGATTGGGCGCGCGGGGGGTGCGGCCCGATGAACATGTAGGTGGAGGCACTGGATGGGAGACGAGGGGGTTGAAGATTGGGGAATCATTCTTCCTGGCTAGGGTTGGCGTGTTAGTTATCGGGGGTAGGTGGGCTGACCTAGAAAGTTAGGAGTTTGGTATATCCAAAAATGTTTACAATCTATTAACGTATAAGTGACCATTTATAAACATTCTTTTGTGTAGATTTATCCATCTATTGCAACCATGCATGACCTTTTTGAAATTTCCAACAAAAATTGTCGATCCTAAAAGAAAAGTTATTCTTTGTATTTAAAATTACTACCAATGACCTGTCTTTTATATCATTAAAGCATTGGCTTAAGTGAGTCCGTCACAACAAAAGGAGACCCCAATTTCATGGATGCCACTTATTCTCCCGTTGCAATGCACAGGCCATTTTGCTAGTATACACACACACACACACACACACACACATAAACACTATACTGATCACGGGATGAGAATAATATTATGATCACAACCTAACCTGCCCCGCTAGTACTACGTTGAGCTTCCCTCTGAACTAGGTTGAACTTCCGCCAATATTGCCAAAACGGGGCTTGCTATATACCGTTGGAAAGCTATGGACACCAGTATCATGACCCAACTTAATTTTTTGTCAAAATGTAAGCGGTTTAAGAGACGTTTTGTAAACCGTTTTTTCTTTACACAAAAAACATGAACCATATTTTCGATCGCATTTATAAACCATTTATCGGAATGAGGCATATAACGTGGCGTTGGAAAGCTGCTGCAGAACCACTCCTTCCACATGTTTAAAGTTTTCTCTAATTCTCTGTGGTTAAAGAGTGATTTGAAGAAACGTAAAATTTGGCAAACCGAACTGCCGAGTTCGTTTTTCGATGTCATTTCTAAGCAGCTAATCCAATTGAGGCATATGATATGGCGTTCGAAAGCTTATGAAAATGCACCACTTTTTCATGTCGAAAGTTTTTTCTAATTTAGAACGGTTTAAGAGTAATTTAGAAAACGGTACAAGTCCTACCGAGTTCGTATTTTTGAGCTCATTTTTTAACCGTGCGTCCGAATGCAGCAAATGATATGGCGTTGGAAAGCTTGAACAAATGCGGAACTTTTTGTTATGTATTGTTTCTCCCAATTCTTTACGGTTTTAAGTCTGTTTCGAAAATGGCGAAAAACGTATTTTCACTGTGTTTTCTACAAACTTTATCGAAATTGGGCAAATAATATACCTTTGAAAAGCTACGGAAAATGCGGAACTTTTTCATGTTGATGGTTTTCTCTGATTCCAAGCCGTTTTCAAGTAATTGCGAAAATGGTGAGATTATTCGTTCTGCCTTTATCACGAAACAGATTCTTCGAAAATGCACTGCGTGAAGAACCTGAACTTCTCAACACGTGTGAACTTCACTATGTTTTCGCATGTTTTTTTGGCTTGCATCTATCCATCCCCTCACCAGAATTGAGCAAGTGATATACCGATGGAAAGTTCCTGTAGACACGGAACTTTCCCGTGTTAATCATTTTTTCATACTAGCGACGGTTTTAAAAGTTTTTCATCCGAAATTCATTCAGTGTAGTAGTTGAACTTCCTGATGTTTGCACGTTGAACTTCTTGCTGTTTTCACTCTGACGTATTTTTTAATAACGTGGAAAATCTGATTTTTCTAAAAACATTGAACTTCTTAATCTTTTTAATATGGACTTCCTGGTTTTATTTCTTTAATCCCTTTTTCTGAAATAAAATATTTTAGGACACGAGAAAAACATTTTTGTGTGTGTTTTTGCATTGGTTTGCACATCAAATCGCGTCATCTTTAGATATTGAACTTCTCCATTTCTTTTTGTATTCTTTCAACATTGTTTAGCACGTCGAAGCACGTCATCTTTAGAAATTGAACCTCCCCTTTATTTTTGTTTTCTTCGAACATTTGTTTACACGTTGTGTACCGCGTCATCTTTAGAAATTAAACTTCTCCTTTTCTTTTTGTTTTCTTTCAACATTGGTCTACACGTTGTGTACCGCGTCATCTTTAGAAATTGAACTTCTCCATTTCTTTTGTTTTGTTGCATGTTTAAATTTATTTTGTACTTGCTGAGATAACACACTTGACCTTGTCGAACAAAACCTTTTGACCTTCACAAAACATAAATTAATTAAAGCCAAACTTTTGACCTACAAAGCATGTACAATTTTCTCCACCTTTTCAAGAATAAACATTGTAATCACCCCGTTAGTTTGACATGAACTTCTTTTGCACATTTTTCAAAAGTTAGTTTGATTTTTCTACAGGAACACCATCTGTACAAAGCACCTCCTATCGATTTAACGAACATATGTGGCTTTATTAAAGAGCAAACAAAGAATTACTCTAAAAAATATCTTCAAGTAACAGGATATGTTCCATCTGATCGGAAAGCACCTCTATTCTATTTTTTGTACAAAGCACCTCAAGCTGAAAAAATATTGATTTAACACCAAGAATATCTATGTTTTTCATATACATTGAACTATTCTATTTTTAAAAAATGAACTTCTTGGTTTTTTCTGCTTGTACTTCTTGGTGAAATATCCACTTCAAAGTGCTTTGTTATTTTTGTTTGAACTTCTTATGATATTCCAGTTAGTAGATTTGGATTTTCCAATGTTTTCGTTAGTATCCGACTTTTGAACATCCAGAATTCTATTCAATGACCTCGTCCTTTTTTCCAATGAATCCCCACATCTTTTTTTCTTTCTTATACATTTTCTTTTTCACTTGAAAACTTTGATCTCATGCATTGTATTTGGTCTCCTGTTTATGATACTATTTTGAACTTCGCTGTCAATTTTTTAAATTTTGATGTTACTTACCAACAAAGGTTTTATTTGAAGGTTTTACTGCTTTTTAACCTCTCCTGCTTTTCATACATGAACTTCAATTTTTTTATTATATTTTTTGTATTGTTCTGATTTGTTCAAACTTCCCTAATTCAAGTCTCCAAACTATCATTTTTATTAAATGTCCTTTGAACTATATTTCGCTCGACAATTGATAGAGGCAAAGGTGTCCCGTCTTTCAATGAGATGGTGGCTATCATTTTGGAGGAAGTCGACTTTGACGATTCGACTACAAACGTGCGAGGACGTCGCGCCTTAGCAATCGCTAAACCAACTCCGAGAGGTTATTGACCACGCCGGAGCACGATCAACCTGACCATGAAGGTCTGTTTTCTGCAGGCAAACGAAGAACAAGTAAGAAACTGAGATTGCAATATGGATATTTCGAATTCAAGACGAAAGCTTTATTGATCAAGTGGGGTTCTTTGACGTCCTTGTCTGGTCGTTGAACACAAACGAAGTACACGAAGTTGCAGCTATGGCGAACTTTAATCTAAACAAAACCCAAAGTCTAAACGACGCCCTAAGGGCTGTATATATGGGGGGAAGAGGGGGAATTTCGTGGCCCTTGGTGGAGGGGTCCGAAACCAACCCTAACTCTTGTTTCCCCACACATACTGACTCTAAAAACAGCCTATACTCAAGTATTTCGAAATTACATGGGCCTGGCCCAATAATAAGGTGATGCAGCACCTATAATAGCCTCTGGACGAAATTTATGAAGTGGCATCTTGTATATTTCGTCCAAGGCTTCTCAAACTCATTATGGTGGCTTCAAAGTCGTGAAATCATCACTTGTAACTCCATTCTTGTTCCCCTTGAGCATGCCATCATCTCCATGCTTGATCTTGCTCCAATGTTCATCCTTCTTGTCCAAGCTAGGCCCTTCATTTGTAAGCAAGACAAATGTATCCAATTTAGGCAGCATCATATTCTCGTGAACATTAGAATCATTACCAAGAAACGAAAGTACCTGGTAATTTAATTGGCGTGCGCGAGCTCTAGTAATTGGTCATGTATATGTGTCAGTTGGAGTTGTGGGTGTAACCTTGTTAGTGATGTCCTCATCATCCTCCCCTTCTTGAATTGCAGTCGTCCTCGACAGAAGCTCATCTTCCTCACCCAAGTAAGGCTTCAAATATGCAATGTTAAATGTGGGACTAACACCAAAATCTGCAGGCAGCTCAAGTTTATATGCATTATCATTTATTTTCTCTAACACCTTGAAAGGACCATCGTGGCATTAGCTTTGACTTGCGCAAATTAGGAAACCTATCCTTACGCAAATGTAACCAAACAAGATCTCCACGTGCAAAGACAACACATTTTCTATCCTTATCTCCAACAAGTTTATATTTAGCATTCATGCGCTGAATATTTTCCTTAGTTAACTCATGCATTTTTAAGATCAATTCAGCATGTTGTTTAGCATCAAAATTAACCTTCTTCGAAGATGGAAGAGGCAACAAATCAATAGGTGCACGAGGTAGAAAACCATAGACAATTTCAAAAGGGCACATCTTAGTAGTAGAATGCAACGAACGATTATAAGCAAATTCAATATGAGGCAATCATTATTCCCACATTTTCTTACCATTCTTCAAAACAGCCCTAAGCATAGTAGACAAAGTTCTGTTGACTACTTCAGTTTATCCATCAGTTTGGGGGTGATAAGTAGTACTAAAAAGCAGTTTAGTCCCCAACTTAGCCCATAAACATCTCCAAAAGTGGCTAAGAAATTTAGTATCACGATCTAAACAATAGTATTTGGCACACCATGCAAGCGAATAATTTCACGAAAGAACAAATCAGCAACATTAGCAGCATCATCGCTTTTATGACATGGTATGAAGTGTGCCATCTTCGAGAACCTATCCACGACAACAAATATGCTATCTCTCCCCTTCTTTGTTCGAGGTAAACCCAAAACAAAGTCCATAGATATATCTTCCCAAGGAACACTAGGGATAGGCAAAGGCATATATAAACCACGAGGATTGAGTCGTGACTTAGCTTTTTGACATGTAGTGCGGCGACCAACAAAACGCTCAACATCCCGTCGCATCTTTGGCCAAAAGAAATGTGTAGCAAGTACGTCCTCCGTCTTCTTCACGCCAAAGTTTCCCATTAATCCTCCTCCATGCGCCTCCTGCAACAACAAAAGACGAACAGAGCTAGCTGGAATGCATAGCTTGTTAGCACGAAACACAAAGCCATCATGAACGATGAACTTGTTCCATGTTCTCCCTTCTTTACAATTCTGCAATACATCTTTAATTCAGTATCATGCACATATTGATCTTTGATGGTCTCCAAACCAAATATTTTAAAGTCAAGTTGTGAAAGCATAGTATAACGACGAGACAAAGCATCAGCAATAACATTTTCTTTCCCCTTCTTGTGTTTAATAACATAAGGGAAAATCTCTATGAATTCAACCCATTTAGCATGTCTACGTTTCAGTTTTGCTTGACTTTTAATGTGCTTCAAAGATTCATGATCAGAATGTATAACAAATTCTTTGGGCCATAAGTAATGTTGCCATATTTCCAAAGTCCGAATAAGAGCATATAATTCCTTATCATAAGTAGAATAATTCAGACCAGGCCCACTCAATTTTTCTGAAAAGTATGCAACAGGTTTACCATCTTGTAATAACACACGTCCTAACCCAATTCCACTAGCATCACATTCAAGCACAAAAGTCTTATTAAAATCAGGAAGTTGGAGTAAAGGAGTATGTGTCAACTTTTCTTTCAATACCGTGAATGCATCATTGTAAGCTCAAAAGTCTTATGAAGTTGGAGTAAAGGAGTATGTGCCGTACCCCAAACAAAAGGCACATCCTTCTTTGTAAGCTCATTGAGAGGTGCGGCAATGGTGCTGAAATCGCTCAGAAAACGTCGATAGAATCCAGCGAGGCCAAGGAAACTCCTCACGTGTGTGACCATTTTGGGTTGCGGCCAACTCTCAATAGTTTCAACCTTGGCTTTATCAACCTCAATTCCCTGTGGAGTAACAACATAGCCAAGAAAAGAGACTCGGTCGGTGCAAAAGGTGCACTTTCCAAGGTTACCAAACAAACGTGCATCACGTAGAGCAATAAAAACAACACGTAAATGTTCCAAATGTTCCTCCAAAGATCTGCTATAAATCAATATATCATCAATGTATACAACCAAAAATCGTCCAATGAAAGCACGTAAAACTTCCTTCATTAATCTCATGAAAGTACTAGGTGCATTAGTTAACCCAAAAGGCATGACTAACCACTCATATAATCCAAACTTAGTTTTAAATGCTGTTTTCCATTCATCTCCCAATTTCATATGAATTTGATGGTATCCACTACGCATATCAACTTTGGAGAATATTGTAGAGCCACTCAATTCATCAAGCATATCATCTAGCCTAGGAATAGGATGACGATAACGAATAGTAATATTATTAATGCCTCTACAATCAACACACATACGCGATGTACCATCCTTTTTCGGCACTAGAATAATAGGAACAACACAAGGACTTAGATATTCGCGTATATAACCTTTGTCGAGTAGCTCCTGTACTTGACGCATAATCTCCCTCGTCTCTTATGGATTGGTATGGTATGGTGCGCGGTTGGGTAGCGATGCACCGGAATTAAGTCAATCTGATGCTCAATCCCTCGAATAGGTAGTAATCCCGGTGGCACGTCTTGTGGAAAGACGTCGGCGAACTCCTACAAAATGTTAGTGACAGTAGGAGGCAAAGAGGAAGGCACGTCCTCGAATGAAAATAATGCCTCTTTGCACACAAAAGCATAGCAAACAGATTTGCTAAAATCTAGCTCATCAATATCAGATTTGGTGGCAAGTAAACATGCACTTATCAATTTAATTTCAGAAGCAACAGTAGATGGTTTATTATTAGGCTTCATTTGTTGCTCAAATTCTTTTGCCACAATCTGATTTTCACTCTTATTTTTCTCCTGTTTTGCTTTATTAGCTCTATTAATATCATCTTTCAAAATGGAATCAGGAGTCATAGGAAGCAAAGTAATATTTTTATCCTTATTTCTACCATGGTGTATATAATTTTTATCAAATTGCCATGGTCTACCAAGTAATAAGGAACATGCTTGCATAGGTACCTCATCACAATAAACATAATCAGCATATGTAGAGATAATAAAATGCACACGAACAATACGTGTTACCTTAACCTTGCCGCTGTTGTTGAACCATTGGATGTAGGAAGGATGTGGATGTGGTCTTGTGGTGAGAGATAGTTTCTCCACCATCTCCATGCTAGCCAAGTTGTTGCAACTCCCTCCATCTATGATCACGCGAACAGAACGTTCCTTCACAACTCCCTTTGTATGGAACAAATTATGCCTCTGATTTTGCTCAGCTTGTGTAACCTGCACACTCAAAACACGTTGAACAACTAAACATTCATACCTGTCAGCATCTTCAGGAGCCATGTATTGCGTCTCATGATCAGAATCGTCTCCACCGTGTTCTTCACGTGTAATAAGATCCAAAGTCTCCTCATCATAGTCACTAGCGGACTCATATCCACCATCCTTAATAGCAATCATCACACGCTGAGATTTGCATTCTCTCGCAAAATGTCCTCTTCCCTTACAACGACGACAAATAATATCACTGGTGTGCCCTGTTGATGCCATGGAAGAAGAAGAACTCTGTGCAGGCCCAATAGGTGTGCTCTTGGCAGATAATGGTGGTTGTGCCTGCTTCCTAGTATCACGGCTGGAGGTAACAGCTGATGGAGGTGTCGGTGCAGTAGAATGTGTGGAAGTAGAGGATGCACGCGGTGTCCATGATGAAGGTCGACCTGCAGAAAAGTTAGTCTGCGCCAATGCCTGTCGATCCTGCACTTCACGTTCATCTTTACAAGCAAGATGGAATAAACGAGTGATATTATTATAATCCTTATACTCTAGAATGGTCTGAATCTCTCTATTTAATCCACCCATAAAACATGCAAGCATAGCTTCATTCTCCTCAACAATACCACATCTAATCAGGCCAGTTTGTAATTGCTGATAATATTCTTCTAACTAATTTTTTCCTTCTCTTAAGCGCTGAAATTTTTGAAGTAATTCACGTTGATAATATGGTGGAACCCAACGAGTACGCATAGCTGTTTTAAAAGCAGCCCAAGTAGCTAGAATAGGATATAATCTACAATGTTCAGACCACCAAACACATGCAAAACTAGTGAAAGCACTAACAGCAGCAGGAACACGTCTCTCCTCGGGATAGTGTAAACATGTAAAACGTTGTTCAGTTTCTAACTCCCAAGTAAGATATATATCAGGAACATATCTACCCTCAAATGGTGGAATATTCAATTTCAGTTTAGGAAGATAGTCATGTACCTCAGGCGGTGGTGCAGCCCTACCGTTGCGATGATATGCATGAGGACAACCTGGTGGTGGTTGTGCTGGTGGTTGCACGTAGTTCTGATTTTGGTCAACCTCATCCTCGTAATGGTCCTCCACCTCTGCAGTAGCAGCAGGAGCTACAGAAACATCAACAGCGGCACCAGAAGTTTGACCAGGCTCAAGGGGAACGGGCTGTGCTCATCCCACTTGATTTGGAAGGCGATGTTGTTGTTGTTGTAGAGGTGCGACAACTGCAGCGGCCGGTGGTGGTGGAAAATGCGAAAGCAATTCAGCAAACTTGTTATCAAGCTTTGTTTCAAACGTCTTCTCCATGCCATCTATCTGCTCCATGGCCTCGTCAAATCTGTTTAGCACATCTTGCACCTGTCCACTCATCATTTGCTGAAACTTATCATGAAGCTCCATGTTCGTCAAGTTCTCCCAGTCAGTCTCGTCGGCTTGTGATCCTGGCATGGTTAGAAGCCATAGAAACACACAAGAATGTGATCCTACAGACTACTAGAAAATGGTGGTGGTCGGGCATCACAAATCCGTTAAGCAAATCTCAAATTCTTACCAGTTCTTACCCAGCAGCAGGTGGTGATCAGCAACCATGGTAGTCAAAACTCTCAAAGGTTGGATAAAGCGATTACCAGGGAGATTCAAAATGCACGACGTAGATGTATATGGAGCTGGGAAGGCTTATAAGATGGTAGGAAAAATGGGGTCAGCAATAATCAATACAGAGATGCAAAGTTGAATAAACGCTCAACGACGGTACTGTGCTGATCCTAGTCTAGACCGTACTAGAGACGCGAGCCTAAACACTAACAAAATCACGGCGGTGCACGTAATCAAGGGGAAAGCACACTCTGAAAAAAAAATCGCCTCTTTTTTTTGCGCTCCTTTTTTTTGCCGAAAATCACTATAATGGCGAGTGTCTCAAAACACTTCCCAAGTCAAACTAAGATGATAGGCACAAAATTTTTTTGACGATTTTTTTTTCGAAATCAGGGCAGCGATGACGAAAAAGTGTGGTAAAAAATAGTATGGTGCCACGTGTCTCAAAAGACTCCGAAAAGCCCAAAAATAGGATAGGGAAAAAATATTTTCACCTGCCAAAAATTTGGCCTAAAAACTGCCCGGGGGTCTCCACACCTGCATGGTGGCACTTTTTTTTCCGAGACCTACTCAGGCAAGGAAACACGAAACCGACACTAGATGGATCTCGAAAGCCAATCTAAAACGAAAAGAACTCGGATTGGTGGTGGATATGTGGTGCTAGAATATGGCAGCGATGGTGGTATATGGCAGCGGTGGTGGTATATGGATACAGATTGATGGTGGTATATGGATACAGATCGGTGGTGGTATGTGGCAGTAGCGATGAAGATGTTGCGGCGGCGGCGTGACAACTTATGACTCGAACCCGAAACTCTAAAATACTTGTGACGCCCGAGACCGACGTCCCAGAAGATTCCAGAAGGTTCCAAAAGATTCCAGATGTTCCGGGTTGCCCGTGTGTTTCTTTTGCTTGTGTTATTTAATTTTTGCATTGCATCATGTCATCATGCCATCATGTTATTTTATCTTGCATCTCAACTTAAATAAATCGTGTGGACCGTCGGTCCATTTAAATCGAGGGAAGGTGACTTCTCTTTATAACATATAAAAGCCTCTCAATATTTAGGGAGCTATATTAATAAATATTCCATTGCTCCGGAATCACCATAACACACTTGCATAATTTTCCCCATTGTCTTTTCACTTCAGTTTTCTGCCAAAAAACCTTGTCTTAATTCTTTTCCGTTGTTCGAGGTTCTTCCAAAAAACCCTCCTTCTATTTTATTTTAAATCCTGACATTTTTGTGAGCATGGGGTTTTTGACCTCGTGTGTTATCTTTTCCCTCTTCCCTCCTCTTTTCTTTCTTCTCTTTTATTTTCTGATAAAGAAAATAAAAACTTCAGCAGTGAAGCCGCGCCAGGCCTTCCTTCCTCCTGCCCCTTTTTCCTCCTGGGCCTCTAGTCCTCTCTTGTCCCAGCCCATCTGGCCTCAGGCCTCGGCCTGACCTAGCGCCCCTCGCAGCCTCCCGACCGCATCTCTCCTCACCCCTCGCTCGCTCCTTCCCTCACACCGCCGCCACCTCCCGTTTTCCCCTCGTCTCCCTCAGATCGAGCCCGCACCATCTCCCTCTCCTTCGATCTCCTCCCGCTCGTTCCTTCCCTCCCCTCGCGCAGTTCCCGTCGCCCCCGACCTCCTCCCTAGCGCCGGCCAGGTCCCGCGCCCGGCCCTCGTTTCCCCCGTCCTCCAGCTCGCCGACGGCCTCTTCTCCAGGAAACCGGCCGCCCCGAGCTGTTCCTCGCGCGGCGCCCCGTCCAGCGCGTCGTCCTTCCAGAGGCCGCAGCTCCGCACGCCCGCGCCCCTCGCCAAGAGCAGCGGCCAGGCTCGAGGCCGCACCTCTACCTGGCCTCCCGCGGCGCTCCTACGGCCCCGCCGCAACGGCCCTCTCCCTCTGGCCAGCCTCTCCCTCCGGCCAGCCTCTCCCTCCGGCCAGCCCCTGCCTCGGCCGCCCCGCTTCGCCCCAAGGCCGCTGGAGCACCCCTGCCGCGGCTCCTCCTCTGCCCGTCCCGTGAAGCTTCAGCCTCGCCTCCTCGTCGCGCCGGGAGCCGAGCTCTGTTGTTTTCCTGCTGCCTTGGCCAGCACCGGTTCCCGCGGCCTGCTTTTGCCGTGTCTTGTTGTACTGCTGCTGCCGTGGCCTCGTCTCCGAGCGGCGTTTTGTTTGTTTTGTGTTGGTTTTTGCTGGTGTTGACCCTGGCAGAGAACGGAAACATCTACGTGAACCGACAAGTACCGCGACCGACTCGTCAAGTACCTCTTCGGATGCGTCAAGTTCCACTACTTCCACTACCGTCGCAAGAACGAGTACGCCTACACGACGACCAAGTACGACTACGACCGAGTCCGAGACCGGCAAGTTCCACGACGAGACAAGTACCTCTCCGAATGAGTTGCGAGAACGACTACTTCCCTCTACGGAACGACTTCTTCCTCGTCGGACACGTGAACGACTACATCCCACTACGAACTCGTTTCCGCCCCGAAACAATTGTTTCGAAGGTATAACCCCGAGACGTGACCCGTGTGATGCTTGCTTGTGTTGTATGAAATGTCTCCCGTGTGTGCTTCGTGCTCGTTCCACCTTTTGTCATGTCCTCGGTTGCCTCGTCACCGACTCGTGGGAACCCGGCAACGGGATCGCCCACCTTTCATCTCGTTTGACTCACTCCGCCTTTGCTTTTGCCCGGACTCTCAACGAGTTACCGGAACCGAATTGTTGCGTTGCATCACTTTCGGAATGTTGCCGTGGCACCCTTTCATTCCACCACGGTGACAAAATGCTTCTTATCTCCTTTAAGTCAACCTTTTAATAAACTTGCATAAACTTGATCATATCATCCGCATCATGTTAACAACCTTTGAATGTTAATTGTTGTTGCTTATAATTATTAAACATGCTCATGAGGATTTTCCGGATATGTTGTTGTTATTTCCGGCCTCATTTAAAATGTCTAGATAGTATAGTTTCTTTATGCTTCACCTCTTGCCATGTTAAAAAACATTTAATCTTGTCTTGTAAATAATAAGAGTCAACTAAATAATTAATATGTGGTGTTTCGTCAATATGCAACTCGTTGCATATTGATCTCCACTTAACTTGTAGTATTTGTTTGTGCACTTTGCCATGCCATGCAAATTTAAACCGGACATGCATCATGCTTGCTTGTGCATCGTATGTCATGTTTATGTTTGTGTGTTTACCGTGTTGTTCTTTCTTTCCGGTTGTTTCTCTTGTTAGCTTCGGTTTCGTTCCGGAGTTGTGAGGATCCGCTCGACTGTTGCTCCGTCTTCTTCTTGGATCCGTTCTTCTCCTTTGTGGAATTCCAGGCAAGATGACCGAACCCGGATACCATTACTATTTTTGCCTTTTGCTAGAGTATCGCTCTATAGTTTTGCCTCGATGCCCATGTCTTCTTGTCAGCCTCCTACTTGTAACCAATTGCCATGTTTAACCACCCTACCTACGCAAACCGTTGCTTGGCTATACGTAGGCTTGCTCAGCCCCTCTTATAGCATTGTTAGTTGCAGGTGAAGATTGAAGATGCTTGCTTCATGTTGAAGTTTGGTTGGGTTATATCACACTATATAAATGCTTAAAAATGAAATCATCTATATACTGGCAAGGGTGGAAGGCTAAGCCTTTTGCTTGGTGTTTTGTTCCACTCATGTCGTTAGGAACCGTATAAACCGGTGTTATGTTCCTTGATTATGCGTTCCTAACACGGTTGGGGTGTATGGGACCCCCTTGATAAACCGCTAAGTGCTAAGTCTTTTCCAGCAAGTCCCAACATTGGTACTATTTGCCTAATAACTAATAAAACTTGCATGTGGACTAGCTATCCCTTTTATTTAATTCAACCCCCCGGGCCAGTGCTCCACATGAGTGTTGGTCCGAAACGAGCAGACTGCGGGGCCACCTCAAGGAAACTTGAGGTTTGGTAAAAACCTGTAGGATGACTCATCCGGTCGTGTCCTGAGACCTAGATACGCGCGGCTACTATCAGGGTGACGACACGCCGGGAGGATTTGCTGGATTAGCCTTACCTTAGTTCGGTTTAACTCGAGCATGGGATTCCGAGAATACTCGGGTCTTCCCACTTATGGAGTTGCGACTCCGCGGATCGTGGGCTTGTAATGGGTCAAGTTGGAACACCCCTGCAGGGTTTGAACTTTCGAAAGCCGTGCCCGCGGTTATGTGGCAGATGGGAGCTTGTTAATTCCGGTTGTAGATAACTTGACACAATGTTTCAATACACTACCAGCGTGTGTACCGTGACTGTCAATTTCCGAATAGGGATTCGGGAGTTGAACACGGTGGGGTTATGTTTGACCGGCTTTAGCTAGGATCACTTCGTGATCATCTTTCGACCAATGCTCTTCTCTTCTCGCTCTCTTTTACGTAAGTTAGTGCTAGTTGCTGCTGCAGACTCTTGTTTGTTCCTTCACCTCATTTCTTTCTTCAGCCTTATCCTCACCCAAGGCTTAAATAGTCTTGTTACCCGGGAACGGAATTGCTGAGTCCTCTGTGGCTCACAGTTACTTCACCACACCAGTTGCAGGTTCAGTCGAGTAGATGCAGGAGCTGGTTCAGTGCTTCACCAGGAGCTCGTTGAAGAGTGTGGCCGTTTGCTTGTGACGTTTCGATGTTCAGTAGTGGTTTCTACTAGGATTCGATCCTGACCTGTGGCGTTATGTTGTTTTGGTATCTTTCTTTTGGATCTTCACCCGTAGTCGGGCTGTGATGTTCTGAATGATGTATTGCTTATGTATTGTATTGTGTGAAGTGGCGAGTGTAAGCCAACTATCTCCTTTTGCATTTTAATCCCTCTTTTACATGAGTCGTGCAAAGATACCAAACTTGAGATCATTCTAGGATGGGCTTATACCTTTAAGTCGTGCCTCGACACGTAGGAGGTATAGTCCCATCCTGGGCATTACAAGTTGGTATCAGAGCCTTCTCCGACCTAGAAGCCCCCACTGTTTGATCGAATCGTTGACGGTTGAGTCTAGGCACACACTGAAAAACTTTTTGAGTCCTATATTATATCGGAGAGTAGGATTTCTTTGCTTCTCATCCCCTTTCTCTCTGGTGAGGACTCCTGACGATTACTCTTTTCTCTTCTACTTTCAAAAATTGCACCAAATTTTTTTTTAGGATCTCGCGAGTATTCTGGGATTGTTTCGATGCTCTTGTGACAAGGATATTGTTCTCGATGCCTCCTGTTCCCGAGGAGTTGAGCTTCGGGGTATCATTGACACAAGCATATCGCGACAGTACTAAATACTTAAGACGGCCGACATCGAAAATCTCTCCTATACGGCCAGTGGCAAGATAACCCCGACATCACCCAGTACTGGGGAGGTAGTTCGAGAGTATTGCCATAGCTTGTTATAGTGGATGCTTTTCGAAGGTCCGAGGTACACAGTTTCCGAGAAAGACTGGTTATGTGTTGAAGGATGGATACACCTGGATGTAGGTTTAGAGTTGATTGCGCGGTGCTTCCCGTGTATCCCCAACACCTGATTGCATAACTGGAAACTTTCGGAAATCTATAGGTGGGTTCATCTAGTAGTTCTAGGCATTCTTCCAACGGATGCTCGATATGAAGTTTGGGGTTCTACATTGAGTGAAGTGGTTTTATGGACTTGTTATGATCGGGAGTTGCATCTTAAAGGATCCTTGGCTATGCTGATCCGGGGATGACAAAACCCTTTTGTAACACGTTCCATGAGCTTTCAGCACGAAGATGTCGAACGAAACTTCTATCTTGTATTTGTTCTATCTGATCCTTGTTTCTTTTTATTTATCTTTTGTTCTCCAAGTGGCTTCTCGACAAGTGATGTACCTACGGAATTCATTCGTTCAATCCTCTGTTCGAATGATATTGTGAAGATCATGTTGCATATCTACCCTTTGTTTTGTTTTGATTCTGGTATTCGAGTTGCTTCGATGTCAAATGTTGATTCCATACCTTTCCTAATCGGTGTTCTCATATTTCTATGGGAATGCTAGTCCTTCTTGATCATCGAGATGGTCATATTAAATCCTTTCCAACCGGTGTGCCTTCTCTTCAAGTTATTCCATACGGACACCGTTGAGAAATCTGACGATTGTCCATTTTGTTCAGCCCAAGTTGTCTTTGTTTTCCCCACCCTCCCACCCTTTTTCTTCTTCTCGGAGCAAGAAATTCTCAGTGCAAGTATCCATTTTATCCATGTGATATTTCTTCATTCTTTTCCTTCAATGTTCTTATCCGGTGAATTATCGTGAAGATGCTCAAGAGCTTCAAGTTCATCATTCTTTTGTTCTCTAATTCTGCCGGTGGATGTAATTCAAGATTTCAGTGTTGATCGTATCCTTTTCCTCATTTCACAATGCTTTCTTATTCCGGTGCACCAATTAATCATTCTCCTCTTGCTATTCTTATCCGGAGTGCTGAAGATTCATAATTCTATTCTTAATCCATTCAAGCTATTTTTTTTAGGATTATCATCTTACTCAAGCCTTTTAATTCAACCGGTGCAATATCTCTTAAGCAATCTTTCCAACGGTGTTTTCTTTGAGTGGGCCCTAACCCACAGGTCTTTTCCCAGGATCTTACCTGACTCTTTTTTTTTCTGGAGTTATACTCAAATTCTTTTCGAAGTGTGACGTAAGAATGATTTCCATCAGTCACATGCCTTCTCCAGGACCGCTTTTAAATTCTTTTTCTTCGTTGTTTCAACCTTTTAAATTCTCATTCCGGAGTGCTCAACAATTCTTCATGGCATTTCTCGTCTTCGTTCTCAACATTTGAAGACCGAAGAAGTGTTTCTCTTAAATCTTGGCCCGTCCTCTTGAAGATTTGTGGTTCTAGCTTCATGCCATCCTCATAATTGTTTTCGATTGTGAGGAATTCTTTTATACTCGTCCGGAGCTTTTCATGGATTCTTTTCTTTGTGATCCTCCGAAGGCCATCATTTCAGGATATTTCTTCGTTCTCAGTTTTCAACTTCGCCCTCCCAATATTCTTCTTTGATGCCTCTTCGTTCGTCTCCTTATTCTTACGGTGGTTCTTTCAAGTTTACTCTTCCGTTGTTATCGTATCAATTCATTTGTTCTTTTCATAATCCTACCGGTGCTTCGTTGAAGATTTACCCAAGTTTGTGCTAGATCTCTCTTTAATTCCTTGCAACGAGAATAAGTAGTATGCCAAATCCTTTGGTTGTCATCAATTTAAATTGGCGAAGGAGATGCATTACATAATTCTTATTCTTATTCCTTCAACCTGTTTTAATTCTTTTGTCTAAGAGCTTGTTCATCATATCATATCCTTGGTTCTAAGTTGTTCATCTTGTTTTTCCGGAGCTCCAAGTTATTTCAATTACATCATTTCAAACCTCCATCTAATTCATCGCAGGCCTCGAATCTTATTCTTTTCATCTTTCGTTTCTCATGCTTTCATTACCGGAGTTCTTCTTGGTGGTTCATCATGTTTTAATTCATACTCGAAGTCTTCAACAAGATTCTTGTTGAAGCTCAAGCATTCTTCATCATACTTTCCAATTGCAATCCTTTCTTCCTTATCTTTTCAGATGGTGTTATGTCATTCTTGACAATTCCTTCATGTTTTATGATTCACGAGTTTTCAAGAATGAGATATTTAAAACCATCATTTTTCTTTGTTCAGGAGATCCTTCAACCCATCATTTTTTTTATCTGTTGGAGTGATTTGGGTTGTATTTCACCTAAAGCTTTCCCTAAGGATTGTTGTATTGTGGTGCTTATAAATGACCCAAGTTCTTCATTTATCCTTCCGGTGAATAAGTTTTTCGTCTCCTTGTTGATCTCAATCCTTTCAAATGTTTCGTCTGTGGCTGGTTGTCACCTCTTAATTTTGAGATGTTTTCCATAAGCCCACATGAACCTCATTCGTTTCGTTGTTGATTTTCCATCAACCACGTTCAACACTTCTTCGTAAGGATGCTCTTTCCTAATTCATTTGTGGGAGAAGTTGTCTTTTCTTCTCCATTCAATTCTTACTTTCATCTGTATGCTATTCTTTCATTCCGGAGGTCTTGTCAGATTGCTCTCTTTAACCATCATCTCGTTTTTATCGAGATCATGTTCTCCCTTGCTTGTCTTTTTAACCGGAGTGTTGTATTCTTCATTCAAGATTCCGTCATCTTATCAAGTTTTGCCTATCTTTTAACCGGAGTGCTGTATGAATCCTTCTTAACCTTGTGCCATTCTTTAATTGTTTCGGAGGCAGTATGCTGTTGATTTCATCAAGTATCATTCCATCTTCTCTAGTTCATATTAATTCCTTCCATTTTCAGACGGAGTGCTGTCCAAATTCTGTCTTTCTTATTCCTTGGCTATACCATTGCAGTTTCATATTCTTTTGGTCCGTGAGCTCTTGTTTCATGTCTTTCAACCTTCAAGGTTCTGATAATGTTCCTTGGTCCTCCTTTACCGGAGTGTTCTTAACTTCGTTCATCTCCATTGTACTCTTATTCAATTTGTTCAACCTCTCAAGGTTCTTTGGTTTCACTCGTTCGTCAAAGAAGCAACTTTGTTTTACCTCTTCCTCTTCCGTTTTTACCCGGTGATATCTCTAGGATCTCGGGTCGAGATCCTCTGTTAGTGTGGGAGAGTTGTGACGCCCGAGACCGACGTCCCAGAAGATTCCAGAAGGTTCCAGAAGATTCCAGATGTTCCGGGTTGCCCGTGTGTTTCTTTTGCTTGTGTTATTTAATTTTTGCATTGCATCATGTCATCATGCCATCATGTTATTTTATCTTGCATCTCAACTTAAATAAATCGTGTGGACCGTCGGTCCATTTAAATCGAGGGAAGGTGACTTCTCTTTATAACATATAAAAGCCTCTCAATATTTAGGGAGCTATATTAATAAATATTCCATTGCTCCGGAATCACCATAACACACTTGCATAATTTTCCCCATTGTCTTTTCACTTCAAGTTTTCTGCCAAAAAACCTTGTCTTAATTCTTTTCCGTTGTTCGAGGTTCTTCCAAAAAACCCTCCTTCTATTTTATTTTAAATCCTGACATTTTTGTGAGCATGGGGTTTTTGACCTCGTGTGTTATCTTTTCCCTCTTCCCTCCTCTTTTCTTTCTTCTCTTTTATTTTCTGATAAAGAAAATAAAAACTTCAGCAGTGAAGCCGCGCCAGGCCTTCCTTCCTCCTGCCCCTTTTCCCTCCTGGGCCTCTAGTCCTCTCTTGTCCCAGCCCATCTGGCCTCAGGCCTCGGCCTGACCTAGCGCCCCTCGCAGCCTCCCGACCGCATCTCTCCTCACCCCTCGCTCGCTCCTTCCCTCACACCGCCGCCACCTCCCGTTTTCCCCTCGTCTCCCTCAGATCGAGCCCGCACCATCTCCCTCTCCTTCGATCTCCTCCCGCTCGTTCCTTCCCTCCCCTCGCGCAGTTCCCGTCGCCCCCGACCTCCTCCCTAGCGCCGGCCAGGTCCCGCGCCCGGCCCTCGTTTCCCCCGTCCTCCAGCTCGCCGACGGCCTCTTCTCCAGGAAACCGGCCGCCCCGAGCTGTTCCTCGCGCGGCGCCCCGTCCAGCGCGTCGTCCTTCCAGAGGCCGCAGCTCCGCACGCCCGCGCCCCTCGCCAGGAGCAGCGGCCAGGCTCGAGGCCGCACCTCTACCTGACCTCCCGCGGCGCTCCTACGGCCCCGCCGCAACGGCCCTCTCCCTCCGGCCAGCCTCTCCCTCCGGCCAGCCTCTCCCTCCGGCCAGCCCCTGCCTCGGCCGCCCTGCTTCGCCCCAAGGCCGCTGGAGCACCCCTGCCGCGGCTCCTCCTCTGCCCGTCCCGTGAAGCTTCAGCCTCGCCTCCTCGTCGCGCCGGGAGCCGAGCTCTGTTGTTTTCCTGCTGCCTTGGCCAGCACCGGTTCCCGCGGCCTGCTTTTGCCGTGTCTTGTTGTACTGCTGCTGCCGTGGCCTCGTCTCCGAGCGGCCGTGCTGCGTTTTGTTTGTTTTGTGTTGGTTTTTGCTGGTGTTGACCCTGGCAGAGAACGGAAACATCTACGTGAACCGACAAGTACCGCGACCGACTCGTCAAGTACCTCTTCGGATGCGTCAAGTTCCACTACTTCCACTACCGTCGCAAGAACGAGTACGCCTACACGACGACCAAGTACGACTACGACCGAGTCCGAGACCGGCAAGTTCCACGACGAGACAAGTACCTCTCCGAATGAGTTGCGAGAACGACTACTTCCCTCTACGGAACGACTTCTTCCTCGTCGGACACGTGAACGACTACATCCCACTACGAACTCGTTTCCGCCCCGAAACAATTGTTTCGAAGGTATAACCCCGAGACGTGACCCGTGTGATGCTTGCTTGTGTTGTATGAAATGTCTCCCGTGTGTGCTTCGTGCTCGTTCCACCTTTTGTCATGTCCTCGGTTGCCTCGTCACCGACTCGTGGGAACCCGGCAACGGGATCGCCCACCTTTCATCTCGTTTGACTCACTCCGCCTTTGCTTTTGCCCGGACTCTCAACGAGTTACCGGAACCGAATTGTTGCGTTGCATCACTTTCGGAATGTTGCCGTGGCACCCTTTCATTCCACCACGGTGACAAAATGCTTCTTATCTCCTTTAAGTCAACCTTTTAATAAACTTGCATAAACTTGATCATATCATCCGCATCATGTTAACAACCTTTGAATGTTAATTGTTGTTGCTTATAATTATTAAACATGCTCATGAGGATTTTCCGGATATGTTGTTGTTATTTCCGGCCTCATTTAAAATGTCTAGATAGTATAGTTTCTTTATGCTTCACCTCTTGCCATGTTAAAAAACATTTAATCTTGTCTTGTAAATAATAAGAGTCAACTAAATAATTAATATGTGGTGTTTCGTCAATATGCAACTCGTTGCATATTGATCTCCACTTAACTTGTAGTATTTGTTTGTGCACTTTGCCATGCCATGCAAATTTAAACCGGACATGCATCATGCTTGCTTGTGCATCGTATGTCATGTTTATGTTTGTGTGTTTACCGTGTTGTTCTTTCTTTCCGGTTGTTTCTCTTGTTAGCTTCGGTTTCGTTCCGGAGTTGTGAGGATCCGCTCGACTGTTGCTCCGTCTTCTTCTTGGATCCGTTCTTCTCCTTTGTGGAATTCCAGGCAAGATGACCGAACCCGGATACCATTACTATTTTTGCCTTTTGCTAGAGTATCGCTCTATAGTTTTGCCTCGATGCCCATGTCTTCTTGTCAGCCTCCTACTTGTAACCAATTGCCATGTTTAACCACCCTACCTACGCAAACCGTTGCTTGGCTATACGTAGGCTTGCTCAGCCCCTCTTATAGCATTGTTAGTTGCAGGTGAAGATTGAAGATGCTTGCTTCATGTTGAAGTTTGGTTGGGTTATATCACACTATATAAATGCTTAAAAATGAAATCATCTATATACTGGCAAGGGTGGAAGGCTAAGCCTTTTGCTTGGTGTTTTGTTCCACTCATGCCGTTAGGAACCGTATAAACCGTTGTTATGTTCCTTGATTATGCGTTCCTAACACGGTTGGGGTGTATGGGACCCCCTTGATAAACCGCTAAGTGCTAAGTCTTTTCCAGCAAGTCCCAACATTGGTACTATTTGCCTAATAACTAATAAAACTTGCATGTGGACTAGCTATCCCTTTTATTTAATTCAACCCCCCGGGCCAGTGCTCCACATGAGTGTTGGTCCGAAACGAGCAGACTGCGGGGCCACCTCAAGGAAACTTGAGGTTTGGTAAAAACCTGTAGGATGACTCATCCGGTCGTGTCCTGAGACCTAGATACGCGCGGCTACTATCAGGGTGACGACACGCCGGGAGGATTTGCTGGATTAGCCTTACCTTAGTTCGGTTTAACTTGAGCATGGGATTCCGAGAATACTCGGGTCTTCCCACTTATGGAGTTGCGACTCCGCGGATCGTGGGCTTGTAATGGGTCAAGTTGGAACACCCCTGCAGGGTTTGAACTTTCGAAAGCCGTGCCCGCGGTTATGTGGCAGATGGGAGCTTGTTAATTCCGGTTGTAGATAACTTGACACAATGTTTCAATACACTACCAGCGTGTGTACCGTGACTGTCAATTTCCGAATAGGGATTCGGGAGTTGAACACGGTGGGGTTATGTTTGACCGGCTTTAGCTAGGATCACTTCGTGATCATCTTTCGACCGATGCTCTTCTCTTCTCGCTCTCTTTTACGTAAGTTAGTGCTAGTTGCTGCTGCAGACTCTTGTTTGTTCCTTCACCTCATTTCTTTCTTCAGCCTTATCCTCACCCAAGGCTTAAATAGTCTTGTTACCCGGGAACGGGATTGCTGAGTCCTCTGTGGCTCACAGTTACTTCACCACACCAGTTGCAGGTTCAGTCGAGTAGATGCAGGAGCTGGTTCAGTGCTTCACCAGGAGCTCGTTGAAGAGTGTGGCCGTTTGCTTGTGACGTTTCGATGTTCAGTAGTGGTTTCTACTAGGATTCGATCCTGACCTGTGGCGTTATGTTGTTTTGGTATCTTTCTTTTGGATCTTCACCCGTAGTCGGGCTGTGATGTTCTGAATGATGTATTGCTTATGTATTGTATTGTGTGAAGTGGCGAGTGTAAGCCAACTATCTCCTTTTGCATTTTAATCCCTCTTTTACATGAGTCGTGCAAAGATACCAAACTTGAGATCATTCTAGGATGGGCTTATACCTTTAAGTCGTGCCTCGACACGTAGGAGGTATAGTCCCATCCTGGGCATTACAATACTAGACGCTAAGACCAGCAACTTGACATGATGATGCAACCGCAAATTCAACTAAGCAAACACGGAAAAGATTATGCAATGGTTCAGACTGGTTCGGATATGATGAACTAACCCTATTTTTTTGGCTTTTTCGTGGACTGTAGGTATGAAGAACAGACTCGATCTAATCTACGAAAAACTGTAAATCTCACCGAGCAACCTGGAAATCTGATACCACTTGATAGAGGCAAAGGTGTCCCGTCTTTCGATGAGACGGTGGCTATCGTTTTGGAGGAAGTCGACTTTGACGATGCGACTACGAACGTGCGAGGACGTCGCGCCTTAGCAATCGCTAAACCAACTCCGAGAGGTTATTGACCACGCTGGAGCACGATCAACCTGACCACGAAGGTCTGTTTCCTGCAGGCAAACGAAGAACAAGCAAGAAACTGAGATTGCAATATGGATATTGCAAATTCAAGAGGAAAGCTTTATTGATCAAGTGTGGTTCTGTGACGTCCTTGTATGGTCGTTGAACACAAACGAAGTACACGAAGTTGCAGCTATGGCGAACTTTAATCTAAACAAAACCCAAAGTCTAAACGACGCCCTAAGGGCTGTATATATGGGGGGAAGAGGGAGGGATTTTTGGCCCTTGGTGGAGGGGTCCGAAACCAACCCTAACACTTGTTTCCCCACACATACGGACTCTAAAAACAGCCTATACTCAAGTATTTCTAAATTACATGGGCCTGGCCCAATAATAAGGTGACGCAGCACCTATAATAGCCTCTGGACGAAATATATGTAGTGGCATCTTGTATATTTCGTCCAAGGCTTCTCGCACTCATTATGGTGGCTTCAAAGTCCTGAAATCATCACTTGTAACTCCATTCTTGTTCCCCTTGCGCATGCCATCATCTCCATGCTTGATCTTGCTCCAATGTTCATCATTCTTGTCCAAGCTAGGCCCTTCATTTGTAAGCAAGACGAATGTATCCAATTTAGGCAGCATCATATTCTCATGAACATTAGAATCATTACCAAGAAACGAAAGTACCTGGTATTTAATTGGCGTGCGCGAGCTCTAGTAATTGGTCGTGTATATGTGTCAGTTGGAGCTGTGGGTGTAACCTTGTTAGTGATGTCCTCATCAACAATAGTGCTTGAACTTGGGATTATTTTATTCCTAATCTATTTCTTTTTGTAATTAGTGGGTTTGGTAGTAACTCACATAAAATACTTATCCATCAAAAATACTTTTAACTAGCGCACCGTTCGTAGAATGCAAGTAGCACTAGCAATACCACCATGTGCTTTTTTCCAAATAAATAGTATTTTTTCATACACAGAGCCGTGCATGTTTTCACACCACACCTTTTGATCCTTATATCTCCATAATATATCCTAGAATTAACGAGCACCACATTTTGTTGAGGCGCCGGGCGGACCATGGTCAGACCAGCTCAGTGAGGGTAAGCTC
Source organism: Secale cereale (assembly GCA_902687465.1). Classification (NCBI taxonomy): domain Eukaryota; kingdom Viridiplantae; phylum Streptophyta; class Magnoliopsida; order Poales; family Poaceae; genus Secale; species Secale cereale. The sequence goes on from LR738712.1 coordinate 404,550,821, forward strand.
GGGAGGCGCTTGGCCACGATTGGCAATAGCGACATGGTCCTTGGCCTTGTGCACAGTACCGCCGGACATAGCGTCCCGGCATCTCTACGGCAATCTGCACATGGAGGCGTATGTACCTTGCAAGCGAAACTGAACTTCTACTTGGCACACAAGGTGGGCGTGCCGTGAAATGATGTTGCGGTGCATAGGTGGCTCGACAGGCAGAGGAGGCGATGGTCTGCATCCCCACTAGAGGAGCACGAATGACCTTCAAGTTCTTTGCAGTCCGACCTTCTCTTGCTTCATAGACCGACCAGCTACAACTTCGTGAAGTATGGAGCACTAGCATAATCGTCTTGGTGGGAGACCTCGACGTTGAGGATGTAGCCGGCCTCAAACACATTTGCTGCGATAGGATTGCCTTGATGCAGATGGACTAACGACAATCGCGATGAAAAACATAACAGCGGGGAGAGATGGCCGCCCACATGGACTGCTAGCGATCGAACCGATGGAGTGCACGCGAAGCATGGATGAGCAGACGACTTGTGGACGGCGTAGGTCGCATCAGCGGTGCAAATGGCACATCGGCCGCATTTGCTAGGGAAGCTGCAACCATGGCACATGTGAGGAAGGGCGCGCAGTGCAGGGGCTTCTCATGGCGCATCGACGGCCTATGGTTGCGACACAGTGCAGCACGCGGGGTGGCTGCGGAATCCCAAAGGCCGACGGCGCGCAGGGTGGCTGCGGAACTCCGAAGGCCGGTGTCGTGCGGGGTGGTTGCGGGATCCTCAAGGCCGGCGCCGCGCGGGGTGGTTGCGGGATCCCCAAGGCCGGCGGCGCGCGGGGTGATTGCAGGATCCCGGAAGCCGGCGGCGCACGGGGTGGCGGTTGGATACTGGAGACCGGTGGCGCGTGGTGGAGGACGGATCCTGGAGATAGGCGGCGGGCTTGGGGATCTGGGGGTTGGGAGATCGAGGACGAGGGGTGCGTGAATTTTCTTTTTTCTCTACCTATTCGGGTGGCCCGATGGGATGTTTCCGAATCTAGAAACACAACCCACGCGAATAGATGTCACGGTACACAACGTGTAAACAAATGTTGAAAGAAAACAAAAAGAAAGGGGAAGTTCAATTTCTAAAGATGACATGGTTCGATGTGCTAAACAATGTTGAAAGAAAAACAAAAAGGAAAGGAGAAGTTCAATATCTAAAGATGACGCGGTTTGATGTGCAAACCAATGCAAAAACACAAACAAAAATGTTGTTTTGGTGTCCTAAAATATTTTAATTCATAAAAAGGGATTAAATAAATTAAACCGAGAAGTCCATATTAAAAAGATGAAGAAGTTCGATGTTTACAGAAAAATCAAAATTTTCATGTTATTAAAAAATACGTCAGAGTGAAAACAGCAAGAAGTTCAACGTGCAAACATCAGGAAGTTCAACTACTACACTGAATGAATTTCAGATGAAAAACTTTAAAAACCGTCGCAAGTATGAAAAAATGATTAACACGGGAAAGTTGTGTGTTTACAGTAGCTTTCCATCGGTATATCACTTGCTCAATTCCGGTGAGTAGATGGAGAGATGCGAGCCAAAAAAACACGTGAAAAACAGAGTGAAGTTCAAGTACACGTGCTGAGAAGTTCAGGTTCTTCACACGGTGCATTTTCGAAGAATCTGTTTCGCGATAAAGGCAGAACGAACGATCTCGCCATTTTCACAATTACTTGAAAACGGCTAGGAATCAGAGAAAACCATCAACATGAAAAAGTTTCGCATTTTCCGTAGCTTTTCAACGGTATATTATTTGCCCATTTCCGATAAATTTTGTAGAAAATAAAGGGAAAATACGTTTTTTGTCATTTTCAAAACTTACTTAAAACCTTAAAGAATCGAGAGAAACAATACATACCAAAAAGTTTCGCATTTGTTCAGGCTTTCCAACGCCATATCATTTGCCGCATTCGGACGCACGGTTAAAAAATGAGCTCGAAAATACGAACTCGGTAGGACTTGTACCGTTTTCTAAATTACTCTTAAACCGTTCTAAATTAGAAAAAACTTTCAACATGAAAAAGTAGCGCATTTTCATAAGCTTTCCAATGCCATATCATATGCCTCAATTGGATTTGCCGTTTAGATATGACATTGAAAATACGAAGTCGGTTGTTCGGTTTGCGAAATTTTACGTTTTTTTTCTTCAAATTACTGTTTAACCATAGAGAATTAGAGAAAACTTTCCACATGTGGAAGGAGCGGTTTTGGAGCAGCTTTCGAAGGCCACATTATATGCCTCATTCCGATAAATGGTTTAGAAATGCGATAAAAAATATGGTTCACGTTTTTTGTGTGAAGAAAAAACGATTTTCAAAACAGCTCTTAAACCGCTTACATTTTGACAAAAAATTAAGTTGGGTCATGATCCAGGTGTCCATAGCTTTCCAACGATATATCGCAAGCCCCGTTTGGGCAATGTTGGCGGAAGTTCAAGCTAGTTTAGAGGGAAGTTCAACGTACTATATATATATAAGCAGGGACATTGGTGCTTGCCTTAATAGGTTTTGTCTCATTCACTCTCACGCTCTCTAGATCCAAAATAAGACATAGGTGGCCACACTATCTGTGGTATCCGCTGGACATAGATCCTATTTGACCCCCTCTGCTGGGGTAGCGGTGTAGGTTTATCATTCAGGCGATCGTCGGCGCTGAGCGAGGAGCCAAATAACTGCCCCCGCGTCTCGATCTGCGGCCTGTGTCATTTTCTCCAACACGGCGCCAACTCGGGATGGTCTCCGACCCCTTATTCCCCCCTGTCGTATTGTGGCTAGATCCGCCATCCCGGAGCGCTCCTAGGAACATCCCCATGACCCTTAGGTATATCTTCCTTCGGAACCGGCCTTTCTCTACTGCCCGGCTCCTAACGTGGTTGCATGTGGATGTTTTTCTACTTCCATCAGTTATTTCAAAGCCACCATGATTTTCACAATTATTAGAGGTAAAGCTAGTTCACACAGTCTAATCTAAGACTTGGTTCAAACAGGAAAAACGCGGGAAATCTCTAGCATGAATCTAGGACTTGATTCTAAGAGGAATGTAGTAGAGACTGGCTACCCAACCAATCTCTTGGTTGAAAAGGGGAAGAAACAAGGGTGGGGGCAAGTAGACCTATCTCTTCGTCGAAAATGGAAAGAAAGTGAGTGGTGTTGGGGGAACAAGGGAAATGAGAATGAGCAGGTCTAGTTTTCTTGTGCTCACATAGGAAAATGTCATCAAGGAGATAAAACTGGGACAAATGCAGACATGTTGCCTAAATGTTTGCCGCTCTTGGCAACCACATCTGCCTCACCGCTATATGCCCCTGCTGTCCCTATGCCTTTATCACAACCGTTAATGTAAAATAACATGAAAATGAAGCAATGTCAGTTTTAGCCTAATGTCAGTATTAAGTATGATGTTGTCAGTATGGTGCCATCAATAAATTGAAGCAATAACACCACCATTTTATGAAGTGCTTCTATCATGCTTTTATTTTCCATGAATTGTATCTTTGCAGTTACAATTAAATCTCACACCAGTAACATAGCTTCATCCCAGTGGAACTGCACAAATTTGATTGCACATTTTGATTGCACCGAGCATGGTGCTACGGACCGTGTGCTACTCTCATAACAATAATACTTGTGCCATTTGAAGGTGCAACTATCCCTGGGTGGTTTTCGTAATTCCTCACAACATATAGCTCATTGAACTAATGCTATTACAAGATAAATATTTTAGGAAAGTTCAATGATTGGCATGGCATGGACTAGGAATGTGGACCCCTCAAAATGCTAAGGACACATATTGGCTCAATATCAAGACTCTGCACTTTCTATTTTAGTTATCCAAGATCACATTGAGTCCATAGGGAAGCCAATACTATTAAAAGGGGATGAGGTGTTGCTTAATGGGTTTCTTGCTCAAAATGCTTAGTGATATGCTCCAAAACCCTCAACCACTTTCTCACATCCACATATGTCCCAAACCAAAAGTCAAACTCGGCCCCACCGAAAAGTTCTATGCGGCGCCACTGAGTTCATTTGACATAGCCACTGCCACTAAACCCTAATCATTTCGGTCTCACCGAATGGGATCTCAGTCTCACCGAGATGGGATTGCAAACTCTCTGTTTCCCTTCATAACATTTTGGTCTCACTGAGATGAGCGATCGTTCTCACCGAGTTCGCATTGCAAACTCTCTGTTTCCCCTTTGTAACGTTTCGGTTCCACCAAAACGAGCAAAATGGTCCCACTGAGTTTGCCTGACCAACTCAGTAGTGTGCTTATTACCTAAATCGGTCCCACCGAGTTTGTGTAATCGATATCACCAAGATTAGGTTATGCCCTAAACCTAATGAAATCGGTCCCACCGAGCTGATCATATCGATCCCACCGAAATGCCTAACGGTCACATTATGAACTACATCTGTCTGACCGAGTTCTCTGATTGGGTCCCACCGAGTTTGGTAAATCGCGTGTAACGGTTGGATTATATGTGGAGGCTATATATGCCCCTCCACCCACCCTTCATTCATGGAGAGAGCCATCAGAACATACCTACACTTCCATCATACATGTTCTGAGAAGAGGACCGCCTACTCAAGTGTTGAGATCAAGATATTCCATTCCTACCATATGAATCTTGTTCTCTAGCCTTCCCCAAGTTGCTTTCTACTCAAATATTTCTTCCACCATATCCAAATCTGTGAGGAGCTATTTGAGTGTTGGGGAGACTATCATTTGAAGCATTTGAGCAAGGAGTTCATCATCAACACACTACCTATCACCTTTTGGAGAGTGGTATCTCCTAGATTGGTTAGGTGTCACTTGGGAGCCTCCGACAAGACTATGGAGTTGAACCAAGGAGTTTATACATGCAAGGAGATCGCCTACTTCGTGAAGATCTACCGTAGTGAGGCAAGTCCTTCGTGGGTGATGGCCATGGTGGGATAGACAAGGTTGCTTCTTCATGGACCCTTCATGGGTGGAGCCCTCCGTGGACTCGCACGTCTATTACCCTTCGTGGGTTGAAGTCTCCATCAACGTGGATGTACGATAGCACCACCAATGGGAACCACGACAAAAACATATGTGTATACACTTGAGTTTGCTCCCTCCAAACTCCTCCCTTTACCTTCACATGCAATTGTTTTACATTCCGCTGCTATACTCTTAGAATTGCATGTGTAGGTTAAATGCTTGACTTGTGCTAAGTTGCTAAAATCTGCCTAAAATTAAAATTGGAAAATGCTAGATTTTTATTTTGTCAAGTAGTCTAATCACCCCCTCTAGATATACTTTTGATCCTACAAGTGGTATCAGAGCATTGGTCTCCATTTGCCGTGATTTCCATAGCTTTGGTGATTATAGACTTGGTTTCACAACCTAGGAGAGTATTGCGTCTAGCGAGGGAAGTTACCACCGTAGAGGTCCTTACTTTGATGGTACTAATTTTGCTAGTTGGAAGCATAAGATGAAAATGCATATTCTTGGACATAACCCCGTCGTCTGGGCTATTATGTGTATTGGTTTGCAAGGTGAATTCTTCGATGGGAAGGAACCAAATCATGAAGCATCCGCGGAACAGTTAAAGATGCTGCAATAGAATGCTCAAGCTTGCGATATCCTCTTCAATGGATTGTGCCCCGAAGAATTCAACAAAATCAGCCATCTTGAGAATGCAAAGGAAATTTGGGATACTTTGATTGATATGCACGAAGATACCGACTCTGTCAAGGAATCCAAGTTGGATGTGCTCCAAAGTTAACTTGACAAGTTCAAAATAAAGGATGGTGAAGGTGTCGCTGAAATGTACTCTAGGATTGCTCTCATCAGAAATGAGATCGCCGGCTTAGGAAGTGAAGAGATGACCGACAGATTCATCATTGATGTCTACTACGCAACCTTCTTCTTGTAGACATTATTTGGCTTCCAAGTGTAGAGGTTTGTAGGACATTAGCAAATTGCCATCAAGTGGATGACCTAAGGTTTATCAATCCGTGGGAGGCGTAGGAAGAAGATGGTCTCTCTCAAAAAACCCTGCAACCAAATAACAAAGAGTCTCTTGTGTCCCAAACACACCCAATACAATGGTAAATTGTATAAGTGCACTAGTTCGGCAAAGAGATGGTTATACAAGTGCAATATGGATGGTAGATATAGGTTTTTGTAATCTGAAAATATAAAAACAGCAAGGTAGCAAGTGGTAAAAGTGAGCGTAAACGGTATTGCAATGCCAAGAAACAAGGCCTAGGGTTCATACTTTCACTAGTGCAAGTTCTCTCAACAATAATAACATAAATGGATCATATAACTATCCCTCAACATGCAACAAAGAGTCACTCCAAAATCACTAATAGCAGAGAACAAACGAAGAGATTATTGTAGGGTACGAAACCACCTCAAAGTTATTCTTTCTGATCGATCTATTCAAGAGTCCGTACTAGAATAACACCTTAAGACACAAATCAACCAAAACCCTAATGTCACCTAGATACTCCATTGTCACCTCAAGTATCCGTGGGCATGATTATATGATATGCATCACACAATCTCAGATTCATCTATTCAACCAACACAAAGAACTTCAATGAGTGCCCCAAAGTTTCTACCGGTGAGTCAAGACGAAAACGTGTGCCAACCCCTATGCATAGATTCGCAAGGTCACGGAACCCGCAAGTTGATCACCAAAAAATACATCAAGTCGATCACATGATATCCCATTGTCACCACAGATAAGCACATGCAAGACATACATCAAGTGTTCTCAAATCCTTAAAGACTCAATCCGATAAGGTAACTTCAAAGGGAAACTCAATTCCTCACAAGAGAGTAGAAGGGGAGAAACTTCATAAGATCCAACGATAGTAGCAAAGCTCCGGATACATCAAGAGCGTGCCATCTCAAGAAGACGAGGGAGAGATATCATACACATTCCTCACAAGAGAGTAGAAGGGGAGAAACATCATAAGATCCAATGATAGTAGCAAAGCTCCGGATACATCAAGAGCGTGCCATCTCAAGAAGACGAGAGAGAGAGATCAAACACATAGCTACTAGTACATACTCTCAGCCCCGAGGGTGAACTACTCCCCCTCGTCACGAGAGCACTGGGATGATGAAGATGGCCACCGGAGAGGGATTCTCCCCTCCGACAGGGTGCCGGAACGGGTCTAGATTGGTTTTCGGTGGCAACAGAGGCTTTCAACGGAGGAACTCCTGATCTAGGTTACTTTATGGAGGTTTCAGTATATATAAGAGGTGTTGGAGTTGGGTACAAGTAAAGGGGGTCTCCGGGCTGTCCACAAGGCAGGGAGCGGCCCCACCCTTGTGGGCAGCTCGTGGACCTTCTGGTCCTCCTCCGGTACTCTCTGGTCTTCTTCTGGTCCAAAAATGTCCTCCATTGAGTTTCAGGTCAACTAGGCTCCGTTTGATATCCTTTTTTGCTATACTCAAAAACAAGGGGAAACAACAACTGGCACTGGGCTCTGGGTTAATAGCACTACAAAAAAATACACTTCCGTGATGATACGTGTTTGTCACAGTAGGTCACGTTTTCTGTCATGCATGTACATCCATGACGAATTTATCACAGAATCAAGATGGTCATACATGTGCTGTCGTAGAAGTGTTCCATGACATTACCAAAATTATCATCACGGAAGTGTCCACTTCCTTGGCGATAAATCGCGCGTCACAGAAGTGCTTTCGTCAAGGGTGACCGACACGTGGCATCCACCGTAACGGAACACCATTAAGCTATCGGGTCCGGTTTTGGATCCGATAACCCGTTAACAGCCCCGACCAATGGGGATTTTCCACGTGTAAAATCATCATTGGTTGGGGGAAACACGTGTCGGCTCACCGTTGGGAGAGATGTCATCCACTCACTGGACACAAAGAACCTATGATACGTCGACACGTGGCACGGCCCAACAGAGGCCCATTCCTCGAAAAGGCCAGCCCGTTTGACTTCGTCAAAAGATGGTGGGCCGGCCCACGGCAAGCCTGTTAACGTCCTGTTTGCATATAGCCCATTTACAGCCCGCTAACCCAGGGCCCATTTACGGCCTATCCGAATTAGGCCTATTAGCGTCATCTGGGCCGTCCAGTATAATTCCAGCCTATTTTAACTTTCGGCCCATGTATGGCCCATGACGTCTTTCGGCCTATGATACGTCGACACGTGGTACGGCCCAACAGAGGCCCATGTAGGTTAAAAAAGGCCGGCCCAGTCAAAGGCCCGTAGTACTTACTCAGGTACAAGTAGCCCAGCCCAATAACGACCTTCTTAATAAAGGCCCATTTATGGCCCAAAGCCAGATCTGGCCCGTTAATTGTTCGCCGAAGCTTTGGGCCCATTTACGGCCCGAAGCCACATCTGGCCCGTTAATTTTTCGCCGAATATTTGGGACCAAATACAGCCCAGTGACTTTCAGCCTGGTGGAGGCCCGATGTAGACATGGGCCCATTTCAGCCATGTGTGACTTTCGGCCTGGGAATGGCCCGTGCTGCCCATGGGCCATATATGGTCCGACAGGACATCGGGCCCACTAACAACCCATGATAAAGGTGGCAATAAATAAGCCCAACATGACTTTGGGCCTCTTAAAGGCCCATGATATCAGTGGGCCAACTAGAGCCCGAGATATGTTTCGGCCTGTTAACTGCCCGTGATATAACTGGGCCCAAAAAGGCCCAGTTTACATTTCAGCCTGCTAAAGGCCCGTTGACGACTAGTGAAATTGAGGCCAATATGCATTTCGGCCTGCTAAAGGCCCATAGTTTCATCTGGGCCGTAACAGGCCAGTACAATATTCAGCCTGTTAATGGCCCAACGCTACCTGGGCCAAACTAAGCGCTGGATCCACAAAAGGCTCAACTAAAATATAGGTCGGCGTAAGTTGTGGGCCTCGTGCAAAGTATGAAGGCCCCAATGATTCGGGCCCAAGAAAGATGCAGGCCAGCCCAACTATGGCCCGCTAAACACAAGGCCCGTTACAGGCGAATGTTTCGGCCCGGTCGACTACATCAGATTTTTTTCCAGATAGCGAATGATGGCAGTAACTAGTAAGAATTAAGAACAAACCTACACTATACAATAAAGGATTTATGGTATATTACATCCACTGGGCATTGAAGTTCGCCACCAGTGATCATAACGCGCAATGAAGAGGAAGATTACAAAAACTAGGCACCATTGCAGGGTAACAAAATAATACTAAACCGAGACCACTTCTAAGACAGTTCAAGAAAGGTTAGCCTTGCGCGGGAACTGCTGCGCAAGCTGTTGAGCAAGGATGTGAGACCGGTCTAGCATGTCGGTCATAGCTTCCAGGTGTAGCTGTTTAGCGATGAGGTTCTCATTGGTGTTCTCCGCAATCTTTCTTAGAGATAGGACTTCAATTCGAAGTTGAGTTGCAGAATGCCTTTTTGCTAGAACTTGGGACTGAATAAGTCGAACTGATTCAGACAACAAATTCTGTGAGCATGTCTGACTGCTAGTTTCAAGTAAGTTGAACACTGCATCAAGACAAGACTTTGTGGTTGTCTCGCTATCTTCAAGATGTTTTGCCTTCTTTGCTGCAATATATGCTGGGTTTATCTCACAGTCTTCAGCAGACTTGTGCATGCCATCAGGCATATCACCCTGAAACAAAGCAGAGAGATGAAAGGGTTTGCACGTGTATAAACAAAGATGATAACGGTGATGTCAATTCCATCCAATTTCAAATTAGAAAATAAAGAGTAAGTTCAAAATATCAATAGCATAATTTGGCATTGTTCATAATGCGGGGAGCTTCACCACACTACTGGATTACCATGTCAACATAACAAGCATAGATGAAGGGCAAATAATTCATTGTACCTATTTTGGTTAATGTGCATGGCATGTTGTTCATATCATCAGCCACATCAGTAAGATAAAACAGGAGATGACAAGGTGCAAACATGGGCTGCTTCGCCACATACTGGATTATAGATCCACAAAAACAAGCATACCTATAGGGAGTATTGAGTAGTGTGCATGGTATGAATAAGGAATTTGGTTTTACAAGTAAAACTTAGAACTTACGGTTCTTCCGAACATGCATTTTGGTAGAAACAGCAAACTAAACAGCAGTAAACGATAGGGAGTATGAGAAAATTAAACAGCAGTTGAGGATAAAGTCTTTAGAAGGACTGACTTACATTAACAGTTAACACAGGCTTTAGAATGCCCTTCTCCATGTCATGGGAAGGATAACTCAAGAATTTCAGCACAAAATCTTCTTCATAAGCATTGCATGTACTCTACATTTTGTAGAGAGTAATTATAGATATGATAATACTGGAAGGGATAGAGGATAATGAAGATAAGATGCATATTGATGCTACATAATCAACTACCAATCCCTCGAAGTGCAAGAATTACATGACAAAATGCACTGACAAGAGCAATGGGCTACACTTCTACACTGGCATTGTCTGTGTATTCTACTTTTTGGTAAGATTAAATATAGATCTGATCTTTTTCAGTAAATGGTGGGCGAGGGAGATAAGATGCAGAATGCTACACAATGGACCAATCCCTCTTCCCATAATACAAGAGTGTTTTGAACACTGGTGTACTGTACAAAACGCTCTTACATTATGGGACAGAGGGGGTAGCTGTTAATGTAAGTACAGTGAAAGACGACGTTCAGTCCTTACAAGAGGACTGCAGAGATAAACCTCTTCAAAAGCATTGGGTTGATTCTAAATTTATGTAAGAGTCCATACATATCTTATAATGTCCACCAAATGGACGATAACGAGGCTAACATGTGCAGTGATGCTACATAATCAAACAACTATGAAAGTAAGTATGGTCATACAGGGCAAGAGGTACTCACAAGAGCAATGCAGTGTGTAGTATAGTTGCGGGATTCTGTGGTCCCTCCAGAATGAATGTTCTTCTGCTAACAGTTTTCGTACAAGTGTGACGTTATGGCAAATGCAAAAATGTTCAAATTGTCATGTGATATCACAGATAGTACCTTGCGTGACAGCCGAGACCAATGTGTAACAAGATTATTCCAGTCACCGTCGGATAAATGTAGCACCGGAGACTTTACAAAAATTTCGTTTAGAAGCTCGCCATCGAAGTGTGCTTGCCTCAGGTAGGAATGATACTTTATCAATGAGTGCTTTGAAAAGCGCAGCCAACCCTTGCTCGTCTTCACAATCCAGTTTGGTCCTCGCCTATTTAAAAGAATGAAATTTTGTGTCTTCTGTCAGCAGAAACATATGCAGCAATGACCATGAATAACATTAGTACATTACTTACGCGTAAGTTGCAGAGGTAGACTGGAAATTGTTCTATGTCTGCGGTATAATCTTTCCATGAAGGAAAGATGCGCACAAAGTTCCTGACAACAATATAAGCTTTGTCTTCTAAACTGGGAAGAAATGGAACAGGGGTCCTATTTGCTGCAATTGGGGCTCTCTCTGGTTCGAAAAGGGATTTGGCAATTGGATTTGGTGTACTCTTTGCTGGAATCGGGTTTTGCGTCGTAGAGCTGGTGCTATGTCAATTGGTATAATCATAATGTTTGCTCCAGTCGGGGTTTGCTGAGTTGGGGCATCAGAAATGACCAGTGTAGTAGGGCTAGAGTTGGGGTGTTTTGTGGGTTAGGTGATATTGCAACTACACCTAATGGGCTATTTGATTTATCAGGTGCCACTACCTTTTCCAAATACTTTGCTTCTCCTTGTCCACGATCAGCAATCGCCCTCTTCCTTTTGAACGTCTAATACACAAGAACAACATTTGAATGGATAAATATAGTATGATGACAGATGGAATATGTACTGAAAATGGATAGGCAGGGCGTATTCACATACACGACGTATAAACTAAGCTAATGGCAGTTCAACAAAGTAGAAGCAATGCAAAGCATCAGTTGCAAGATATGTGCGACAAATATAACCTTGGAAAGTTAAAGCAAGCACCTTGATTGGTGAATAAGATAGGGCATCTTCCTATGACTCCTCCACCAGGGAGCTACATTGAATTAGGTCTCCCTCTAGCTCAGAATCACTGTTAGGATCATATTCTGAGTATGAATCTGTAGGTGGAGAGCGTTTGCATTGCATTGCATCCAGACTTGATTTCAGACCCTTAATGCGAAGTTTGACAGCCATGGCATTGTTCTGCTTTATTCTTTTCATGCGCGCAAGCTCATAATCATTATGATGCTGTTCAGAATCTGAGATTCATGAAAACATAAAAAGTAGTCAGATTATCTATGGAATGCATTGCGGATTCATCTCGAAGAGTGTCTCCCTATAAACCCCGGCATATGCAAAGTTCACCCCCAACCATGCTAACCAGACCACACACAAAAATATAAACCCCTTATATCTCTATAACAGGCAGACACACATTTCAAAATTTAAGTAGGAACATTAGAATCATATGAAATTCGTATTTGGACAAATAAACTAAGGAATTATGAGTGCCATAATGTTTAGCTTCAAGGGTGGAGTGTTGGTAGTGCGACACAAAGCAAGTCGGCAGATTGTATTCCATGTAAACGATCGAAGCCTATGTAAAAGCTGGAAATGACACTTTCTTTCTATACAATGCAGTGTTCATTGCCCACACATGATGGAAGATATCACATAGAGAAATACTATTCACTCATGTCTACGGTTGCGGTATTTAGAAATAGGGTGGTCCACCCTAAAATAATATTGACAACAAATATGACAATGCAAGCATAGATATAGTGAAACAATCATTACTTGTGAGCTTACTAGGACAAGTATGCAGAACTGTAACTGCAGTAAGAGACCGTCCAAAATCTGAATCAAGAAGTTTGTCTAGCACTTATTGTTTGCAACTAATCGATGTGAATAATTGGATATTATATCGAATGAGTAAGAAAGACAAGTAAAATTGCCAACAAACCTGGCTTGCAGTAGTAATCTGGGTCAATGTCACTACGACCAACAATCCAAAATGACTAGTGTCTGTTCCTAGGGCCGAACTTTTGAAAACCCTGTGAACTTTACAGGTACTAAAGATTATCGAAATACATCTGAACCATTAAGTGTAGGTAGCACTGAGCACACAACAAACCCTAATAACATTCCTGCCTAATGAGTAATGAATCAATTAGAAAATGGATGATGAGGAGTGGATGCTGAGTGTTGAGGACTTATCTCAGGATAAATCGGGTTGGCTTAGTGGGTGCTGCACGCCTGAGCCCTGAACGGACAGGGAAGGTAGGCACGGCGGCGCGCCCGGGGAGCGATGACAATATTGGGCGAGCGGCTCCTGACCTCCTGTTAGTCAGGCGTCTCGTCCTAGAGTCATGCCGTCCGGGGACGGCAAGTCGCCGGCGAGGTAGGCGGCTGGGGCCGAGTATAGATTGGAAGCACGCAGCAGAACAAAGGGGAATCGGGGCCTAGGACGACCCAAAATCCTAGGGTGGGCCGGCCCACCGTGGGCACCCTGTAGAGATACACACTCGAGCGGCGAACATGCATTTTCGAAATTAATTTAGGAACATTTAGCTGACCAATTGAACTAATATGTTTTAATAATATCAGATTTGTATTTGAACAACTAAGCTTGTTTAGCTTGATGGGTCGACCAGTGCTATTATTACACGAAGCACGTATTCCGATCGTATAGTGATAATTAAAGGGGGAAACCAGAGAAATGGTATTTAGCATCCATTGTTTGCTTCGAACTAAGAAATAAATTCTAAGAGCTGAAAAGAAAGTAGAGTAACCAAGTTAAGATCTATTTTCTAGTTGAGATCAAAAAGTTGAGGAGATATGAAGTACCACCTCTCTTGCGGCGCCGTGTAGGCATCGGGGGTGCGATGGCTGTCGGTGGTGTTGAAGCAGATCTGCGATGGTAGAGGGGTGCATCGGGGGATAAGTCCCGTTGGAGTGGAAGAGAAGGTCGTGTGAGCTGCCCCGGCAAAGAGGATGATGGCACCGATGAAGAGAGAGGACGTGATGCAAGGCTCTTGGTCCGTCGCCGTGGATGAGAAACGTCCATCTCTAGCAGTGGACGACACGGTCTTGGTAGGCGCTCCGGCATGGTGGAGGACGGTGGCGACGGATGTGGTGGAGGACGGCGGCGACGGATGTGGTGCAGGACGGCGGCGATGGATGGGGTGGCGGACGGAGGCTAGTGTGGGGATGGTGTTCTAGCGCGGACGGTGTATGAATCGGAAAATGTATGGAGAGGTTCGGGGAACCATGTTTTCGGGATGCGCCTGTCTGAAATATGGAAAAGTTACGATCTTAGCCACCGTTTAAAATTTGGACATATCGTCGGTTGGGGATACGACGGTAATCTCGTATCTCGCCAATATTTGCCGAGAGCAATTTCGGGCGGGAGAGGGTGGTTGGCACCCATGGTTGGCGCCCACGGTGTATGAACGGGGCTGACAGGTAGGGCGGTTATGTCATGTCTGTGTGAAGTTAAAAACCTGCCCCTATTGAAAATATTTGACTACATCGGCCGAGACGAGTTTGTTTTGTCGCCCACCGTGTATGAATGGGGAAATGGAGGGAGAAATAGAGGTCTTTCGAACGAGCTTGAATCAAATGTGTTTTGCCGCCTATGTTTGGCGCCCACCGTGTCGGAATGGGCTCACAGGCGGTCGTGTCACGTCTAATTGAAGTTTCTATCCTACCCCTATTTAGAGAAGTGGAAATCGGGCAGATGGATTGTCCGTATAATTCGTAGACAGTAATTTCCATCTCCGAAACACTTGGCTTCGGGCAGCCGACGTGGGAGTGGACATTTTGCCGCTTCTTTCGAATTTCGGGACAATAAGCATCCACGTTTACCCTGTCAACTAAATTTGAATCCATTTTGTATTCCTATACGAATCTTTATAAATCATTCTATGTGTTTTTATATATCTTCAAAAGGACGACAAAGATGTATTCCACTATCATATATGAATATGGTTTACAAATGCCGATACTCAAATTCAAAAGCTAGAATCCAGTTTAAGGTGAATTCGAATATTTGGAACACTTCATGTCCAACTCAAATGTCACACGCAGCATAATGTGTACTCCCATTTAGATATGTACACAAGCGATGTATTGTAGGATCGAAGAAGTAGGTCTAGAGGGGGGGGTGATTAGACTACTTGACAATATAAAAAATCTGCCTTTAGATCATGCAAAGATTTTGGCAGTTTCACAACTAAGATCAAGTCAAGTAATACACTACACATGCAATTCTAGAGTATGGGCAGCGGAAAGTAAATTGCATATATAGTAAAGAGAGGTGGAGAAGATCAAACGCAGTTTGGTGACACGAAGATTTTTGTCGTGGTTCCGATAGGTGGTGCTATCGTACATCCACGTTGATGGAGACTTCAAGCCACGGAGGTTAACGGCTGCGCGAGTCCACGGAGGGCTCCACCCACGAAGGGTCCACGAAGAAGCAACCTTGTCTATTCCATCATGGCCTACGCCCACGGAGGACTAGCCTTACTCGCGGTAGATCTTCACGAAGTAGGCGATCTCCTTGCCCTTACAAACTTCTTGGTTCAACTCCACATCTCGAAGACGGAGGCTCCCAAGCGACACCTAACCAATCTAGGAGGCACCACCCTCCAAAAGGTAATAGACGGTGTTGATGATGATGAACTCCTTGCTCTTGTGCTTCAAATGATAATCTCCCCAACACTCAACTCTCCTCACTGATATGGCTGTGGTGGAAGAAAGGTTTGAGTGGAAGGCAACTTGGGAAGGCTAGAAATCAAGTTTCATATGGTAGGAATGGAATGGCTTGATCTCAACACAAGGGTAGGTGGTTCACTTCTCAGAAAGTGTATGGTAGAAGTGGTGGTACTTTCTGATGGCTCTCCTCATGAATGAAGAGGGGGTGGAGGGGTATATATAGCCTCCACACAAAATCCAACCGTTACACACACATTTGACCAATCTCGGTGAGACCGAAGTGAAAACTCGGTCAGACCGAAAGTTCAAATATAGTGAACGTTGGGATTTTCGGTGGGACCGAAAATACCATCTCGGTGGGACCGAAAATGTATCTGATATGAACGTTGGAGATTTCGGTGAGACCGAGAAAGAAAACTCGGTTGGACCGATTTGAGAAAGAATAGGAACATGCCAGAATCGGTTAGACCGAAAATGAATTATCGGTGAGACCGATTTGAGCCAAGACAGAGGCTTGCCAATCTCGGTAAGACCGATAATGCAAACTCGGTTATTCCGATATGATGTGAAATGGTTACAGAAGGTTGGCAGTTCAGTTTCGGTGAGACCGATCTCAAACTCGGTATGACCGATTTTTCTAGGGTTTGGGATATGGCTGAAGTGGTTCATCTCGGTGGGACTGAGTTGGAAGAATCGGTTTGTCCGAGATTACTTATGGGTGTGTATAGAAGTGAAAGGTGCTGATAGTTGAAGGAGCTAAAACACTAAGCACTTTGAGCAACCAGATCATCAACACAACCTCATCCCCTTTTAATAGTATTGGCTTTTCCTATGGACTCAATGTGATCTTTGATCACTAAACCAGAAATAGAGTCTTGAGCTTTTGCCAATGCTCGCCTTAGCATTTGAGGGGTCCACTTCTTCAGTCATCTTGCCATACCAATGTGATTGGGTTTCCTGAAACATACTTGATAAAAGTATTAGTCCAACCACAAAGTATGTTGTCATTAATTACCAAAACCACCCGGAGAGCAAATGTGCTTTCAATCTCCCCCTTTTTGTTAATTGATGGCAACACACTAAAATTATACTAAACAAGACATCAAAGCTTATTGAAAGAAAGACAGAATTCTCATGAAAGCTTTGACAAGCATGTAGTACACAGGCTCCCCCTACAAGTGTGCAAGATTTTCATTGATTGTGGTTTTGGACTACCATAAGCACACAAGAGAGATTAGCAAGATGTGCTACATGCAGCTTGGCTATATGCATCAGAGCAGAAGAGAAGGAATTGAGTGATAATGCATATGTGCATGGTGATTTCTTGCAAACAAGTATTTACAAGCAAGTCACCATCATGCACACTCTGCAAGATGCATATACTTACCTTGAGGTTCCTTGGCACTTGTACCTGAAGGGATAATCTTGGGAAAACAAGGTTAGATAACACAAGAGTATTCCTTCAACCAATTGCAAGAACATCAAGAGTACCAAGCCAGGGAGGACATGTATAAAGAGTGTCTCATATTGAGCACAGGCTTGAATCAGCAAACATGTCTCCGAAGCTAAAAGATTTTCAATGAACTCAGAGAGATTTTGCTTTTCATAGGATATCAATTGTGAAGATTCCTCTAAGTCTTCTCCCCCTAAACTAAAAGATTTCATAAGATACCAATTGTGAGAACAAGGGGTGTGATGTAAAAAGCAAAATCAAAAGAAAGATGCCAATTGTAATGTCCAATGTAAAGCACGACAAAGCTTTGATGTGATTCTCTCCCCCTTAAGATAAGATTGCTTTTCTTCTTCCCTTAAGTCTTCTCTTCTCCCCTACTCCCCCTTCCCCCTAAGTTCTCTCCCCCTTTGACATCAAGTGCCGAAAAGGAGCAAACTAGGTAGGGCAGGAAAGATGGAAAGAGAGAAAGAAAGAAAGAAGTGGGATCCTGAAGAATCACAACAGGGCAAATAAGAACATTCAAAGAGAAACATTGAGAATTTAAATTTGAGTCCTCTCCTTTAAGATTGAAATTTGAGTCTAAACTTGAGTCCTCTCCCTCTTTAAAGTACAGAAAGAATTCAGCTCACTCTGCGAGGAAAGTTTCAAAAGATTTGCAATGAATTTGTAAAAGATTTTCAAGGAATTGACCAGAGCCATAAAAAGATTTCCAGAAGGATATTCACAAAGAAATATAAGAAAAGAGATAAAAAGATTCCTTTTTTTTTGTTTAAAGAAAACTCAATGAGAGAACATAAGAGAAAGCAGAAAAACTCCAAAAGCATATGTACTTCATCTAGAAAAAGGTCAGCGACAAAGTCACCTATGTTTGAGTATATTGACTTAGGAGTCAAATGAAGACATTTGATCATAGGTCATACTCATCGTTTAAGCTCAAAATGGGGTTGCCATTTTTCGATTAAGCATTTGATGTGATCACATCTTATGAACCTGCTTGTACTCATGACTTTGAGTAAAGGTCCTTAAAAGATGTGAAGAACATACCTTGGGCTTGTTGATGCTTTGCACATGTAGGTAAGCTCGATGTAGGTGTTCATTGAATGTGAAGTTGGAGCGCCATTTCTACTTGTGTAGTTCATCTTCCTACATGGGTTAGGCAAGGAAGGAAATACTCAAGAATATCCAAGATGACAAGAGTGAAATACTAGGTGTATAATGTGTCAAAAAGGATATGTGGAATATTGTTCCTTGAACTCAACATCCCAAAGGGCTAGATACTTGGTAAATGACAAGATTACTCATGATTTGAGTGTGTGGTAATCTTGTGGAATGTAGATCATCCAAGTACCTGCAAAGAGTTAGATGCAATACAAGGAGGCAAATGTGTCCAAGACATATGATCATCATCATAAGAGAAATATCAAGGATTAGTCAAGAGGCTCATGCCTTGCATGCATCAATGGAGTTATCACTGCAAGTTTGAAGCATCAATGATGTTCAACTCACTCCTTAAGCGACAAAACACTTTCTCATCAAGAGGTTTTGTAAAGATGTCAGCAAGTTGTTTGTCAGTACGAACATGCTTAAGATTAATATCACCCTTGGCAATATGATCACGAATAAAATGGTGACGAACTTCAATATGCTTTGTTCGAGAGTGTTGCACAGGATTGTGTCCAATCTTGATTGCACTCTCATTGTCACAAAGCAAGGGAACACGTCTCACATGTATCCCATAATCCTTAAGCGTTTGTGTCATCCATAGTAATTGAGCACAACACGAACCAGCAGCAATATATTCAGCTTCGGCAGTGGATAAAGATACCGAATTTTGTTTCTTGGAGGACCAAGATACAAGGGATCGACCAAGGAATTGACATGTACCCGAAGTTGACTTTCTATCAACCTTGTCACCGGCATAGTCCGAGTCGGAATAGCCAACAAGATCGAAAGAAGCTCTCTTAGGATACCAAATGCCAAAGTTTGGTGTGTGTATCAAGTATCTCACTATCCTTTTAACAGCTTTAAGATGACATTCTTTAGGAGCTGTTTGATATCGCGCACACATGCATACACTCAACATTATGTCAGGACGAGAAGCACAAAGATATAGTAGAGAACCAATCATAGAACGGTAAACCTTTTGATCAACGGGTTCTCCATCCTTTGTCAAGTCATTATGTCCACTAGTAGGCATGGGGGTACTCATACCTTTGCTTTCTTGCATGTTGAACTTCTTGAAGAGATCCTTAGTGTACTTTGTTTGTGAGACAAAAGTACCCTCCTTAGATTGCTTGATTTGCAACCCAAGGAAGAATTTGAGTTCACACATCATGGACATCTCATACTTCTCCGACATGAGCTGTCCAAACTTCTTGCTAAAATGGGGGTTAGTTGAACCAAAGATAATATCATCAACATATATTTGGCACACAAATAGTTCACCATTAACCCTTTTTGTGAATAGCGTCGAGTCTATTTTTCCAATCTCAAAGCCTTTTTCAAGAAGAAAGCTAGTTAAGCATTTGTACCAAGCTCTAGGGGCTTGTTTAAGACCATAAAGAGCTTTGTGCAACTTGTAAACATGATTAGGCTTTTTGGGATTCACAAAACCGGGAGGTTGTTTTACAAATACTTCCTCCTCAATTTCACCATTTAGGAAAGCACTTTTGATGTCCATTTGATAGAGAGTAATATCATGATGATTGGCATAAGCAAGAAGAATGCGAATGGACTCAAGTCTAGCAACGGGGGCATAGGTCTCACCATAGTCCATACCTTCGACTTGTGTGTAACCTTGAGCTACAAGACGAGCCTTGTTGCGGATGACTTGTCCATCTTCATCTTGCTTGTTCCGAAACACCCATTTGGTTCCAATGATGTTTTGATCATCGTTGGGCATCTCTACCAAAGTCCATACCTTGTTCCTCTCGAAGTTGTGTAGTTCTTCGTGCATAGCGTTCACCCAATCCGGGTCTTTAAGTGCTTCTTCTACCTTCATAGGTTCAATACTAGAGATAAATGAGTAATGCTCACAAAAGTTAGCTAAGCGAGTTTTAGAGCGAGTAATTCTCCCGGAGTTGATGTCGTTCATCATTTGTTCCACGGGATGATTCTTCTTGACTCTTGCTCGAACTCGGGATAGCTTTTGTTGATGTTGTGGCTCAGCTTCCTCATCATCTTCATCTTCCTCTTCTTCTTCTTCATTGTTGTTGGTGTTGTCTTGAGGTGGTGGAGAAGGAGGTTGTGGTGGATCTTCTTGTTGCATTTCCTCATCTTGGTGAGTTCCACTTGTGGAGGCCTCCATGTTGTCTTGAGGTTCATCTCGCTGTGAGGTAGGTGGCTCCACATATGTAGATGAGGTACTCTCCTTCACTTCCATGGGACGGATCTTCCCGATAGATAAATCTTAGATTGCTTCCGATGGGTCCTTGTCTCCTACATCAATAGGCATTTGCTCTATTTGCGAGCCGTTAGATTCATCAAACTTCACATCTACCGTCTCTTCAACCTTTCGGGTGAAATTATTGTAGACACGGTAGGTGTGAGAGTTTGATCCATAACCAAGAAGAAAGCCTTCATGAGATTTAGGAGCAAATTTAGACCGACGATGCTTATCAAGGATATAGCATTTTGAACCAAAGACACGAAAGTATCCCACTTGGGGTTTGTTACCGGTGAGGAGCTCGTATGATGTCTTGCCGAGGAGCTTATGAAGATAAAGCCTGTTGATAGCATGACAAGCTGTCTCGACCGCTTCTCCCCAAAAATGCTTCGGTGTCTTGTATTCATCAAGCATCGTTCTTGCCATCTCTATGAGCGTTCGGTTCTTCCTCTCAACAACTCCATTTTGTTGAGGAGTGTACGTAGCCGAGAACTCATGTAGAATTCCTTCCTCATCGAGAAAAGAGTCTACATTGGCGTTCTTGAACTCCGTTCCATTGTCACTCCGAACTTACTTGATCTTCACCTCAAATTGATTTTGGGCCTTTTTGGCAAAGGTCTTGAAGATCCTCTGAACCTGCGATTTATCATCAAGGAAAAATACCCACGTAAATCTGGAATAATCATCAACTATAACTAGACCAAAGGAGTTACCACCAAGGCTTTTGTAAGCATTGGGACCGAAGAGATCCATATGAAGAAGCTCAAGCGGTCTCCTTGTGGTCATGATGTTTTTCACGGGATGACTTCCACCAACTTGTTTTCCTGCTTGACAAGCACTACAAAGTCTATCTTTGTCAAAGAAAACATCTTTAACACCAAGAATATGATCACCTTTGATTAGCTTATCTAGATTACGCATACCAACATGTCCTAGCCTTCTATGCCACAACCAACCTTTAGAGGACTTAGCAATGAAACAAGCTCTAGGTTGGGCTTTCTTAGTGAAGTCAACAATATATAGATCACCTCTACGAATACCAGTAAAAGCCATGTTTTGATTATCACGACGAAAGACTTGGCAATCTACTTTGGTGAATAGCACATTGAATCCAAAGTCAGCTAATCTAGACACGGAAAGTAAATTGTATCCAAGAGATTCTACAAGCATGACATTTTGAATAGAGCTATCATGAGATATGGCCACCTTACCAAGGCCAAGTACCTTACCCTTGGAGTTGTCTCCAAAAGTCACATACTTGCGTGGGCCATCGTTTTATGCAAGCTCTCGAAACATGTCTTTATCTCCGGTCATGTGATCGGTGCATCCACTATCAAGAATCCACTCTTTTCCGCCGGACATGTAGTCTCTCATATTTGCCATAAGATTGAGACTCTTCATGACCTTGTCTAGCTCGGTGTCCGAATCGGAGTAATCATCGTCTTGCTCATGCTCATCATCATATTGACCCATAGATTGTTCATCATCAACACCTAGGTCAATTTGATAAGTACTTGCATTAGTTTGGTCAATGTGACAATAATCTTCGGAATGCAATGCAAGAGCATTTCTAATTATAACATTGATAAGACTGGGATCACCCTTCTTTTTCATAAGATCACGAAGCTCAAAGAAGCATTTATCAAAGTTAGGATCATTGGGGTGCAACCTATCAAATTCAATAGTCTTGTGTAGAATTTCATCAATACTTCTCAAAGAGTAGTCCGGATAAAGTTCTTCCAAGAATTTCCACATAGCATAGGCACACTCAAAGTTTGTAACAAGATTAAGCAAGTCATCAGGTAACCCTCTAATGATTAGATTTACAGTTCTAAGGTTACGAAGCAAATCAAGCTCTTCATCCATGGTAGGGTGCAAGGGATCAAATGGAGGCACATATGGGGTCTCAATATATTTGCACAAATTGTACATTTTAAAGATACTAAGCATTTCAGACCTCCAAGAGTTATAGAACCTTCCATCAAGAACAGGCACTCTATGGCTAACACTCCCGTCCGTAGACACGTCCATCTTCCTCCAATGGTGTGTAAACCAAAGCAATGGAGACCAAAGCTCTGATACCAATTGTAGGATCGAAGAAGTAGGTCTAGAGGGGGGGGGGTGATTAGACTACTTGACAATATAAAAAATCTGCCTTTAGATCATGCAAAGATTTTGGCAGTTTCACAACTAAGATCAAGTCAAGTAATACACTACACATGCAATTCTAGAGTATGGGCAGCGGAAAGTAAATTGCATATATAGTAAAGAGAGGTGGAGAAGATCAAACGCAGTTTGGTGACACGAAGATTTTTGTCGTGGTTCCGATAGGTGGTGCTATCGTACATCCACGTTGATGGAGACTTCAACCCACGGAGGGTAACGGCTGCACGAGTCCACGGAGGGCTCCACCCACGAAGGGTCCACGAAGAAGCAACCTTGTCTATTCCATCATGGCCTACGCCCACGGAGGACTAGCCTTACTCGGGGTAGATCTTCACGAAGTAGGCGATCTCCTTGCCCTTACAAACTTCTTGGTTCAACTCCACATCTCGAAGACGGAGGCTCCCAAGCGACACCTAACCAATCTAGGAGGCACCACCCTCCAAAAGGTAATAGACGGTGTTGATGATGATGAACTCCTTGCTCTTGTGCTTCAAATGATAATCTCCCCAACACTCAACTCTCCTCACTGATATGGCTGTGGTGGAAGAAAGGTTTGAGTGGAAGGCAACTTGGGAAGGCTAGAAATCAAGTTTCATATGGTAGGAATGGAATGGCTTGATCTCAACACAAGGGTAGGTGGTTCACTTCTCAGAAAGTGTATGGTAGAAGTGGTGGTACTTTCTGATGGCTCTCCTCACGAATGAAGAGGGGGTGGAGGGGTATATATAGCCTCCACACAAAATCCAACCGTTACACACACATTTGACCAATCTCGGTGAGACCGAAGTGAAAACTCGGTCAGACCGAAAGTTCAAATATAGTGAACGTTGGGATTTTCGGTGGGACCGAAAATACCATCTCGGTGGGACCGAAAATGTATCTGATATGAACGTTGGAGATTTCGGTGAGGCCGAGAAAGAAAACTCGGTTGGACCGATTTGAGAAAGAATAGGAACATGCCAGAATCGGTTAGACCGAAAATGAATTATCGGTGAGACCGATTTGAGCCAAGACAGAGGCTTGCCAATCTCGGTAAGACCGATAATGCAAACTCGGTTATTCCGATATGATGTGAAATGGTTACAGAAGGTTGGCAGTTCAGTTTCGGTGAGACCGATCTCAAACTCGGTATGACCGATTTTTCTAGGGTTTGGGATATGGCTGAAGTGGTTCATCTCGGTGGGACTGAGTTGGAAGAATCGGTTTGTCCGAGATTACTTATGGGTGTGTATAGAAGTGAAAGGTGCTGATAGTTGAAGGAGCTAAAACACTAAGCACTTTGAGCAACCAGATCATCAACACAACCTCATCCCCTTTTAATAGTATTGCCTTTTCCTATGGACTCAATGTGATCTTTGATCACTAAACCAGAAATAGAGTCTTGAGCTTTTGCCAATGCTTGCCTTAGCATTTGAGGGGTCCACTTCTTCAGTCATCTTGCCATACCAATGTGATTGGGTTTCCTGAAACATACTTGATAAAAGTATTAGTCCAACCACAAAGTATGTTGTCATTAATTACCAAAACCACCCGGAGAGCAAATGTGCTTTCATGTATCAAGATTCAAATACCGAGTCAATCAACCAAAAATGTGCAGAGCTAACAGACATATAAACACTTATAGAGTATATGGATCAATAATATCAACTAACATACATAAGCCAGGCCGCTGTACTTTTCTTTGCTACAACGACATCATTTTTTAGCCAAGCTACTACAACATCTTGGCCCTTTCTGATGCGTGCCACTTATGGTCCATCTATACTACTATTATTGTTGAATGCACATTCAGCCCGATTAGCATATTTGTAGGTCTGGCACATCAATCAAAATGAAATATCTTCGAGTCTTATCAACTAATACAGACTTGTGCTCAAATAAAATTACAAACCAAAAAACAAAAAACAAAAAACAATTATTACATGATCTCTAAAACAAATGGTTTGATTGATTACATGAACAAACAACACGAAGGTTATTCAACAATGGAAAGAACATTTCACCTATGATTTACCAAGTGGGAATTTAATTTCCTTTTTTCCTTCAGGACCTTAACAATATGGTCAGTCTCAGCTTGCTTCATTTTGAAATCCACCAAATATTTAATGGTTGTCTTGAGTACTGTTACTAATTGTGTTGTTTGCTTCCTCAACATGTCAACTCCATATCTAAGTGCAGAAGCAGAATCTCTTTCTACCATTAGTTTAGCCTCTAGAGCATCAGCAGTTGGCAATTCATAATGCACGATTGGGCTGGTGCCACTGCTGTGGGATGATACAACGTCCATGGGGCCTCGCTCTCTGATCTTGGGCTAACCTATTTTGCCATTAAAGTTCCGATTGGATTCGGAAAAGTTGTAGTTAGCAAAACATCTCAATTGGGAGTTATAACAGCAAACCTGTTAAACAAACAAGGAATTAAAGAGTTTCAATTCGATGCTGAAAAGTAGTTATTACCATCATTGTAACCCGTTGTTGCAGCAGCAAAGCAGTTAAACAAACAAGTAGCTATTTAAGTTCAGGCAAATAGGTAATTCTTAACAGTACAATGATCAAGATTCTTGTGTTTAGAACAAGGGCGAATCAATGACCAGTTGGGTGCGCCGGGTCACAACCATCATGCATTCTTCAGATAAGATCAACGCCGAATCCGCGATATTAACATTGGAGAAAAATTGCCGGTTCCTTCCGCTCAAGCTGAAGTTGGGGCGGCTTAAGCGTCATTGTGATGATATGGGGGAGCTCATGGCGGCTCTCGTCAAATATGCAGACTCTGATAGTGACCCCGAGTCTGAGGTTGAAAGACTGGGAAAGGGAAAGAAGAGTAATGACCCGGGAGGATAGCAGTTTTACCCGGCCAATCAAAACAGTAGCAATAAACGCAAGGCTCACACTTTTGTAGCTAACACTGGGGCATGGAATTTTAACAAGCGTCGTAAGGGGAAGCCGCCTCCAAGATATAACATTGATGAGGTGATGAATCAGCCATGTCCAAAGCATGGAATAGACGAAAAGCCGGCCACCCATATGTGGAAAGATTGCAGCATCATGAGGTCTTATAGGGAGTCTATCCAGAACAAGTATGGACCAAACGGCGGCTCAGGGTCCGGTTTTCATGCTCCGGGTCATGGAGGCGGCGGCTCAAACTCCGGTTTTCAGGGCCAAAGAAATCAAGGCGGCAACAACCAGTAGAACAATAAATGAAATCAGAATCAGTCCAGTTATCAGAGTAACCAAAAGCAGTTGAGCAGTGGGCAGTACCACGACTTCACCACAAGTCTGTGCAAGCGGGACCAGAAGCTTCATAAAAGGGTGGTGAATGTTGTTGAGCCGGTAGTTCCCCGTTTCTTGCGATGGTCTGAGCAGCCGATCGTGTGGAGCCGCAAAGATCACCCGCCTCGAGTTGATAATCCGGGTCAGCTGGCTTTGGTGGTAGTACCTCAGATCGGAGGATACAAGTTCACCAAAGTACTCATTGGCGGAGGTAGCAGCATCAATATCCTTTACTTACAATACCTTCCGTCGTATGGGATTAACTAACAAGAAACTTAGGCCGTCCAACACTGTCTTTCACGGAGTTGTGCCTGGTAAGTCGGCGTACCCGATGGGCAAAATTTATTTGCTGGTAACCTTTGGGGATGAATATTATGCCAGGACGGAGACTTTAACGTTTGAGGTTGTTAGGATCCATAGCCCGTACCATGCTCTGTTTGGGAGGCCGACTTACGCTAAGTTCATGGCGAGGCCGTGTTATGTTTATTTGCAGCTTAAGATGCCAGTTCACAAGGGGACCATTACAGTGCATGGGAGTCGCACTATAGCCTTGGAATGTGAAGAAGGCAATGCGGCTTACGCATCGTCAGTTTGTGCCACAGAGGAGCTTAAGTTTTACAAAGATAATGTTGACCTAGCAGATATGACTTTGAAGAAGCCAACCACAGAGCATGACCCGTTGCTAAAGTTTAAATCGGCGGACGACACCAAGCCAGTTGACTTTGTTCCTGGCGACTCATTTAAGCAGTTCAGCATCAGTGCTAATCTGGATCCAAATAGGAAAGCGCGCTCATTGAGTTCATCCATGAGAACTGGGACATCTTTGCATGGAAGCCTTCAGACATGCCAGGTGTACTGAGAGAACTCGCTGAGCACACTCTCAATATTGATCCGAAATATAAGCCGGTCAGACACTTTCTCCGCCGTTTTAACGAAGAGAGACGAAAGGCCATTGGTGAAGACGTGGCCCGGCACATGGCGACCGGGTTCATCATTGAAGTTTTTCATCCTGAGTGGTTGGCTAATCCGGTTTTGGTGCTTAAAAAGAACGACACTTGACGAATGTGTGTGGACTACACAAACTTAAATAAGGCTTGCCCAGCTGACCCGTTTGCCCTCCCTCGTATTGATCAGATCATTGATGCTACGGCGGGTTGTGAGTGCTTGAGTCTTTTGGATGCATATTCTTGGTATCATCATATCAAGATGGCAGTTAAGGACCAGGAGAAGACGGCTTTCATCACTCCGTTTCGAGCCTACTGCTATGTGTCTATGCCTCTCAGGCTCAAGAGTGCCCAGGCGACTTACCAGCGGTGCGTACAGAATTACCTGCATGGCCAGATTGGACGTAATGTTCATGCTTATGTGGATGACATTGTGGTCAAATCCAGAGAGAAGGACACCCTGATCGACGACTTGAAGGAAACGTTTGACAATCTCTGGGTGTACAAGATGATGCTTAACCCGGCCAAGTGTGTCTTTGGTGTTCCAGCAGGCAAGCTCTTGGATTGTTTGGTCTCTGAGCGAGGCATCGAGGCCAACCCGGAGAAAATCAAGGCCATCACCTCCTTGGCAAGACCGAAGTGTGTCAATGATGTCCAGCGCTTGGCAGGACGGATAGAAGCGTTGAGCCAGTTCATAACCCGCTTAGGTGAAAAGGCTATCCCTCTATATCAGATGATGAAAAAGACAGATGACTTTGTCTAGAGCGAAGCTGCTAACGAGGCATTCGAGGCACTCAAGAAAAAATTGGTTGAGCCGCCGGTTCTTGCGGCCCCCATTGACAAGGAGCCATTGTTATTATACGTCGCTGCAAATAGCAGGGCTGTCAGTGTGGCCATTGTGGTGGAAAGGAAAGAGGATGGCAAAGAGTATCCGGTTCAAAGGCCGGTTTATTATATCAGTGAGGTGTTGATCGAGTCCAAACAGAGATATCCACATTGGCAGAAGCTAGTATACGGGGTCTTCATGGCGAGCCGGAAGCTCACGCAGTATTTTCTGGGTCATCCTATTACGATGGTGAGTTCTGCTCCCTTAGGGGATATCATCCAAAACAGAGAAGCCACATGACGAGTGGCTAAGTGGGCCATTGAGCTTGGGCATCATGATTTAAAATATGTGCCTCGCACGGCCATCAAATCGCAAGCGCTCGTGGATTTTATCAATGACTGGACAGAACTACAGACGCCTAAGGAAAAGTCGGATAGCACATATTGGACAATTCACTTTGATGGATCTAGACAGTTAGAAGGCTTGGGGGCTGGAGTTGCCTTAACTTCCACGTGAGGTGACAATTTTTCTTATGTTCTCCGGTTAATGTTCCCATCTACTAATAATGCAGCTGAGTATGAGGCCTTGCTCCACGGTCTTCGGATGGCCAAGGAGATGAACTTAAGTCGGGTAAGATGCTTCAGCGATTCAGATCTGGTAGCTCAGCAGGTTTCTGGCACCTGGGATTCCAAGGACCCACTCATGGCGGCTTATCGTCGAGAGGTTGATGCTATTGCGGGCCACTTCAAGGGTTACCAAGTTGAGCATATTGATCGAAGGAAGAACGAGGTGGCTGATGCCTTAAGCCGGTTAGGATCTCAACGTAAGCCGATGCCACCCAACACATTTTTGGATGTTTTGCTTAACCCGTCTGTCAAGTTGCCTACAGAGGAGGACCTTGCTATTAATGACTCGGAGGCACAATTGGTGACGGCTTTTCATGTTATACATGACTAGATGGTTCCGTATTTGGCTTACATGACCCGGGGTGAGTTACCTCAGGATGAAATCTTGGCCAGACAGATAACCCGTCGGTCCAAGTCAATGACGATTTTCAACGGAGTGTTGCACCATCGCAGTGTTACAAGGGGCGTTTCAACGTTGCGTCTTGCCTGAGGAAGGCTATGAGATCCTGCGGGAGATCCATGAGGGAGATTGTGGTCATCACGCCGAATCTAAATCTCTTGTGGCAAAAGCTTTTCGTGATGGGTTCTATTGGTTGACAGCTCATGCTGATGCTGAAGACTTGGTCAGCAGATGTGACGGTTGTCAGAAATTTTCATGGCACGCTCATGTTCTGGCTCAAGAGTTGAGGATGATCCTAATAACCCGACGTTTGCGACTTGGGGGCTTGATATGCTTGGGCCTTTCAAAAGGTCCAAGGATAAGAAAACCCACCTTTTGGTGGCAGTGGACAAGTTTACCAAGTGGATTGAGGTAGAGCCAGTTAGCAAGTGTGATGCGGAAACAACGGTTCAATTTATCAAGAAGTTGATTTTCTGTTTTGGTTTTCCCCATACTATCATAACAGACAATGGCACTATTTTGTCTAAGGGTGCTATGAGGGAGATTTGTCAGCATGAGCAAATCCGACTTGATGTTTCTTCTATGGCTCACCCCCAGTCCAATGGTCAAGCAGAGCGAGCTAATCAAGAGATTCTGCGAGGGGTCAATCCCCGGCTTATGGTTCCTTTAAAGAGAACGTCGGGTTGTCAGGTGGAAGAGTCACCTTTTGTGTTATGGAGCATCAATACAACACCCAACAGATCTACACGATATACACCCTTCTTCATGGTCTATGGAGCTGAGGCGGTTCTTCCCAGCAATATCCGTCATGACTCGCCTCGAGTGGCGGCTTACGTCGAAGCTGATAATGAGAAGGCACGTCAGGATGCATTGGATCTGTTGGATGAAGAGCGTGATCTCGCGGCGGCTCGTTCATCGATCTATTAACAGGATTTACGATGATATCATGGCCGGCGGGTCAAGACCAGAATCTTTAAAGAAGACGACATAATTCTTCGACTCATCCAAGATCAGACTGATATGCATAAACTTTCACCGCCTTGGGAGGGACCTTTTGTCGTCAGCAAGAATCTGCACAACAGGTCATACTACCTGATTGAAGTTCGAGAGCACAAGGATTAACGCACATCAGAGGAGGAGACAAATCGGCCGTGGAATATTGCTCATCTCCGACCTTACTATACCTAAGCCTCCGGCTCTCATGATGTATATAGTTCGATGATGTAAATATTAGAACAATATAATAAAGCCGGCATCCCTGATAATTCAGTGCCGCTGCCGTTTTCTTCAAAGCTGAGTCCTTGTCATCATCATACATGTTTACTCAAGAGGCTTGATACCCAAGTTACAGGGACCACAAAGAGTTGGATGCAATGCACAGCTCAAGCAGAAGCCTTTGATGAGAATAATTTGTAATTATGTCACTTGGGGGCTTCCTGTTTAAACATAGGCATATTCGACCGAAGAGAACACGACATTACTACCCATTTGATTGGGTTATGTTCAAACATAGGCGTATTCGACCAAAGAGGGCATAACCTGTGGGTCATCCTACCTGTACCCAGCTGCTTCAACTCCATCAGGTCATCCTGATTGACCCGGCGAACTCTTGGCATTCAGTATTATATGGCGTATTCGACCAAGACCTAAGCTTGTTGAGGTTCAAACGCCGGCTGTCATGCGAGAGCATGGCTTACAGATAGTATAGATAGATCCAGGCTCAAAATGCCGCCTTCCTTGAAACTTGTATAATTCGGCCTATGATGCAAGATGCAACTCTGACCCCGCGTACTCTAGGCAAGTCTATCTTTAAAACAAAGACCTATACTTGTCTAGGTTCAAATGTTGATTGGGTACTGTGAGAGCCGGCTCATAGCACGCACGTACCGTACAGTGGCCACCAAGGCTAGTTTCATTGAAGAAGAACCTTTGGCTTGGCGGCCTGCAAAATCCTCGGATGTTTTTGATCTCTTTTCTCTCTTTTCATTTACTTTTGGTGAGTTCTTTGGTTTTATTTGCGTTCTTTGCAAGTTCGACCAAGCTGTCTCTTCTTATGGCTCATATTTGAAGCCTCTCCGGGTCTCTGCAACCCAACCTAATGAACGGCTCTAAGCCGCCAGAAAATAACAATCTTATTTCTGGAGCAATACCTCTACAAGGTTATAACTGCATGAAGACTGATAAAGCCGACAGTCTAAATCGTATCTTCAAGTATGACTATTTTCTATGATAATTAAGCCGGCCTGGTTACGGACATCTGTCCCAAGTGGCACCGGTTGGGCATAATGACCTGCCCGGCGGTAAACCGCCAGGGCATATGTTCTCTGTTTATGTGTAGGATAATCGTTATACTGATCTACACAATTCAATACTGTCACAAGCATATAAAGTCATACTTCGATGCATGGCGGATTAATAGTATCATACAGACGTAGAGCCGCGCATGATGGCACACCAGATTCAAGTTCAACTACCCTATTACAAGATTCAATGAGCCGATCAAAATAAATGTTTTTCTAAATAGGATCAAGCATATGAACCGTCCGGCGGCTCATTCTCATTGGTCTTGCTGCTTTGAAGACTCTGGGTTATCCTCCTCTATCTGAGACAACCAATCGATGCCAGCCAAAGCTTCAAATTCAGCTTCTTCATCGATAAAATCAGATGGATCAATTTTAGGGTCAAAAGTATGCTTACTGATTGGAGGGATTAGCTCCATCACTTTGTAAGGTGGAGTGGGCATCTTCTGGTTTTCAGGGCTGTAAGCCACCTGATATCTCGATAGATCTGTCTCACTGGCAATCAGGCTGGCCAAAGGGCGGATGTCTTTAACATAGGTAGAAAAATCCTTTTGGTCAAAGGCCATCCATCCTCCTTCAAGCTTGGATAGCCAGTAGCCAAGTTGGCTGGATCTAACTCTGGTATCCATGCCTTGGCCCGGCTCAAAGCTGTTACAGCACCAGCTCTCGCACATGACCCATCTCATCAAACCTGGCAGGCAGTACCGACAGCCTCCTCAACACATCTACAAAAAGTTTTGGTGCCTCGTTGGACGGAGAGACAGTAGCTAATACGCGCTGAGCTCCAATGTATAACTGCTCCACAAGGGTGTAAATGGCTTTAAGTTTAACAAGCGGCTCTATGCCGAGATTACTGCTTCTGCTACCTACACGAGTCATAAATTGGTCAGTGGCGGTTCATGTTACTTAAAGAAAATTTCAAATTTGCAACATGATGGCTTACCGAAGATAGCTGAAGTCATTTCAGATACACGATGCTTTAACCCGGTGAGTTCAGCTATCACCTTTTCAAGAGTTTCTTCTGCTTATTCAGCTCTTTGCATCATGGCGGTTCTCTCTTTAGCCCAAGCAGACTTCTCCATCTCAAATTCAGCCTTCAGCTTATTTGTTTCAGACATACTAAATTGAAATTTTGATTCAGTCTTCTGGGTCACAGACTCTTGATGCTTAAGCTGGCTCTTTGCATCATCTAATTGCACTTGCAATTCAGAAGTGGTATCCTGTATAAACAAAGGGTTATAAGATGAATTATTTTCCAGTTTACAAGAGTTGAAGTCCCAAGCCTTTTGCAAGCAACAACACTTGGCACTTAGGGGCTAATGGACGCATAAGTGTTTTCTAAAATAACGGTTCATACCAATAAAGTCCCAAGCACTTCGCAAGCAAGAGTACTTGGCACTTGGGGGCTAATGCATATTGCTTCTTTATTATTATTCATTTATACTAACCCTGCAGCCAAATAGTCATTACAACGGAGTTATGAGGGGTATAGAGGCAAGTTCTATACAATGAAAAATAGGACCGGATCATTCATGTTGATTAAGCCGACCTTGCGGGCTACACATGCAATGTTCACCATAGACAACTTTTCTATCAAGAGGTGTGCCGATTCATAAAGGACTCAATTATTTCTAAGTCTACAGCATATTCACTTCTATCATATCCAATAGACTTGGGGCTGGAAGGATGTATATAGTTTGGTGAAGAGTCTTACCTCAAACTTCTTGTGCATCTGCTTCACCATATCAATCTCAAGGTCATGGCTGCTCTGGACCTAACTAAGATATCCAGAAAGGACTTCGCCAGCTCTCAACTGTGCGTATTGAGCCATGCCAAACCTCACTCTCTGTTTCTCAACAAGTTCTTGCTTGGCAGTATGTTTGGCTAGCACAGTTGGATTGCCCGGCTCTCTGAAAGCAGTACCAGTGATTGTAACATCTCCAGTTTAGTTCTCTGCTGGCTCAGACAGGGCTGGCAGTTCAGCAGTTGCAGAGTCAGCCTTGGCAGGATCAATAGAGGTGTCAGGAATTTCAGGAGGAGCATCATGAGTAGATTCCTCTGTTGGCCTCTGAACATCTATTGCTAAAACTTGTTGCTCCGGCTCAATGACCTTTGGATCAGCCACCGACTTACTTGCTTTGGCTCTCTTAATGGGTTTGGCTTGGCCTCTACACGGGTTAAAGTGAGTCAGTGAAAAGTTACAAAGATTCAAGGAAAAGATGAACAGGGATGAAATTGTTTACCCAGGGGCAGTCTTGAAAGCTTGAAGTTGACTTTGAGATGAATCGCGAGATGAAGAGCGGGAGACCTCCTGATAGTTTGAATCGTAAGAATTCAGTGGTTGATGAATAAGACTCACCAGTGGGTAAAGCAAGTTTAAGAGTGGAAAGACCTCATTCTGGCGCTTTCGACGAGTTGGAGTATTTGGTAAACCGGAGGACAGTTCTTCTTCCCGGGTGTTCCGAGGCTGACGCCGGCTCTCGTGTTGCTGTTTCTTCAAAAGAAAGTGAGGATCTAAATGATATGAAGGGTGTGAAAATCTTACTTTCCGGATTACCCGTCGAACTTTTTGTCTTGGCAAGGATTCTGAGCTGGAGGAAATAGTAATTACCTCTTCGTCAACGGTCTGGCTGGCCTCTGTGTCGCCCTGACAGTAATCAGTTTTAATAAGATAGTTGAAAAAGGAGCCAAGGGAGTCAAGTGTTACCTCCGACTCAGTACTGTAGTTCAGTTCAAGCAGTTCAGAAGGGCCGGTTTTCTTCTTTGTCTTTTTTACAGCCTTTTTTGTGGCTTTCTTGATAGCTCTGGCCTATTTTGCAGCTTCATGGTCGTAGGCTTTCTTCTAGAAAGCCGACTTAGCCTGTGAGGGAAAGTAATTTTAAGTTGAACATGAGAGTCATAATGATATATAAAGGACAGTTAAAGTTAAGACTCACCTCTGGTGCCGGGTTAAGTTTGCAGAAAGGCCTCAAACCCACATTTCTACAGTCTCCCATGCTCTCGTTTAAGACAGTCTTGGTCATATATGTGATTACATCCTCCTCCATGTCCTCGGGACCGTGACGTAATGGATCATTGGTCTCTCTGATATAATCGCACATTAAGCCAGTCCTGCGGCTCAAAGGAATGATCCGCCAGGCGAGCCAGCACCGGGCCAAGTCAATTCCAGTAAGCCCGTTTCCCAGTAGGGCTTTGACCTTTGCAAGAGTGGGAGCAATTTTCTTACGTTCTGTGGCAGTAAGCTTCTCTGCAAGAGGATGTTTAGTGTCTAAGCGCTGGACACGATAACCTAGTATTGAATGCTCATCAGCCGGAGAAGTGTCTTTACAGTAAAACCGGGTTTGATTCCAGTCCTTGGGGTGACTCGGCAGGCAGACATAAGGGAAAATAGAATCTCTCCTTCTTTGAATTGAAACGGCTCCAAGTTCCAAACCGGGTCCGTTGGTATACCCATTCTGGCGGTATAAATAAAAAACTCTCTGAGGAGCAAGAGGCTGGGTTCCTCTTGAAGATACACTTCACAGAAGACCTGGAAGTTATAGATATTTGACACGGAATTGTGTCCGATGTCTTGAGCATGGAGTTGGAAAAAGTGCAGAACGTCCCGGAAGAATTTAGAGCCGGGTGGTGAAAAACTTTCACCCCGGTTCATGTGATCAGTGAAGACAATAACATCATCGTCTTTGGAGTAGGCCTCTCTTCGCCCGATTTAGGGGCGCGGTGGTGCATAACAGATTTCTTTGGCAGGTATCCAATCTTGACAAAATCAACAAGCGTAGCCTCAGTAACAACGGAAGGGACCCTGTTGCACGAGGTGACTGTCTTCGGCGGCATTATGAACAAACAAGCCTAAAGAAGGAAAAAATTATTGCCGGTTCAAAATTGATTCATTTAATTGGAAGAGCAGGTTACAGTATAAGTTCAGCATGGCGGCTTAAATGGAGCCTAATGGCATGAGAATAATTATAAGACGGAAAGTTAAGCCTCCATGACCAGCGCAGATATTCGGGAAGGCAGATTCTACTAAGTATGGGGACAGACAGTTTTTATAGAATGAAGTTGTAATTTTGGATCTATAGAGGTTCAGAAAATAAAGCTAAAAACGACGAACAGGCAGACCTCAGATCAATATGATGAAGGTCGAGGAGATGAATCAGTCTTTTCGCATAGATGACGCATTACAATATTTCCTAAAAGAGATGTTATCAACACTATCGTGCGGAGGAAGATCAAGATCGAGAGGAATCCATAATTGCAAAAGAGGAAGGAGATGAACTCCAGTGTGTTTCGTGGGAACCCTAATCACTAGAAAAAAAGACACATCTATGACATTTTGGGCCGAACGAATTTTTTTTTCTGTCATACTTATGACACTTATATGACGATAATTGTGACAAAACCCGGTATCATCATAAATGTGGTGGGGTCCTACTTCTATGACAAAAAATCATGATAGAAAATGGGCTTTCTATTCTGGGCGGGCCGGAGACGCAGCTGCATGACATTCTTTGGGCCGTCCATGACGGAAAAAACCATGCTAAAAGCGAGGGCGAGGAAAATATTGGGGTGTTCCCGGTTACGGTGGGTGGTCGGGGCCGAGCGATGCGCGTTTCTCTTGTACACGCACGTGCGTGGGTGCGAGGCATTGGGCTCTAGCTGAACCCGAGTGAAGCATTGGGCTCTAGCTGAACCCGAGAGATTGCACTGCATGCTTCGCATTACTGAACCCGAGCGATAGATCGATGGGTGTTAACTGAACCCGAGCGAGTGATTCCTTCGCTACTGCTGCTAACTGAAGCCGATTGATGCTGCCTCTGGATGAACAGTGAGCGTTGCTGGGGGGGGTGTTCGGATGAACAGTTCCCGGTGGGGTGGATAATCAGGACCCCGTGGTGTTGCCTCTGGATGAACAGGACCCCGATCGATCGAGCCGGTTGGGGCTGGATGAACAGGACCACGTGGAGGGCAGGATGAATAGGACCACCCCGTGGAGGGCTGGGTGAACAGTAGACGGTGGAGGACTGGATGAACAGTAGCCCGTGGAGGGGTGGTTGAACAGGAGCACGTGGAGAGGGCTGGTTGAACAGTAGCCGGTGGAGTAGCGCGCGGTGGAGGCTGGATGAGCAGGAGCCCGTGGATGAACAGGAGCAGGTGGAGGCTGGAGGAGGTCGACGATGGATGAACAGTAGCCCGTGGAGGCTGGAGGGGGTCGACGGTGGAGATGAACAGTATCCTGTGGAGTCCCATTTTGCGGTACGCCACACCCCTCCCGATGAACAGGACCCCCCTTTCGACCGTAGCGCTCCAACACAAGTCTGTTTCATCCGTTTTGCGGTACGCCACACCCCTCCTGATCAACATGACCCCCGTTTCGATCGTAGGAGCTCTGTTTCCTCCGTTTTGAGGTACTCCAGACCACTCCCGATGAACAGGATCCCATTTCGATCGTGACCGATCGAACACAAGGCCGTTTCCTCCATTCTGCGGTACGCCACACCTCGTTTCCATCGGCTGTTCCGTCCTAGCCGGTCGGCTCCCACGCGTTCCGTTGCCTCCCGATGAACACGACGCATTCCGTTGCCTCCCCATGAACACGACTACGACACAGTTTCTCCATTCCGACCCAGCCATGTGCAAGAGCCCTAGCCATACGTATGCGCGAGTAGGCGTTCGAGACCCTGCCCGTATGTACGTACATGGCCGTATTTTCTTTCTTGCACACTGGTCGTTGTACGTACGTGTACATGCTACATGCGCGCCTCTACTATGACACGTGCACACATCTACATCGACCAGTATGTACGTACACGTTCGCGACCAGAATGACAATGCTACGTACGCTTCAACCAGGTGGGTCCCGACTGTTAGGAACTTCCTTGCCTGCGAAGATGTAGCTGATGGGTCCCAGCAGTCAGGGGGGCGAATCATTTTTTTGCCCGGATGCACATCCTTGCGTGCGAAGATGTAGCTGGTGGGTCCCAGCAGTCAGGGGAAAACATTTTTTGCGAAATACGGTGGCTTGTCAGCTGGGTCCCCGCTGTCAGGTGGAGGAATAATTATTTTGCGCGTAATAAGGAGGCACTTCCTGGCTGCGGCCGTGGACCCAGCTGTCAGCCTCTCCACGTACAGTCCATGTCCGATGAAAGCTGTTCCTTGACCATGTTGACCACGCCACGTCGAGAGCACTAGGGCGGTAGACGACGGCGAGGCCTAGGAAGGGGACGACGCGGAGTCGGGGAAGACGCGACAATGGAAGCCCGCGCGGAGAGGAGTACGAGGGTTCACTGGTTCGGCTACAGTGTGAGGCTGCCGACGTCGAAGAATAACAGGGGGTGTGGGTGAGTGGAGGGATGGCCTGGCCAACAGTGGGAGTAGTAGGGGGCAGTGAGGCCTCCGCGGCAGCACAGCCGGCCATGGGAGGCAGGAGCACGAGGCACGACCAGCACTGGTTTGCTAGCTGGTTTGGGCGGCTGGAGCAAGAGGACCAGAGGTTGAAGAAGCACTACGACCGTTGGATGGACATCGTATGATCACTGGAGCTAGAATCGTGCATATTGACTAAGTTGACAAAGCCTTCCGTCCCAGTAAACTTAGTAGGCCCACAAGTCAGCCTGCCACTATACTGGGTCCCAGCTAACAGGGGGAGTATTCATTTATTTGTGCGTAATAAGGAGGCACTTCCTTGCGTGCGAAGATATAGCTCGTGGGTCCGAGCTGTTAGCGGTGGTAACATTTTTTCGCGAAATACAGAGGCCCTTCCAGTGGGTCCTAGATGTCAGGTGGAGGAATCATTATTTTGCGCGTAATAAGGAGGCATTTCCTTGCGTGCGGCCGTGGACCCAGCTGTCAGCCTCTCCACGTACAATCCACTTCAGATTCATGTCGGTTGTTGACCACGTTGACCAGCCCGCACTGAGAGCACCGGGGCGGTCGATGACGGCGAGGCCTAGGAATGGAACAACACGGAGGCAAGGAAGACTTGGCAGTTGTTTCCCACGCGTAGGGGAGTACGACTGTACGAGGGTTTACTGGTTCGTCTGTCGTCGCCGGAGAATAACAGCTGGTGTGGGTGAGTAGAGGGATGGCTAGGCCAGCGATGGGAGTACGGTGGGGCGGTGAGGCCTGCGCGGCACCATAGCCGGCCGTGGGGAGGAGAGAGCAGGCAGTCCCTCCGGCGCTTGTTTGAGCGGTTGGAGCAGGAAAGCAGAGATTGAAGAAGCACGACGGCCGTTGGATGGACATCCAACAGTCACTCCTTGTGCACATTATGATGATGTCCTACCGAGTGGGCCCAGAGATACCTCTCCGTCATACTGAGTGACAAATCCCAGTCTCGATTCGTGCCAACCCAACAGACACTTTCGGACATACCCGTAGTGCACCTTTATAGTCACCCAGTTACGTTGTGACGTTTGGCACACCCAAAGCATTCCTACGGTACCCGGGAGTTGCACAATCTCATGGTCTAAGGAAAAGATACTTGACATTAAGAAAAGCTTTAGCATATGAACTACACGATCTTGTGCTAGGCTTAGGATTGGTTCTTGTCCATCACATCATTCTCCTAATGATGTGATCCCGTTATCAACGACATCCAATGTCCATGGTCAGGAAACCGTGACCATCTGTTGATCAACGAGCTAGTCAACTAGAGGCTTACTAGGGACATGGAGTTTGTCTATGTATCCACACGTGTATATGAGTTTCCTATCAATACAATTCTAGCATGGATAATAAACAATTATCATGAACAAGGAAATATAATAATAACTAATTTATTATTGCCTCTAGGGCATATTTCCAACAGTGGCAAAGATGGCGTTGGGAGGCCGCATCTTGGCCACAATACCGCAGGGGGGAAGAAGGGGTCGAAGGCCCTCCGGAGCCGGCGCTCTCTCGGAGAGAACGGCACGACCGCCGATCGAGACGCGTGGCAGCCGTTGGTCTCCTCCATCGCCGCTGACGACAGCGTGAACGATGCACCTACACCCCTGCCCCGGTCGAGGTTGTCCGACCGGATTTGTGACCAGCCGTGAGCTGAGAGAGAGTGTCGCCACCTATGTCTTGCTTAGATCTGGAGAGCATGAGAGATTGCATGAGAGGAACCCTAGTAAAGCAAGCGCTACGGCTCCTGCTTATATATATAGTGGAGTGATTTTGTTGTACCAGCTT
This sequence comes from Secale cereale, assembly GCA_902687465.1. Taxonomy (NCBI): domain Eukaryota; kingdom Viridiplantae; phylum Streptophyta; class Magnoliopsida; order Poales; family Poaceae; genus Secale; species Secale cereale. The sequence goes on from LR738712.1 coordinate 404,590,075, forward strand.
CAAAAAATGCGCTCCTATGTGTACCCGCGAGTGGGTGTGAGAGAACTAGTGCATGTGTGCACCACTTCTCTTCGTGAGAGTACAATACACTATGCCCAAAGAACATTCGCCACAAGAGTAATAGTATAAGTGTGTGATGTGTGAGCTAAAATAAAATGTGCGCGACGTCTTTTGTTTTTTTAGAAGTTCCGAGGGTAGGGTGTGAAGAGCACATATGTGTGTGTCATCTACCTGCAGATAGACGGTGGGTGCAAGAGGACTCGGGAGGGTGCATGTGCGTGAGAGAGAGGGGGGCACGTATCAATGCAATGCATGGGTCCGTAAATCATTATCCGATAAATGTTCGCCACAAGCCTTTTCCCGACGAACGCCGTAAGAACCATTAGATCGGCATCCGACATTGTCAGTTTTGCCATGTCATTTAACAGAACAGCCACTCCTCCTACACACAAATCTTCCACATGAGTGTAAGCAATTTCCGTATGCTCCCTCCGTTCCAAAATGCAGTGCATATAGCTTTATTGAAAATTCGAACCTCGCAAACTTTTACCGAGTTTTCGTGTACCAAATTGCACATGTAGAATACCCTCCATATATCATTTCATTCATCTTCAAGAGGTAACTATAAATATGGGGGAGGAATCTACAAAAGAAAGACCATCGTATCACCTGCAGCAATTTCAACCATCCTTTGGTGTGGAGGAATATCATAGGAACTCTATATGATATGATTTTTATAGGATTTTCTCCTTTAGAGCCAATTGGTTCATAGGAATAGATTCATATACTCCACATTTCAAAGGAAATAAACATGATATCATTTCTATAGCTTTAGAGACACTTGGTTCATATGAATGGATTCCTATACTCCCATAATTTCAAAGGAAAATAAACATTAGCATATATTCAATAGAAAAGTTCCTCTGATATGAACCAAATTACATATCTCTTCTAATCCCTCCTCATAGGAATTGAGATACATGTCATCTCTAGATTCAATAGAAAAGTTCCTATGATGTCAACCAAATGACATCTCTTTTCCAATCCCTACTTATAGGAATTGAGATACTCCATGTCATCTCTTTCCCTACAACTTCCATGTATACATCTTCAATTCCTAAATAGCTAGTACAACCCACTAGTAGCTTTTTTCCAAGACATGCAACTACGGCACAAGAACTATATAGTGTGCAAATAACTTGAAAGATGGTCGTTGGATGAAGCTAATCCGACAGTGCAGAGATGGAAAATCCGAGCACTACTGGCCATTGGATATCATCAACATTCCACCAGATCTGCCACATGTACAATTTAGAAGACTCCATGGTTGAACTTAAGCATAATGCACAAACCTCAAAAGACAAGCACTTCTCCTTTGTTCTAGAATCTTCCATATCATAATTGATTTTTTTCTAAATGAATTTCCATTATTTGTTTTTTAATTTATGATTTACAATGCACAACCCCATGACTATTAACATTTTTATAAAACTAATTGATTTTGAATGAGATGAACTATAAGAACTAAACGAACATCTACATCATGCATATATGACTCAATGCTTTACATGCTATAGTCTGTATTTATTCATAATTTGGTTTCGAAATCTCATGCGTTCAATGCATGTGTACCTTACTAGTTTTGAGTTGAGTAGCAAATTTCACGCGGCCCCGGGTATATCAAAATGCAGGGCCCATGCATCATTGCTTTTCGGTCGAACCTACGTCCACAATTTTTTGTACGTACTATATCTCCACTGGTCCCCGAACCCAAAATGCTGCCTTGTTCCCCTAAAACCAAGCTGCCCACACATATTTAAGGCGTCGTCTCGAACTTAATCCCTCTCCCATTTACTACGACATGGCCCCGCACGCCCTAGTAGTACTCCTACAAACCCTACCGCCGCAGGCGTCATCGGTTTTCTTCAAGAGGACGAGGGAGAAGCCGATTTGTAGTGGAGGCGCTTTCAAAAAAATGATCTTTAGTGGAGACCCGTACCCTAGGGTGCCCTAGGTAGCTGCCGCACGGATCATTGGTTTTCTCTTTTCTCTATGCTCTTGCGCCCTAGAGTGAAATGATGGTTGCTTCGTCCGTCCAACTTAATGCGGGAAAGGTGGGGCTTTGTGATTTGACCCCTCATCGCTCATTTTCTAGTACTGCAGCGCTACGACTGGGGTGCCTCCAATTCCAACCGCTGCTCCGAACTGTAATTTGGTGCATCACGCATGGAAGAAGACGGTGGATGAGCCACATGTCGGCCAAAGGGGTCCTGTTTAGTGTGTCGCCATTTCGTGTGCGGACTGACCCTGCTTGAGTCGCTACGCCAACACGATATGTGCATCCAACCAATTGGTTTTGCTCCTTGGTGAATCCCGACTATATTGATTTAAAAAGATACGTACTGAACTACCCTCTCCGTCTCGTTTTTTTAGACGTCTCGGTTTATAGGGCATGCACATAGTTCTAGGTCATCCATTTGACTAACTAAATCTGAGTTACTATGTTACAAAATGTATATCATTGGATTATTAAGCGGATGTAGTTTCTAAACATATACTGTTCATCACATATATAGCCAGTTAAATTGTCAACCTAGAACGACGTGCATGCCATGTAAACCGATACGGAGGAAGTATAGTAGTAAACATGAGGTGACTTTACCGAGCGATCGGCGGGGGAGCATGGCCTGTCATGCGGTCCCACATGTCATGATGTAGCAAGGCGATGCGCGTGTCCCTCTTGAGGCAGAAGAAATACTACGTGGTTTGAGATGATGGTGAACCGAAGTGTGAAATAATGGTTGCTTCGTCCGTCTGGGAAGGTGCGGCATTGTGATTTGACATCTCATTGCTCATTACTACTACTACTACTAGGGCGGTACTACTGGGGTGCGTCCCCCTGCTGTTCTGCACTGTTATTTGGTGCTTGACACGTCGACCCGGTTGCTATATGTCCCACATGTCGGCGACAAGAAGTACATAATTCATGAAAGCGAGCGTCGACGGAGGAGTACAAGACACGGCTTGGTTTTTTGCTGCTTCACGCGATCCATTGATACAAACCCGGACTAAAAAAAGACGAGGGCGGGTCTTTTCCCGCGCGGCAAGCAGGGGAGTTTGGCATAGTCTGTTCGAGGCAAGGAGGCAGGAAGGGAAACAAGCAAATAAAGGTTGAGCGACTTAGTTTCGGGAAAAATCTGATTTTACGGAGTACGTACCCACTAGGGTTTATAGGGCTCATCTAAAAAACATTCGTTTTTCCATTTTATAAGTCTCAATTCTACTACTAGTAGTAGTACCATCACATGTTGGATTTCGAGGTGCGTTAGATCACCCGATGCAAGCAGTGTCAAGATAAAACTCACCAATGCATGTAGAAGTTCATGGAAATTTAGTGGCCATTCATGCATTCATTCTAATTAATGCCTCGGTAAACATAACTTCCTGAGAAAAACGAGCGTACTAATTACTTGTGCAAACTAGGAGTACGAAATTAATTCGACCACTCACTGTCTACCTTGGTTGGAGAGATTTTGAAATTGAGCCATAAACTAGAAAGGAGGAAGTAGTAACTTTTGCCTCGATTACTATTTGTGGCCTTGTATAGATGCAAAATGTATTTTTTTTATAGTGACCTTGTATAAGGAAATGGAGGGAGTACTAAAGGACACATATATTCCAAACAATATGATAATCTCTCTAACCAAGGTAGTAGGGACGAGGAGTAAACAGAGGGAGTAGTAAAATTTTCTCCTCGTCCTGCGAGCCACCGCACGCGTGGGTGAGGGAGCGGGCGTAAGGCGTAGTAAGCAAGCTTCACCTCATCCTGCGAGCCACCGTGCCCGTGGGCGGGGGAGATGGTGTACTAAGCAAGCTTCTCCTCGTTCTGCGAGTTGACGGGACACATCAAAAGTAATCTAGTGCATAGAGCCTTGCCTCTAAGGTAGGCCCCACATGGTTTGCCTCTTTTTTAACATAACACGTCAAGTCGCAAATTGTTTGTTCACCCGTGGTAGACGATCCTCCCTCCATCTAGTGGACAACCAGTACACGTGTCAAGTTACCACGTGGGCTACCTTTTCATACAGAAATGAGCTCCACCGTGTACCCGTGCGGGTGTGGTTGGGAAAGAGAAGGGAGTACGTGCGCCGTGCGTGCACCTCTTCTCTTCGTGCACGTCCCCCACCTAAGTGGGTGTGTGTGAGAGGGACTATAGAGATACAAACCTAGACATAATGCGCCGTCCATCCCCATGCCTCCGCCCAGTCCGACCACCAGTCACCACCACGCCCTACTCCTCCTCACCTTATCTCTCATCTTTCTCCCTGCATTTTTATATACAAGGCCACTATCAAAATTACAATTTGCAGATATACAAGGCCACTAACACTAGTCGATGCAATATTAATGGTGTTTGCCTCGTAGTAATACTAGCAAAGGAGGACATTAATTATCCCTTGCTTGCATGCGGGAGTGTGAGCATTAGCTTGATGTGCATGAAAGAGAAGAATACACATTAATTTACATGGAAAACAAGGAAACAAGGTGGCTTGCAACATTGAGTTAGAAGACATTAATTTTTGCCTTGGTACCTCTAATATAGGTTTGTGGCCTTGTATACAAAAATGGAGTCCGATAAAATTCTCGAGATACCATTTATCCGATGAAATTCTCGAGCAATCATTAGTTTTTACAAAATGGCATTACTCCTGCATGGGTCAATCACAAAAGGTGCCACATATGTCCCAAACCAAAAGACAAACTTGGCGGAGACGTAGGGATGGCGCTCCCACCCTCCCACCCACCCCTAAACCCTAGTCCCACGGTGATCTCCTCCCTAGCCAGTAGTTTGGATTTCTCTTCCGATCAATCTCTCCGGCGTCTCTCAAGGATCTCACCAATACCCATTGAGAATGGGTTCTACATCTGGATCTACTCTTGGTTTGGATTTCTCCAAGGGCAAGGCTTTTGCAGATGAGATGTACAATGTCTATGGTCTCTCGGTTCACCCCATGGAGGAATGGGGATCTTTCACCCTGGTGGTTTCTGTCAGCCGTCATGATTTTCGGCTCACTAAGGATTCGGTTGCAATTGCCCTTGAGTCGGTGTTGGGTGGATCGGCCATTGAGTTCTTAGTCTCTGCCATTGGTGACAAGGTATGCAGCTTTAATGTTTCTTTCAAAGATGTGGCGTTTCATATTGTGGATCTTCATTCCTTCTCTTGCCCTTAGTTCAAATGCTATTTTCATCTGTGGGGGAATGGGAGTCCTAATTGGGTTCATGAGTTTAAAATTTGGAAGAAGGAATGTGATGCTGAATGGATCTTGGTCAACCCTTCCAAGCGACGTGCTTCTCTTGGTCTTTTGGCCATGCATAACCCTCCTTCCAAGTCTTCTTTTAAGAAGCCATTATCTACTCGTAAGAAGCTCTCTTTTGCTACGTTTGAAAATTATCCAGCTTGTAAAGGTTATCAATATCAAGCCACTGAGGATTGTATTATTTCTGCCGAGTATGCTGGATACACGGCTCCTCCTCGTGAACGTGTTGTCATCCATGCCCCCCTCCCATTGATCTCCTATGGACAGTTGCTTCGCCACCCATTGTGTTTGGCATGGTGAGCTCGCCCGTAATTTCCCAAAGGCGTAATCCACGGGATTGCCCACCCATGCAGGAGCTTTCCCCGGGCAGTCAGGGTAGCGGGCCTCTTTCTACTTTGAACGGTGATTCTGGGCCGTCTTCAATTTCTACTGGGCTTTCACCTACTGCAGGTGCAGTGTGTTCTGTTGGGCCTTCAGATATTCCCTCCTCTCAGCAAGAAAAAAGCAGATTTTGATAATCTGGTTTCGAATATGGTTGAGGACATTTTTATATGTCAAAAGTGCTTGACAAAGGGTCATTTTGCGGCTGCGTGCACGTCGAAGCTCTTGTGCAATTCCTGATTGAGGGTGGGCCATGCTAAAAAAGATTGCAACAGATTTGCACGGATCTTGGGTCTAGTTTGGCAACCAAAACCCGGTAACGTTGCAACTTCCGAGGATCACTCAGCTCCTCCCGAGAATATCTCTGTGACACAGCTTTTACAAAACTTGGACCTCCCCTGCACTTCCGCTTTTACTCCTTCGTCGAGTTCCATCAGCCCCGGCCCCAAGACACCTTCGTCTGTGCCGCCTGAAACCCCACCTCCACCTGAGTTATCACCATCCTCTGTAAGCTGTAGGTGCTATGCTTCGATGGCAACTTTCCACATTGATCCTCTGTTGTATGTGCCGGCGGGCCACCATATCGTGGATGGTGGTGGTGCTCATCTGCCTCGAACTTTTGTGATGCCACATACCCCAATTGTGCGCCGCCACGAGGAGTTTATGCTTGCTGAGGTAATGCCAATCCCTCCTCCACATCAAATCGGGGCTGCTAGAGATAAAGTTGTCCATTGGCTTCAAGCCCATGGGGTTTTGGTAAGGTCTGCACAATGTTGGATTCGGTGAGTCGGCCTCTTTGAGCTTCGAGATGCAGCTGTAGGATATTCGCTTCTTCAGTTGCCACCCCAACCCCTTGGCAATGATCGCTTTGTTCGTTCCATGAAGCATGATGAGGGTGAATCCTTTAGGGGTGCTGAAGGCTTTCGTCAGGGTCTGCTCATGTTCTTGGGGATTCCGCTTGATCTTTGTAACACTGAATGTATCAGGGCGGCTGTTAACACCTTTGGGAAATTTCATCATTGGATAAGTGAGGACTAGCATTTGGTCAGAACCCTTGTGTTTGCTTCATTTCTTGAGGATATTCTAGTTCCCAGGGATGTAGTTTTTATGGATTTTGCTGCTTGGGGAGGGGCTAGGGTGTCTTGGACACACCTCTTTACATTCTCGGTGCTCATTTTGCTGAGAAAATTCTCAGGGTGAGGATTGGACGCCCATCAATGGCAATTCGCACCCTCCCCCTGATGTGCCCTTTCCGAGATGCCACCGTTCTTTTTGCCCCCGTACCGTGCTCTGGGTTGGAATGATGTGCCTCCCCCTCCGCCTGAACCTGCACAGAATGTTGTGGAAGATGATAATTGGGGCAACTGGAATGAGCCCGAAGTTCAACCTGCTGTTCAGGATCAGGAATCAACAGTCATCGATCTTTTGGAATAGCCAAGCTCTGATGTATAGCAACAGGTACATCCTGCACCTGTCATTATTATTGACGAGCCACAACCTGAAAATCAAGAACACTTGGAGGAAGATCAAGATTTGATGGATGCGAACAATTGGGCCATTGTGGTTTACCAGCCCCCTAAGTTTGTGGTTCCGGAGGTGGATTTATCTGTTGTGGCCGTTCCCTTTGGGCCGCCTTTACCCCCTGACATGATATGGAGGCGATCTTTCGAAAATCTTCTGAATGCACCTGCTATTTTTAAGGTGCCAAAGCCTTTGCTACTGCGGCCTCTGTCTCCTATGATTCTATCAAAGAGGAACTGGGACTTTGCCTTCTAGCAAGATGCTCTTACTATGCTGACTTGGAAGGAACTTGAGCCTGCTAGACCTGTTGCCCGTGCTCTATTTGGTGATGATGCTGAGAGGGATATGCTTAATCATTTTTCTCCTGCTGCTGCAAATGCAAATGTGAGGAGGCACCGTAAGACTTTGGCGCCTATGCCACTTGTTGAAACCTCAGTTCAAAGATGCAGCAGAAGCTCGGCCCAACGTGATGGGTTTAAGCCCACCTTCCAAGAGCTTGCTTTCCAGCCCAAGAAGAAGAAGCCCAAGGCCAAGCCTCTCTCGGCTGAGATATCTGATGAGCCTGCACATGCAAACGTACCTCCACCCACTCCCATCAATCGCCTACAGGTAACTGGAAAGGAGCTGGAAATTGATGCCAAGCTACTGACCGTGGATGCACTTATGGTGGATCCTGCTGAAGCTGAGAATCTCACTTCCAATGTTTAGTGTGCCCTCATTATGTTTGGTTTTGCAAGCACATAAATTTGGCAGCTGCTTTTGGTTCCTATGTCCTTCTACTATGCAATGTAATAATGTTGATTCAGACTTATTCGTGTATCCTTGTAATATGGCATTATATGTCATATGGTATGTGGACTTGTTTAAAACCTTCTTTTATGAGTACTTCAAGTAGAAGTTGGAATGTCTTATGCTAGAATGTCAGAGGTCTAAATTCTGAGAATAGGCATAGAGCTGTCAGACAAAAAATTGATGAAAGTCATTGTGCTATTGCTTTCCTACAAGAAACTAAATGCACCTCATTTGATGCTAGAACGGTAAATAATTTCTATCCTAAAAGGTTTGATAGTTTTGCCTTTTCACCTTCTTTGGGGGCATCTGGTGGTATTCTTGTTGTTTGGAACTCTTCTATTTTTGCTGGGACGTTACTGGAGGTCCAGCAATTTGCTGTGGTAATTGAGTTTGCTTCCAGGCACAATAATGAGAAATGGACTTTGGTGGCTGTTTATGGGCCTTGTCAGGGGGAAGCCAGGGACAATTTTTTCAGTTGGTTGTATCATTTAAATATTCCTGTGGAAGAAAATTGGTTGCTTCTAGGAGATTTTAACTTTATGAGATCATTGGACAATAGAAATTTACCTGGTGGAGATCTGAATGATATGTTCATCTTTAATGAGATAATTGGCACTTGGGCCTCTTGGAGTTACCTATCAAAGGTAGATCGTATACTTGGTCAAACATGCAGGACATTCCTTTACTTGAGCAACTAGATTGGTTTTTTACATCTGCTGATTGGATTTCAGACTATCCAATGACTGAGGTGCTCCCTCTAGCCAAAACAACATCTGACCATGTGCCTTGTATGGTTTCCATTAAAACCTCTATTCCATAATCAAACCTCTTTAGGTTTGAGAATTATTGGCTTGAGTTGGATGGTTTTATGGATTGTGTTAACTCATCGTGGCAAAAACACTCTTGGAAGGGCCATATCACTGCCAGGATAGCTGACAAATTCAAATCCTTGAGAATGTGCCTTAAGAGGTGGCAACAGAACATTTCAAAGCTAAAAACCCTGATCTGTAAATGCAATAATGTTATCCTGCTCTTGGATGAGCATGAGGAATTCAGGTCTCTATACAGACATGAATCCAACTTCAGGAAAGTTGTAAAGATCCATGTGGACAAGCTTGTACACCTCCAATTCCTTTATTGGGAGAAAAGATGTACCATTAGGTACACCAAAGTAGGATGGGAGAACACAAATTTCGTCCATGCTATGGCTACAGAGAGACACAGAAGGAATACTATTGCCAGTCTGAAATTGCCTGATGGGACTGTGGTGATTGATCACTCTCAAATGGAAGGGATTATATGGAATTGTTTCAAAAACAGAATGGGTTTTGACCTCTCCTCTCTCATTACTCTAGTGGAGGGTTTAGATGTTTTAACCAGGCCTTTTGAGAAGGAAGAAATGGATAGTGTTGTCAAGCATATGCCAGTGGATAAAGCTCTAGGTCCTGATTGTTTTAATGGTTTATTCTTCAAGAAATGCTGGCACATAATTTCCAATGATTTCTATGAGCTGGCTCAGGCATTCTTTGATGGTACTGCTAAGCTGGAGAACATCAATGATTCATATATCACATTGGTCCCCAAAAAACTTTCTCCTGAAGAAGTAGCGTATTTTAGGCCCATCTCCTTAACTGGAATGGGTTTAAAATTTCTTTCCAAAATGGCAGCTAATAGGCTCCAAGATATGATTATGCAGTGTGTTCACAAGAACCAGTATAGTGTCATAAAAAACAGAACAATCCAAGATTGCATTGGTTAGACATTTGAGTACTTGCACTAGTGCCACCAATCCAAGAGGCCAATTGTAATTATTAAGCTAGATTTTGAGAAGGCTTTTGATTCTTTGGAGCATGAGGCTATAATTCAAATTCCGAGATTTAAAGGCTTTAATGAGAAGTGGATTCTTTGGATGAAGCAGCTTTTATCTACTGGTACCTCATTTGTTTTGCTAAATGGTGTTCCTGGGAGAAAATTCATTTGCAAAAAGGGTGTTAGACAGGGGGATCCTGTCTCCCCCCTTCTTTTTGTTCTACCTACTGACCTTTTACAAACTGTCATCAATGACATGTTTAGAAGAGTCATCCTCCACCCGCCCATTCCTTACCATGACCAAGATTTCCCTGTGATTCAGTATGCTGGTGACACACTGATAATCTTACCTGCTGACAGAGATCAACTTGTTGTTCTGAAAGACATGCTGAAGGTCTTCTCTTTTTCCACTGGGCTTGATGTGAACTATAACAAATCTTTTATTATCCCAATTAATGTGGACCCTGCTCTGATAGTTGAATTGGCTGCTGCATTTGGGTGTCAGATTGGTAAGATGCCTTTCACTTACCTTGGGCTGCATGTGGGAACAACAAGGCCAAAAATGGTTGATTTTATGCCTTTGGTGGATTGCATGGAGAGGAGAATAACAGCTAGCTATGCATTCTTAAACCAAGGAGAAAGGCTGTAGTTCCTGAATTCTGCTCTATCTTCTATGCCAATTTTTTTTGTTTGTAGTCTTGCTGTTCCAGCTGGCATTTTAAAGCAGTTGGACAGAATTCAGAGGCAATGCCTCTGGAGAAAAAATGGATCTGAGCCTGCTCCTTCCCTTGCTGCCTGGGATCTTATTTGTAGACCAAAAAATAAGGGTGGTCTTGGCATTCTCAGTCTTGGTGTTCAGAATGTGGCTCTTCTACTTAAACATGCAAACAAGTTTCTAAACAAGAAGGATATTCCCTGGGTATCTCTCATCTGGGATTCCTACTACAATGGCAGGGTGCCTCAGGGAACTACTGATTGTGGCTCTTTCTGGTGGAAAGATATCTGTAAAGTCATGCAGAGCTTCAGAGATTGCTCCTGGGTGCATATCTATGAGGGATATACTGCTCTTATGTGGTCAGACAATTGGCAGCTTGATCAAGAAGTTTCTACTCTTCAATTCAGATTTCCCAGGCTGTTCTCCTATGCAAAGGATCATTGGGTCACTGTCAAAGATTTCTTTGACACACAAGATGTGCGCCAACATTTTCACCTTCCTCTATCTGCTCAAGCTTTTCATGTGTTTAATACTCTCAATCACTAATGGAAGGCCAGAATAGAACACCTGGGATCAAAGATGTTTGGTACTGGAAAGGCACTTCCAAAGGATTCACACCTAAAATGTTTTACTCCCATAGCTTTGCTTCAGAGTCTTTTAACCCCTTGACCTCTTAGATCTGGAAGTCCTCTTGTACAATGAAGATCAAGGTGTTTGCTTGGATGCTTATTATGGAGAGGTTGAATACAAAAGATATGGTGGATAGAAGAAATTGGCATCTGGATGATGGGGTCAATTGTGTTCTCTGCTCTTTGCTGACTAGGGAAACCAGAGACCACATGTTCTTCAATTGCAAGTTTAGTGTCAGAGTGTGGAATTACCTGCAAATTCCTTGGTCACCTGGTGCCTCCATGGCACATTTGGTTATCAATGCCAAAAGAAGCTTTGGAAAACCTTTCTTCACTGAAGTAGTCTTTATTGCCTGCTGGAATATATGGATTGTCCGAAATGCTAAAGTATTCAGGCATGAGAGAGCCATATTCAATAAATGGAGATGTGCTTTTATCCATGATATCAGCCTTATGCAATACAGAGTGAAAGCTACCTATAAGGATGAGCTCTTGAGATGGGTGTCTTTTCTGCCCCCTTGAGGCCAGGTAATTTTCTGTTTTCTTTCTTTTTAGGTTAGATTGATTACCCCTTGTAATCATTTTTGTACTTGCATGCTTAGCCCTTTTAATAAAATTTTGATTTGCTGTGGGGGTTTCCCCTACAGTTCCCAGTCAAAAAATAGGTGTTTTGTAAAAAAATGCATCTTGATGTTCCGTGCAATGCACGTGCATCTTGCTAGTCCATGAAAACAACACATGGCAAAATTCCACGGTGAACGAGGGATTTGAATCTGTTGGGAGGGGCTATTTGGATCTTGCCCGGGATAGCCAAAATATTGGCGACCCTTTTTTCCACCGGTGCCTTTGCCACCAATGAATGAGGAATGGCTCGGGTTCTCATGCATCCTCCAGCGCGCATGTTGGAGACGAGCTCGCACAAGCTGTGTTCTTTTTGTCCCACCACGCTGCCCGAGCCGCCCGCACACCGACCGGCGACCCACAAATTACACCATCCAACCATAGCCGCACACATTATTGCAGCAAGTCAACCAACCGGACAAAATTCACGCAAACACGGCGATATTTCATATAAACAACGACGGAAATCATATAAGATACCGGATTTTCATACAAACATGAAGGATTTCATTACATTCAAATGAACTACTCGGTGCTAGTTCTAGACAGCACAGGTATATAATACCTGGCCTAAATGGTCGCCCGCCAATCGATTTGAGTTCCTCATGTCCGGCAACATGATCATCGGACTGCCGGGAGCCCGGAGGTATATGCGGGGTCGGCGAAGGTCCTCGCAACAAAAGGATCAGGCAAGACACCTACTGTGTATGCCGACGTCACATCCGTGGTGGCCTTCATGGGACCCAAGCGGTGGCGGCCTCCCGTGTTCTACTTCTCCTCGATGATGGTGGCCGACGCGGAGGCGCTGGCCACCGACTCGTCGCTCTCCGTGCACCTGGCTTTTGTCGCTGCTTGCATGGCGCGGCCGCCGGCATGGGAGTCTAGGCCACAGAAATGGGAGTCGCGGTACGAGGCGGCAGCATGGATGGCATTAACGACTAGGCCACAGAAATGGGAGTCGCGGTACGAGGCGGCAGCATGGATGGCATTAACGACGCCCGTGCGCCGCTCCTCGTCGAGCTAGCCTGGAGCGGTGAGTTGCTGAAGCACGCACCGGCTTGGGGCGGCAACTGGCTCCGTCGAGCGAGGGAAGGGAGGTGGAATAGCGAGCTGCATAGCTCGTAACCGGCGGGCTCGGTGGGCCACCCAGCCGGCTTGGATGCGGAATAACTACTCTTCGTAAGCCATTGTAAGAGTGGACAAAATGGTGAAGGAGAGATAGGGGAGCCGTGGAGGTGTGCGATTCTTGGCCGGAGTTTGGCCTCATTTAAATAGGAGATTAAATAGACGGCGGACGGGAGGAGCTCGGCCGATGTTGCGTTCAATGCCGGCCCGGTCATGAACGGACGTGTGTTCAGAGTGGGTTTCTCGGCTTCCACACGGGCGGGTTTCATGGAGGCGTTTGAATGCGGCAAGGAGGTCTGCTCAGCCAGGCGTGCAGCGAGTGGCGCCCAGGACTCTGACGTAGGACAGTGCGTCATTCTTCCACTGACGTGTGGGCCCTTTGGGTACATGGCCTGCATGTCAGTGACCCAACGGAGGCAGCGCACAGCAGAGGAACTTTGGTGGGCCAGGGCGGTCAAAAGCGGGCATTTCATAAAGCGAAGATTGTTCATTGAGTGTGACATCATCTTTTTCATGTAGATAAGCCTACTATGTTGATAGCCCGTTCGATACGTTGTGATTCATAAAGACCGCTACAAAAATCAATGTTTTGCTTATCACAGATAAGATTGATTAATGCTCGTAACAATCCATGTACTTAATAAAGGGTGCATGCACATATAGGTTGAGCGTGTGTCTTGCGTCATGTGTTGTGTGCATGCAGGCGTGCGAGTGTTGCGTGCGTGCAAGGGTACGTTTCAGTGTTGCATGCATGTGTGTATACGTGTGTGTGTTCGTGAGTGCATGTGTACGCGTCAGTGTTGCACGCCTGCATGCGTGTGTGTGTTCGTTATGTGTACGTGTCAGTGTTGCACGCCTACATGCGTGCATGTGTACGTGTGGGGTGAGGCTACAGGTTAGTCGACTGACTTTTTCATCTCTGGTCATTAGAATTTCCAGCCGTTGGATACGAACCATCGGCAGTTTATCATCAAACTCCACACCCCTGAGCCGCCAGCCACCACCGGCCGAACCGCCGGCCCACGCCGCCACGCCGCCACGCCCGCCCTGAAACCACTCCTCATCGCCGGTCCGCCGCCGCACCGGCCATCCCTCTAGCCCCCCCCCCGTGTCGATCTTTTTCTCCGGCGGTCCCCACCCCACCGCCCAATCAACGCGCCCCCACTGCCGGCGAATGCCAACCAGAGGTCTCGCGACTTCGAGTACCCACCGACCAGTAATTTATTACCATTTCTGTCCTTCATATACGCGCTAACGGGTGGGCCCTATGGTAATGTGCGCTGCTGAATGTGGACCATTTGACTAGTCAATTGATCGTGTCATCAAAAAATTACGGAGTTGTATGGTGAGCCAGTGACCGTATGATCACCCTAAAATGTATTTTATTAACACAGTACAGACTCAAATTACCATTTATTTCTTTCATATATGGGCTGATAGGTGGGCCCCACGGTTACGCGCCCCGATGGTGCAACACTAGTTGCGCCATGTGGAACGTTTGACTGGTCAACTGATTGTGTCATCAACAAAATACGAAGTTGTACGGGTGAGCCAGTGACCGTATAATCATGACATGTATTTTTTAACACGGTATAGATGCAAGGGCTCATATATACGCACAAGCACTCACTGCTATAAGCGCACACACGCAGACCCTACCCCTATGAGCACCTTCGAGAGAGTGGGCCAGCATATGATCTTGAGATTTTACGAAGTCACCATAGGTGCCTCGTAGTCGAGTGGAACGTCTCCTCCCACTGAACGCACATCGCCGGAAAATAACTGAAATAACCCAGGATAAATGTGAGCACCGGGACTTTAACCCTGGTGGGCTCGAGAAACCACTGTCCTCCTAACCATCCAACCACATGTTGGTTAGCACGACAAAATGTATGTGGTGACCGTGATGAGCTTATTCTGAAGTCAAGTGACCATATCATGCTTTCGCTTCAAATACAATGACCTTAAGTGTCGTCAACAAAATATGAAGCACGCATCAAATGCAAAGTCCTTCAGTGTCATCAAGAAAATACGCAGACATATCGTGAGCTAGATACCGTATGATCACCACGAGAATGTATACGGTGACCGTAATGAGCATATTCTGAACTCTAGTGACCGTATAGTGCTTTATCTTGAAATACAGTGACTATCACGCGTGAATGTGTCGTGGGCATGCATACTTTTAGAGGGCCGAGAGATAGTTTGTGTGCGTACGTGAAAGTGGTGTAGAAAGAGGGGATGTCCGGTGGAGACGAGGAGAGATATGCCCTTCGTTTCTCTTTCCCGTGACTAATATTTTAGGAGAATATATAAACATTCACAATGCAGAACAAATATTTTTGGATGCACCATGCAATTAGCTTTCATGTATAACATTGTACTATTGTATAGGCTTATTTTCTTAGTGGCCGATTGCGTGTATGGTGTGGTGGGCACATCATTTCTAGTTGTGCTGGGTCAACATGAGCACTCATGGGTCGGTTCCATCCTGCGCCACATAGGTTGGATCGAGACACGTTATACAAAGACCCATGTGGAGGAATCGGCGTACAACACGAAGCTAGCTACCAGAGTCGCGGAGGACTCTATCCCCACTGGTGATAAGCCGACTATATATGATTTGTAACACTAGGCCCCCAGTACGTTATAGAAGCTTGGGGGCTAGTTCGTTGATAGTATACACACACACACAATCCTTGGTATTCATGTGTACTTTGTACACACCCTTATCACTAATATAAAGTACCAGGAGTAGGCTTTTTCCTCAACTGCAATGGTCCGAACTAGGGTAAAACTTTGCCTCGTATTACCATCCAGCCTAACAGTCAGGGATATCCCATCGAATATGATGGAATCATATCTGCCAACTAATAAGAGAGAGGTGTGTCCGAGGGGTGGCAATGTGTGCGAGAGAGGCCTAAAGATAATGTGCGTGCGGGAGACACGTAGGCACATATATGTGCGTATAGAGGGCTAGTAGAGACCGTGCGTGTGTATATATGCATGTGAGAGAAATAGTGTTTTCCAACTGAGATTAGTGAAAAGAGTGGTACATAGTAGTCAGAAAGAGAGAGATATACAGAGAGGGCATGTGCATGAGACTCCCCGACACCCCGAGAGAGATTGTGAGCATGTGTGAAAGAGAAATGCCGATGGATATAAAGTGTGTGCACTTATGCGGTAGATAGAGATATATATAGCGCGTTTGTGAGAACGGGCCGAGGCATAGTGTATCTACGTGTAAAAGGCGGTTCTACGCATTAAATTAAAATATAAATGGCATTATTACTTTTGGATGAGATCATGAATTTTGCAAATTCCGTATGGAAGAAAATCGGTCTATCAGACACCCATACTCTATTGAATTCTAGCATGTGCATGTGTTTATTTCATATTATCGATCCAGAGTGATAGCGGTTTGAAATACAGGCAATGTATTCTTTTGCAATTCATATATAAACATTAATTAGTGTACTCCATGTTGTTAGTGTGAAGCACTTTATACATTTGTCACTTGCATGGATACATTCCAAATTTCTAGCTATGAAATATAATACATGTTGAATTCAACATAAAGGTGGTTTCGAAGATTCGAATTCATAGGAAGTGCATTCATCTATTTGAACCCGAGATAATGGCATTTGTAAATCAGACGTAAAAGGGGGCATCATTCTTTGTTGTGGGTTTGAACATGCTATATATATTCATAAGCATGTCTAACTTTTTTTTTTTGCAACCAAGGAGATTATATCTGGAACCATGCATGAACTGAGGTAAGTTGCATATTTTTCAATATATACTCATGTACAATGTATATTCAAATGTACCACCTTCATTCCAAAATAATCGTAGCTTTAGGATTTTCAAGAGTAAAGATTTGTGAAGTTTGACAAATCCTGAATGTTCAATTCAAGAGAACCGACAACGCTAATGCTTCTGCTCCAAAATATTGAACGAAGCTCCAAATAGGCCTCTAGTCACCCGAAACCGCGCGAGACTAATGTTTGGTGGTAGGAAATTACTGTCCTGACTCTGGCCCGTGTAGCCAATAGGCTCGATGCCCAAAGGTCTGAACAGGGGTAGGTGTGTAACTTCACCAAGACGCCAGTCTCAACCGCCTCCGAGAAGCATTCATACGTCGTGGGCGCCTAAACACCCATGCGCTCGGCCGAAATCTATCCCGCCCACATTTGGGACACCTGAGATTACTGTCCTACCCCCAGCCCGCAATATGTCCGAAATTTTAGATGGGGGCAAAGTTTGTAACTTCCCCAAATTTCAAACAAGCGCGTCCCAAACCGAAACATTGTTCCCCCTTATTTCCCCGCCTCCCTTCGTTTCCCCATTCATACTCCGTGGGCGCCAAAACACCCTCTCCAACAACCGCGAAACCCCAGCCTCCTCCATCATCCACCCCATAGCGCCCAATCCACCACCGCCCAACTCCATCACGCCGGAGCCGGTACCCTGACGTCGTCGTCCAACGCAACCACAACGCCCTCAAGGACTTAGCAGCTGAAGTCGAGGTAGAGCTGCCTCCACGACGCTGATGCTGACGTGTGCCGTACCAGAACCACTCCGACCACGTCGTCCTGCGCCTCACTGCTGCCGCTCCACTATCGCAACCGTCCACCGCACCGGAGCTGTTCCCGCTACGCCGTCGTTCGCCGCCTCGGATCTGCTTCCCCGCCGCCGACAGACGACCACCGCACCACACTCAACAACTTGGCCATGGGTTCGTCCAAGGCTGCACCGTCCTCCACAACTTCTCGTTTCCAGCGAACCACAAGAAGATCGTTGGAAAAACAGAAGGAGGACACAACACTACCAGCAGAAAGAGGTACTCCTCTTCCCTTATTCGTGCAAACCTTACGTCTCTGCTGACACCGTATTCATCCCACGAAAGAAACTAGTTCAGCGCTTCTTACTGCATCTTCTTCGTGATACTAAATGCACAAGGTTCCCTCCCTTTACTAGTTCTCCTTTGCTAGAGGTCAGTAGCACGCCAAGATTTCAATTCAGGGTCAGTCGAACCACAATTAAAAGAAGCAGCACCCGCTTTGGCGCATGGAGCACCTAGTCCGCCTGTTCGCCGGGGAAGCGGCGCACAGGTTTCTATCATAGGGGTGTGTGGCGCAGGAGCTGCTTGCGCCTGATCTGGAGGTCGGCGGGGCTTGAATGGATTGTCGGGGGGGGGGGGGCGGTGCCAAGCACGACGGTGCGGTGAGGTCGAGGAGAGGGCGCATGCATGGGATTGGGCCGATGGTCGCTGCCGTTTCGAGGAAGATCGTCAACACTGACTGGCTGGAGGTAGATGAAGGCGATATGCCCGTTCTTTGTACATCGGACGTTGTAGAAAAAATGGACTGGCCTATTTATTTTCAGTCGAATGTTATTTTCATAGAATCATGTAGTAATTTAGTGTGCCATGCATGTTGTAGAGCTATCATATGTCTCCCGTTATTTATTTCTCACCGACCTGCTATCTGCTACCTTTACACTATACTAATTCTGCACACACTTCACCCATACTCACACTATTGTTTTTTTATGCATGGGTATTTCAGACTCTGACGTAGTGTTGATGAATGCTGAAAAGAAAAGATAGAAGTCGCTCCAATGTAATTCGAAGATAAGCACTAATCATTTCAGCGCTCTAAAGGATGTAGTGCCAACAGTTGGAGACAGTAAACGTAGCCCTGCAGTTGATGATCTCAATTGCCACACACAACCATCCCAGGTGCTTGCTTTAACTTTGCGTTATCAAATGTGGTTGCATGTTGCATATGGTGTCTAGCTTGTATTGCTTCCAATTTAGTTAAATTGCATCTTCTTACTTTACACATTATACCTTTGATAATGACATGCCTTCCTATTTTTGATACATACTACATATGTCTATTAACCATGTTCGTACATCAAACTAATGCTCGTTTGTATCCCTCGTCAATCACTTATGATGAGATAGTCACCCGGGTGGGTTACTGTGGGACGCCATACTCGTTTAAAGAGTGCAGTGTCATCCTCCCCACATGATTCTCAAGAAACACCAAGGCTAAATGAAGATAGTTAACGTAGCTCTCTAGTTGATGACCGCAATTCCCCCACACCACCATCACAGGTGCTTGCTCTAACTTCGCAGTGTGATATGTGGTTGCATGTTGCATACAGTGTCTAGCTTGTAATGCTTCTAATTATGGTAAATAGCATCTGCTTAGTTTACACATTATACCTGTGAATATGACATGCCTTCCTATATTCAGTACACACTACATCTATGTGTTAACCTCGTTCTTACATGAAACTACCTCTCTTCTGTATCCTGCATCAATCACTTACGATGAGTCACCTTTATTCGTTGCATATTGCATATTTTTTCTAGCATGTTGCCATTTATTGCTTCTAAATTGGTCAAATACATTTGTTAGGGCACCCTTTTAATTTGGCAGAGTGATATTGGTTTCATCTTTCATATGGTTTCTAGCTTGCATCGATTCTAACAAGTTCAAGCACCTTGTGCTTAGTTTACACTTTATACATCATACATGTCAATATGTCACGCCATCCTGTTTTTCATACATATTCCATCCTCCTATCATGCGGCCGCCTTACATGAAAGTAGTGTTCGTTAGTATCACGCATCAATGAGTTCTGAAGAGCAAATTTTATTCCTTTTTCTTATGGGTTTGACTTGACAAGGCAAAATCAAGAAAGAGGAAGGAAAAGAGTAAGCAAGGCGATGATGGTGGTCCTCTGGAGCAACGTAAATGGAGCAGCTATACCGATTCTCCTTGTACTGATAGTGCATTACAAAGTCCAAATCTCCGCTCCCCTACTCCACCATCCAAGGTGCATGCTCTAACTTGGCAGTGTGATATCTGGTTGCATGTTGCATATGGTGTCTAGCTTGTATTGCTCCTAATTAGTGTAAACTGCATCTGCTTAGCTTACACATGATACGTGTGAATATGACACGCTTTCCTGTTTTCGGTACATACTATAGATGTCTATCACACCATGTTCTTACATGAAACTACTCTTCTTGTGTATCCTGCATCAGTCACTTATGATGGAACACCTTTAAGTTGGCAGTGTGATATTGGTTTGGGTCTTGAATATGATTTCTAGCATGTATTGCTTCTAGTTTGATGAACACCACCTATGACGAGACAGTTTTAACTTGGCAGAGTGATATTGATCGCACCTTTCATATGGTGTCTAGTTTGCACTGCTTCTAATTTGTTGAAGTGCCTTCTGCTTAGTTACCACATCATAGGTGTGAATATGTCAAGCCGTCCATTTCTTTGTACATATTCCATCCTCGTATCATGACTTTGCCTTTCATCAGAGTAGTGTTCGTCAGTATCATCCATCAATGAGTTCTAAAGAGCAAATTTTATTCCTTTTTCTTGTGGGTTTGACTTGACAAGGCAAAATCAAGAAAGAGGAAGGAAAAGAGTAAGGAAGGCAATGATGGTGGTCCTCTGCAGCAACGTAAATGGAGCATCTGTACCGATTCTCCTTGTAATGATAGTGCATTACGAGGTCCAAGTTTCCGCTCCCCTACTCCACCATCCAAGGTGCTTCCTCTAACTTGGCAGTGTGATATCTGGTTGCATGTTGCATATGGTGTCTAGCTTGTATTGCTCCTAATTAGTGTAAGCTGCATCTGCTTAGCTTACACCTGATATGTGTGAATATGACATGCTTTCCTGTTTTTGGTACATACTATATCTATCTATCACACCATGTTCTTACATGAAACTACTCTTCTTGTGTATCCTGCATCAGTCACTTATGATGGAACACCTTTAAGTTGGCAGTGTGATATTGATTTGTGTCTTGAATATGATTTCTAGCATGTATTGCTTGTAGTTTGATGAATGCCACCTATGACAAGACAATTTTAACTTGGCAGAGTGATATTGATTGCACCTTTCATATGGTGTCTAGTTTGCAGGGCTTCTAATTTGTTGAAGCGCCTTCTACTTAGTTACCACATCATAGGTGTGAATATGTCAAGCCATCCATTTTTTCGTACATATTCCATCCTCGTATCATGACTTTGCCTTTCATCAGAGTAGTGTTCGTCACTATGATGCATGAATGAGTTCTGAAGAGTGAATTATATTCTTTTTTCTTGTCGGTTTGACCTCACAATGCAAAATCAATAAAGCTGAAGGAAATTGGCAAGGCATTGGATGATGGTGGTCCTTCCGAGCAATTGAAATGGAGGTTCTCTACAGATTCTACTCCGCCATCCTCCCAACAAGATTCGCAAGACAATGCAAGGCTAGACAATCAACGTAGATGTGTACATGATGAGCACATCTCCCCTACTCCACCATCACTGGTGCTTGCTCTAACTTGGCACTATTATATGTGCTTGCATGTTGCGTATGATGTCTAGCTTGTATTGCTTCTAACTTTGTTGAATTGCATCTGCTTACTTTACACATAATGTCTGTGAATATGACACATGTTCCTGTTTCTAGAACATACGTGTACATGATGAGCACATCTGCCCTACTCCACCATCACAGGTGCTTGATCTAACTTGGAACTGTGATATGTGGTTGCGTTTTTCGTATGATGTCTAGTTTGTATTGCTTCTGATTATGTTGAATAGCATTTGTGTAGCTTACAACTTATACCTGCAACGATCACTTACCCATAAGACACATTTAACTTGGGATTGTGATGTAGGTTGCATCTTGCATTGTCTTCTAGCTTGTACTGCTTCTAATTTCTTGAAATGGCAGTTACGACGATACACTTTTTACTTGATAGAGTGATATTGGTTGCATGTTCATATGGTGCCTAGCTTTCATTTCTTCTAATTTTGTTGAAATGCCTTCCGCTTACTGTTTTTTCATACATATTCCATCCTCCTATCGTACATGTGAAAATGAAACGTTGTCTTTTTTTGAATATATTCCATCCACCTATCCTGCGCTTGCCTTACATCAAAGTAGTGTTCGTCTGTATCATGCATCAACCAGTTATGCAGAGCTAATTTTATTCATCTTCTTGTGTTTTTGACTTCATAAGGCAATATCAGAAAATAGGAAGGAAAATAGTAAGTTAGGGGATGTTGGTGGTCCTCCGCACCGACGCAAACATAGACTCTCTAGATTTGCCACTGCTATTGCTAATGAAGTCGAAGTCCCAACTCTACATGATGAGTTCATCTCCCGTACTCCACCATCGCAGGTACTTGCTCTAAGTTGATAGTGTGATAATTGGTTTCATGTTGCATATGTTGTCTAGCCTGTATTTCTTCTATTGTGATTAAATTTCACCTGCTGAGTTCATACGTTATACATGTGCATATGACATGGCGTTCTGTGTCTAGAATACACTGCATCTATCTATCATACCATGTTCTTACATCAAAGTATTGCTGTTGTGTATCCCGCATCAGTCACTCATGATTGGACACTTCTAACATGGCATTTTGATAGTGGTTGCATCTTGCTTTGATTTCTATGTTGTACTGCTTCTAATTTTTTGAATTGCCACTGATGACAAGACACTTTTAACTTGGAAGAGTAATATTGGTTGCATCTTTCATATGGTGTCTAGCTTGCATTACTTCTATTTTCTTGAAAATCCTTCTACTTAGTTTACACATCGTAGCTGCGAATATGTCATGCTGTCCTGTTTTTCTTACATATTCCATCCTCATACGGTTGTCTTACATCAAAGTATTGCTTGTCTATATCATGCATCAATGAGTTCTGAAGAGCGATTTTATTCTTTTGTGTTGTGGGTACGGCTTGACATGGCAAAGTAAAAAAAGATCAAGGGAAATAATATAGTAGGTAGTGGTGTTACTCGTCGGGTGAAACCGAAAAGGATCTGTCGTCCAGATTCTGCTGGTACTTATAGTGCAGTACAAGGTCGAAGTCCACCGGCTAAATCTACAAACACATTATCACCTGCTCCACCAGCTGCAGCATCCGCTTCAACTGTACTAGCATCTCAACGAGTTACTCGTTCATTTGCCCCGGAACTGGCCAGTTCCCAAGCTGCCTTCACAGCTAACACTACTTCCGAAGCACTTCTGACACAACAGGACTTAGCATGATCAGATGAACCTCTTGAGCATCAACACCAAGATGGTACCTGACCGAGTCAAGTTGCAGTTGCATGCTCCTTTATATGTACTCTCACAGTTTGATGTACACTAACACTTTCCATATTCATTGTTGAACTAGCACCACGACGCAAGCGAAACAGACATGAGGGATAATGCTTGACATATTAACAAAATCTAGTGGAGGAAGAATGGAGATTCATTTTGAGGCAGGTTTAAAAAGGCCACGTGATGCTATAGAGTTAGCCAATTAGTATCAGAGGCAGCCCTTGCCGTTAGGTGTCATGTACGTATCCTCCGAACGTGGATCCAGTACAAGAATGAGAAAGACAATACCCAGTTTAACACTGTCCTTGACCATTTATCCGTAAGTAATGTTATTCATCGCAATTAGTAATATTGTCTTGCTCTGTCCCATACTTTCTAGCTTCCTCCTAATAAGACTCACATTCTTTTTTCAACAGATGAGGTTCAAGTAGGATCCAAAAGATGATGCAACTAAACAAGCGTGCACTCATGTTTTTCAGTCTGCTCTGTGACAGTATCGATACCACCTTAGAAAATCTCACTTTGAAGGCAAGGCTAACAATGAAATCGCCCAAACATCTCCAGTGGAATATATTACAGATGAAGACTGTACAACCCTTGTTAAACACTGGTCTGATCCAAAGTATCAGGTAGGTATATGTATTCGATCAGACCACATACTGAACTTGTATTTATGTATGTGCCTTACAAGTGTATCTTCTTCTAGGCTAACTGTTTGAAGAACAAGACCAACCGTTCTAAAGTGAAATTCCAATAGACAACAGGATCTCGTAGCTATATTGCACACTGCGAGGCTCTTGTAAATAGCTGCTACTTCCTTCTTTTTTCTGTGCCATATTATCGTATCTATATTGACTTGTTCCAAATATAGAGGAAAGCATGTGCGGACCAAAAAGAACCTGAACCAAATGCAGTGAAAATCTTCAAGGATTGCCACACCAGCAAGATAAAGGGCATGAGCACACCAGTTTAGGCCGCTGTTGTAAGTCCTTACTCCTCCTGCCTTTGAACTGATTGGTAATGTGATGTGTTCATTTAACTAGTTGGTTTGCAGTCAATGTCAGTTACTCTGTTCACTTTTATACACAGTTGTCTTAACATATCATTTCACCTTACATGGTTTAAAAGAGATGAAGGATATTCTTTTGGTCTTGATCTATATTCTAGTTGTTATGTTCACGTGCGCACACAATGATTAAATAGCCTGTTTGTTTTACATATGTTTTCCAATGATATGAATGATGTCATACTATGTTCATCCTACTTTAAACCATGTCTCTTTATCCTTAGATGTCAACGAATTTGAGGAAATAGACAATACGGTAGGCATGCCACATGGACATATGTTTCGAAAGTGATTTTATTATGTAGTTGGCAATACAATACATGCTAATGTATTACAGTAGTTCTCCAAAATAAGTTATGCATATACGTGTAACCTACTTTGTTTGTTTTTGTCTCATTAGTAACTTATCTGGTACACTAATCTACAAGTTCAAACTTTCAGGAAGCTATGAAAAAAATGATTGAACAGCCACAACCACCTGAAGGTGACGAGGCTACCACATGCACAATGTCACCTCTTGCTGCAGTGCGTCAGTATCTCTCCACTAACAGTGCAAAAAGCACCTTCCTGCATAATTTTGGGTTGGTTGTCAAGGTAACCTCGTCCAAATCGCCTATTGAACAAAAGCTTCTTGCTAGACAGAGTGATATATATGTGCTCCAGACACAAGTCCAATCCCTAATGGACGTCGTTTTGGAAACAAGAATAGTGGTTGACAAATGTCGTCAAGATATGAATGGTTTTGAAACCAGACTATCAGACATTCGCTTCATTGTTGAAGAGCAATGGCGGAATAAAGCTGAAGATCGTGCTGTTCCATGAGATTCTATAGCCTGAAATATTAGCACTCAGGTCAAGTGATCTGTGCTTCCATACATCTGATGGTGCTTTTATCTGCATGGACTATAAAATTTATGCCAACAGGCCTTTTGTTGTGATACAACATTTATGATGCTGCCAAAGGCTGCAATAATTACAATGCTATTTTTGTATAGTGTAGGTTTATCTTAGTAATGTATTCGGCCGAAAGCTTCGTAGGAGCCCAACATGCCAACATTCGTCGGGTCCATTCCAATTGGGCTAAAAACGACTATGGGCCGAAATTTGCATGTAGCCCACTAAAAATATCTGGGCCTAAATCAGCATAAGATTTCATATTTTTCTGGTAGGCCTGTGCCCATAGTTGGCCTTTAACAAGCCTAAACATAATTTGGGCCCTAAGTAACAATAGGACGTTTACAGGTGTAAATATCTCGAGCCCATAAAAAACATGGGCCTTTAAAAGACTGAAAGTGAGATTGGGCCCATTTACGATGCAGATCTTTCACAGGCCGAAATTCGGACGGGCCGTAAATGCACCGACCTAATACACGGGCCTTTAACAGGTCGGAAGTTCGGTCAGGCTAGATTATCGTCATTTTTATATGGGCCGTTAATGGGCCCGATGTGACGTTGGGCCATATATGGCCTATGGATTTCGTCCGACGTTAAGAGGACTAAAATCAGAACAGGCCAAAAGTGGCCCAAATCTATAGTGGGCCTCAACAGGCCGAATGTCAGACATGGCCGAATATGACCCAAATCCTTCACGGTCCTTTATGGGTCGAAAGTTTCAATGGCCTGTAAATGGGCCCAAATGAAGGAGGACCTTTAACAGGCCGGAAATATACCGGGCCGTAATTCGGCCCATATACTTGGCAGACTGTTAACGGGACAGAAGTGACCATGGACCGCGATGATGACAAGTTTAGGACAGGCCGTTGACGGGCCGATTTGACACTAGCCGTACGAGCCTTAACTGAGAATGTTGGGCCTTTAGCTGGGCCAGCCCATTATGGTCCGCAAAATCTCGCGGGCCTTTAGCT
The DNA here is from genome assembly GCA_902687465.1 of Secale cereale. Lineage (NCBI taxonomy): Eukaryota > Viridiplantae > Streptophyta > Magnoliopsida > Poales > Poaceae > Secale > Secale cereale. Next base: position 404,616,067 of record LR738712.1, read on the forward strand.
GGGCCTTCCCATTATGGCCCACAAAATCTCCTGGGCCTTTAGCTGGGCCGGCCCATTATGATACGCAAAATCTCGTGGGCCTTTTGCTGGGCTGGCCCATTATGGACCGCAAAATCTTGTGGGCCTTTAGTTGGGCCGACCCATTTAAACTTTATGGGCCACTTTTGGGCCGGTCCACGTGTCAACATATCATAGGCGCATCTCGCCCATTGGATGAGTGACTCCTGTGCCAACGTGGAGCTGACACGTGTTTCCGTTAGCCAATCAGAATTTTACACGTGGAAAATCCCCATTGGTCCGGGCTGTTAACGGGTTATCGGATCCAAAACCGGACCCGATAGCTTAACGGTGTTCCATTACGATGGATTCCACGTGTCGGTCACCCTTGGCGAAAGCGACGCGCGATTTATCGTCATGGAAGTGGACACTTCTGTGATGATAACTTTGGTAATGTAATGGAACACTTCTACGACAGCACGGGTATGCCTATCTTCATTCTGTCATAAATTTGTCATGGATGTACATGCATGACAGAAAACATGACCTACTTTGACAAACACGTATCATCACGAAAGTGTATTTTTTTTGTAGTGAATAGATCTAAGAGGGGAGGCAAGAGAAGAACATACCTGGACAAGTGAACGGCAACGGCGCGTGGGAGAAGCCTGGTGACAACAGGTTGATGTTGCGGCCGCTGTTGAGGACGAGACAGAGGACGATGGTGCCGGCGGAGCTCGGGTGTGTAAGCGTCGCGAGGAAGAAGATGAAGAGGGAGAAGTAAGGAAAGAGAATGGAAAGGAGCTCCTGGCCCTATTTATAAGCTGAGTGGATAAGGGTCACGTGCGAGAATCGAGGAGGTAGAAAAACATGTAAGTAACAGTGCAGACGCCTCGATTATCGGGATCCCAATAAATGTGGAAGATTTGTTCAGATCTGGACAGTGCAATGGTAAGAGACAAGTGACATCTTGGCGGGTTACCACAATTTCAAGGGCTGACGTCATGGCGGGTTATAATTTCTCGTGAGAAGATGAAGGAAGATTGACATGAACAAGTTCAAATTAACCTGGGCCTAATGTTGGGGATATAAGTATTTGATATGACCCGCCGGAGGTGCCGGGTTACCCAATGGCGGTTCATGGGGCAAGCCCAGAAGCATGTTGAAGATGGCGGTTTAAATGAGGGACCAAGGCCCGAGGCGGATTAATGCCTGTAAGTATCAACCGCCATATATGTGACTTGTATTATAAGGCATGTAACAAGAGTCGCCAGGCCGGACACGATTGTATGAGCCGGCCGGGACTCCGTAGGCCGCATGGCGTCAACCCGTGTATATAAGGAGACGACCCGACATCAGCTTAGGGCAAGAAAGAATAGATCGAGAGCTAGGCAACCGTATTCGCTCCCTAGCAATCGACACCCTAGCAATTCCACCTCAAACTAGATTAGGTTTTACCCTTACCGCAAGGGGCCGAACCAGTATAAACTTCCCATGTCTCTTGTCCCATTTAAACCCATTTAAGCTAACCACGTCGCTATGGCTCCGCATTTAAGTCCTTACCCTAGGACATCTGTCGTGACAGCTTCACGACAACTATAAACTTGTATGCCAACATGCCTTCTGTTTTATGCTATAATTTATTTTGTTATGATAAAACATTTTTCGTGCTACCAAAGGCCGTACTAATTATGAAGATACTTTTGTACAGTGTAGGTTTATCTTAGTAATGTATTCAGCATCATCAATCTCCTTTCAGTCGAAGGCATCACAGGATCCCAACGGGCCAACGTTCCTCCAGCCCACAATTCCAATTGGGCTAAAAAGGATTACGGGCCATAATCGGCATGTAGCCTATAGAAAATATCTGGGCCTAAATCAGCATAAGTTTTCATTATTTTTGATAGGCCTATGTCCATAGTTGGCCGTTAACAGGCCTAAACGTAATTTGGACGCTTAGTGCACACTTCTGCAGGATGGGTCAAACATGACAGTACAATCAGAGACCTTTTGACGAAACTATGTGCAAACCTTACTCAGATTATAGTTGCGTGTGCGATGTGTGGCATAAAATTCACTCCAATGAACTATTTGCGGTGAGCATAACAACAAAAACGGTAGGCCATATGAAGGTGTGTGCGATATACGGCATACATTTCACCGAGATGAACTGTTTGTGATTAGGCAACACAACAGAAATGGTCGGTCATATCAAGGTGTGTGCGACAGACGGCATACAGTTCACTGGGATGAACTGTTTGCGATGAGGTAACACAACAAAAAGGGTTCAACTTAACAAGATGTGTGTGATACGTGGCAAAAGCAGTCCGTAATCAGAAATGTGTGCGAAGATTGATAATAACACAAATGCTTTATGGTAACGAGCCATATGTGTTGTGGGAAAACGCTTGCTGGTTTACAAGTGCCAGCAACTAATGAATTCATCAATGACGGGTTCCCTAGTATGGTCCGTGTGCGATGTGGTTACATACAGAACAACAACATATATACTTATAAAGGACTTAATCCCATAATCAAATTGAACATCGAATTAAATAGGTGGCTAGTACACACATGACATTTGCACACACCAAAGTAAACAACTACATGATTAATTAACTAGGATAAATGATCATCTAATCATCATCTACTTCTTTTGACTCTTGCCTCCACGGCTCTCCTGGTGGCTCGATTCCTCTTCGATTACGGGAAGGTGCCAGGCCCTCGCGTCAATGATCCACCTGTGCACTTCATAGCATGTGTACATGTTCTTGGTCGCGAACTTGAGGTGAGTTTCATCCAGTTTCGGCATCTAGGCCCCATTCCAGGATGTAGGACTTTTCTTGGCATCCTCCCTCATCTTTTCGTAGTAGGGGTCGATGATGGCTGGGGCGAGGTCAACAAGGGAGTCCTTCTCCTCATTGCTTCCCAAAACTCTGTAGTGTCCATGGATGTCGACAAGGTTCAAGTAGCCCAAGCCTATAACCTTGAGCGCTTTTACATCATTGATGGTGTCCACCGTAACAAACATGTAGTCGAGGCTATTGACAAACCGGGCGAAACGCTCGCAATGCGTTTTGGCCAGGGAGTAGTGGTAGACGAGGTTATGATGGTGCATGCACAACTAGGTTACCGCAACCTTGTAATCATACCCAGCATGGCCGTCGATGTACTGGAGGTCGGTGCCAACCACTTTGTACTTGTCATCCTGAGCAAACAACTTCTCCATGGTGTATATGGAGTCCTCCACCATGGCCAGGTTGTTGGTATACACCAAAGAGGGGTCCTTATCCCCACATGGGTCTCTACTTGATGTATGTCGAACTCCATTGGAGCGCCGCTAGATATTTTCTTTGTATGTGTCGTCGTGGGTGTGCTTGTTTATGTTGTTTGGCGCGATTGAAAGGTTGAAGAGACTAATGTTATAGTGGCCACAAGAGTAAATGGGGAGCCCAGAAGGACAGGAATATTGGCATGACTGAATGACCGTTTTAGCAGCACCTATTAACTCCATCATGCCTCAAATAACTGCATCTTGGCGACGCGCGTGGTACAACCTCATGCATATGGGGGCCCCAACTGAATAATAATAACGAATGAGCAACTTTGAAGTGAAAGAGGCATCTTCGATGATGAGCTCCTCTCCTCTAAAATAGATTCCAATGCTTACAAGGTGACACACCTTTATTTGGAGACAAGGGATGCAGATTTCTTTCCAAAAACAAGCAGCTATCACTCCAGGGTAGGGCAGCCAGAGTGGACGATGTTGTGAAGTGACGCCTCTGACAGATCAACCACCACAAGTGCAAGTTTTTTTAGCAGTGAGAGTCGAACCATTTGTACTAGATTGTGTGCTAGATGGCACAGGGCCAAGGTGATGGTGTGGATAGAGGAGGAAAACCATGAGATGGACATCAGTGGAGAGGCCACAGATACAACGGCTAGTGGTAAGCTATTTTCATGCTAATTGTAGAACTCAAGCTGCTAGAGTTTTCAAATTGACAGGATTTCAGCTAGGCACCAATCGTGCAGGGTATGTGCAGCAGGCAGCATGCCGCGATGCAGAGGCTGAACGGGGCCCTGGTGGGAGGAGATGATGCCTCCCTAGAGTTCAAACTCTTGAAAAAAATATAGCTGACGATTGTTGAGAATAAGAGGCATGGTGTGCCACAGAGAGTGCCACTGAGATGCGAGGGCCTGTGTGCGGCAGCCATCCTTGGTGGGGAGAAGGGAGATGATCTCCCCAAGGATGGTCTGGGAGATTACTGATGCGGTCCACCAGAGATTCTACGGGTTACTCGGATCCCGAGGGTCGTGGCCGCTTCTAGACACGTTGTCGAGTGCAATATTGTCAGTGTACAAAAGTAGGGGTCCTTCTGCACCACTTTACTTCTGCACGTACAGTTGTAGCCACACCTACGACCACATTTGCTGGAACAGAAGAAGGAAAAGCACGAGACCGCCAAGGCAACACTCAAGCCAGAAGCATGAAGAACAGAGGGGCAAGGTCGACTCCCCCCCGGCAACGCCCTTGCCGGGGCGGCCTACGTGGCCCCGGCAAGAGCCTTGACGGGGAAACTTTCCCAACACTAGCAAGGCCGCCACCCTTGGGTCTCAGAGCTCTAACACCATTGACAATGTCAAGACCAAGATTCAGGGGCGCCTGCGTGGTGGCATGTAGATCTTTGTGGGACCAAGGGCCTGCAGACCTAGACAAGGGACTAGAAGAAGAAGACCCCCGGCAAGATCCTTGCGGGGACAGCCACAAGTCCCCGACAAGACTCCTTGCCAGGGGCGCCCGCGGGGCCACAGCCAGGCTCGTGCCAGCCAAGGTTTCGCTGCCCCACGGCCGCTCCTACGAGGCAACTAACTCACCAACTGGACAAGTGCCTGCGTGGCAGCATGCAGCCTCCAAGCCAACTAGCCAAGCACCTGCGTGGTGGCATGCAGATCTTCGTGAAGACCCTGCCACCACAACAGCCAGTAACCAACATGGTGCTGTATGCCTCATCAGCCTGGATGCGTGTCGGAGCGAGGTGAGGCGGCAACGGGCTGGACAAGCTCCATTTCTATCCTCGATAAAGCTAGAGGACACATAGGCGACACATTAAATGTGTTTATCCTATGATGTCAGGAGATAATCTTGTACACTATAGATACTTTCCACCTCACGTGTGCCGCTGTGGCAACCCCTTTACTGGGAGAGGATTCAGACTTTTTGTACATGCACACATAGTAGCCAGTTCAAGAGCTCAAGAACACCAAATATACACAAACAAGTAGGACTAGGGTTTTACGCATCACTTGCGGCCCGAACCTGGGTAAACATTCCCACGCATTCATCGACTAGACCTGCTCTTTGCACAGCTCTACGCCCCGCCAACCGTAGTAGGGGTCCCCGGGATCCCATAGGTGTTGTTTCCCCGACATTTTTGGCCCGCCAGGTAGGGGGCGCTAGGTTGCAAAAATCTGGGCTAGGAGTGAACGCACCACCTCCTTCATCGTGATGGCCGCCGAGAAGAAGGCGGCGGAGGAGGTCAAATCATCCCCATCGTTTTGGTTCCGCCGGCCAGGCGGGCGGGGCCGTCTGCAGCCGCAACCACCATTTACATGGCGACGAAAATGCTAAGTCGAGCAAAAACTTGAGTAATTTCCTTTCTATAGGGTTATTTTCCTAGAAAGGTCATGCTCCTTGTATGGAGAACCTGCATGGAAAGGAACCTTTTCACTATTGGCAACACCCTTCTTCTGTTTCGAGTCTTCTCAAAAGTTCAAGTGGCTCGCCGAGAGCGGCAAGGTGGCTTGCCCGGCAGCAAGTGCTCCCGACAGGCTGCTAAGGATCCATCCACAAAGCGCAGCGGCACAGGTTTACGTGCCGGAAAGCTTATCCAACTAAGCGCAGGGTGCGTACATACAAAGAAAGATCAAACAGGAAGATAACATGCACTGTTTCAAAATACTGCGAAGTTATATTACATCAGTGGTTGTCGCGGTTCTAACTTAAGATAAATTTGTCTTGGGCATGAACTCACAACGGCAATCAGAAGTAGGGAGGCTAGTCCCGGCGCTGGCCTTCCACTCTCTTGACTCCGTCAACGCAGCTATTGATGGGCTCGATATGCTCCTCAAGTGCCGCGAGGTCCACGCCCTCCAACAAGCTCTCAATTGCGTTGGCGAAGTTGACGCTCGTGTTCCAGAACGCCACCTTGGTGAGCACCTTGGTCAGCGCGCCCTGACAAAGCTTCCAAGCCTCATTGGCCAGATAAGTTGCTCTGTTGGAGCGGAGCTGCTCCCATGGCCTCAAGGACGTCCCCGAAGAACAAGGTAAGCCTGGCGCTGGGGGTTACGCTCGCCTCCTTAGTGTACTTGAAGTCCGGCATACCCATGACGGATAGCTGCGTGTTGAGCCTTTGTGCAGTGTCTATAAGGCAATCCATCCAAAGATGTTCCCTGTCCACATAGTCCTTGTGGGCGGTGGCGTCATCCTGTCGCAGCTGCTTCTGGCTCTCAAGGGCCTTGTTCAGGGTCTCCTTGTGGGCCACGATCTCCGAGAGCGTCCCTTCCGAGGCGTCCAGTTTCAGCTTCAGATCATTGATGGAGATGTTGGCGTCGGAAAGCAATTTCGTCTTGTCGGAGACGGTGACTTGCCAATCTGCAAGAGTGTGTTTGCTTGTGTCCCTCTCCCCCGTCAGCCTCAAGATCTCCTCCTTGAGCCCCTCCCGCTCCACCTCCAGCTCCTCCACCTTGCCGGCCTGGGCCAGGGCCAGAGCATCAAGTGCATCTTTATGCTTCTGCTCCAGCGCTTAGATCCGCTGCGCGACAAGCTTCTCGACCTCCTGGTCCTTGCCGCGGAGTGCGGCGGCAAGCGCCTGTTAACGAGCGGCGAGGTCCTACTCTTGGGCATCCAGAAGAACCTTCTACTGCCTCTGGGCAGCCTCGTCCTTGGTGGCCTGTTCCTTCGCCAGCTCCTGGGCCTTCTCAACGTCAGCCTGCTTCAGGGAAAGCTCTCGCTTGTGTTGGTCCAGCTGGTCTTGGATGGTGCTCAGTTCCTCCAGGGTTTCGCCAAACCATACTTGTGTCTGGGCGACGTGCTCCTCAAAATCTGCCTCCACTTTGTCCATGGCCGCCATCTTGGAGATCGCCTTATCCTGGCGGGCATGATAGAGCGCCTAAAGCTTCTGAAAATTGGCCCTCATCGCCTAAAGGAGCTGCTCCTCTTGGGAACCGCCGCCACTAGCACTCGGTTCATTGACAATCTGAAGCTCGGCGGTGGCAAAGACCTCATCGTCAAAAACCTCCCCCTTGGCTGGCACCCTGGTGCTTACGATCCCTGGGAGGAGGACGAACAGATTGTCGCCCACTTTCAAGTATTTGCCCGGGGCAGGAGCTGCAAAGGAGGAAGGTTGGTCATTGGCCACCTCCTCCTCGGCGAGCTCCTTGGCGACCTCCTCGGCAGCAGCCTTGTTGGTGTCCCCGGCGGGCTCCTTGGCGGCCTCCTCGGCAGCAGCCTTGCCGGTGTCCTCGGCATGCCCCTTGGCAGGCTCCTTGGCAGCAGCCTTGCCGGCCTCCCCGGCAGGCCCCTTTGTGGCCTTCTCGGTGGCGGATGCGGCGGCTTCCCCAGCCGCGATCTCGGTGGCCTCGGCTTCGGCATCCCTGGCGACCTCCTCGATGACAGCATAGATGTCCACCTGGTTCGTCGAGGGAGAGTCTGGAAACCAGAAAGGAAGATGTGTCGAGGCCAAGACCAAAGGTTCAGAACAAGAAAAGAAAGAACATCACATGGCAGAGATGACACGGGACGGGAAGCAGGCGACTTACCCATGCTGGGCCGAGGAGAAGTGGTTCCCTCCCCACCAACGTCCGTTGTCGGGACAGAGCCACCGGCGCCCGTGCTTGCCCCATCTTCCTTCGTGCACATGGGCTCAGCGGTGGATGCCCTTGCTGGTGACGCCCCTCTGGGTGGCATGGTTGCCGTGGACGGCCTGTCTGGGGCGGCCCCTAGAGGCTCCTCCGGTTGCTGCTCTCCTTCTGCAATCCCGACAAGGTCAGCACCAAGAATACACCCCCCAACGCCCGTCAGCGGGGAGTGAAGAATGGACTCACGCTGGGGGCTGGAGTGGGGGTTGCGCCGAGGGCTGTTGTCCGGGCTGATCACCACCAACGCCAGCGTGCGCGCAGCGCTTGCCGGGGGCTCGTCAACCATTGAGGCTTTGGCCCACTTCGCCGCCCTCTGAGCCAGTGTCTCCACGTCGCTGCAAAAATTAAATCAAGTCAGGGAAGGACAGTGCGGGAGGAGGGTTAAGAGATGGTGGGGGGCAAAATGCTTACTCATCCCCCTCCTCCTGTTGCCTCCTCTTCCTCTTTGGGCTAAAGGAACCGAGATCGAAATCAGCCTCCAGGGCGGCGCGACAAGCGGGGGAGAAGGGGATGGGGTCCTGGGACGCGTGGATGAGGAAGAAGCGGCGGACGCGACCTTCTTCGGTGCCGCAACCCTCGTTTGGCGTGCGGGCGACACCTGGGCCTATTGCCGATGTGTGCTCTTGTCGGGCCGGACTGGCTCGCCAGAGCCCACCCATCGCGAGACGCACTTCTTCCCTTGGGCCGGGGAGTCGGCTGCATTTGTCTCCTCCTCGGCCGGCTCCTCGACCACTTCTTCAACAAGGGGAGCCTCAGCGCCGACACTGTTGGCCTCCCCGGCAGACACCGCCCACTCAACGAACTCTTTCTCCTTCGCGGCTGCATCGGCCTCGTCCTCCACGGTGCCGAGGCTACCGACCTCCTTGGCAAGAGCTGCCTCCTCCACCCTAGTGGCGATGTAAGCGAACTCCTCCTCGGTGGTGGGGCGGATAAGCTGCGGCTCATCACAGACGTACCTCTTCGACAAGTTGTCGAAGAATGCCTGCACCAGCTCCGCTTTTGGCTCAACCCAGGTCAGATCCATGTTGTGCGCGTCGAAGACTGGCATCATGGCGATGATGGCACTCTGGCAAGAGTTGTTGCTCAACGGGACCACCCCGCTGTCAACCCGAATAGGTTGTCGGACTTAGCGGCCCCGGCGACCTTGCCGGCCTTCTCAGCCTTGCCGGCCTTCTCGGCCTTGCCGGTCCTCTTGACCCGGCCAACCTCGTTGACCCTGAGCTGGAAGAGCCTCTGGCAAAGATGAGCATGCTGCAACACCGTGAAGTTGTGGTTTAAACCAGGGCGGAGCCTCATGATGTCGGACGCGTTCTTGAAATCCCAGGCCGGCCTCCCCTTGTTGTGCGGTGGGGAAGTCCGCCGGCAGGTGAAATCAGCCCCGATCATTTCAAGAGTGATCCCAGCCGCGGAACGGCGGTGGATCTTGGTGGTGGCGATCGTGAGCTTCTGGTCGTTGGCGTCGAGATTGCCCCAGTCCTTGCTACGGATTGGCGGCTTCCGACGGACCCAGCAGAACTCCGGTGGATCCGTCTCCTCAATCCAGCACCACCGGCTTCGCCACTCCTCCCACCTCTCCTTCGTGGCGCCCTCTAGGTACGTGCCCTTGACCTGCTGCCTCGGAATCCAAGCAATGCAGCCTGAAATGGCGCCCCCTGGCTGGATCAAAGAGTGTGAACTGCGTACGTAGCTCCACCAATGCGCTCCCCGGCGACTCCTTCCCCCCGGCATCCTCAGCAGTTCCCTTGCCTTTGCCTACCTTGGGCGCCATGGCGGCTGAGAGAGGGCACGGGATCAAGGGAAAATGAGGGTGCGCTGGCGGCAAGCAGAGGCGAGACCTTAAGTTTGCGCTTGGAGAAGAAGAGGGGAAGGACGGTTCCGAGATTGGAAAAGACGCAGAGGGTAAATGAGCAGCGCCCCAGCGGTTTCCCCTTTTATGGGGAACGCGCGGGCTGCCTATTTACTATTCACCGTGACATGATGCAAGCATGCTGCAACCGCTCCACGCATGAACCCCACGTCACGCGCCCAATACGAGTCGTGGGGAAGCGCAACTGGCGAAGGAATCGTCGCAGTTAAGACCCTGACATGCGTGCCCATGCACCGTCCTGGGCTTGACCCAACAACGCTCCGCACTTATGTGTGGCCCAGGCCTAGGGGCTCCTATCAGTGTACAAAAGTAGGGGTCCTTTTGCACCCTTTACTTGTGCACGGGCAGTTGTAGCCACACCTACGGCTACGCTTGGCGGAGCAGAAGAAGAAAAACACAAGACCACCAAGGCAACACTCAAGCCAGAAGCATGAAGAACAAAGAGGCAAGGTGAACTCTCCCTAGCAATGCACTTGCTGGGGCGGCCTACATGGCCCCGGCAAGAGACTTGCCGGGGCAACTTGCCCAAAAACAGCAAGGCCACCACACTTGGGTCTGAGAGCTCTGACACCATCAACAATATCAAGACCAAGATTCACGGGCGCCTGCGTGGTGGCATATAGATCTTTGTGGGACCAAGGGCCTGTAGATCTAGACAAGCGACCAGAAGACAAAGACCCCCGGAAAGGGCCTTGAAGGGAACGACCGAAGACCCCCGGCAAGATCCTTTCCTAGGACAACCACAAGACCCCGGCAAGAATCCTTGCCGGGGGCAGCTGCGGGGCCATGATACGTCTCCAACGTATCTATAATTTATGATTGTTCCATGACATTATATTATCCATCTTGGATGTTTTATATGCATTTATATGCTATTTTATATGAGTTTTGGGTCTAACCTATTAACCTAGAGCCCAGTGCCAATTTTTGTTTTTTCCTTGTTTTTGAGCTTTACAGAAAAGGAATAACAAACGGAGTCCAATTGACGTGCCAATTTTTGATGGTTTTTATGGACCAAAAGAAGCCCCCGGAGTAAAAGAGTTGGGCCAGAAGAGTCCCGAGCCATCCACGAGGGTGGAGGGCGCGCCCTACCCCCTGGGCGCGCCCCCTATCTCGTGGACGACTCGGAGACCCCCCTGACTTGTTCCCGACGCCAAAAATTCTTATAAATACAGAAACCACCGAAAAGAAACCTAGATCGGGAGTTCCAACACCGCAAGCCTCTGTAGCCACCAAAAGCCAATTGGGACCCTGTTCCGGCACCCTGCCGGAGGGGGGATCCATCACCTGTGGTCATCTTCATCATCTCGACGCTCTCCATGACGAGGAGGGAGTAGTTCACCCTCGGGGCTGAGGGTATGTACCAGTAGCTATGTGTTTGATCTCTCTCTCTCTCTCATGTTCTTGATTTGGCACGATCTTGATGTACATTGAGCTTTGCTATTATAGTTGGGTCTTATGATGTTTCGCCCCCTCTACTTTCTTGTAATGGATTGAGTTTTCCCTTTGAAGTTATCTTATCGATTGAGTCTTTATGGATTTGAGAACACTTGCTGTATGTCTTGCATGTGCTTATCTATGGTGACAATGGGATTTTCACATGATCTACTTGATGTATGTTTTGGTGATCAACTTGCGGGTTCAGTGACCTTGTGAATGTATGCACAGGGGTTGGCACACGTTTTCGTCTTGACTCTCCGGTGGAAACTTTGGGGCACTCTTTGAAGTTCTTTGTGTTGGTTGAATAGATGAGTCTGCGATTGTGTGATGCATATCATATAATCATGCCATGGATACTTGAGGTGACAATGGAGTATCTATGTGACAATAGGATTTTGGTTGATGTGTGTCTTAAGGTGTTATTCTAGTACGAACTCGAGGATAGATTGAACGGAAAGGATAGCTTCGTGTAATTTTACTACAGACTCTTGAATAGATTGATCGGAAAAAATAACTTTAAGGTGGTTTCATACCCAACAATAATATCTTCGTTTGTTCTCCACTATTAGTGACTTTGGAGTGACTCTTTGTTGCATGTTGAGGGATAGTTATATGATCCAGTTATGTTATTATTGTTTAGAGAACTTCCACTAGTGAAAGTATAAACCCTAGGCCTTCTTTCGAAGCATTGCAATACCGTTTGTGCTCACTTTTAGCATTAGTTACCTTGCTGTTTTTATATTTTCAGATTACAAAAACCTATATCTATCACCCATTTGTACTTGTATCACCATCTCTTCGCCGAACTAGTGCACCTATACAATTTTCCATTGTATTGGGTGTGTTGGGGACACAAGAGACTCTTTTTTATTTGGTTGCCAGGTTGTTTGAAAGAGACCATCTTCATACTACGCCTCCCACGGATTGATAAACCTTAGGTCATCCACTTGAGGGAAATTTGCTACTGTCCTACAAACCTCTGCACTTGGAGGCCCAACAACGTCTACAGGAAGAAGGTTGCGTAGTAGACATCAAGTTCTTTTCTGGCACCGTTGCCGGGGAGGCTAGGTAAGCGACACTCACATCCCGTCAATGAAGCTCTTTTATGGCGCCGTTGCCAGGGAGGTGAGTGCTTGAAGGTATATCTTTAGATCTTGCAATCAAATATTTTAGTTTCTTGTTTTATCACTAGTTTAGTTTATAAAAAATACTACAAAAAATGGAATTGAGGCTGCCCCATATTCTTCATCTTTTTAATATCTTTCGTGAAAATGATGGAAAGGAAAATTGTGCCCAAGTACTAGAAGAAGAATACATTACAATGTTCGGCACTAAATACTTGAATGATGAGCATGATTGCAATGTTGTTAGTGTGAATTCTTAGAATATCCATGATGTTAATGATATGCAAAGCCACAAGCTTGGGAATGCTATGTTTGATGAAGATGATATTTTTAGTCCTCAAGTTTTGATGAGAATATTTATTATGATGAAAGCATGCCTCCTATTTATGATGATTATATTGATGAAAGTGGGTTTGGAAGAGTGTAAACTTTAGGAAGTAATGATCCCACTATTTTCGAGGGTGTTTAATCTTATTGTGATATATATGAAAGTGGATTTGGAGTGGTCATGACTTTGTTTAGTGACGAATCCAATATTTCGGAAGAGGTTCCAATTGATTATGAGAACAAAGTTGCTATCTATGATGATTATTGTGATGACTTGTATGCTATTAAGAATAATGATAACCATGAAACTTGTCATCAGGATTTTAGTTTTCAATTGGATTATGCCTCACATGATAATTGTTTTGTTGAGTTTGCTCCCACTATTATTCATGAGAAGAAATTCGCTTATGTGGAGAGTAATAAAATTTATATGCTTGGGGATCATGAAAATAATGCTTTATGTGATGGTTATATTGTTGAATTCATTCATTATGTTACTGAAAATTATTATGAGGGAGGAATATATGCTTGTAGGAGTTGCAATAATATCAAGTTTCCTCTCTATGTGTTGAAAATCTTTAAGCTATGCTTATTTTATTTTCCTATGCTAGTTGATTATTGCCATTAGTTGTCTGCTCACAAAATCCCTATGCATAGGAAGTGGGTTAGACTTAAATATGCTAGTCATATTCTTCATGATGCTCTCGTTATGTTTCAATTCTTATCTTTTATGTGAGCATATTGAAATCATTATGCTTAGCTAAAAGCCATTTAAGAAAAGCGCTTTTTGGGAGACAACCAAAAATTACCCTTACTGTTTGTGTGTGTCCACATGATTAAGATACTATAGTAATCATGTTTTATAGCTTTTATTTCAATAAAGTGCCAAGTAGAACCTTTGGGAAGACTTGGATGAAAGTTAATGTGATCTTGCTGTAAAAAACAGAAACTTTGCGCTCACGAGATTAGCTGCCATTTTTTTTACAGAAGAGTGATTTTGAGTTGATTATTTTTGCAAAAGATTAATAGACAAATTCCTCACATCCACCAATTTATTTCAGAATTTTTTGAGTTACAGAAGTATTCGAAAGTTATAGATTGCTACAGACTGTTCTGTTTTTTGACAGATTCTGTTTTCTATGTGTTGTTTGCTTATTTTGATGAATCTATGAGTAGTATTGGAGGGTATGAACCATAGAGAAGTTGGAATACAGTATATTTTACACCAATATGAATTTAGAATGACTTCACAACAGTACCTTAGTGGTGGTTGTATTTTCTTATACTACCAGAGCTTACGAGTTTTCTTTTGAGTTTTTTGTTGTGAAGTTTTCAAGTTTTGGGTAAATATTTGATGGACTATGGAATAAGGAGTGGCAAGAGCCTAAGCTTGGGGATGACCAAGGCACCCCAATGTAATATTCAAGGACAACCAATAGCCTAAGCTTGGGGATGCCCCGGGAAGGCATCCCCTCTTTCGTCTTTGCCTATCGGTAACTTTACTTGAGGCTATATTTTTATTCACCACATGATATGTGTTTTGCTTGGAGCATCATTTTGTTTTATTTTGTTTTGCTTGCAGTTTGAATAAGATCCCAAGATCTTAAATTCTTAAATGTTAGAGATTATTCACATAGTTACATAACTATTCGACTACTCATTGATCTTCACTTATATCTTTTGGAGTAGTTTGTCGTTTGCTCTAGTGCTTCACTTATATCTTTTTAGAGCACGTCAGTGGTTTTATTTTGAAGAAATAGATGAAATCTCATGCTTCACTTATATTATTTTGAGATTCTTTTATAACAACATGGTAATTTGCTTAGGTTATGAATTTAGTCCTAATATGATGGGTACCCAAGAGGGATATAATAAAAACTTTCATATAAAGTGCGTTGAATACTATGAGAAGTTTGATGCTTGATGATTGTTTTGAGATATGAGGATGGTGATATTAGAGTCATGCTAGTAGAGTAATTGTGAATTTGAGAGATACTTGTGTTAAAGGTTGTGATTCTCGTAGAATGCACGTATGGTGAACCGTTATGTGATGAATTTGGAGCATGATTTATTTAGTGATTGTCTTCCTTATCAGTGGAGGTCGGGATCGCACGATGGTTAACTCCTACCAACCCTTCCCCTAGGAGCATGCGCGTAGTGCTTGGTTTTGATGACTAATAGATTTTTGCAATAAGAATATGAGTTCTTTATGACTAATGTTGAGTCCATGGATTATACGCACTCTCACCCTTCCACCGTTGCTAGCGTCTCTAGTATCGCACAACTTTCGCTGGTACCATACACCCACCATACCTTCCTTAAAACATCCACCATACCTACCTATTATGGCATTTCCATAGCCATTCCGAGATATATAGCCATGCAACTTTCCACCGTTCCATTTATTATGACACGCTTCATCATTGTCATATTGCCTTGCATGATCATGTAGTTGACATCGTATTTGTGGCAAAGCAACCATTCATAATTCTTCCATACATGTCACTCCTGATTCATTGCACGTCCCGGTACACCGCCGGAGGTATTCATATAGAGTCATATCTTGTTCTAAGTATCGAGTTGTAATTCTTGAGTTGTAAGTAAATAAAAGTGTGATTTTTTTCATTATTAGAGCATTGTCCCAGTGAGGATAGGATGATGGAGACTATGATTCCCCTACAAGTCGGGATGAGATCTAGACGAAAAAAAGAGGCCATAAAAAACGAGAAAAGGCCCAAATAAAAAAAATAAAAAAGAGAGAAAAAGAGAGAAGGGGCAATGCTACTATCCTTGTTCCACGCTCGTGCTTCAAAGTAGCACCATGATCTTCATGATAGAGAGTCTCTTGTTGTGTCACTTTCATATACTAGTGGGAGTTTTCATTATAGAACTTGGCTTGCATATTCCAATGATGGGCTTCCTCAAAATGCCCTAGGTCTTCGTGAGCAAGCGAGTTGGATGCACACCCACTTAGTTTCTTTAGTTGAGCTTTCATACATTTATAGCTCTAGTGCATCTGTTTCATGGCAATCCCTACTCACTCACATTGATATCTATTGATGGGCATCTTCATAGCCCATTGATACGCGTAGTTGATGTGAGACTATCTTCCTCCTTTTTGCCTTCTCCACAACCACCACTCTATTCCACCTATAGTGCTATGTCCATGGCTCACACTCCTGTGTTGCGTGAAAGTTGAAAAAGTTTGAGAATACTAAAGTATGAAACAATTGCTTGGCTGAAACCGGGGTTGTGCATGATTTAAACATTTTGTGTGATGAAGATAGAGCATAGCCATACTATATGATTTTGTAGGGATAGCTTTCTTTGGCCATGTTATTTTGAGAAGACATAATTGCTTCGTTAGGATGCTTGAAGTATTATTATTTTTATGTCAATATTAAACTTTTGTCTTGAATCTTTCGGATCTGAACATTCATGCCACAATAAATAAAATTACATTGATAATTCTGTTAGGTAGCATTCCACATAAAAAATTATATTTTTATCATTTACCTACTCGAGGACGAGAAGGAATTAAGCTTGGGGATGCTTGATACGTCTCCAACGTATCTATAATTTTTGATTGTTCCATGCTACTCCCTCCGTCGCAAAATAAGTGACTCAAAAGTGAGCCAACTTTGTACTAATGTTAGTACAAAGTTGGCTCACTTTTGAGTCACTTATTTTGGGACGGAGGGAGTATTATATTATCCATCTTGGATGTTTTATATGCATTTATATGCTATTTTATATGATTTTTGGGAGTAACCTATTAAACTAGAGCCGAGTGCCAGTTTCTGTTTTTTCCTTATTTTTGAGTTTTATAGAAAAGGAATACCAAACGGTGTCCAATTGACGTGACAATTTTTGATGATTTTTATGGACCTAAAGAAGCCCCCAAAGTAAAAGAGTTGGGCCAGAAGAGTCCCGAGCCATCCACGAGGGTGGAGGGCGTGCCCTATCCCCTAGGCGCGCCCACCTATCTCGTGGACGACTCGGAGACCCCCCCTAACTTGTTCCCGATGCCAAAAATTCCTATAAATACAGAACCCCCGAAAAGAAACCTAGATCGGGAGTTCCACCACCGCAAGCCTGTGTAGCCACCAAAAACCAATCGGGACCCTATTCCGGCACCCTGCCGGAGGGGGGATCCATCACCTATGGCCATCTTCATCACCCCGGAGCTCTCCATGACGAGGAGGGAGTAGTTCACCCACGGGGCTGAGGGTATGTACCAGTAGCTATGTGTTTGATCTCTATCTCGTGTTCTTGATATGGCACGATCTTGATGTACCGTGAGCCTTGCTATTATAGTTGGATCTTATGATGTTTCTCCCCTTGTACTTTCTTGTAATGGATTGAGTTTTCCCTTTGAAGTTATCTTATCGGATTGAGTCTTTAAGGATTTGAGAACACTTGATGTATGTCTTGCATGTGCTTATCTGTGGTGACAATGGGATATTCACGTGATCTACTTGATGTATGTTTTGGTGATCAATTTGCGGGTTTAGTGACCTTGTGAACTTATGCATAGGGGTTGGCACACGTTTTCGTCTTGACTCTCCGGTAGAAACTTTGGGGCACTCCTTGAAGTTCTTTGTGTTGCTTGAATAGATGAGTCTGAGATTGTGTGATGCATATCATATAATCATGCCTACGGATACGTGAGGTGACAATGGAGTATCTAGGTGACATTAGGGTTTTGTTTGATGTGTGTCTTAACATGTTATTCTAGTACGAACTCTATGATAGATCGACCGGAAAGAATAGCTTCGTGTTATTTTACTATGGACTCTTGAATAGATCGATCAGAAAAAATAACTTTGAGGTGGTTTCGTACCCTACAATAATCTCTTCGTTTGTTCTTCGTTGTTAGTGATTTTGGAGTGACTCTTTGTTGCAAGTCGAGGGATAGTTATATGATCCAGTTATGTTATTATTGTTGAGAGAACTTCCACTAGTGAAAGTATGAACCCTAGGCCTTGTTTCGAAGCATCGCAATACCGTTTGTGCTCACTTTTATCATTAGGTACCTTGCTGTTTTTATATTTTTAGATTACAAAAACCTATATCTATCATCCATATTGCACTTGTATCACCATCTCTTCGCCGAACTAGTGCACCTATTCAATTTGCCATTGTATTGGGTGTGTAGGGGACACAAGAGACTCTTTTTTATTTGGTTGCAGAGTTGTTTGAGAGAGACCATCTTCATCCTATGCCTCCCACGGATTGATAACCTTGAGGTCATCCACTTGAGGAAAATTTGCTACTGTCCTACAAACCTCTGCACTTGGAGGACCAACAATGTCTACAAGAAGAAGGTTGTGTAGTAGACATCAGGCCACAGTGAGGCCCGTGCCTGCCAAGGCTTCGTTGCCCCGCGGTCGCTCCTATGAAGAAACCAACTCGCCAACTGGACAAGTGACTGCGTGGTAGCATGCAGCCTCAAAGCCAACTAGCCAAGCACCTGCGTGGTGGCATGCAGATCTTCGTGAAGACCTTGCCACCACACCAGCCAGCAGCCAGCGTGGCGCTGCATGCCTCGTCAGCCTGGACATGTGTCAGAGTGAGGTGAGGCGGTAACGGGTGGGACAAGCTCCATTGTCATCCCCGATAAAGCTAGAGGACACATAGGTGGCGCATTAAATGCATTTGTCTTATGATGTCTCGAGATGACCTTGTACACTATAGATACTTTCCACCTCCTGTGTGCCGTTGTGGCAACCCCTTTTCATATAAAAGGAGGCCCAAGGCGTACTGGGAGATGATTCAGACTTTTTGGATAGGCATGCGTAGTAGCCAGTTCAAGAGCTCAAGAACACCAAATATAAATATACAAGCAGGACTAGGGTTTTACGCATCACCTGCGGCCTGAACCTGGGTAAAAATTTCCCACGCGTTGATCGACTAGACCTCCTCTTTGCATTACTCTATGCCCCGCCAACCTAGTAGGGGTCCCCGAGATTCCATAGGTGTCATTTCCCTGAAAAATATCTAGAACTGGTGGCGCCGCTGGCCGGAGCCTCATCAGGGTACATGCCAATCAGGGAGAAATATTGGCACAAACATACATTTAGGACATTCAAAATCAATTCTCAAGATCTGGAAGAAAAAATGGCACAAATATTTATGTAGGACAATGAAAATCAATTCTCAAGATCTGACTACGACATATTATTATGAACGCTAACCCCAATTGGATTATTAGAAAAAATCATTTATACAAAACAAACAATTAATCACTAACCCTAGACGGATATCATTCAAACAATTGATACACTACAAGGCTCTAACGAATTTTACTCTGATTTCATGGATATAAAGAGTATCACAATATGATTTATTTACCAAAAAAATGAATGGGGGAGGAGTAACCAAAGAAAACAAATGATATTTTTGCTGCAAAAATCAGAATAGGTGACTAACCTGTTTTCCATCGGAGTCGGAGTCGTTGCGGGAGTTGTTGTGGACCTCCCGCTCCAGCTGGGGAGGCACGACGGCAACGACGATGTCAAGGTCACACTACTACCTGTGCGAGACCTCGTCGGCGACAACAGTAACCTCTGTGAGCAGCTTCACACATTGTGTGGTTGCTTCACCTGCCCCATCGTCACCACTCCCTCCGATGGTGGGCTTCAACGACATCCTCTCATACACTCCAAACGGTGGTGACAACTTTGGACTGGGTGTGTGGCCGCCTATTATGACCAACGGCTCAGGTACGCCATTAATATTGAGCAGTGGGAGCAAGGTGGGTCACGGTCAAAGGGCTGGATCGCCTCCCGGTGAGCCTTCGTAGCAGACTGTTGGCATGCCTACCGTCATTTCACACAGCTGCTAACACGCCTCCCGGTGACACCACACGGCGAACACGCGCATGACTCTCGGTCTGCCTGCCACTACTAGAGAAAGTCTACCAGTAGTGCGTGTCAAAGGCTTAGCAGTAGCATGGGGGGATGCGCTACGGCTACGATGCTACATCAAACTTTTAACAATAGCGTGTGTTCGGTAGCACTACTGCTATCTATAGTTAGCAGTAGCGCGTTTTATGAAACCGTGATGCTACTAATAGCTGTAGCGCCTTAGTTTAAAGCGCGCTACTCCTAAGTACTCATTGCTGCTAAAAGCGTGCCCCGCTCTACTGTTATTAGTGTCTGAAAAAAATCTGCTACATATATCCTTTGTATTTGTACAGGTTTTATACAGTAGTCTCTATCATATCATACATATACAAATATAATCATATCATACACATACAAATAGTCTCATCAAATCATGTCATCATCATAATCATCACCCAACACAAATGATGTCGCTCGTCATCATCTCAAAATAGTGATACAAGTTATGACATGTATCGAATACTTGCAAGTACATCATCATCCATCTAAAAAATGATGTAGAAGAGAAGAGCTATCATTATGAGTGAGAGCGGAACTATGCAGTACATGAGGTAGCGGTCCTGATTCCTCTCTCGCGCTAGCATGAACCTCAAGTAACTATGTTGGTGCAACAAACCTGGGCGTATGTTGCCCAGACTGTACATAGGCACATACCTAAGGTTGAAGACCAAGACCAAGGAAAATAAGACAACCCTTTGAGGAATCAAGGGGCAGATCAAGAGGACCAAGCCAAGGCAGAGGGATAAAACACCACTAAGGAGAAGGCCTTCCTTGCCGGGCAGGCGAGCCTGGCAAGGGTGAGGCTACCCCAAAGGCAAGCCCCAAGAATCCCCCGGCAAGCCCGCCGGGGACGCGAGGGCCAGATTATCCCAACGAGACACCAACGCGCCACCTCACAACAACGCAAGTCATTAATCGGTGCGGTCTCAAGCACCCAAATGACTAATTGGCCGTAATTCGGTATGTGGCAACCATTTCCTGAGGAAATAACCCGCAGACGACACTCGTCCAGCGACGTGTCAAGAAGGCAGACGAGGAGGTGGCAGTATTGGCCCGGCAAGGCTTGCCGGGCAGCTCCTTTACAAGACACTAAGCGACGCATTTAATGCGCCTTGTCCTATCTGCAGAGTTAGGTATGATATCACTGTTTGCTATCTAATCAGTACACAATGACTGATTTGCCTCTGTGGTGACCCTTAATCTATAAAAGGAGGCCCATGGCAACCAGAAAAGGGATTCAAACCCTGGACTTTTGTACCTACTTACACACGTAGTGGCTCTCGTCCCTAGGCAACCCTTGCCAAGTACGAGCGCTACTCTTGCCACCACAATCCACCCATCAATCCACCAAAGTAGGAGTAGGGTTTTACGCCTTGCGGCGGCCCGAACTTGGGTAAAAATCATCTGTGTGACCATCGTCGCGCTGCTACACGCCCTCCGCTCTTTGTGCAACGTGCCACTCCCCCTTGCCTAACTACAAGGGGCCGAAGGCCCCATAGGTTTCTGCGTTCCCCCGCGACATCTTTGGCGCGCCAGGTAGGGGGGTGGCGCTTGTGCGAACCCGAGCGTGTGTGCAGCGCCTCATCTTCGTCATTGTCATCTTCATCAGCGGCTCCATCATCCATGGCGCCCAAGAAGAAATCCGACGTGCCAGCTCACCCGTCCACCCGCATCCATTGGGGCCGCAGGGGCTACGGAGGTGCCTGGGGACATGGTCGGCGCAGGCGTCGTCGTCACCACCTCCCCTGTGGCCAAAGCAGGGGCGGGAGACCCCGAGGGAGAGCAACTCCATCAACATCTTAGCGGCAACGCCCCTTAAGGTGCGAATCGGGAGATTATTCTGTCTCTACCACTCCATCCCACCGAACGCAGCGGCGACGCACGCTCTAGGGAGAACCGCAATCCCTTGGCTGCTCCCGCTACGGTTGGAGCCGCACGACATGCGCCACCCCTAGAGCAAGCCGCCCTAGCCGGTGCATCAAACAGAGTCGTCGACCACCAAGCACCTCCGCCCCACCATCACGCCACCTTGGCGACTGGCTCATGGCGGTGAGAGCACATCATTACCATCGTTCGCACCGTCCGGAGCCAGGTGACGCTACGCTCTGCATCACCATGCATGCCAAGCACTGCTTATGAGGATATGGCGTGTGCCCAACTCCTGCTGAAATTCCCGTCGGTGGCCGATCAAATGGATGCGTGGCGAGCCACCATTCAGAGCTTGATTGGTTTCACCGAGGTGGGAGGATCATAGCGAGCAGCTCCGTCATGACCCTCGCAGGCAGCAACAACAACCTGAGCCACTGGTCGCACAGAGGGGCCAGACCTAGGGTGCAATCCGCGGCGGCCGACGCAGGGATCACAGCCAGAGCCAGGTGACCAAGTGCCCGACAATGCGTCAATAGCTTCATCTGGTCCTTGAATGCGTCAAGACCCGTCGCGAGCCTTAGAAGAAGGGCTGAGGGGCGACACGCGCATGACCACCTAGCCACACCGCGGAGCCTGCCGCCAGTCTGATAGGCACGATGGACCCTACGTCGACGAGCCTGCGCTCGGTGGGGGCGAGTACTTGTGTTTCAAGGTTGGGTGCCCTGCCTTCACTCGTGAGTTGCGGCAAGTCCATTGGCCATCCGCTCGCACGTTCAAGCTAGAGATACTAGAGAAGTACGACGAAAGGTTGAACCCAGCAGATTTCTTGAGAATCTACACCATCATTGTTCAAGCTACCGGGGGAAGAGATGAGAAGGTGTTCGCCAATTACTCCCCTTTGGCGCTCAAGCAAAATGTGAGGTCTTGGCTGATGCACCTACTAGAGAGCTCCATCTTGACCTGGGCTGACATGTGCCATGAGTTTATTGGTGCCTTCACCGGTGGCCATCAAGAACCAGGGTGGCCCAGCGATTTGCAGCTTCTCCCGCAGAAAGAAGGAGAGACTTTGCGGAAGTACATGCAGAGGTTCAGCCGAGTACACAGAAACATCCCAGACATCCACCCGGAAGCTATGATAGCTATGTTCCAGTCCAATGTGCGCAACCGCAGGCTGTGTTCCAAAATGCACGTGCGGTTGCCCAAGACTGTGAATCAGCTATACACACTAGTGGACAAGTGTGCTCGTATGGAGGAAGGGAGGCGACTCCCTGGGGAGGAAGGTGGCGAAATCGTTGACTTAGAGGACGACGACGACGCCACCAGTCAGAAGAAGAAGAGCAAGAAGCGTAATCAGAAGTGCAAGGATAAAGTGGTCATGACTGTTGAAGGATCGGGCTCACCTAACACCGGCAAGAAAGCTAAGACCGAGGCCCATGACAAGGAAGTTGCCACATGCACTGTCTGCTAGGACGCTGCGGCTGCCGAGAAAGCTAGGAAGGTGATGGACCATACTGCAAGATCCATCGGACCAAGGGCCACAATCTTCACGAGTGTCGCCAGGTTGAGCAGCTTGTCAAGAAATAGATGGCTGAGTATGACAAGCGTAATAAGGAAACATGTTAGGATGGTGCTTGCGGTAAGGGCCGTGGCGATGGAGCAAATCGCCCTGGCAAGGCACCTTTGTATCAAGGAAAACCCACCAGGGGCCGTGAGAAGAAAGATTGCGATGACAAAAGTGAGGAAGGGGATGAAGAGGAAGCCAGTGAGCAGAAGTTCGAGAAAGCCATTGGTGCCCTTTGCATTGACGAAGGCACATCTTTGCACTCCTCTCACCGCCAACTTAAACAGTGAGCGTGTGAAGTCAATGCAATGGAGCCAGCGCAGATTCTCGAAAACCACTCAAATGGTCCCGCATGCCCATCGTATTTGATGAAGAGGACCATCCCGACCGCACTACATCGGTAGGATGTTTGCCATTGTTGGTCTCTCCAACAATTCGCAACCTCAAAGTCACAAAGATATTGGTTGATGGCGGGGCCGGGTTGAATCTGATATATCCAAAGGTCATCGGTAAACTGCAGATATCAGATGAAGAGCTCAAGGCCACCGGCACGTTTCAGGGAATCAATCCTGGCAGGAGTCATCCTAAGGGGAAGATCACGCTGCCGGTGAC
>LR738712.1:404643919-404698687 GCA_902687465.1 Secale cereale
CCCGAAGAAGATTGCATGCATGAATAAGCATATCAGGAGCGTAGCATGTTCATCTAGATAAGATCATGCATGGCATTGTGTAGGATCGAAAGTAGGTCTAGAGAGGGAGTGAGTAGACTACTTGACCAAATAAAAATCTAGCCTTTTCCCAATTTTAAGTGTTGGAAGATTTTAGCAATTAGAACAAGTCAAGTAACCAACCTACACATGCAATTCTAAGAGTTTAGCAATGGAAAGTAAAACATTGCATATGAAGGTAAAGGGAAGCGTTTGGAGAGTGCAAACGCAATGGAGACACAAAGATTTTTGGCGCGGTTCCGATAGGTGGTGCTATCGTACATCCATGTCGATGGAGACTTCAAACCATGAAGGGTAACATCTACGTGAGCCTACGGAGGGCTCCACCCATGAAGGGTCCACGAAGAATCAACCTTGTCTATCCCACCATGGCCATCGCCCACAAAGGAATTGCCTCACTCGGGTAGATCTTCACGAAGCAGGCGATCTCCTTGCCCTTACAAACTCCTTGGTTCAACTCCACAATCTTGTCGGATGCTCCCAAGTGACACCTAACCAATCTAGGAGACACCACTCTCCAAAAGGTAATAGATGGTGTGTTGATGATGAACTCCTTGCTCTTGTGCTTCAAGTGAT
This sequence comes from Secale cereale, assembly GCA_902687465.1. Taxonomy (NCBI): domain Eukaryota; kingdom Viridiplantae; phylum Streptophyta; class Magnoliopsida; order Poales; family Poaceae; genus Secale; species Secale cereale. The sequence continues at coordinate 404,644,574 of LR738712.1, forward strand.
AGTCTCCCCAAAACTCAACTCTGTCTCTCAGATTTGGATATGGAGGAAAGATGATTTGAGTGGAAAGCAACTAGGGGAAGGATAGAGATCAAGATTCTTGTGGTAGGATTGGTATATCTTGGTCTCAACACATGAGCAGGTGGTTCTCTCTTAGAAAATGAGTAGTGGAAGTGTAGGCACATTCTGATGGCTCTCTCACAAATGGAGAAGGGGGGTGGAGGGGTATATATAGCCTCCACACAAAATCCAACCGTTACACACATTTGACCCAACTCGGTTAGACTGAATAGAAGAACTCGGTGAGACCGAATAAGTTTAAAATGTGAACGTTATGAATCTCGGTGGGACCGACATGATCAACTCAATGTGACCGATGTGCTAGGGCTAGGGAAAAACCTCATCTCGGTGGTGCTGATTGCATGAACTCGGCGATACCAATTTCAGCAAAGAGCAATGCAGAGAGTTGTTCAAGCAAACTCGGTGGGACCAATCGCTCATTTTGGTGAGACCAAAACGTTACAAAACGGAAACAGAGAGTTTGCAGGGCCATCTCAGTGGGACTGAGATCCGTATCGGTGTGACCGAATTGTCTAGGGTTTCTGGGAGTGGCTATGTCAAATGAACTCGGTGGCGCCGGATAGATCAAATCAGTGGGGCCGAGTTTGACTTAGGGTTTTGGACATATGTGGAAATGAGAAAGTGGTTGAGAGTTTTTGGAGCTATATCACTAAGCACTTGAGCAACCAGATCATTAAGAAACACCTCATCCCCTTTTAATAGTATTGGCTTTCCTATTGACTCAATGCGACCTTGGATCACTAAAATGAAAATGAAGAGTGTTGAGCTTTTGCCAATCTTTGTCGTTAGCATTTTGAGGGGTCCAAATCTCTAGTCCATGCCATGCCAATCATTGAACTTCCTAAAATATTTAACTTGAATGGACATTAGTTCAATGAGCTATATGTTGTTATTAATTACCAAAACCACTCGGGGATTAGTTGCACTTTCAATCTCCCCCTTTTTGGTAATTGATGACAACATATAAATCAAAGCTTCGACAAATGAAAATAGGAATGAAATTCATCCTTGCTTTGAGAAGTATGTGAAAAGCAAGAGCTCCCCCTAAATTTGTGCATTATTTAAGATTTGCTTTTGAATGCGAATGCACAATCGATTAGAATCATGGGTTACTCTTCCATGTCACATATATCTTGGTGGAGCACTCATAATGATAAGATTCAAGCAACTAGCACTCATCACCAAAACAAACAAGTGAATGATCATACATAATCATGAAAGCACACATGAAGAGTAGTATGATCAACCACATAACTATCTCACGAGCATAAGCAAACTGTAACAGTAACCAAACAAACTGAGTAACAAGTGAAAACCAAACAAAAGAAGCAAAACACACTCTCTCTCGAAGCCTAATGATCTATACAGTTTCTCCCCCTTTGGCTAGAAGTTACCAAAAAGCTTGAAAATGCATAGTGCTATACGGCACTCTATGCATGATCTACAGGAGCTGTTGAAGGGGTCTTCTCCCTGGTCGCTCTGGTGTGCGTAGACGGTGTGGAGATAAGAGAATCTGCAAAAACTTCAGAAGAAGTCTGTGGAGCTCGAGGAGTTGACACTGGAGGAACAACTATGGCAGTGGTTGCAGGTGCCTAAAGTGTAGTCCTGGGCTCGACAACTGGCACAGCTGAAGATCTTGGTCCTCCTGGGAACCTCTAAAATACATCAGTGGTTGGTCTATCATTCCTGACCTCAGCTTCTTCATGCATCTTCTCCACAGTTGTCTGGATATCTGTGACATTCACATCTAGATCATGGAATTTTGTCTTGATGATCGTCTCAATACTCTCTTGATTCTGAGTCAAGCTGGGTAGGCTCTTCTCAACCCTCATGGTAGCCTCAAGCACATAACTGAGCTAATCTTGCTTGGTCTTGAGATTTGCAGGTGTTGTTACAAAATCACTTGCTGCTTTTGCTGCTTTCGCTGCCCATGCCTTCTCAATTTTCTCTGGGCCCTCGAAATCTGGCCTAATAGGTAAATGCTTCTTATCCTCGAAATCTGGCCTAATAGGTAAATGCTTCTTATCAAGCAGATATGTCCCAGTTCCTACCTTGGAATTGATCAACACCTGAATGTGTGGGGCATATCCACAATATCTCTTTTGGTCAGCTGCAGTTCTCTTAACTGCTTCAACAATCAAGCTCATGAATTTGAATTTCTGTGGCACATCAAACAAATGGAGTAAATTGACTGAGTGATCTCCAGACTTGGGCAATAGAGTGTGCCTCAAAATAGTGTTGATGGTGTTCAGTCCTGCATGCAGAAAGTATATGGATCCAAACTTGTTTGTCTCTATGGCTGCATCAGGAATGGTCTTGTACATGTTAACCATGGAGTTATGATCCTTCCTGGGCTTATTATACTCATCTAGATCATCATCACTCTCTTTGGGGGCATTGATCAACTTGGCCCATTTTGAGACAGTAGATTGATATCTTGTACCTTCAGTCATCCAGACAATCTTTTCATCAAGATAGAAGTGAGCAGTTGAATAGAATTTGATTATCATATCATCATTCCAGTTAGTCAACTTCTGACCAAGAAACTTGTCCACATCATTCATCCTGAAGCTCTCATGCACATGGGGAAACTGATATGCATTGTTGTCAATGTACTTCCAGTTAACCCATTTCATGTCACACACTATTGGCTTCTTGTCCAAAAGGACAGTCGCATAGAAATCTTGTTGCTCTCTGGTGTGGAACCTACAGTCAACAACAGTTCTCCTCCTTGTGGCATAAGGATCAGTCTTTCTGAATAGTCTCAGACCATCATCCTTTCTCAACTTCATATTTTCCGCCACAATATGATCTGGGATCTTGGGCTTGAGCTTCCTAAGCTATAGAGACTCATCATCATAAGAAGAATATTCTTCTGGAACTTCTTCTTGAGCTTCATCTTGAACTTATGGCACTGGGGCCTTGTTCTTCTCAGCAGTAGGGATGCCTCTAGTGGATCTCTTGGGTGCAGACTTGGAGACTTGAGCTTGAGCTGAAGGCTTGGGGGAAGTTTTGGTTTTAGATGGAGCAACCCTAGACTGATGGCGCCCCCCATCAGGTTCTAAGCCTTTGCAGGAGGTGCAATAGGCTCTTCCTCCTCCTCATCCCTCATGGATGGTCTTCCAACGACTCTGGCTGTAGTCTTCTTGAATCTTTCCTTCCTTTTCTTTCCTCAAGCAGCCTCATCTTCTCTTGATTCAAGAGTGAACTCCATAGTTTCTTGGGTTGAGGCTCTGGCTTTTGACATTGGATCTCTTTTGGAAGGAGCTTTCTTGGATTAACTAGGCTTTATTGCACCAGCAACATCATACTCTTTCTTGAGCACCTTCTTCTTGGAGGTGACTTCCTCAGCAACAAAATCTTCATCCTCAGAATCTGAAGTTTTCTTCTTCCTTAGCTTGGTAGCAGCCTTTGGCAAATTGCTAGGTGTGCTTCTGCTACCTTCATCATAGCTGCTGTTAGAGGGACTAGTGCCCTCACTAAGGTTCATGTGCTATTCAGACCTGTTCTGACTGTCACTGCCCTCTAACATAGCTGAAACTAACCCTGTGAATAGTTGGCTATAGATAGAGTGGATGAGCATCACAAAAAACAGTTATTTTTGCAAAAATATTGAGACAAAAACATAACTTTAGTTTTCTGCAGAAAGCATTTCGAAGCTACCGATTTGACAAACTCAGTGGCGCTGAAGCATAACCAAAGTCTAAACATACCATTTCGGTCAGACGGAGAGGCAGTTCGGTGACTCCGAGAAGCTAGGGTTCCACATAGAAAGTGATTTCGGTCGCAGTGATTTGTGTACTTCGGTTAGACCGAGATGTACACAGTGCAATAGCCAAGGCCAATCGGTGTGACCGAGATCCTCAGATCGGTCGGTCCGAGATGAGTTTGACGGAAACCTAACCCTAAGTTTTGCATCAAATCTAATCTACATAATTCTTTGAGTGGGTAGAATGATTCCACATGTGGGAGGAACAATGGCAATGACCATTGTGCAAGAATCGGAGTTTGAGAAAGCACAAAATGGGTCGAGTTCATACCCTAACTTGGTGATGAACTCGCTACGGCGACAATGGTGGTGGAGATTCCGATGACAGTGACAGAGACCAGCGGCAGGAGGCCCCGGCGATGACGGCGATGACCCGGAGACCAGCGGGCGGCAGTGCTGGGGCGCAGACTTGTCACGGATCGTTGACACCAAGTGCTCCTCACCCGGTGGGTTCGAATTTGACTTGTTCAAATTTTGTTATGTAGCATGAATAGAGTTTGTGACGAGAAAAGCATAAATAGCTAGACGGAGTACTTAGGCTTTCTTGTCCACCCATTTGGCAAAAGAGAAAAAAACCAAACAATCGAAGCAACAAATGGATGTCCTTGAATGGATAAAAATATGCAACCAACATGCTCACACAATAAGATGGAAAATAAAACATGTGGCAAAGCATGCACAAGCACTCTAGCATCTATGAAGCAATTGGCGATGACTAGGTCATCTATATATGAGTATATTGACTTAGGAGTCAAATGAGAACATTTGATCATAGGTCATACTCATCGTTTAAGAAGTCGGGTTACCACTTTTACATAAAGCATTGTTGTGTTCACATTAGTAGAGTTGCTTTAGCTCAATTCTTAGAGTAAAGCTCCCCATAGATGTGATATCCCCCCTTAGAGGGATGAACTAACCTTGGGTTTTGTCGATGATGAATTCATGTAGATGTTGAAGATGTGGATGCTCAATGTTAACATAGATCAGTCGGAGCAATCTATTGGAGTGAGTTGCACTTTCATTACCTACATGAGTTAGTCCCACAAGGAACATACAAGGATATCCATAAACATAGAGTGAAACACACACATAATGATGTCCATGAAAGCATTAGATTACCTTGTCCCTTGTCTTACCAACAAGAGGGTTTGTGACTCCTTTAACTAGTGCAAGATATTGAACTTGATTGTACTTGTCCTTGCCAAAATGAATATGAGTGAAATATGTTGGCGGAGTCACCCTCAAGAACTCTCTAGTTATTCTTTTTTGGGATCCACATCAATTTGATGGGAATCGTTGGAGTTGTAGTCGTACTTGGTAAAGTAGAACTTGAAGTAGTCTTGAAAATCCACATGACAAAGGCCTTAGGAGCTTCTTCAAATGAATCAATCTCTTCTTGAAGCTTGTCCTTGCCTTTTAGCTTGTGGTCTTGTGGTGGAAGATCATCTTGAGATTGTGTTCCCTTGAAATAAGTGGGGTCATACTTCTCTTGTTGAGGAACAAACTTTTTCTTGGGGTATTGATCTTCTTCCCACTCAACTCCAATGGCATTGAACTTTCGTTCAAAACCAACACCTTGATTCTTCCGATGCCTTCCTTGCTTGCATACAATTTCCTCAAAGTTCTTACTCTCGGCAAGGCTCTTGTAAACACCTTTCTCTATAATTCCCTTCAATACGCAATTTTCTGGCTCAAGTATAACTTGGCTAAGAGAATCATTAGTGGAATTAACAGAACTACTCAAAGCAACAATATTAGATTTAACATGAAGAAGAATGTTTCTTGTACTTATTGCTAGATTTTACTTGAGGCATATAAGTAGACAAGAGTAAACGCTTGGAAATGTAAGAAAAACTTTTCTTTCGAAGATCATCATTGATTTCTTTTAAGAACCCATGCTCTTGCTCTAAGTTGAGCTTCTCGAAGCGTAGCTTCTCATGATTTTTTAAAAGCTCTCGACTATCCTCTTGCGTAGTTTCATGAGCTAACTTAAGAGTATTTAGTTCTTTAGTTAAACACTCAATCTCCTTCTTATCATTATCATTCGTTTCATCTTGATTAGCATGATTAATAGCAATTTCATCATAGTTTTCATCACTAGTGTTGCCAACAAGTAAATCATCATCTCCTAGCAAATCATCTTCATCACTATTGAAATTAAGATGCTCGGGGTGTGATACCTTCGGGCCTTTAGCCATGAAGAATCTTCCAATTCCTTCATTAGGTGTGCCAAATATATCATAGGAGTTGGATGACACAAGAGGAATTCCGCAAACACGTTCATCTTGAGTATCTTCGGAGTCGGAGTGATAGATTCTCTTAGAGTAGTTATCGGAGTCGGAAACGGATACCCATTCACCAACGTGAGTTTGATGTCTTCGTCTTGTGTAGCTACTTGATGATTTGTCCTTCCTTTCCGCCTTGCTTCTATGCGATGGTCTTCATTCATAACGGTCATCTCTACTCCTTCTCTCTCTTGGTGGTGATTCATCTCTTTTACTTATCCTTTTGGGTGAATCTTCTCTTCTCTTGTATGGAGCCGTATACTCATTTGAGTAGTATCCGGATCTTCCACAATTGTAGCAATTGCGATAATGACTAGAAGATCTTTTTTCATTGTAGGACCTTGACTTGGAACTTCTCTCTTTGCTTATATTCTTGTAGAATTTGTTGAAGTTCTTCACCATTAAGTTCAATTTCTCATTGAAGACTTGTTTCTAACTTGATGTGGTAGGAGCGTCACATGAAGCTTTATAAGCATCACTAGACTTGTTGTGGAGCTCTTCCTTATCCTTGAGTGACATCTCATGAGCAACAATTCTACCAATGACTTTTGTTGGCTTGAGATCTTTGTAATTTGGCATCATTTGCATCAAGGTGCACATGGTATCATATTTTCCACCCAAGGCTCTTATGATTTTGTTGACGATGAATTTGTCGGTCATCTCTTCGCTTCCTAAGCCGACAATCTCATTTGTGGTGAGAGCAGGCCTAGAGTACATCTCAGCGACTCCTTCACCATCCTTCATCTTGAACTTGTCAAGTTGACATTGAAGCACATCCAACTTGGATTCCTTGACAGACTTGGTACCTTCATGCATATCAACCATCGTATCCCAAATTTCCTTACCATTCTCAAGACAGCTGATTTTTTTTTGAATTCTTTGGGGCACAATCCGTTGGAGAGAATATCGCAAGCTTGAGCATTGTATTGCAACATATCCAATTCTTCCGCAGACGCTTCACGATCCGGTTCTCTTCCATCCTCGAAGTATTCACCTTGCAAACCAATACGCACAATAGCCCAAATGGCGGGTTTATGTCTAAGAATATGCATTTCCATTTTATGTTTCCAACTAGCAAAATTAGTACCATCAAAGTAAGGACATGTACAGTGGTAACGTCCCTCGCTAGACGCCATACTCTCCTTGGTTGTGAAACCAAGGCTATGACCACCAAAGCTATGGAAATCAAGGAAAATGGAGACCAAAGCTCTAATACCAATTGTAGGATCAGAAGTAGGTCTAGATGGGGGTGATTAGACTACTTGACCAAATAAAAATCTAGCCTTTTCCCAATTTTAATTGTTGGCAGATTTTAGCAATTAGAACAAGTCAAGTAATTAGCCCGTGACACCCAGAGACTGATGCGCCAGATGCTTTCCTCTTATTCGTCGTTGTTTCCATGTCACTTGCTCGCGTGTTGCAATTTTCCATGTCATCATGTGCATTTCATCTGCATGTTTTCAAAACTTGCATCCGTCCGTAGTTTCCGGGTCTCTGCGCTATCCATTCTAAGCCGAGACACACCCGCACGCACCCGCGACACCTCTAAAATATTATTTTAGAAGTGACTGGAAAATATTCTTGGAATGGGCTGAGACTTGACGTGCTGTCTTATTATAGTGTAGGTTGACCGCCTGCCAAATTTCGTCGTATTGTGAGCTCGTTTGATAGTCCAACTGTTAAACTATAGTGGCACCGTTGCTGGAATAATGCCGGACATTTTCGGTATCCGAAAACACAGTGCCGGGCTGCCACCTCCCTCTCTTCTCAGCCCACTCACCCCTCTACACAGCCCACTAGGCCCAGCCAACCCCCCTCTCGACCTGGACCGTCCAATTGAGGTCGAAGGGTCCGAAAACCCCTACAAACCCTATCCCTAACCCCTCCTGCCTATAAATGGACATCCCGACGTCCAAATTTGGACCCCCTAGACCCCTTCCCCTACCTCTAGCCTCCCCCTCCTCAAAATTTTATGCCAAGCCACCCTGCCGCCGCCACTTGGCGCCGTCCCAATGGCCTCCACCACTGAAGCAGCTGCCCCCGAGCCAATCTCGACCTGCCATGTCGCCTCGTCGCCAACAGTCCCGCCTCCACCCGCACGACCCGCCCAGGACCAGAATGGGCCAGCCCGGGCCCGAACCGCCGCCGCCGCGCGCTTGGCGTCCGCTCCTCCCGCTTTGCTCCTCCTGTCCCCGAGCGCCCGACCCCACCGCCTCACCCTATCGTAGCTCGCCGCTTCACCCGCCACCTCGCCATGTTTTCCTTCCCTGCCACTGCGTGTGTCCGCATGCCCGACCCGAGTCGAGCTCGAACTCGAGCAACCTGCTGCTCCTAGCATTCCCGCGCCCTTGAATCCGCGTTGCTTCTCCTTCCCGCACGCCCGCCGCCGCCTACGAATCCTTATCGTGCTGCTGTTGGTCGCGGGCGACGACACCATCTCTTCTGTCTCGGCAGAAGAAACCCAAGGCCAGACTTTAGCTGGTTCAAAATATGCCAATCCCTCTTTTTTTCCATCCAAGAGCGTAGCCCAGTGGTTCTCCGCTCTCTCCCTTACCCCAGCGACCTGGGTTCAATACCCCGCAGGCGCTAGTCCATTTCCCTTTTTATGTTTTTACCTCTCTATGATAGTGGGAGCCCACTATCATTCTCTCTCGCACATACCCTCTCCACACCCTAATTCCTACCACCTCAGCACCACGGGCCCCCTGGTCATTCATAGTGGTTGGCCCAGCCCGTGTTCCCTGTCATTTTAATTCATTTTGCATATTCACATAAATGTCATCATTTTTGTTTGTTGATAACTAAATTTCCATGCATCCTAATAAAACATGTCATATATGCATACTGCTCAGTTTTTCATCTACTTTCCAACTTGCATCCATGTTAAAAATGTAAAAACTTGCTGTTCGTTTACTTTTGCAGAAACAACATGTTAAAAAAGGTTTATTTCATAACTAAATAACCGTAGCTTCGAATTTAATAAACTTTAGATGTAAATGGTGTAGAAAAATGTATAGATTAACATGATACACTTTATTTCCCTGTTTAACAACATTAAATTATTGTTTTAGGCAGAATAGTACCAAATTTGAAATATGCACATGAGGATTTTCTAGAATTGTTGTTTGTTGTTTTCGGCCCCATTTAAATTACTTAGTTAGTATAGTTTAATTGTGTTGCACCTCTTGCCAAATTAACCAACATTTAAACTTGTTGTCTACATAAACGAGAGCAAACAAAATAATAGAATGTGTTGTTTTGTCAATATGCAACTCGTTGCATATTGATCTCCACATAACTTGTAGTATTGTTTGTGCACTTTGCCATGCCATGCATATTTAAACCGGACATGCATCATACTTGATTGTGCATCATGCCATGTCTATGCTTGGGTGTTTACCATGGTGTTTCCTTCTTTCCGGTTGTGCTTCTTCTCGATAGTTCCTGTTTCGTTGCGATCATGAGGATTCGTTCGACTACGCTTGGTTCGTCTATGTGGCTTCGTCTTCTTCATGGACTCGATCTTCTTCCTAGCGGGATCTCAGGCAAGATGACCGTCACCTTGGATCTCATTACTATCTTTGCCATGCTAGTTATCTCGATGCTATCGCTATGTCGCGCTACCCACCACTTGTTTATCAAGCCTCCAAATATGCCATGAAACAACCTCTAACCTTTTCACCATCTCAGCAAACCGTTGTTTGGCTATGTTACCGTTTTTGCTCAGCCCCTCTTATAGCTTTGTTAGTTGTAGGTGAAGATGAAATTTGCTCCATGTCGGAAGATGGATATGTTGGAATATCATAATATCTCTTTCTTAATTAATGCACATATATACTTCGTAATGCGTGCAAGGCTTGGCCTTTTGCTTGGTGTCTTTTCCACTCATGCCACCTTAGGTTCCGATATACCGGTGTTATGTTCCTTGATTTTGTGATCCTAACGCGGTTGGGGTTATGGGACCCCCTTGACAGTCCGCTTTGAATAAAACTCCTCCACCAAGGCCCGACATTGGTTTTATATTTGCCCAACATAATAAACATGATAATAAATTTGACGCATAGGGAGTTAGCGCTAACCGAGGTTCGCTATTCAACTTAATACAGGGGGCCCAGTGCTGATGGTGTTAGTCCAAACTAGAGCACTGTGCGGGCTACCTGGGGCAACCCGGGACTTCAGTTACTGTACGCGTCGCTCATCCTCCATGTCCTGAGAATGAGATACGCGGCTCCTATTGGGATTGTCGACACGTCGAGAGGTCTTGCTGGACTTGTTTTACCATTGTCAAAATTTCTTGTGCACCGGGATTCCGAGTCTGATCGGTTGTCCCTAAGATGGAGGTTTTACCTCTGCTGATCGTGAGAGCTTGTGATAGGCTAAGTTGGGACACCCCTGTAGGGTTACGAAATTTCAAAATTCGTGTCCGAGGTTATGTGGAAGATTAGAATTTGTTAATATTCGATTGTAGAGTGATAAACCACAAGTATAGGGGATCGCAACAGTTTTCGATAAGTAAGAGTGTCGAACCCAACGAGGAGCTAAAGGTAGAACAAATATCCCCTCAATTTCTATCGACCACCGATACAACACTACGCACGCTTGACGTTCGCTTTACCTAGAACAAATATGAAACTAGAAGTACTTTGTAGGTGTAACGGGATAGGTTTGCAAGAATATAAAGATCACATAAATAAAAACAAGGGGCTGTTTAGATAAAGAAGCAATAAAGTTAGTATATAGAGTTTTATGTGGGAGAGTGATACATCTCCAACGTATCTACTTTTCCAAACACATTTGCCCTTGTTTTGGACTCTAACTTGCATGATTTGAATTGAACCAACCCGGACTGATGATGTTTTCAGCAGAACTGCTCTGGCGTTATTTTTGTGCAGAAATAAAAGTTCTCGGAATGACCTGAAATTCAACGGAGATTTATTTTGGAATATATAAAAATATCTGCGGAAAGAACCAGACCAGGGGGCCCACACCCTGTCCACGAGGGTGGGGGGCGCCCCCTGGGCGCGCCCCTACCTCGTGGGCCCCCTGTTGCTCCACCGACGTCTTCCCCGACTCCATATATTCACTTTCGGGGAGAAAAAAAAACCAGAGAGAAGGAATTATCACGTTTTACGATACGGAGCCGCCGTCAAGCCCTAATATCTCTCGGGAAGGTAGATTTGGAGTTTGTTTGGGGCTCCAGAGAGTGGAGAACGTTGACATTGTCATCATCAACCTTCCTCCATCACCAATTCCATGATGATCACCGCCGTGCGTGAGTAATCCCATCGTAGGCTTGCTGGACGGTGATGGGTTGGATAAGATTTCCCATGTAATCGAGTTAGTTTTGTTAGGGTTTGATCCCTAGTATCCACTATGTTCTAAGATTGATGTTGCTATGACTTTGCTATGCTTCATGCTTGTCACTAGGGCCCGAGTGCCATGATTTCAGATATGAACCTATTATGTTTTCATGAATATGTGTGTGTTCTTTATCCTATCTTGCAAGTCAATAGTCACCTACTATGTGTTATGATCCGGCAACCCTGAAGTGACAATAATCGGGACCACTCCTGGTGATGACCGTAGTTTGAGGAGTTCATGTATTCACTATGTGTTAATGCTTTGGTCCGGTACTATATAAAAAGGAGGCCTTAATATCCCTTAGTTTCCACTAGTACCCCGTTGCCACGGGAGGGGAAGACAAAAGATGTCATGCAAGTTCTTTCCCATAAGCACGTATGACTATATTCGGAATACATGCCTACATTACATTGATGAACTGGAGCTAGTTGTGTGTCACCCTATGTTATAACTATTACATGAGGAATCGCATCCAACATAATTATCCATCACTAATCGAATGCCTAGGAGCTTTTCACATATTGCTTGTTGCTTATTTACTTTTCCACTTCTACTATTACAATCACTACAAAAACACTATCGCTACTTTTTCTACCATTATCGTTACTTCCATATTACCTTGCTACTAAATTACCTTGCTGCAGATACTAAGTTTTCCAGGTGTAATTGAATTGAAAACTCAACTACTAATACTTGAGAGTATTCTTTGGCTCCCCTTGTGTCGAATCAATAAATTTGGGTTGAATACTCTACCGTTGAAAACTGTTGTGATCCCCTACACTTGTGGGTTATCAAGACTATTTTGTGGAGCCGTTGCCGGGGAGCATAGCTATATTCTTTAACTCACTTGGGATTTATATCTTTTGATCACTATGAAGAACTAGAAAGACTAAAAAACCAAGATTTATCCCTCAACTACGAGGGGAGGTAAGGAACTGCCATCTAGCTCTGCACTTGATTCACCCTCTGTTATGAGTAAACTTGTGACACCTACTCCTGCTATTGAATCCGATATGTCGCATGTTCTTGATGATGCGACTTCTGCTATGTATGATGAAACTACTTCTACGCTTTATAATATTGTGCCACTAGGTGAATTTCTAGATGAACAAATTGCTAAGGTTAGGGCGAATGCAAATATTGAAACAGATAATATTGATGAAAGTGATGATGAAGATTCTCCCCCTAGATATGAATTGCTTGTTATTCCTGAGGGTTATGTTATGGATGAAGAAACTACTAGAGACTTTCTTGCTTGCAACGATAGATATGATCTTAAGAAATTATTAGCTAAGCTGAAAGAAAAGTCTTTGAATGCTAGAATGAAATATGACACTGCTTTTGCTACTTAACCTATCTTTGTTACTCCTAAGGATTATGATTTCTCTGTTGATCATGAATTAATTACTTTTGTTGAATCTAATTCTTTCCATGGCTATGAATCTGAAACTGTTGTGGCACATCTTACTAAGTTGAATGTATAGCCACCCTGTTTACCAACGAGGAAAAGATTCGTTATTAATATATCCTTAAGTTATTTCCGTTCTCATTAAAGGGTGAAGCTAAGACATGGTTTAATTCTCTTGATCCTGGTTGTGTGCGTAGTCCCCAGGATATGATTTATTACTTCTCTGCTAAATATTTTCCCGCTCATAAGAAACAAGCTGCCTTACGGGAAATATAAAATTTTGTGCAAATTGAAGAAGAGAGTCTCCCACAAGCTTGGGGAGGCTTCTCCAATTACTTAATGCTTTGCCCAATCATCCTCTTTAGAGGAATGAAATTCTTGATGTCATTTATAATGGACAAACCGATGCTTCCAGAGATCACCTGGATAGTTGAGTTGGTTGTGTTTTCAGGGAAAGAACAATTCATCAAGCTGAATTACTATTGAATAATATGTTGACCAATGAAAATAATTGGACACTTCCTGAACCAGCCCCTAAGCCAACTCCAAAGAAAACGAGTGTTCTATTTCTCAGTCCTGAAGATATGCAAGAGGCAAAGAAATCTATGAAAGAGAAAGGTATTAAAGCTGAAGATGTTAAGAATTTACCACCTATTGAAGAAATACATGGTCTTGATAACCCGACACAGGTAGTAAAGGTAAATTCTCTTTATTGATTTGATGAAGGTGATATTCCTCGTTATAAGTCTGCTAGCCAATGCTTAGATGAGTTTGACCATTTTATTGTGAAACAAGAAAACTTCAATGCTTATGTTGATAGACAATTGCAACGTAATACTTATATGATTGAACGCTTGAGTGATTATATGTCTAGAGTTAAAGGTGAACTGAAACTCATTAGTAAACATGCTTCTATGGTTACCACTCAAGTAGAACAAGTACTTAAAGCACAAAATGATTTGCTCAATGAATTAAATAGTAAGAAAAATGATAATGCTGTTAGAGTTATGACAAGAGGGGGTAAAATGACTCAGGAACCATTGTATCCTGAAGGCCACCCTAAGAGAATTGAGGAAGATTCTCAGAGAGCTAATTTAGATGCACCTAGTCCTTCTAAGAAGAAGAAAAAGAAAAATGATAGGACTTTGCATGCTTCTAGTGAACCCGTAGCTGACACACCTGAGATTCCCAATGATATCTCTATCTCTGATGCTGAGACACAATCTGGTGATGAACATGAACCTAGTGATAATGTTAATGATGATGTTCAGGATGATGCTCAACCTAGCAATGATAATGATGTAGAGATTGAACCTGGTGTTGATCTTGATAACCCACAATCAAAGAATCAACGTTATGATAAGAGATACTTTGTTGCTAGGAAGCACGACAAGGAAAGAGAACCATGGGTTCAGAAACCCATGCCTTTTCCTCCTAAACCATCCAAGAAAAAGGATGATGATGATTTTGAGCGCTTTGCTGAAATGATTAGACCTATCTTTTTGCGTATGCGTTTGACTAATATGCTTAAAACAAATCCTTATGCTAAGTATATGAAAGATATTATTACCAATAAAAGGAAGATACCTGAAGATTAAATTGCCACCATGCTTGCCAATTGCACTTTTAAGGGTGGAATACCAAAGAAACTAGGAGATCCAGGAGTACCCACTATACCTTGCTCCATTAAAAGAAACTATGTTAAAACTGCTTTATATGATCATGGAGCCGGTGTTAGTGTTATGCCTCTCTCTTTATATCGTCGACTTGACTTGAGTAAGTTGACACCTACTGAAATATCTTTGCAAATGGCCGATAAATCAACTGCTATACCTGTCGGTATTTGGGAGGATGTGCCTGTTGTGGTTGCAAATGTTACTATTCTAAAAGACTTTGTTATCCTTGATATTCCCGAGGATGATAGTATGTCTATTATCCTTGGTAGACCCTTTTTGAATACTGCTGGGGCTGTTATTGATTGCAACAAAGGCAATGTCACTTTTCATGTCAATGGTAATGAGCATACGGTACACTTTTCAAGGAAACAACCTCAGGTCCATAGTATCAATTCTATTGGAAAAATTTCAATGATTACTATTGGAAGTTTTGAATTTCCTCTTCCTACTGTCAAGAAGAAATATGACCATTCTTATTGTTGGGGATATACATATCCCCATTGAGGTAACCTAGTGTTATTTGAAAATTCTCCGGTTTCATGTTATTCGGAAATAGTTTATTAACAAGACTTGATCAACCTTGTTAATGGATTCCTTTTGATGAGCATGAGATGGTTGAATTTAGAAAGCACAACTCTGTGTACCCTCCTTTTACTTTCTATTAATTAGATTAAATAAAGAAAAAATAGTATTTTCTGTCTGTTTTCAGAGTTATCCGTGCAATAAAAATTACCCCGAAAATAAATGTTCTCCAAATGCCCCGAAAATGAAATATGATTTTTTTCCAGAATATTTAAGAATATTTGGCACTGAGAATTGGAGCCAGCACCTGGGCACGAGGGTGCAGGGCGCGCCCACCCCCCTGGGAGCGCCCCCTGCCTCATGGGCCCCACGTGGACCCCCTCCACTTACTCTAGCACCCACACACTCCTTCTTTTTTGCAAAAAATTACTATCCAGCTCAAGCACGGGTTCTAGCTCATCTTGCTGCCATTTTCGATCTCCTTGCTCAAAGCTCCGTTCACAAAACTGTTTGGGGAGATTGTTCCTTGGTATGTGACTCCTCCATTGGTCCAATTAGTTTTGATTCTAGTGCTTTATTTATTTCAAATTTTTGCTGCTTAGGTGACCCTGTTCTTGAGCTTGCATGTCAAATTTATGTCGTTCCAAGTAGTTCTAATGCATGATATAGTCTCTAGGCACTTGTAGGAGTAGTTGCTATCAATCTTGTTGAGTTTGGTTCAATTTTATTTTGAGTCTCTAAAAATTTCAGAAATTTTCAGAGGAGGAAAATGACGAAGAGATTGTTCAGAGGCTCTTCCAGTCAAAGTTCAAAGGATAAGCAGAAGGAAGAGAATAAGAAGCCCAAATACAATCTTCCTCGCTCTGCGGAAGTTCGGCCATGTGAATGGCCTTGCAATGAGTTCTTGGAAGCCGCTGGGATTTATAAAGACTTTTATTATTTGGCGGAGAATGCAGGACTCACCGACTTCCTCCACAACCAGCGTGAACAGTATCTCTTGCTCACTAATATTTTCACGCAAAACTTTCATTTTCATGCTAAGAAATCACCACCTTCAGTGGATTTTCGTTTATATGATGAGGTTAAGGAGATGTCGTTCTATGAATTTTGTCAAGTATGTAAGATACCCTTTGCTGGTAGTCTTGAGGAACCACATCGTAAAGATGTTGAGGGGTTTATTGATATGATAGCTGTAGGGGAAACTAGGCAAGTTTTAGGGGCAAGAATTACTAGTATACATTTTCCCGTTCTACGCTACTTTGCTATATTTGCTAGTAGATGCTTAATTGGTCACGGGAACAGTGGGAATCTTAGTGCCCCTGATATTGTCATTTTGTGCCATGCTTTGTTTCAAGACACAACTTTTAGCTTGGGTGCTGTTATTGCTAAACGATTAAGTCTGAACCATACAAAGGGTCCCATCTTTGGAGGCATATTTGCTTCACGCCTTGCTGAACACTTTAGAATACCAGTTAGGCATCATGAGAAGGAAGAAAAGTTGTTGACCCCCGTGTTTCTAGATTATAAGAGTATGATAGCACATGATTTTATTGTTAAAGACAAGAAGAAGTTGCTTAAGTATAAATTGAGGTTTGATGAAAAATATTGTGAGATTATTACCTTTCCTGCACCATCTCTGTTTGATCTATTTTCAGGCACGTACCTCGTTTTGCCAGATGTTGCCTATAAATACTGGAGCCAAGAACAAGCTTTAGAGCCGAAGCCGGAACCACCACTTGACCCTTACTGGCAGTCGGTTTACCGGTGGGATCCGAATGATATTGCCGACCAGTGGCACCCAGAGGACGCTCCTCCGTGCACCGGAGAGAGTAGCTTTGATTTGTGGCAATAGACCAACTTAGGCTAAAAGCCTAAGCTTGGGGGAGTACGTATTTGTCACCGACATTACATTCATGTTCACACACTTATTCCAGTAGTCGGTGCTCACACTCTTTCATTGTACTATCCATGCTAGTTTCATTTATTTTCTTAGTCTTTTTCTTATGTGTTAGAAAAACCTTAAGAAAAAAAATCAGTTGCAGGTTTTTAACTAGTTTACTTTCCATGCCTGTAGTAGTAATTAAAAGAAATCCCCAAAAAGATTTCTCGTTCTTCTTTTGCTTGTCGGGAGCATTCCCGTGTAAATAGTTTCTTTTCTTTTCTTTGGGGGTCAAGAGGAGAAGACCATGATGTAAATGTTTAGTGGCTCTTATATGCATTATTGTTGATTTAACCTTGAGCCATATTACTTTGTCTTCTCTCTTGTATTAAATGCTTGCAGATTCCAGCTTAGTCCACTTCATGTGCACTATTATTATTATCCACACCGTTCGGTCATGCGAGTGAAAGGCAATAATGACGATATATGATGAATTGATTGAGATGAGAAAGGCTGGTATAAACTCGACCTCTCTTGTTTTTGCAAATATGATAGTTCATCGTTCTTGATTCAGCTTGTTATGAATGAAACATGCTTGCAATGACAATTAGAGATCATAACTGCTCATGCCATGCTTAATTAGCTAAGAGTTTATAATGATCTATCTTGCGTGCCAACATGATATTAAAATGGTTGTGATGTGATATGATAGGGTGGTATCCTCCTTTGAACGATTCAAGTGATTTGACTTGGCACATGTTCACGCATGTTGTTGAAACAAAATCTACATAGCCTCCATGATATTTATGTTCATGGTGATTTATATCCTACTCATGTTTGCACTCATTGTTGATTAATTTTAATGCATGTTCATGATTGTTGTCGCTCTCTAGCTGGTCGCTTCCCAGTCTCTTTCTAGCCTTCACCTGTACTAAGCGAGAATACTGCTTGTGCATCCACTTCCATAAACCCCAAAGTTATTCCATATGAGTCCACCATACCTTCCTAGATGCGGTATCTACATGCTGTTCCAAGTAAATTTGTGTGTGCTAAACTCTAAACCTTCAAATGAAATTCTGTTTTGTATGCTCGAGCAACTCATGTATCAACTAGGGTTGTCTATATCTTCCATGCTAGGTGGGTTATTCTCACAATGAGTGGACTCCGCTCATCATTCAAGATAAAATGGCTGGTAACCGGGATGCCCAGTCCCATGCACAAATCATAATAATTAAACAAAAGTCCCCCAGGGTTTTTGCTTGTTTGGACAGTACCTCGTGGATTCGGATGGTCGTGGAGTGTGCTTGTTGGTGGTTGGGGGAGTATAAACTTTACCATTCTGTTTGGGAACCACCTATAATGTGTGTAGCATGGAAGATATCGAGATTCTTGGTTGCTATGTTGACAATGAAAGTATACCGCTCAAAATGTTATTCATCTCTATTTCGAAATCGAGCTCTGGCACCTCTACAAATCCCTGCTTCCCTCTGCGAAGGGCCTATCTATTTACTTTTATGTTGAGTCATCATCCTCTTACTAAAAGAGCACCAGTTGGAGAGCATCGTTGTCATTTGCATGTGTTGCTATTAATTTGCATTGAGTATGATTGTGACTGGATCTCTTTTACAATGAATTACAATGTCTAGTCAGTCCTTGATCTTCAAAGGTGCTCTGCATTTATGTTTTGCGGTCTCAGAAACGGCTAGCGAGATACCATCTTGTTATATCATATTATGGTTGTTTTGAGAAAGTGTTGTCATCCAAGATTTATTATTATTACTCGCTAGTTGATTATGCCATTGATATGAGTAGACATGAGACCTGAAAGTTATTGTGAATGTGGTTAGTTCATGATCCTTGCTGAAAACTTGAATGTTGGCTTTACATATTTACAACAACAAGAACAAACATAGTTTGTCAAAGTTTTTCTTTATCACTTTCAGTTTATCAACTGAATTGCTTGGGGACAAGCAAAGGTTTAAGCTTGGGGGAGTTGATACGTCTCCAACGTATCTACTTTTCCAAACACTTGTGCCCTTGTTTTGAACTCTAACTTGCATGACACTGTTTTCAGCAGAACTGCCTTGGTGTTATTTTTGTGCAGAAATAAAAGTTCTCGAAATGACCTGAAATTCAATGGAGATATATTTTAGAATATATAAAAAATATCTGCGGAAAGAACCAGACCAGGGGCCCACACCCTGTCCACGAGGGTGGGGGCGCGCCCCCTGCCTTGTCGGCCCCCTGTTGCTCCACCGACGTCTTCCCCGACTTCATATATTCACTTTCGGGGAGAAAATAACCAGAGAGAAGGAATTATCGCGTTTTACAATACGGAGCCGCCGCCAAGCCCTAATCTCTCTCGGGAGGGCTGATCTGGAGTCCGTTCGGGGCTCCGGAGAGTGGAGATTGTTGCCACCGTCATCATCAACCTTCCTCCATCACCAATTCCATGATGCTCACCGCCGTGCGTGAGTAATCCCATCGTAAGCTTGCTGGACAGTGATGGGTTGGATAAGATTTACCATGTAATCGAGTTAGTTTTGTTAGGGTTTGATCCCTAGTATCAACTATGTTCTAAGATTGATGTTGCTATGACTTTGCTATGCTTAATGCTTGTCACTAGGGCCCGAGTGACATGCTTTCAGATATGAACCTATTATGTTTTCATGAATATATGTGTGTTCTTGATCCTATCTTGCAAGTCAATAGTCACCTACTATGTGTTGTGATCCGGCAACTCCGAAGTGACAATAATCGGGACCACTCCAGGTGATGACCGTAGTTTGAGGAGTTCCTGTATTCACTATGTGTTAATGCTTTGGTCCGGTACTCTATTAAAAGGAGGCCTTAATATCCCTTAGTTTCCACTAGCACCCCACTGCCACGGGAGGGTAGGACAAAAGATGTCATTCAAGTTCTTTCCCATAAGCATGTATGACTATATTCGGAATAGATGCCTACATTACATTGATGAACCGGAGCTCGTTCTGTATAACCCTATGTTATAAGTATTACATGAAGAATTGCAGCCAACATAATTATCCATCACTGATCCAATGCCTACAAGATTTCCACATATTGCTTCTTGCTTATTTACTTTTCTGCCGGTACTGTTACAATCACTACAAAAACACTATCGCTACTATTGCTACCGTTACCGTTACTTCCATATTACATTGCTACTAAATTACCTTACTGTAGATACTAAGTTATCCAGGTGTGGTTGAATTGAGAACTCGACTGCTAATACTTGAGAGTATTCTTTGGCTCCCCTTGTGTCGAATCAGTAAATTTGGGTTGAATACCGTACCCTCAAAAACTGTTGCGATCCCCTACACTTGTGGGTTATCAGAGAGGCCACTGCTAGCATGTCAACCCTGACTTGGAATTCTTTGCACTTATGATTGGAACTATTAGCAAGTATCCGCAACTACTAACGTTCATTAAGGTAAAACCCAACCATAGCATTAAGATATATTGGTCCCCATTCAATCCCGTATGCATCAATTTCTATGCTAGGCGGAAGCTTCTATCACTCTTGCCCTCCAATACATAGTCCTATCAACATTCAACTAACCCTATGGTGTGATCCACGTGAGCGGTCATATGATGGGCACCAAAGGACAGCAACATAACCACAAGCAAATTAAACCAATCATAGCAATTCACCAATTACCGGTAGGACAACAAAAATCTACTCAGACATCATAGGATGGCAACACATCATTGGATAATAATATGAAGCATAAAGCACCATGTCCAAGTATAGGGTACAATGGGTTGCGGGAGAGTGGACCGCTATAGATAGATGGGGGAAGGTGATGAAGATGTTGGTGAAGATGACGAAGGTGTTGGTGTAGATCGCCGTCAAACGATGATGGCCCCGGCGGCATTCCGGCGCCACCGGGAGAGAGGGGGAGAGAGCCCCCTCCTTCTTATTCTTCCTTGAACTTGTCCCTAGCTGGGAGAAGGGTTTCCCCTCTGGTTCATGGCCTCCACGGCGACGGAGGGGCGAGAGCCCCTCCGAGATTGGATCAGTCTCTCTGTCTCTCTGTATTTCTGCGTTCCCAGATTCTGGCCTTTCACCATTTCTTATACTCCCGGAGATTCGTAACTCCAATTGGGCTGAATTTTGGACACGAGCTCTATCCAGATATTAGCTTTCTAGCAGCGAAAGAAGGGCACCAACCGCCTTACGGGGTGGCCACGAGGGTCCAGGGCGCGCCTGACCCCCTGGGGCGTGCCCCCTGCCTCGTGGCCCCCTCAGGCATCGTCTCGCGTTGATTCTTCTTCCCCAAATTCATAAATATTCCAAAAAATCTCCATCATTATCCCGTTTGGACTCCGTTTGATATGGATATTCTGCGGAACAAAAAACATGCAACATACAAGAACTGGCACTAGGCACTGGATCAATATGTTAGTCCCAAAAATAGTATAAAAAGTTCCCAAAAGTATATGAAAGTTGTATAACATTGGCATGGAACAATAAAAAATTATAGATACGACGGAGACGTATCAACATACCCAAGCTTAATTACTGCTCGTCCTAGAGTAGGTAAATGATAAAAAAGATAATTTTTGATGTGGAATGCTACCTAGCATAATCTTGATCATGTAATCTAATCATGGCATGAATATTAAGACACGAGTGATTCAAAGCAATAGTCTATCATTTGACATAAAAGAATTTAATACTCAGGAATCCCAACAAGCAATCAAGTCTTTCAAAATATCAATGCTAACGAATGTTATCCCTACAAAATCATATAGTCTTCTATGCTCCCTTTTCTTAACACAAGGTACCCCTCATGCCCATCCTGGTGTCAGCCAAGCAATTATTTTCATACTTTACTTTTTCGAACCTTTTCAACTCTTCACAATTCATGAGCGTGGGCCATGGACATAGCACTATGGGTGGAATAGAAGGTGGTGATAGACAAAAGGAGGGAGAAAGTCTCACATCGACTAGGAAAATCAATGGGCTATGGAGATGTCCATCAATTGATATCAATGTGAGTGAGTAGGGATTGCCATGTAACCGATGCACTAGAGCTATAAGTGTATGAAAGCTCAAAATAAAACTAGTGGATGTGCATCAACTTGCTTGCTCATGAAGACCTAAGGCATTTGAGGAAGACTATCGTTGGAATATACAACCCAAGTTCTATAATGAAAATTCCCACTAGTATATGGAAGTGACACCATATGAGACTCTCTATCATGAAGAACATGAAGCTATGATGAAGCACAAGTGTGGTAAAATGATGATAACATTGCCCCTTCTCTCTTTTTCTCTCAATTTTTGTTTTCTCTTTTTTTTTCTTTTTTTTCTTTTTTTGGCGGGCTCCTTTGGCCCCCTTTTTTTATTTAGGCTTCTTTGGAATCTTTTTTTCCTAACATGGGGCAATGCTCTAATAATGATAATCATCACACTTTTATTTACTTACAACTCTATATTACAAATCGAAACTAGAACAAAGTATGACTCTATATGAATACCTCCGGCGATGTACCGGGATGTGCAATGATCTAGCATAGCAATGACATCAAAAAATGGACAAGCCATGGAAACATCATGCTAGCTATCTTACGATCATGCAAGGCAATATGACAATGATGGTGCGTGCCATAATAAACGGTACGGTGAAGTTACATGGCAATATATCTCGGAATGGCTATGGAAATGCCATAATAGGTAGGTATGGTGGCTGTTTTGAGGAAGGATATAAAGTGGTTTGATGCACCGGCCAAAGTTGCGCGGTACTAGAGTGTCTAGCCAGGGGGAAGGGTGAGAGTCCGTATAATCCATGGACTCAACATTAGTCATAAAGAACTCATCTACTTATTGCGAAAAATCTATTAGCCCTTGAAGCAAAAATACTACGACACAGGCTCCTACGCTCTAAGAAATATAAGTGAAGCAAAAGAGCATTCTACAAATGGCGGTTTTCTATGTGAGAAGAAGCAAGCAATCCAAACTTCAAATGATATAAGTGAAGCACATGAAGCATTCTATAACGCCATACTCAAAAGATATAAGTGAAGTGCAAAGAGCATTCTATAAATCAACCAAGGACTATCTCATACCAGCATGGTGCATTTATTAAAATAAAAATAAAAATCACATGACGCTCCAAGAGTTTACGCATATCATGTGAATGAAATGAATTTGAAAACATACTGATACTTGTTGAAGAAAGATGGGATGCCTTCCAGGGCATCCCCAAGCTTAGACGCTTGAGTCTCCTTGAATATTTACTTGGGGTGCCTTGGGCATCCCCAAGCTTGAGCTATTTCCTATCTTCTTTCTTCTCACATTGAGACCTCCTCAATCTTCGAACACTTCATCCACACAAAACTTAGCCGAACTATTAGTGGCGGGGTTAGTGCATATGATCAATGAAATCCCATCATGTACTACTCTAACATTATTGTATAATTATGAATAAACATTACCCATTGTATGCTATCACAATTCTATGGCCCCAAGTCAAGGAGGCTTCAACAAGAATTCAAACATATGCAAATAATGAAGCTATAACAACAATCTATGAAAACATGATAGTCTGTAGTAATCTGAATATTAACCGTACCTCTGTAACTCTAAACATTCTGGAAAAATTATGAAAAATCAAAAATTTGTATAGGAAGACTTTGCAAAAAGTTTCAGATCCTTTGGATGTTCCAGTAAAAAACGTAAAAGCATGCACTACAGCCAAAGTTTCTGTTTTTGCACCGCAGAAACCAACAAGTAGTTTAATCATCCTAAAGGAAACTCTTGGCACATTATTTTTATAATAAAAAGGAATTGTACAAGGGGATAATTATTTTTGTTGAAAAGTTTCTGTAATCAAGGTTCACAAAGTTTTCATGGGCATGAACAAAGTTCAAGGCTAGCTCCCACTTTAACAGTGCTCGTCTTTCTCACTTTCGCTTTTCTGTTTGAAAAAGTTTTAGGTTCCCCTTTTTTTAATCTTTATAAAAGCACACAACATAAATAAATGACTCTCTAAAACTTCTGGGTTGTCTCCCTGGCAGCGCTTTCTTTAAAGCCATTAAGCTAGGCATATAGTGCTCAAGTAATGGATCCACCTGGATCCCAAGGTATATCAAAGCCAATTTTAATTAACAATGATTTGTGATTTAGTAGTGAGCACAAAGTAACATATATCATGCAACAACGAAGTCTAACTCTCTTCCTATGCATCTTCATGTCACAAAAGAACAATTCATGCACACATAGTAAAGGCTAATGCATGGGATAAATAGTTTCTTGCCATGTTATCATATTGGAAACATAGAGAGGCAGAAGTGTAGTTCCTCTCTCATAATAATTGCAAGTAGGAGCAGCAGGCACATGCATATTATATCTATCAAAATCATCATGTGTAGTAGTAAAACTCAATCCATCAATATAATCCTTAATAAGGGCAGACTTCTCTGATATAGTGTAATCAGGAGAATTCAAAAAGATAATAGGACTATCATGCGTGGGTGCAATAGCAACAATTTCATGTTTAACATAAGGAACTATAGCAAGTTCATCTCCATAAGCATAATTCATATTGGCATCATGGCCACAAGCATAGCAAGCATCAATTTCATCAAAAAGGGATATTTAAAAAGAATCCAATGGATCATAGCAATCACCATAGCATTCATCCTTTGGTAAGCACGAAGGGAAATTAAACAATGTATGAGTTGAAGAGTTACTCTCATTAGAAGGTGGGCACATGTAGCTAATCCGCTCAACCTCCTTTTGTTCTTCACTCTCTTCCTCATATTTTTCATCTAATGAGCTCACAATGTCATCAATTCCTTCTTCCATAGTTTCCTGCAAAATTTTAGTCTCCTCTTGGACATCGGAGGAGTCTTCAATATATGGTTTAATATAAGGATTAGAAGCATAATTATCATAGCAATATTTAAGTATTGCCAAATTTTCAGATTTGCAGAGAGTAGTATCAATCTCTTCAATAAAAGAAGCAATTTCACAACTACCCCTAAAAGCAACAAATTCTTCAATTTGTTGAACATCATAGTAATTATAAACACCCTTAGTATACGAAGATACGATTCCATCATCACTAAACTTACATTGGTATGGAAGGTCTTTCTTAGGGTCTTTAGAACAACAAGTACACTCATATATTTCACATAAATTCCAAGCATAACACTGCAAAGGATGAATTTGATCCAGTAAAAGTTTCCCTTTTTCATATATGCGGCGTCGCACATAACAAGCATGCTCATCTAAAGATTTTCCCTCAACTAAGCTAGTTGGGGTTTCAGCCCGAGCACATAGGGACCGAAGATGATCCAAGTAAAAAGCTTCAGTAGTGTGATAGATTTTGAGTGGTTCTTCAACCATTGGTTCAGTAGGTACCACTATTTTTTTGGTATTTTGCGTTTCCTAGCCATAACTAAAGATAGAAAACAAGAGCACAAAATAAAACTACTTAGTGATAAAGCAAACAAGCACACACAAGAATATTCACCCCACGATATTGCTCCCCGGCAACGGCGCCAGAAAAAGGTCTTGATAACCCACATGTATAGGGGATCGCAACAGTTTTCGATAAGTAAGAGTGTCGAACCCAACGAGGAGCTAAAGGTAGAAAAAATATTCCCTCAAGTTCTATCGACCACCGATACAACTCTACACACGCTTGACGTTCGCTTTACCTAGAACAAGTATGAAACTAGAAGTGCCTTGTAGGTGTAACGAGACAGGTTTGCAAGAATATAAAGAACACATAAATAAAAACTAGGGGGTGTTTAGATAAATAAGCAATAAAGTTCGTATAGTGAGTGTGGAAAAGTTATGGTAGGAGTTGTGAAATTGTCCCTAAGCAATTGACTATGTTACTAGACTGGTAGCAAGTTTTATGTGAGAGAGGCCACTTGTAGCATGTCATCCCTGACCTGGAATTCTATACACTTATGGTTGGAACTATTACCAAGCATCCGCAACTACTAACGTTCATCAAGGTAAAACTCAACCATAGCATTAAGATATATTGGCCCCCCTTCAATCCCGTATGCATCAATTTCTATGTTAGGTTGAAGCTTTCGTCACTCTTGCCCTCCAATACATTGTCCTATCAACATACAACTAACCCTATGGTGTGATCCACGCGCGCGATCATATGATGGGCACCAAAGGACAGCGACATAACCACAAGCAAATAAACCAATCATAGCAATTCACCAATTACCGATAGGACAACGAAAATCTACTCAGACATCATAGGATGGCAACACATCATTGGATAATAATATGAAGCATAAAGCACCATGTTCAACTAGAGGGTACAGCGGGTTGCGGGAGAGTGGACCGCTGTAGATAGATGGGGGAAGGTGATGAAGATGTTGGTGAAGATGACGAAGGTGTTGGTGTAGATCGCCGTCACACGATGATGGCCCCGGTGGCGTTTCGGCACCACCGGGAAAGGGCCCCACTCCTTCTTCTTCTTTCTTGACCTTCTCCCTAGATGTGAGAACAGTTTCCCCTCTCGTCCATGGCTGCCATGGCGGCGGAGGGGTGAGAGCCCTTCCAAGATTGGAGCTGTCTCTCTGTCACTCTCTATTTCTGCGTTCCCAGATTCTGGCCTTTCACCATTTCTTATATTCCCGGAGATCCATAACTCCGATTGGGCTGAATTTTGGACACGATCTCTATCCGAATATTAGCTTTCTTGCGGTGAAAGAAGGGCACCAACCGCCTTACGGGGTGGCCACAAGGGCCCAGGGCATGCCTGACCCCCTGGGGCACGCCCCCTGCCTCGTGGCCCCATCGGGCATTGTCTCGCGTAGATTCTTCTTCCCAAAATTCATAAATATTCCAAAAAAAATCTCCGTCAGTTTTTATCCCTTTGGACTCCGTTTGATATGGATATTCTCCGAAACAAAAAACATGCAACCAACAGGAACTGAGACTGGGCATGTGATCAATATGTTAGTCCCAAAAATAGTATAAAAAGTTGCCAAAAGTGTATGAAAGTTGTATAACATTGCCAAGGAACAATAAAAAATTATAGAAACGACAGAGACGTATTATAGAGAACTTGACACTAAACCCGAAATAAAATACACCAATCGCGTGCGTAACCGCGATCGTCTCTTTTCGAGTAAGTTCGGGAAGAGAACACTGTGGGGTTATATTTGACTCCTAGGTAGTTCAGGAACACTTAATGATCATTACTAGTTTTCGAATGTTTGTGTAGCTTCTTATCTTTCTCTGGTAATCGTAAGTTAACCACCATACAAATTGCTTAGCCGCTGATGCAACCTCACCACTTATCATCTCCATACACATTAAGCTTTCCTAGTCTTGATATCCATGGTAATGGGATTGCTGAGTCCTCGTGGCTCACAGATACTACAACAACAGTTGCAGGTGCAGGTTTCCGATGACTTGTCGCGGGAGGGACATTTGCTTGTGTTGGAGCTCTTTCTTTTTCTTCTTTGTCGGTCTTGGGATAGGTTCCTGTTCGGCAGCCTGGGATAGCAGGATGGATGTCGTTGTGCTTTTCCTGTGTTTTCATCCGTAGTCATGTGGAAATTGTTGCCTATTGTTGTATCCCCATCTATTTATGTAATGGTACGATGTAATGATATCCATCTTGCTAAGCGCCTGAAATGCGGTTGTGCCCCAATCACGAGTTTAACACGTGATCGCGATAGAATCGCATCTTGGGCATGACAAGTTGGTATCAGAGCCTCGACCGAACATAGGAGCCCCCTTGATTGATCATAGTTTTGGCCATTGTCGAGTCTAGCACAAACTTGTTCGGAGTGTAGTTATATCGGAGAGTAGGAATTCTTTTACTCCTTAGCCCCTTCATCGCTCTGGTGAGGAATCTTGACGTAGGTGATTTGAATTACTCATCTCCCCCGTCAATTTTTTTAGGATCACGTAATTAGTTTTCGTTCATTATGATGTCAGCCTTTTTCATCCGGTTCAGTTCTCGCCAATTTGATTCGAACCTCTTCGTCTTTTGCAAGATCAATCCTCAGTTCCTTCTCAACCGAAGTTGTTCCACGTCCAAAAAGAAACAATGTCGTCAGATGTTGTCTTTCTATTTCCCACCCGCCCACCTTTTTTCTTCTCAAGTCGGAGTCCTTAATTGAGTATCCATCCTACTCGTGCGAAGCCTTTGCTTTCTTTCCTTAAATTTTTGAACTAGTGAATTCTCGTCTAGTTCATCATTCGTCATCTCTTCTTCTTCTTCGGTGGATACAATTCAAGTCTCGGTGTTGATCTTATTCTTTTCCTTGTTCAAATGTTTCCCCTTGCTCGTTCGCCTCTCGCCATTTAATTGTTCCGGAGTTCCGAAGATACTCAGGAGATTCGTTTGTGTTCCAATTAATTCGAGGTTGTCACCTCATTCGAGTCTTTCAATCATTCCGGTGCATCATTTCTCATTCAAATAATCCTTTTCAGTAGTGTTTTCTCTTCGGTGGGCTCATAACCGACGGGTCTTTTCCAAGGATCTTACCTGACTCTTCTAATTTCCTCGAGTATTCTCAAATTATTTTCAAAATGTGACATAAGTATGTATTCCATCAGTCATATGCCTTCTCCAAGATCGCTTTCAAATTCTTTTCATCGTTGGTTCAATCTTCCCTCTTTTCATTCTTCCGGAGTATCTCAGCAATTTTGGTGGTGTTCCTCGTCGACATTTGAAGACCGAAGAAGAGTTTTTCCTCCAAATCTTGACTGTTCTCTTGACTATTCGTCCTTCAACCTTAATGCTATCCCCTCAGATTGTTCTGATAGTGACAAATTCTTTTGATACACAACCAGAGTATTTCATGAATTCTTTCCATTGTGATCCTCCGAAGGCCATCATTTCAGAAGATTTCTTATTCTCAATTTTCAAGTTCATCCTCCAACTATTCTTAATTGATGCCTCTCCGTTCGTCTCCATATTCTTCCGGTGCTTCGTTCAAGTATTCTCTTGTCAGTTCGCGATCTCTTCGTTCTCTTGTATCTAAATTGCCTCAATTACTCTATTCATTTTCTAATTCTTCCCGGCAATTAATTCTCTTTTCGTCGTTCAATTTCAATTGTTACGGTGGTCCGTTCAAAATTTTCACTTCCGTTCTTATCAAATCAATACATTTGTTCTTTCCAATCCTACCAGTGTTTCATGAAGACTTTGTCGAGTTTTGCGCTATATCCCTCTTTAATCAATTTCAACACGAACAAGTGGTATGCAAATCCATTGCTTCACATCAAGTGGTATGCATAATCCTTATTATTCTTTCATCAAGTTGATTATCCCTTCTTTCAGAATTTGTTCATGATGAATAAATTCTAATCCCAAGTGTTTTCATTTTTTCCTTTCCGGAGTTCATAGTTTCTTGGCTATCTTGTCAGAACCTCCATCTAAATTAGCACAAGGCGTTAATCTTATTCTTTTCATCCTTCATTTCTAACTCATCATCCTTTTGTCACCGGAGTTCTTCATGGTGGTTCTTCATGATTTAATTCATTCTTCAAATATTCATCAAAATTCTTGTGGAGCAGCTGAAGTACCTCATTCTTCTTGCACCTCGAGATGTAATTAATTCTCGGTTTTCTTTTGAACTGTAGTAATGCATTTCTTCGTTCTTCTAAGCTAACAATCATTTGGTAGTGGCAGAAATTCACCTCAACTTTTTAGATGTTTAGATAAGCCCACGCAAATCAAATCTTTTGTTGTTGATTTTTCCAACAACTCAGTTCAACCCTTCTTTGTGAGGATGCTTTTAAAATTCATTCTTGGTGAAAGTTGTCATCTTCTTCTCCGTTCTTTTCATCCAACTCTTTCAATTCTTCCGGAGGCAT
The DNA here is from genome assembly GCA_902687465.1 of Secale cereale. Taxonomy (NCBI): domain Eukaryota; kingdom Viridiplantae; phylum Streptophyta; class Magnoliopsida; order Poales; family Poaceae; genus Secale; species Secale cereale. The sequence continues at coordinate 404,674,393 of LR738712.1, forward strand.
TATGTTGTTCCTCTCGTCATATATCGTTCCATCTTATCAAGATCATGTTCCGTTCCTTCCATATTCAACCAGAATGTTGTCTAAATTTTTCGTGTTCTTATTCCATGTCTATCTCGCTTAGCCTGAGTGGTTTCAAATTCAGTTTTGTTCCTTCAGCTCTAGTTTCATTCCTTTCAACCTATAAGGTTCTCGTTTATTCCCCGTTGCTCTATTGTAACCGAGCTTCTCAATCTCGTTCATCTCCGTTGTGTTCTTCTTTCAAGTTGTTCAACCTCTCAAGATTCTTTTATTTCACTAATTTCTCCAAGAAGAACTTGTTCTTCCTATTCCTCTTCTGTCTCGTTCCTAAGATCTCAGGACGAGATCGCTTGTTAGTAGGGGAGTGTAGTGACACCCCGAGACCGATGTGCCAGATGCCTTCCTCTTATTCGTCGTCGTTGCCATGTCACTTGCTCACATGTTGCACTTTGCCATGTCATCATGTGCATTTCATACGCATGTTTTCAAAACTTGCATCCGTTCGTAGTTTTCGGGTCTCTTCGTTGTTTGTTCTGAGCCCAGACACACTCGCCCACGCCCGCCCCACCTCTGACATATTATTTTATAAGTGACTAAAAAATGTTCTCGGAATGGGATGAGACATGGCGTCCAGTCTTATTATGGTGTAGGTAGACCGCCTGCCAAATTTCAACGCATTCGGAGCTCGTTTGATAGCCCAACCGTTAAACTATAGCGGCACCATAGCCGGACTAACGCCGGACATTTTGTGATAGCCTGGCTTATTAGGGATGATAGACTACTCATATCAATAAGGAATTCCTTCTTTTCCGGAAGCCCATTCACAGAGAACTCCAAAGTTAAGCACGCTCATCTTGAAGTAATTTCAGGATGGGTGACCGACCAGGAAGTTGCTCCCGGGTGTGCACAAGTGAGGACAAAGTGCGCAGAAAAGACTAGTATTGATATGTGGGGCCAGTCTAGATCCCTCCAGGAGTAACGACCACCGGCGGGTGTGTCCGGGGCATTACAAGTTGGTATCAGAGCCGACCCTTGCGGTAACACGGATGTTTGAGGACAGGTGCTCGGTCATGTTATTCATGACGTTTGTGACCCGTTGTGGCACACGTCATGACACATGTATCGCACTGGATGCACAGATGTTTGTGCCAAAAGGGAACGTTCCTGTGGCCCGACAAGGATGTCGGTTCCTCTGAGTGGGGGTGTATGTGATAGCCTGGCTTATTAGGGATGATAGACTACTCATATCGATAAGGAATTCCTTCTTTTCCGGAAGCCCATTCACACAGAACTCCAAAGTTAAGCGTGCTCAGCTTGGAGTAATTTCAGGATGGGTGATCGACCGGGAAATTGCTCCCGGGTGTGCACGAGTGAGGACAAAGTGCACAGAAAAGACTAGTATTGATATGTGGGGCCATTCTAGATCCCGCCAGGAGTAACGACCACCGACGAGTGTGTTCGGGGGTTACACGTTTTCGGTATCCGGACACACAGTGCCGGGCTGCCACCTCCCTCTCTTCTCGGTCCACTCACCCCTCTGTACATCCCACTAGGCCCAGCCAACCCCCCTCTCGACCCGGACCATCTGATTGAGATCGGAGGTCCGAAAACCCCTCCAAACCCTATCCCTATCCCCTCCTGCCTACAAATGGACATCCCCACGTCCAAATTTGGACCCCTAGACCTCATCCCCTACCTCTAGACTCTCCCTCCTCGAAATCCATGCCAAGCCACCCCGCCGCCGCCAGTTGGCGCCGTCCTAGTGTCCTCTGCTGCCGAAGCAGCCACCCCGGCCAATCTCGAGCTGCCATGTCGCCTCCCCGCCGCCAACAGTCCCGCCTCCTCCCGCACGTCCCGCCCAGGCCGATCGTGGGCCTGCCCGGGGACGAACAGCCGCCGCCGCGCGCCCGGTGCCCGCTCGCTCAATCCTCCCGCTTCGCTCCTCCCTACCCCGCCGACTTGCCCTATCGTAGCTCACCGCTTCACCCGCAACCTCGCTGTGTTTTCCTTCCCTGCCACTGGGCGCGTCCGCATGCCCGAGCCGAGTCGAGCTCAAACTCGAGCACCCCGCCGGTCCTAGCCTTCTCACGCCCTTGAATCCGCGCTGGTGCTCCTTCCCGCACGCCCGCCGCCGCCTACGGATCCATGTCGTGCTGCCGTTGGTCGCCGGCGACGACGCCATCTCTTCTATCTCGGCATTAGAAACCCAAGGCCGGACTTGAGCTAGTTCAAAAGATGCCAAACCCCTCTCTGTTTCCAACCAAGAGTGTAGCCGAGTGGTTCGCCGCTCTCTCCCATACCCCAGCGACCTGGGTTCAATACCCCGCGGGCGCTAGTCCACTTCCCTTTTTCTATTTTTACCTCTCTATGACAGTGGGCGCCCACCCGTCATTCTCTCTGCGAACATACCCTCTCCACGGGCACACTCCCGCCACCTCAGCACCACGGGCCCCCCTCATCATTGATAGTGGTTGGCCCAACCCATGTTCCCTGTCATTTTAATTCCTTTTGCCTATTCACATAAATGTCATCATTTTGATTTGTTGATAACTACATATCCATGCATCATAATAAAACATGTCATATATGCATACTGCTTAGTTTTTCATCTACTTTCATAATTTCCAACTTGCATCCATGTTAAAAATCTATAAGCTTGTTGTTTGTTTACTTTTGCGTAAATGGCATGTAAAAATGGTTTATTTCGTAACTAAATAACCGTAGCTCCGAATTTAATAAACTTTAGATGTACACGGTGTAGAAAAATGTATAGATTAACATAATGCACTTTATTTCTCTATTTAACAACATTAAAATATTTTTTTAGGAAGAACAGTTCCATGTTGTTTTCTGGAATTGTTGTTCGTTTTTTCGGCCCCATTTAAATTGCTTAGTTAGTATAGTTTAATTGTGTTTCACCACTTGCCATATTAACCAACATTTAATCTTGTTGTCTACATAAACGAGAGCGAACTAAATAATAGAATGTGGTGTTTTGTCAATATGCAACTCATTGCATATTGAGCTCCACTTAACTTGTAGTATTGTTTGTGCACTTTGCCATGCATGCATATTTAAACCGGACATGCATCATACTTGATTGTGCATCATGACGTGTCTATGCTTGTGTCTTTACCATGTTGTTTCCTAATTTCCAGTTGTGCTTCTTCTCAATAGTTCCTGTTTTGTTGCGATCGTGAGGATTCGTTCGACTACGTTTGGTTCATCTAAGTGGCTTCGTCTGCTTCATGGACTCGATCTTCTTCCTAGCGGGATCTCAGGCAAGATGACCGTCACCTTGGATCTCATTACTATCTTTGACATGCTAGTTGTATCGATGCTATCGCTATGTCGCGCTACGCACCACTTGTTTATCAAGCACCCCAATATGCCATGAAACAACCTCTAACCTTTTCACCATCACACCAAACCATTGTTTGGCTATGTTACCGCTTTTGCTCAGCCCCTCTTATAGTGTTCTTAGTTGCAGGTGAATATGAAGTTTGTTCCATGCCGGAACATGGATATGTTGGAATATCACAATATCTCTTCTTAATTAATGCACATATATACTTGGTAATGGGTGGAAGGCTTGGTATTTTGCTTGGTGTTTTGTTCCACTCATGCCGCCTTAGGTTCCGATAAACCGATGTTATTGTGACGCCCCAAAACCGACGCTCCAGAAGACTTCCAGCTATTTCGTTGTCGCCGTGTGATTTATTTTGTTTGCTGCATTCATCATGTCATCTTTTGCATTGCATCGTTAGTTAGCATATGCATGTTTTTATAAAAACTCGTAGTTGTCCGTAGTTGTCGCTTCTCTCTTGTCTCCGTTGACCTTTTGCCAGGCCCTCTTATCTTCGTCGACCTCTCTCAGATCCCTCACAACCATGTCCTAAAATTGCCCCGAACCCGATCCGGGTTGTTATTACCGATGGGTCCGAATCATCCCCAAACATCTCTAAAACATCTCCGTTTTCTTATTTGGACTCCCTACCTATTTCTTCTCATCTGTTCGATTTAAATCGGATGTCTCAAATTTTCCCATCCTTTCACTATATATAGACCACCCATACCTAAACTAGACCAACCCAAAAACCTAGGGAGCCTGTCCCGTTGTGCCGCCACTTCCACCTTCTTCCTCGGTATCCTCCCAGATCCCCTTCTCACCCAACCATCGCTCGAGGCCTTCCCTCGATCCACCCGAGCCAGCCACCGATCCAACCCATCCACCACCTCCCGTGCTTCCCGAGCTCCACCCCGCCGCCTCACGCCACTCGCCGGAGCAACCAGGGACGACCAACAGCTCCAAGCCAGGCCATACACCTCTCCTTCTTCCTCTTCTCTCCCTCGTGCTCTCTCTCTCTGTTCTTCCACAGGGCCGTTGCCACCTAACCACCCCCCTTGTTTTCCCTTGCCCCGGAAGCAGGCTGCAGCCTCCTCGACCTGGATCTACACCGGCGCCACTGGACCACCCTCTCCTTCTCCGTGTCTCCTCGCACTCGACCAGCTGCTCTGCCTCGTTCCCTGCTGCGTCGCCCTTCCTCCTCACCGGCGTCCTGCCGGAGGAGCTCCGCCACCAGCGTAACCACAGCGCCTCGACCCCGTGCTGCCTCCTGAAGGTCTTCCAACCATGCCGGAGGAGCATGACATGGGGGGCTGGAAACTCTGTGTTCACCTGCGTGCTGCTGTTATAGTAGCCTCTCATGTGCAGCCTCAAAATCGGCGGTTGATCCGCCTCCACCACCCTAGCAGAAGGAGTTGGAAGACGAAAGCGGCCTCGAGTAGGACCACGCAACTTGACTACAAACTCCCGCGGCTGGTCCCAAACATGACCATCCGGCGGCCCAGGAGCCACCGGGGGAGCGAGAATCACGGCTCCACCGCGTCTTCCTCAACCCCGGGGACGACCTCTCCCTCGTCCGGCACCTCTGCCACGAGCGCTGGACTCCACCCCCGTGTCGTCAGCCGGGGCAGGAGGGCGCTGCCAAGAAGAAACTCTCGTCGCCGTCGCTGGACTCAAGGCGCGTCCTCTACCCCTCGCCATTAGCAGGAAGGGGGTGGAAGAGAAGAAGTAGAAGAGGTGTGTGAGTTAGCCCTTGTCCGTTTCCCCCTTTTATAAGCATATCTGGGCTAGGGTCTGGCTCCTCGCCAACAAGGTCGCCGCCCCGCTCCGCCAATCCGCCTTCCCCCGTGTTGCCAACGGCACGGAGAATTAATACTGCCTGTATGCACCAATCCATGGCGCCTGGCTTTCTGCCGGGGTGCTCCTTGCTATGTCCGACTTATCCGCCACTAGCCATGCACAATGCATGCGGCATATGTGGCGAAAATGGTAGCGGAGACGTGGGTGAAAAGGAGAAGTTACCATCCCATGAAGCGGCGAATACAGGTAACCTGTGAGTCGTGGCCCAAAAATCACCCCACGACGGCTCGCACGAAAAGTGAGAAAAGCGGAAACTGCCCTTATTCAAGCACAGGTTAATGAAGAAGCAGGAAAAGTATCAGAGATGATCCAGCTCAAGACCGCTGCTGGTGTACTTATTAGAGCCTACCCCGACAACATCCAGCGACGCGCTCGGGCCAGGCTCGGGGGCTTCTGTCGGTGCAACAAACATGGGCGTATGTTGCCCAGACTGTACACAAGCACAGAGCCAAGGTAGAAGCATCCAAGACCAATACCAAGTAGAATAAGATAGCCCTTTGAGGAATGAAGGGGCGGATCAAGAGGACCATGCCAAAGAAGAGGAATAAAACACCACTAAGGAGAAGATCTCCCTTGTCGGGCAGGCGAGCCTGGCAAGGGCGAGGCTACACCGAAGGCAAGCCCGCCAGGGATGCGAGGGGCAGATCATCCCAATGAGGCACCACCGCGCCACCTCACAGCAACGCAAGTCATTGATCGGTGCGGTGTCAAGCACCCAAATGACTAAGTGGCCATAATTCAGTATGTGGCAGCCATTTCCTGAGGAAATAACCAACAGATGACACCCGTCCAGTGAGGTTTCAAGCGGGCAGGCGAGAGGGTGGCAATATTGGCCCGACAAGGCTTGCCGGGCAGCTCCTTGACAAGATACTAAGCGGCGCATTTAATGCGCCTTGTCCTGTCTCCAGAGTTAGGTATGATAGCACTTTTTACTATTTAATCAGTACACAATGACTGATTTTCCACTATGGTGACCCCTTAATCTAGAAAAGGAGGCCCATGGCGACAAGAAAATGGATTCGGACACTGTACTTTTGTACCCACATACGCGCATAGTAGCTCTCACCGCCAGGCAACCCTTGTCGGGCACGAGTGCTATGCTTTCCACTACAATCCACCCATCAATCCACCAATGCAGGAGTAGGGTTTTACGCCTCGTGGCGGCCCGAACCTGGGTAAAAATCATCCGTTTGACCATCGTCGCGCTGCTGCATGCCCTCCGCTCTTTGTGCAACATGCCACTCCCCCTTATTGAACCATAAAGGGGCCGAAGGCCCCATAGGTGCCTATGTTCCCCCGTGACAAACTAGCTTCTGCTTCTTGTCTTCTTCGAACCCTTTATGGTCGGCGCCAGAGAACCGCTCCACTTGGGCCTGACACTTGAGCCACTTATCGTACACTCCCGGTACCTTCCCTATATACATGACATAGCACTTGTTTGGCATCAAGAATCTATGAACCTTTTAGAGATGCATCTTCATCAAGGTAATCAACCAAAATATGCAACATAACATACTTGAGCAAGAAAGGGTTAGCAAATAGATGCAATATATAGTACACATAATTAATCAACGTAGGTTCATCGTACCCAAACTAATTAACTAGAGGTACAATTGACATTAAAAAAATTCTCGCTACAGAGAGTATAATTAAGTTCAACCGACACATCATCATTGGCATCGTCAGATCATGGAAAGTTCGGTCCATCCAGCTCTAGGAGAATGCACCCTAGCTTCGTGAACGGCGTCGGGTCATCGTCAGAACATGATTGTATTGATGCAAACAAGGAACTTCAGCACATGATTCGTTGAACTAAGTTTTTTTAATAGCAACAATTCTGTTTTTTAAAATATCAACAAATGCTTTAAATAAATTTCTTTAAATGACAACAATTGATTGAACTAAGTTTTTTTATATGCACTAATTCTGTTTTAACTTATAGGTTTCATAATCTAGCACTAAGCTAGCACTAATTCTTTTTTAACTAGCTATGTTTCATAATCTCCCACAATTGACTGAACTATTTTTTTTACTTGCTATATTTCATAATCTAGCACTATTTATGTTTTAACTTGCTAGGGTTCTAAAAATGAACAATATTTATAACTAGGGTTCATAACACTAACCTAGGGTTCATAATCTAGCACTTACCCTAGGGTATACATGGCGCGGGGCACTGTTCCCAATTTTCAACAGCTCCTCGATTTTGGCACTACTCCTCTTACGTGGAGGTCCTCGATGCTAAACCTTACCATTGAATAGATCTCCACACTTTATCCATCGACCGTCCTTCACGAGCCATCTTCGATGCCCCATGTACACGATTTTCACAGGCCCGCCATCTTTCATTAGCTACTGAGTCCGCAATATCGGTGGCACACCTGGCCTGCAACATATCCCTAACGGAGATAGTCGTGCACCGTCGTCATCAGCGCGACTCCCATATTGAAATACTCGCCTTTGCTGGCATCCCATGTCTCGGACGATGTTTTCCATAACTTGTCTAACTCCTAGTAGCCCCAGATATATATTAATATAATTTTCCGGTTGTTTTGGCCCTTGAATCAGCATGCTCATGTGTACGTACTTTCACTTCATGCACAACCATGGGAGGTTGTACATCCATACAAACACGGGCCATGTGCTATGGTTGGTGTTCTGGTTACGAAACGGATTCATGCCATCCATACTTGCGCCAAGCACGATGTTCCTTGCATCACATGCGAAATGTCGATATTCGGTGTTCAACGCTCTCCGCTAGTTGCATCCATGAGGTTTTTGAGCTTCGGATCATCTCCATCGTTGGGCTTTCTCCTCTTTGCGTGCAAATGCATGAGCTTTGCTTCCTTAGGATCTACGAAATAATGTTGCAGACGGGGAGTGATTGGTAAGTACCATACAACTTTCAAGGGAGATTTCTTTCCGACCTTCTTGTACTGAGAAGCATTGCAAACCGGATAGCTAGTTTTTTCCGTGCGCTCCTTCCGATAAATGATGCAATCATTGATGTATGCATTGTATCTAATTAATGTGCCGTAGATCAAGAGGGCACATGATCTTCTTGGTCTCATCCACACTAGTAGGATATAGATTCCCCGCAGGAAGAACCTACTTTAGGTACTTGAGAACCTCATCGAGGCTTATGTCGGTCCATTTGTTTTTAGCCTTCATCTTTGGAAGTTCGAGCATGAAACTCAAGTGGGTCACTATGGGGTCACAACTATCATACAATGGAATGTTCGAGTCTACCTCCAGTTGCTCCTGCTTGGCCTCCTCTCTAGAAGCATCTCTATCGGTACTTGTCTTCTTGCAAAGAAGGTCTCGAACATGACGGTCTCGCACAATTGAACTTAGTAGCAGTGAAGGTTGTGGCATGTCTGCGTATTCACCGCCGCCATGTCTGACCTCTTCGCCGCCGTCATCTCCAGACCCTTCTCCATCGCCATGTCCAACCTCTTCTCCGCTCCCTTGTCTGTCCCCTTCTCCATCGCAATTATTGGTCATCTCTTCGTCTGGCCATGTGTAATCATTGGCCACCCCATCGTCATCCTCATCCTCATCATATTCAGTTATCTACCAAGTATAGCCATCCATGAAACCAGTCATGAGTAGGTGTGCCTTCCAATGACCATCCTTATAGGTGTCGAGCCAAAGTCCTCCTTTGCATCATCGACATGGACATAAAATCTTTCACCGGTTATTTTCATTCATGTCCTGCACTGCCGATCCCAACCACCTTTCCACCATCGTTCCACTGACTATCATGATCGCCAGCGCTGTAATAATAAGCAAATTGATTATAAAATGCATGCATTCATCAAAGTCATATAAAAATTTGGCATTACCTTCCCTAAATATAGGACATATAGAGTTTGCCCAAATTTGCCGAAAAGGAATAAATTGACATTTTGGAAAAACATAGGCAACTCAAGCACAATTCGGAGGCAACTCAGTCCACACGCAAAATTTCCATCACATCGCCCGATTAGGTCATATCGTGCACGCACACATATTTACATTCTGGCAAAGCACAACTTTCTACTCACCTATCGCGAGATAGAGATCGAGCAGGGTGATGAGGTCTATTGGTCACACCTAGATAGTGATCAAAAGTGGCAAAGCTTACTTCTTGACATGGGTAAATCTAGTTAGGGAGGTAGATATGTCACATCATTGAATGGGTAGATCTACCTAGCTAGTTGGGGAAGGAGATGGCTCTAACAACTGGAGGGAGATGAAAAGTGGGGCAAAAGAGAAAGGGGTTGCATCAGTGGAGGCAGTCTAGTTAGCCAGAGGCATTAAAGAGAGAGAAAGAGAGGTAGAAGAAAGAGAGTAATGGGGGAGAAGAAGTAGTGAGGAAGAAGCAAAGTGAGGGAGAGAGGAGGGGGAGGGGAAGTTAAGGAAGAGAGGAGGGGGTGGATAGGGATAGAAATGGTGGCTGGTGCGCCTTAGCAGGAGCACGGGTAGGGAAATCGCGCTACTGATAAAGAGCTAGTAGTAGCGAGGTCCTGCCAGATGTCTAGGTGCTAATTACGGCCCATCATATGGCACAGTACAGGTTTAGTTGCCACGATGGGCCTGCGGCACGCGCTAATGCTAAAGTTTTAGCAGTAGTGTGCTTCCTGAGGGACGCACTTCTACTATACATAGCCTGGTGACTAAGTTGTGGTTCTCATAGCCGTAGCGTGTTTCGGCGACGCCGCGCTATTGCTAATGTGATAGCAACATTGCCTTTCTACTAACCGCGCTACCTTAAAATAGCAGTAGTGCCTTGCACTGAGCCGCGTGATACGTCCATCTTGCATCATGCTTTTATGTTGATATTTATTGCATTATGGACTGTTATTTCACATTATGGTACAATACTTATGCCTTTTCTCTCTTATTTTACAAGATTTACATGAAGAGTGAGAATGCCGACAGCTGGTATTCTGGACCGGAAAGGACCAAATCTGAGATACCTATTCTGCAAAACTACAAATGTCCTGAAATTTAATGGAGAATTATTTGGGAATATATAAAAAATACTGGGCGAAGAAACACCAGAAGGGGACCCACCAGGTAGCCACAAGTCTGGGAGCGCGCCCTACCCCGCAGGGCTTATGGGCCTCCTGGCCATCAGCAGACTCCCATCTTCTGCTATAGGGAGGGTGATACATCTCCAACGCATCTATAATTTTTGATTGTTCCATGCTGTTAGTGCAACAAACCCTGGTATATGTTGCCCTGATTGTACACAGGCACGGAAGCAAGGTTATGGCAACCACGACAACATCAAGCAGAAGAAGTAGCCCTTTTAGAAATAAAGGGGTGGATCAAGAAGACCAAGTCAAGATAAAGGAGCAAGAACTCACTAAGGAAGAACCTCCCTTGCCGGGTAGGCAAGCCCAGCTAGGGAAAAGTACCCCGAAGACAACTCCTGGAGCCGTCATGGCAAGCCTACCGGGGACACAGAGAGTGGACTTACCCCACCAAGGCTCCACCGCACCACCTCACAACAACCCAAGTCACCAATTGGTGCGGTGCCAAGTCCTTAGGTGGCTAAGTGTGGCTGCAATTCGGTACGTGGCAGCCATTTCCAGAGGAAATAACCAACTGATGACACCGTCCAATGATGTGTCACGCAAGTAGGCGAGAAGGTGGCAGATCAGCCCGGTAAGGCTTGTCGGGCTACACCCCGATGTGACACTAAGCGGTGCATTTAATGAGCCTTATCCTGTCTGCAGAGTTAGCTAAGATAGCACTGTTTGCTATCAGTTCAGTGCAGAATGACTGATTTACCATTGTGGAACCCCTTGATCTATAAAAGGAGGATCGTGGCGACCGTAGAAAGGATTTGAACCATCGTACATTCATATGCGCGTAGATTCTCTCGCCCTCAAGCTGCTTTGCTGGGCAAGAGAGCTGCGTCTCCACTATGGTCCACCCCATCAATCCACTAAACTAGGAGTTGAGTTTTACACCTCACAGTGGCTCGAACCTAGGTAAAAACTGCCCGTGTCATCGCTACTGTGCTGCCTCATGCCCTCAGCTCTTCGTGCAATGCGCTCTTCCCCCATGCCGAACCAAAAGAGGCCGATAGCCCCATAGGTGGCCGTGTTTTCCTATGACATCTTTGTTGCACCAGGTAGGGGGAAGCGCTTACGCGAATCCGAGAGCGTACGCAACACGTTATTGTCATCATCATTTTCTTCATCAACGACTCCATCATCCATGGTGCACAAGAAGATATCTGGTGCTGCAGCTCACCCGTCCACCTCGAAAGCCTCTCCGCACACGGCCGCCGAGCCGCGGGGCCTGAGGGGGGGCACGGGAACATGGGTGCTATGAGAGACATGGTCGGCACACGCGGCGTTGTTACCACCTCCCCCGCAGCCGGAGAGGGAACATGAGACACCGGAGGAGGAGGACAACATCAACATAGCCCCAGCGGCCACGTTCCACCGAACGCGGGTGGATAGGTTATTCCATCTCTTCCTCTCCATTCCCCCGATGGGAGTAGCCGCAGCGATGACGCTCGCTCTGGGGCGAACCGTGTCCCTCTAGCTGCCCCTGCCGTAGGTGCAGCCGCTGGGCATACACTGTCCCTAGGACGGAGCCATCGACCCTCAAGCGCATTCGCATCGTCACTACGCCGCCTTAGCGACCGGCTCACGACGGCGTGAGCACGGCGCTACCAATGCCGGCACTACCAGAAGCCAGGCGACATTGCGGTCTACGTCGCCATCCATGCCGAGCACTGCTTTGGTGGCCATGGCGTGTGCCCAACTCTTGTTGAGATTTCCACCGGCTATCGATCAAATGGATGAGTGGAGAGCCACCATTCATAGTTTGATTGGCTTCCCCGAAGCGGGAGGATCACAACGAGTGGTCCCGTCATGACTTCCGTTGGCGGCAACAATGACACAAGCTGCTGGTCGCACTAAAGGGATCGCACCCACAGTGCAGTCCCCTCCGTGACAACTAGCTTAGAGACCGCGGCCAGAATCGCATGATCAAGTGCTCGATGACGTATCGATGGCTTTATCTGGCCCTCGAGCACGTCAAGACCAGCGGCAAGTCCTAGAGGACGGGAAGAGGGGAGACACGCGCGTTACCATTGAGCAACGTCGTGGAGCCCGCTGCTAGACTGATAGGCGCGATGCCTCGATGTTCACGAGCCCGCGCTTGGTTAGAGCGGATACCTGCGTTTCGAGGTAGGGTGCCTCGCTTTCACCCACGAGCTGTGGCAGGTCCGTTGGCCATCTTCTCGCACATTCAAGCCAGAGATACACGAGAAGTATGATGGGAGGCTAAACCCGACATAGTTCTTGAGCATCTACACCATCGTTGTTCAAGCTCCCGGGGAATGTGAGGTCTTGGCTGATGCACCTGTCAGAGAACTCCATCTCGACCTGGGCTGATCTGTGCCATGATTTTGTCGGTGCCTTCACAAGCGTCCATCAAGAACCAGGGCGGCCTAGCGACTTACAACTTCTTTCGCTAAAAGAAGGAGAAACTCTACGGAAGTACATGCAAAGGTTCAGTCGAGTGCACAAAAATATTCCAGCTATCCACTCGACAGCGGTGATAGCTGCGTTCTAGTCCAATATGCACAACCGCAGGCTACATTCCAAGACGAACGTGTGGTTGCCCAAGACTTTGAATGAGTTGTACACTTTGGTGGACAAGTGTGCTTGCATGGAGGAAGGGAGGCTACTCCCTGGAGAAGAAAATTGCGATGTCCTCGAGTCAGAGGATGACGACGACGTCACTAGCTAGAAGAAGAAGAGCAAGACGCGCAATCAGAAGAGCAAGGAAAAAGTGGTAATGATTGTTGAAGGATCGGGCACACCTAATACCAGCAAGAAGGCAAGAACTAAGGCCTCGGTAAAGAAGTAATCGTGTGCACTGGCTGTCGGGAAGCCGTGGCTGCGGATAAAGCTGGGAAAGGTGATTGGCCGTACTATAAGAACGATCGGACCAAAGGGCGCGATCTTCAAGATTGTCGTCAGGTTGAGAAGCTTGTGAAAAAACAGATGGGTGAGTATGAGAAGCGTGATAAGGAAAAGGGTCAGGATGGCACTGGCGAGAAGGGTCGCGGCGGTGGAGAGAACTGCCCCGGAAATCGAGGGAAACCCTCCAGGGGCCACGAGGAGAAGGATTGTGATGATGAGAGTAATGGAGGAGATGAGGAGGAAATCAACGGGCAGGAATTCCAGAAAGCCAATGACGCCCTATGCATTGATGAGGGTGCATCTTTGCACTCCTCTCACCGAACAGTGGGTGCATGAAGTTAATGATGTGGAGCCAGCGGTGGATTCTCAAAAGCCGCTCTAGTGCTCCCGCATGCCCATCATCTCTGATGAAGAGGATCACCCTGACCACACTACAGCGATAGGGTGCTTGCCGTTGTTGGTCTCACCAACAATCCGCAACCTCAAGGTCATAAAGATGTTGGTTGACGGCGGCGCTGGGTTGAATCTGATTTCTCCAAAGGTCATCAGTAAACTCCAGATAGCAAAAGAAGAGCTCAAGGGTACTGGCACATTCCAAGGAATCAACCCCGACAGGAGTCGTCCTAAGGGAAAGATCACACTGCCAGTGACATTTGGAGGGGAGTTAAACTACCGGACTGAGAAGATCGTTTTTGATGTGGTTGACCTCCCCCTACCGTACAATTGAATCCTTAGTCGTCCAGTCCTGACCAAATTCATGGCGGCATCCCACTACGCCTACAACACCGTGAAGATGTCAGGGCCGATGGGCATTATATCTATTCCATCAGATAAGAAATACGCATTCATATGTGTGGACAAGATGTACCGGGAGGCAGTTGCGACAGAGGCCATGGAGATCACTCCTCCTGCCAAGGAAAGCAAGAAAAGGTAGAAAACTAGCATGGACATCAGCAATGATCCCGGGAAGCGTACCTCTCCGAAGTATGTTGTGCCCATTGATGACTTTCCAGAGAGATCCAATAGCAAGAGATCCAAGGTTGCTGCGCCCGGTATGACGAAGATCCCGGCAGGGCTGGCTGGTGCTGGTGGTACCTTTACCATCAGCGCCACCCTCGACGACAAATAGGAAAGTGCGCTTGTTGCCTTCCTGTGGGCGAATGTCGATGTGTTTGCATGACAAACATCTGACATCCCTGGTGTTCCCAGGGAGGTAATTGTGCACCACCTTGCTATCTTCCCACACGCCCGATCCGGCAAGCAGAAGGTCCGGAAGAAAGCATTGGAACGCCAATAGTTCATTGTCGAGGAAATCAAGAGACTTGAGGCAGCTGGTCTGGTGAGAGGAGTATTGCATCCGATGTGGTTGGCTAATCCAGTGGTGTTACGCAAGGCTAATGGGAAATGGATACTTTGCATAGATTTCACTGATCTAAACAAGGCGTGCCTGACGGTCCCATTCCCCTTGCCGCACATCGACCATATTGTGGATTCTACCTCTGGGTGTGACTTGCTTTCCTTCCTGGATGCCTATTCTAGTTACCACCCAATCTTCATGTCCAAAGAAGATGAAGAGAGGACTTCTTTCATAACCCCATGCGGCACGTACTGCTTTGTATGAATGCCCTTCGGGTTGAAGAGCGCTGGATACCCTTTTGCAAGAGTAGTACAGATTTGAATTATAGCTGCATAGAAATATTGCGGCTTACATGGATGGTATAGTGGTCAAAACCAAGGACAGATTGACTCTCATTCAGGACTTGGAACAGACCTATGCAAATCCGCGCAAGCTCAACTTGAAGTTGAACCTGGAGAAGTTTGTGTTTGGTGTACCTTCCGGCAAGCGACTTAGATTCATTGTGTCCCACCGGGGGATAGATGCCAACCCCGACAAGATCATGGCCATCGAGCAGATTCAGGCGCCCAAGACAGTCAAGGATGTGAGACATCTGACAGGATGTGTTGCCACGCTGAGCAGGTTCATTTCCAAATCTACTGAGCATGCCTTGCCGTTCTTCAAAATCTTGAGGAAGGCATGGCTTGTGTAGTGGACCTCAGAGGCAGATGCTGCACTACAAGATTTGAAGACATACCTTTCCTTTGTCCCCACCTTGGTCGCTTCCCAACCACAAGATTCGTTGCTGCTATAATTAGCAACGACTAATCAAGTGGTTAGTGTAGCACTGGTGGCGCAGCGGGAGGTAGATGACGCGGCAGCCCCCGTCACAGTCTCCTCCGGAAAGGAAAGTGAACCCATCCCGGCAAGGTCAGAGGTAGTGCCAGACAAGGAAAAGCAGGGCAGTGGAGGCAGCTCCATGGTCGCGGCAAGGAAGAAAGTGGTGCATCACCTGGTGTACTTTGTGGGCACCCTATTGCAGGCCTCGTCATGGCTTCAAGGAAACTGCACCATGCTACCACTTGAGCTTGTGTTGGTTTTCCTTGAAGAGAAAAGGGCGATGCAGCAAAGTAGAGTAAGTATTTCCATTAGTTTTGAGAACCAAGGTATCACTCCAGTAGGAGATTACACACAAGTCTCCAAATACCTGCACAAACAAACAACAAACTTGCACCCAACGCTAAAGGGGTTGTCAATCCCTTCTAGATTATTTGCAAAAGTGAGATCTGATAGAGATAGATGAACTACTTAAGTTAATATTTTTGGGTTTTTGGTTTATAGATTGAAAAGTAAAAGATTGCAAAATAGTAGATCTGAAACTAATAAGATGTAAAGTAGACCCGGGGGCCATATGTTTCACTAGAGGCTTCTCTCATGATAACAAATATTACGTGTCGGTGTATTTGGATCGACACCTATGGGATCACAAGAATCCCTACTACGGTTGCGGGGCGCGGGGTTGAGAGAAGAGCGGGTCTGATAGTCAGGACACGGTTCCGTTACCCAGGTTCGGGCCGCAAAGATCCGTAAAACCCTACTCCTGCTTTGGTGGATTATATGTTTGTGTTCTTCAGCTAGTGAGGAGCTCCAAAAGAGTCATGAGGAGTTCTAAAAAGCCGAATCCTCCTCCTGGTCGCCTCGGGCCTCCTTTTATAGGAAAAAGGGTTCGCCACAGTGGCACACAGGATGTAATGCCCAGGATGGGACTATATCTCCTACGTGTCGAGGCACGACTTAAAGATATAAGCCCATTCTGGAATGATCGCAAGTTTGGTATCTTTGCACGACTCATGTAAAAGAGGGATTAAATTGCAAAAGAAGATAGTTGGCTTACACGCGCCACTTCACACAATACATTACATAAGCATACATCATTCAAAACATCACAGCCCATATAAGGGTAAGATCCAAAGAAAGATACCAAACAACATAACGCCACAGGTCGGACCGAATCCTAGTAGAAACCACTATTGATCGTCGAAAACGTCACAAGCATACGGCCACTTGATGGGCCTCGAACCCCTCGTTGGTTACCCCAAGTGGAAGCTGTAAGATGCAGTATGTAGAAGTGTTTTCCCTTAGCAAAGATACCAAGGATCGAATCCCCAGAGACTCCTAGGTTCAACAAGTAGGTGCCAACAGCTAACGGCGCGTATTAGCAATCAACGTGGACCTGCACACAGATACAAATAACTTTGCTCCCAACGAGTACAGAGAGGTTGTCAATCCCTCCGGCCTTGTAGTTCACAAAGGGTTAAAAGCAAATGATAGTAGTGATAGATAGTGTTTGCAATAGTAAGTAAATAGCGAAAAGTAAATAGTGGATGTGATCAATGATGGTAATATGGACCGGAGTCTCATGATGTTCACTAGTGATGTCTCTCTCCCAAAAGACGATAAAACAGCTATGTGAGGTAAACAAATTACAGCTAGGCAATTGACAGGACCACAAACGCAAACCAATGCTGATTACATTGCAAGAAAGGTTGAGGTTCAAAGCATGGGCGGTACGCCAAAATAAGTAGACCGAAATCCATCAATATCTACTACTAATCATCCACCTTGAGATATCTATCCAGAACATCTCGCTGGTATTAAGTTGCGAGTCCCACCCATAGTGTAAACTCAATGCAACAGACAACTGCATTAAAAGAACTTTGCGTAAAGTAAACAATCCTTGCACCCGCGGGCACAAGCATCGTTGTTTTCCCCCTTGTGGCAACAACACATCCCCTAGACTCATGTTTCTGTCACTCAAGCTAGTCATCGAGGGGCATGAACCCACAATCGAGCATAACGTTCCCTCTTGGAGTCACTACGTATTACTTGGCCAAAGCAATAAATAACAACGGAGAACATGCATGAATTACTTATGAACATAAATATAAAAGAGGTAGATCAAATATATTACTCAAGATCAATCTGAACATAATGTCACAATCGATCGGATCCCAGCAAACTCAACATAGCAACAGCATAAGGATTACATATGTGCCTCAATCATGTAGGGCAGCTCACGAGGACTAATTAGTGAAGCACAAGAATGGGAGGAGAACATCACATAGCTACTGGTCATGGACTCATGGTCCAAGGGAGACTACTCACGAGTCATCCGGGAGGCGTCCATGGTGGTGGAGAAGCTCCCGGTGGTGATCCTCCCCTCCGGCAGGGTGCCGGGAAGAGTTCTCCTGGTGCTCCCGATCTTGGAAGCGGCGGCGGCGGCGGAACAGAGATGGGATCGCGAAAAGAGTTCCTGTTCTGAGGGTTTTGGAGGATGCTTTAAATATATGCCAAAGGGGAGCATCGGGGAAGCTTCGGGGGGCCCAGGCGCCCCCCGGCGTGGCCCAGGGGGGGGGGGGCGCCGCCAGGGCGCCTGGAGCCCTGGTGCCCCCCCCGGCTGCCCTTCGGATGCAGGGTAGTTTCCGGAACGCTGATTTTTTATATAATTTTTCTGGATTTTTCCTGGCAGTTCTCGTAACGTGAAAACCTGAAATACAAAAACAGCCGAAAACAGAAACTAGCACTGGGGTGCACTGGATTAGTAAGGTAGTCCAAATATGATCAAAAGTGTATGGAAGTGTATGAATATCATAGCAATATCACCCAAAAGTGGCATGGAGCAAGCAGAAATTATAGATATGTTTTGGACGTATCAACATCCCCAAGCTTAATTCCTGCTCGTCCTCGAGTAGGTAAATGATAACAAGAATAATTTCTGTGGTGACATGCTATTAACCATATAGGACTTATTCATAGTCATATGACAAAAGCTTACTGAGACAATGATTCTATAGTAATTAAGTTGCCTCATGAGAAAATCACAAATGACTGAAAGTGTTACAATATGACATTGAACCATCAAATAGATTTGCAATGAATATGATAAAGTGATATCTAGCTTGCCCCCTTTAGTGAAGCAAAACATAAATGCAGGGGCACCTTCAAGGTTTAAGTGATGACTAGATACAATGTTTTCAGAATAAACGATATCACAATCATGCAAAAGACAATGCTACTTTGGGACAATGCACATTACACTCAGAATGACAATCATGCTCTCAGTAGTTGGTGCTTGAAGAAATGGTTATGTGCTATAGTTTTTTTATTTTGAAAAACATGGAAGCAATTTTGTCAACGGTAGTAGTACTTCATATGTGTCATGTATAAGACATCCTATAAGTTGCAAGCCTCATGCATAGAATACCAATAGTGCTCGCACCTTGTCCTAATTAGCTCGGATTTCCATGGGTTATCATTTTATTACATATGTTTCAACCAAGTGTCACAAAGGGGTACCTCTATCTCACCTGTACAAAGGTCCAAGGAGATAAATCGCATTTGATTTCTCGTTTTTGATATATCTCAACTTGAGGACATCCATACCGGGACAACATAGAAAATAGATGATGGACTCCTCTTAAATGCATAAGCATATTCTCATAAGAGATTGAGGATTATGTCCAAGCTAAAACTTCCACCATGATACATGGCTTTGGTTGGCGGCCCAATGTTCTTCTCTAACAATATGCATATTCATTCAACCCACGGCAAATCACCCTTACTTCAGACAAGACGAACATGCATAGCAACTCACATGATATTCAACAAAAGTGTGACAGTTGATGGCGTCCCCAAAAACATGGTTACCGCTCAGCAAGCAACTTATAAGAAATAAGATACATAGGCAACATATTCTTTACCACAATAGTTTTTAAGCTACTTTCCCATGAGCTATGTATTGCAAAGTTAGTTTGCTTAGTACAGGTGGAGGTTAGTAAAAGACTGGGAGCGACCAACTAAGAGAGCAATGACGGTCATAATCATGCAGAGTGACAAAGCAATATTGAATCAGGCATGGAAGTTATATCGCTACTCAGAAATAAAAGATCATCAAGGCTTGACAGACTTTCTTTATAGTCTTAAATATGCGTGAGCATATGCCAAGTCAATCAAAATAAATTCTCGAAGGAAGATATTACTAAACCATACCACATCATCGACAAACAAATCAAGTTGGTACTCCAATAACACATTGGGAATCCCCCAGCTATTTGAGATTAACCATAAGAAAACCTGAACTACTAAGCACCATTATGTACGTAGCATATTTATCATAAACATATTAACCAATGCAACGGAAGCAAACTCTCTTAATAAGGTGAGCATGATAATTAAAGAGAGTTCAAGCAACCAACTAAACAAAAGCTCTTTGAAAAAGATAAGCATGAATACTAAGAGCAGAGCATGATAGTAGCTATTTAAAAGACAAAGAACACACACAGCAAAGGTAGACATGAAAATTCTATGTTATGTTCTAGGTAGAAGTGGAGTGTGTTTCTCTCCCACATAAAGAATGCTGAGTTCCGTCTCGTTATGAAAAACTAAAAACAAGACGCTCCAAGCATAGCACATAACACATGAAGTGATAAAAATATAGCGAAACGAAAGACGAACTGATAATGTTGATGGAGAAGGGGATGCACGGGGGCATCCCCAAGCTTAGACGCTTGAGTCTCCTTGAATATTTCTTGGGGGTGCACGGGGGCATCCCCAAGCTTGAGCGCTTGACACTCCTGGATCTTTTTATCATCTTCCCTCGCACACTTGAAAACTCCCTTCATACATAACTCATTGTAATCTGATTAGCGAGGTTAGTACCCTTAATAAAATAATTATACCTTGCTGGAAATAAAGATATTCTTGAAGTTCTACTGTTTCTCAAGATTTCCAAAAGGTTTTTGCAAAGAAAAAGCAAGCTCTTGATTTGCAAAATGAAGGAAAGGCAAAATAGGACAGAATCTGTGAAAAACAGAACATCAGGTAGTAATTGATCTGTTCGGGATACTTCTGCAACTCAAATCAAAAAACTCAGAACAGATGCACGAAAGAAAATTATATAGAGAACGCCGTCGAAAAAATTCAGACCAAAAAGATGATCTGGTGATTTTTTACGAATTTTTCTATCCAAGGACAGAATCTGTTTTCTGGACAGCACCTCACAAATTTTGAACTTTCTAGCAATCAGAGGCTATACTTGGCACAAATATGAAAAGTAATGATACAATGATGATGCTACAGCAGTAAACAACATCAAGACACAACAAAAGCAAAAAAATTATTCATGTGGGCTGCCTCCCAAAAGTGCTTTATTTTATGCCTTTAAGCTAGGCATAATGCATAGAGATCAAGTTTTATCAAGAGTAAAAGAATAGCTAGCCCGTACAACGGACTCAAAAGGTAACTTGATCTTCTTACGAGGGAAGTGTTCCATCCCTTTCTTGAGAGGAAACTGGAACTTTATATTACCCTCTTTCATGTCAATGATAGCACCAACGGTGCGTAAAAAGGGACGTCCCAAAATAATTGGACATGAAGGATCACATTCAATATCCATAATAGTGAAATTAACGGGAACATAATTATCATTAACAACAATAAGAACATCGTCGATCCTACCCAAAGGTTTCTTTATGGAAGAATCAACGAGACGAACACCAAAAGAACAAGAATCATAAGGTTTCAATTTAAGCATATCATATATTCTTTTGGGCATAACAGAGGTACTAGCTCCAACATCATATAATGCATAGCAAGAGAAGTCATTCAATTTAATTTTTATCATAGGATCCCAACCATCTTCTAGCTTTCTAGGTATGGAGGCTTCTACTCTAAGTTTCTCCTCCCTAGCTTTGATGAGAGCATTAGTGATATGCTCTGTGAAGGCAAGGTTAAGCGTGCTAGTGAGGGGGTCTCTAGACATCTTGTGAAGGAAATCAATAACTTCGGTAAGAGTGCAATTATCAAAATCAAGGTCACGAGCATCAAGTAAAGTGGTTGTAGTGTCTTTTAGGTTTACTTGTTTGGTAGTTTCTATAGTCATAGCATCACCACTAATGGGTCCATTGGGACCAGGAGTACATTGGGTGCTAAGAGTTTGAACATCCTCAACAACTTTGATAGTAGCAACAGTGTGGTGGGTAGGAAGGCTCTTAATTCTATCTTCTTCCTCCCTTAGGGATGCAAGCACTTTGGGTTTAGCTGCCATTTGGTTTATCAAAGTGGCTTGTGTGTGGGACATATTGGAAACTTGGGTCTCAGTGATAGTGAGTCTAGTCTGGAGGTTAGAAATCTCAATATTTATGTTCTCTAATCGTCTACTAATATCTTGCAAGATAGCAGTATGCTCATTTAATTGCCTCGAGAAGGTTTTGTTTTGTTCATATTGGTTGTGCATGTAACTCTTAGTGGCCTTCTCTATCTCTAGCAGTTTCTCATAGACAGGCAAATCTCTATCTTTTTGGATGGAGTTCTTGGTACTAGGATAAGCATGGTTGTTCCCATAAGAATTAGAGGGGAACGGTCTAGGATTGTTACCAAAGTTACTCCTATAAGCATCAGCAATCATAGAATCTAAAGGATCATAACGAGGATCAATAGTAGATTGCTTCGAAAGTAGAGACATAATCAAGTCAACTTTTTCATTTAAGGAGGAAATCTCCTCGACAGAGTTTACCTTCCTACCTGTTGGAGCGCGTTCGGTGTGCCATTGGGAATAATTGGTCATCATCTCATCGAGAAGCTTTGTGGCAGCACCAAGTGTAGTTGACATAAAAGTTCCTCCCGTGGCCGAATCTAACAAGTTCCGCGAGGTAAAGTTCAAGCCTGCATAAAAAGTTTGGATAACCATCCAAGTAGTCAAACCGTGAGTAGGGCAGTTCTTTATAAGAGATTTCATACGTTCCCAAGCTTGGGCAACGTGTTCATTATCCAATTGTTTAAAATTCATTATGTTACTTCTAAGTTGGATAATTTTAGCAGGTGGATAGTATTTTCCAATAAAAGCATCTTTGCACTTGTCCCATGAATCTATGCTATTTCTAGGCAAAGACTGAAACCAAATTTTAGCTCCTCCTCTCAAGGAGAAAGGGAAAAGCTTAAGCTTAACAATATTACCATCTATTTCTTGGTACTTTTGCATATCACAAAGTTCGACAAAGTTGTTTAAGTGTAAAGTAGCATCATCTCCAGCACCGGAGAATTGATCTTTCATGACTAAGTTCAGTAAAGCAGGTTTAATTTCATATGAAGGTGCTGAAGTGGCAGGTGTAGTGATAGGTGTGCTGATAAAGTCATCGTTGTGTTGACTAGTGAAGTCACACAACTTGGTGTTCTCGGTGGAACCCATAGTAGCAAACAAGCAAGATAACTATTTTTGTGATTTTCGATAAAAGGTACTAAAGCAAAAAACTGAAAGGTAAACTAACAAGACTAAAAGCAAAGGTAAAAGATAGCGTGCAACTCCCCTATCCTGAAGAGTGGAGTCCCCGGCAACGGCGCCAGAAAATACTCCTTGATGGGCCTCGAACCCCTCGTTGGTTACCCCAAGTGGAAGGTGTAAGATGCAGTATGTAGAAGTGTTTTCCCTTAGCAAAGATACCAAGGATCGAATCCCCAGAGACTCCTAGGTTCAACAAGTAGGTGCCAACAGCTAACGGCGCGTATTAGCAATCAACGTGGACCTGCACACAGATACAAATAACTTTGCTCCCAACGAGTACAGAGAGGTTGTCAATCCCTCCGGCCTTGTAGTTCACAAAGGGTTAAAAGCAAATGATAGTAGTGATAGATAGTGTTTGCAATAGTAAGTAAATAGCGAAAAATAAATAGTGGATGTGATCAATGATGGTAATATGGACCGGAGTCTCATGATGTTCACTAGTGATGTCTCTCTCCCAAAAGACGATAAAACAGCTATGTGAGGTAAACAAATTACAGCTAGGCAATTGACAGGACCACAAACGCAAACCAATGCTGATTACATTGCAAGAAAGGTTGAGGTTCAAAGCATGGGCGGTACGCCAAAATAAGTAGACCGAAATCCATCAATATCTACTACTAATCATCCACCTTGAGATATCTATCCAGAACATCTCGCTGGTATTAAGTTGCGAGTCCCACCCATAGTGTAAACTCAATGCAACAGACAACTGCATTAAAAGAACTTTGCGTAAAGTAAACAATCCTTGCACCCGCGGGCACAAGCACCGTTGTTTTCCCCCTTGTGGCAACAGCACATCCCCTAGACTCATGTTTCTGTCACTCAAGCTAGTCATCGAGGGGCATGAACCCACAATCGAGCATAACGTTCCCTCTTGGAGTCACTACGTATTACTTGGCCAAAGCAATAAATAACAACGGAGAACATGCAAGAATTACTTATGAACATAAATATAAAAGAGGTAGATCAAATATATTACTCAAGATCAATTTGAACATAATCTCACAATCCATCGGATCCCGGCAAACTCAACATAGCAACAACATAAGGATTACATATGTGCCTCGATCATGTAGGGCAGCTCACGAGGACTAATTAGGGAAGCACAAGAACGGGAGGAGAACATCACATAGCTATTGGTCATGGACTCATGGTCCAAGGGAGACTACTCACAAGTCATCCGGGAGGCGTCCATGGTGGTGGAGAAGCTCTCGGTGGTGATCCTCCCCTCCGGCAGGGTGCCGGGAAGAGTTCTCCTGGTGCTCCCGATCTTGGAAGCGGCGGCGGCGGCGGAACAGAGATGGGATCGCGAAAAGAGTTCCTGTTCTGACGGTTTTGGAGGATGCTTTAAATATATGCCAAAGGGGAGCATCGGGGAAGCTTCGGGGGGCCCAGGCGCCCCCCCGGCGTGGCCCAGGGGGGGGCGCCGCCAGGGCGCCTGGAGCCCTGGTGCCCCCCCC
>LR738712.1:404698797-404725893 GCA_902687465.1 Secale cereale
GCCCCCCCCCCCCCCCGGTTGCCCTTCGGACGCATTGTAGTTTCCGGAACACTGATTTTTTATATAATTTTTCTGGATTTTTCCTGGCAGTTCTCGTAACGTGAAAACCTGAAATACAAAAACAGCCGAAAACAGAAACTGGCACTGGGGTGCACTGGATTAGTAAGTTAGTCCAAATATGATCAAAAGTGTATGGAAGTGTATGAATATCATAGCAATATCACCCAAAAGTGGCATGGAGCAAGCAGAAATTATAGATACGTTTTGGACGTATCACCACTCTCTTCGTCGAGCTCCTAGTGAAGTAATGAACCAGCTCCTGCTTCGTTCTCGGTTGAACCTGCATCTGGTGTTGTAGTATCTGTGAGCCATGAGGACTCAGCAATCCCATAACCATGGGTAACAAGACTAGCAAAGCTTTATGGGTAGGAAGAGGTAAAGTGGTGAGGTTGCAGCAGCGGCTAAGCATAATATGGTGGCTAACTTACGAGTACAAGAATAAGATGAGCATCTACGCAAACGGTCGCAAAAGTAGTGATCGCTAAAGATCCTGAACTACATACGAATCAAACATAACCCCACCGTGTTCTCTTCTCAAAGTGAAAAGAGACAGTCACGGTTACTCACACCGTTGTGTGTTTTACTTCGGATCCTCTGTCAAGTTTTCTACAACCGGACATTAACAAATTCCAATCCGCCACATAACCGCGGGCACGGCTTTCGAAAGATTATAACCCTGCAGGGGTGTTCCAACTTAGCCCATCACAAGCTCTCATGATTAGCTGAAGTGATAAATATAATATCATCACTCCTTATCTTAGGGAAAACCGATCATGCTCGGCATCCCGGTGCACCAGACATTTCGACAATGGTAAAACAAGTCCAGCAAGACCTCCCGGCGTGCCGACACCCTGATGGTAGCCGCGCGCATCTCGTCTCAGGCCACGTCCGGATGAGCGCTACGTACAGTAACCGAAGATCCCAGATAACTGGGTGGCACCGCAAGTGGCTCTAGTTTGGGACCAAAACCATCAGCATTGGCCCCCCCTGTTATGTAGAATTAAGAACCCGAGGGTGCGACCCCCTATGCAAATTTAATTAATTAATTAAGTTGTTATTATGAGCAAATTAAAACCAATGTTGGGCCTTGCTGGAGGAGTTTTATTCAAAGTCGAACTGTCAAGGGGTCCCCATCCACCCATCGTGTAAGGAACGCAAAATCAAGGAACATAATGTCGGTTTATCGGCGCCTAAGGTGGCATGAGTGGAAGAAAAACACCGAGCAAAAGGCCAAGCCTTCCACCCATGCCCAGTATATAGGTGTGTTAATAATAATATAGATATTGTGATATTCCAACAACAAGTTCCCTCGGGGAACGAACTTCACCTTCACCTGCAACTAACAACGCTATAAGAGGGGCTGAGCAAGCGGGTAACATAGCCAAACAGTGGTTTTGCTAGGAAGGTGTCAAATGTTAGAGGTTTCATGGCAACAAGGAGAGGCTGACATAAAAGATGGGTAGCGCGACATGTAACGATAGCATCGAGACAACTAAGCATGGCAATGGTAGTAAAGGTATCCAAGGGTATGATCATCTTGCCTGGGATTCCGCAAGGGAGAAGAACAAGTCCACGAAGTAGACGGAGCAACAACATAGACGAGCGAATCCTCACAACTGTGGAACGAAACCGAAGCTAACAAGAGAAGCAACCGGAAAGAAGCAAACAACACGGTAAACACACAAGCATAAACATGGCGTACGATGCACATCCAAGTATGATGCATGTCCGGTTTAAATATGCATGTCATGGCAAAATGCACAAACAAGTACTACAAGTTAAGTGGAGCTCAATATGCAACGAGTTGCATATTGACGAAACACCACATTTTAATTATTTAATTGACTCTCGTTTATTTACAAGACAAGATTAAATGTTTTTAACATGGCAAGAGGTGAAGCATAAGTAAACTAACTATTTAGACATTTTAAATGGGGCCGGAAATAACAACAACATATCCGGAAAATCCCCATGTGCATGTTTAGTAATTTTAAGCAAACAACAACTCACACATTTTAAAGTTGTTAACATGATGCGGATGACATGATCAAGTTTATGCAATTTTTTAATTAAAGGTTGACAATTAACAAGATATGAAGCATTTGGTCGCCACGACGGAAGGAAAAGAGTGTCCTGGCGACGAGAACGGATACGATGTCACGACAACGTTCCGATGATCCGACACTCGTCGAGATGCCGGTGCAAAAGATGACGGAGAGCGTGTCAAGTAAGATGAAAGGTGGGGCGATCCCGTCACCGGGTTCCCACGAGTCGGCGACGAGGCAACCGAGGAGCATGACAAAAGGCGATACGGGCACGGAGCACACAAGGGAAAACATCTCATACAACACACAAGCATTTCTGGGTTTATCGTCTCGGGGTTATACCTTCGGAACAATCGTTTCGGAGGGGTTCGAGTCGTCGAGGGACGGAGTGGAAGTAGAGGAAGTAGTCGTTCCGTTCGGAGAGGTACTTGGCGAATCCCTCGTTCTTGCGACGGTAGACGTTCACGTTCGCGTCTTGGTTCATGGTCGACGTGCACGTTCCGTTTCGGAGAGGGAAGTAGTGGTACTTGACATGTCGTCGGGTTACTTGTCGGGGCCGTCTTGGCAACATAGTTGTACACGTCATCTGTCGCCGTGTAGTCGAACTTGAAGGTTGTCCGCGACTCGAAGGGGTACTTGGTTCTTGTGACGTAGTGGTACTCGCGGGTCTTGGCGAAAACAGACCGTCTTGGACTCGGTCATGGCATCTATAGAAGGTAGTAAGGCAGAGCAGCGACAGCATCTTGGCCGGCGGGAGCGGCAGCAACAAACTTGGCGATGAGGCCATGGCAGCGGCAGGTCAAGCTCGGGGACGAGCCCCTGTTGCTTGGAGAGGCACGAAGCGGCGGTGACAGCAGCGAGGAGGAGCAGAAGGTGGCTCGGGGCGACGCCCTCCTCGGATGGAGCTGGGGCAGGAGAACCGTGGCGAGGACGAGGGACCAGCGGCCCTGGGGATGCGGCTGTTGGAGGAGTGGATCCCGGCGCTGGAGAGGCGTGGAGGAGGGAGGCCTTGCGAGGCGGAGGAGGGAGGCGCGCGCTCGGTGCTGCGGGACGAGGACGGGCGGCTGGCGCTCGTCGCGTGGAGGCCCGGAGGGAGTGGCGGCCGGCTGCTTGGCCGAGGGAGGATGAGGCCTCCTGGCCAGCCCTGGCTCGCGCGATGAGGAAAGGCGCTCGAGGGGGGCGAGGCGAGCGGCGCTCGGCCTGGCGGAGTGGGGACGAGGCAGAACGGAGGGAGATCGGGAGAGGGGTTCGAGCGAGAGGAAAATCAGGTAGGAGGCGCGGTCGAGGAGGAGGTGCGATGCGGGAGAGAGAGAGAGAGGGGACGAGGGGTGCGGCGGCGCGAGGGAATAGGGAGGGAGCGAGGCGAGCTGTCGCTAGGGTTGGGGAACGCTGGAGTGGCGGCTGGGCCTGAGGCCAGATGGGCCTGCAGCTGGAGGAGGCCGCGGAAGGAGATTTTCCAGGGAGGCCTGGGCCGGCTGGAGGCTGAGCAAGCCTAGAGGCCTGGCTGGAGGAAAAAAATGGCTGGGCTGGCTGCCTCCGATTCTTTAAATAAAAACGAAGCCGAAACAAAATTAAAAGAAGAGGAAAGAAAAAGGTTAGGAGAAGAATTTAGGCAAGAGGTTATTTTTCTCGGGCATCATAAAATGAGCACGGTCCGAGAAAAATAGAAACGGCATGATCGAGAAATAATTCAAACTTATTTGAATTTAATCAAATGGGTTTGAACTAAGACTTGATTTTTGAAGTGTCCAAAAATGTTCGAATTTTTGGAGGAACCTCGATACAACGGAGAAGAAATAATAGACAAAGTTTAGAAGTAGAAACTTGGAGTGCAAAAGGCATGGGGAATATATGCAAGTGTGTTGGGTTATTCCGAAGCAATGGAATATTATTATAATAGCTCCCTAATATTGGGAGGATATGTTATAAAGAGAAGACATCCTTCCCTTGATTTAAATGGACCGAAGGTCCACACAATTTATTTAGGTTGAGATGCAAAGATTAAAGATATGATGGCATGATGACATGATGCAATGCAAAATAAATAACACCCACAATAAAACACACGGGAGAACTCGGAACATCTGGAATCTTCTGGAATCTTCTGGGACGTCGGTCTTCGGGCATCACACAGGAGGTGGAAAGGGTACAGTGATGTGAGGTTATCCCTCGCATTACAGGACAAGGCACATTTAATGCGCTTAGCTTAGGTGTCCTTGCTTTATCGGGGACGAGGGGAGACGTCCGTCTTGTCCATTGCCGCCCCTCCTCGTGTTGACATGGGCCCTGGCCAGCAGTGCCTGAGGTGCCATGTAGGTAGACAGGCAGCTGAGGTGGCGCAACGGCGGGTCTCCACGAAGATCTGTGGGTTGCCACGCAGGAGCCTGTCCAGCTGGTCGGGTCGGCAGCTGCGTGGGTCGGTGGAAACCCAGTTGGTGCGGGCCTGATGGTGGCCCTGCGGGTGCCCTTGGCAAGGGCCTTGCCGGGGCTCCGGCAAGGGTCTTGCCGCGGCGCCTGCTGTCATCCCCGGCAAGGTGCTTGTCGGGGGCCTTGTAGTTCTCCTTGGCTGGGATCCCGCCAAGGGTCATCGTCTTCTTAACTTGTATCTGATCTTGGATGTCTTCACAAGGATCTGCATGCCACCACGGGGATATCTCCCGAATCCTCGCCCCATGGGGGCGGAGGACTCAAGGGTGATCCGCTCCGTAGGCGTGGGGCGAGCTGCCGCGGCAAGGGTCTTGCCAGGGCTGCCAGAGCTGGCCCCGGCAAGGATCTTGCCGGGGAGAGCCGCTTCCTCCCTTTGCTCTTTGTGGTCTTGTTCTTGTTGTTGTTCCAGTCTCCATCAAGCTTTGATCTTACCCCGGCTCACCTCCCTTGCCATGCTTGGTGTGGTGGTGCCCGCGGCTCAGACTGCCCGTGTACAGTCATAGGGGTACAAAAAGTGTACCCCCCTTTTTGTACACTGACAGGAGCCCCCGGGCCTGGGCCACACATAAGCGCGACACGTTGTTGGGCCAGGCCCAGAACGGTGCGCGGGCATGCGGGGCGGTTTTCACCGTGGTAAAATTTTCTGCGCGCTGCGCCTCCCACGACCCGTGTGCGCGGCGCGGGGTGGAGGGCCGTGCGTGACGTGGGCGGCATGCGTGGGGCGGTTTCCGCAGGCATGCGTCACGTCGCAGTAAATGCGAAAGGAGGCGGCCCGCGTCTTCCCCGTAAACCGGGGGAGGTGTGGAGGCGCGGCCCACTTACTGGATGGGGCCAAGGCACGATCGTCTAGGCATCCACTCCCCACGATCACGGGGCGGGGAGAGGTCGCCTCACCCGTCCACTTCGTCCTGCACGTTCGCCACGTGCCTCCAATGCGTTCGAGGTGGCGAGCGGTGGGTGCGGCAAAACGAGCCATCGCTGGTTGGGGCGGCGGGTCGGTCCCGGCCCCCCTCGCCTTCTGCGTCTTGATTGGCCGAGCGGGGCGGTCGAGCTCCAGCCCCGCCCCTTTATAAAGGGCGGAGGTAAGGGACGGCGCCCCGCACTCCTCCATCTTCTTTCTCCTTCAGCTTCTGCTCCTCTCTTCTGTCCGCCATGAATAGAGAAAATCTCGGCTCCTCAACGGTGGCGGCGAGGGTCACTACTCGACAACGCGTCCCCCTTCTCCTGCACCTGTAGTGGCTGAACCAGCCACGAGCGGAAGAGGGAGGGGGAGGGGCCGTGGGCGAGGCCGGGGCGCTCGGGGAAGAGGAGGACGGGGCGGCCCGCCAGCTCGCCCCCGCCAGCAACTCCTCCTCCAATGGAAGGTCATATTGGAGATGACCCTTGTGAGTTCTTCGTTAGGATGCGGGGGGAGCCGCGTCGTCGTCTTCGTCTCCCAACTCCATTTGCGCGGGAGATGGAGGTGGATCCGCCGGAGTCGCCGCGGCTGCACATGAGGGGCTGCGGGATCAGTGGCACGTGGGCCCACGTCAACTTCCCTGCCCGTCATGTGATGTATCTTCGCCAAGGATGGAAGAGGTTCGCTCGCATCCACAGCCTGACGGATGGGCTCACCCTCCACTTCAAGTTGATGGAGGACGGCCACCTCTCCGTCAAGGTCTTCAGGCACCTCGGGACTCGCGCGAGGTGCTGCGTGGAGAGCTCCTCCGATGACGAAGACTCCTCCTCGAACGAGGGTGACGAGGAGGACAGCGACAGTGACGACGAGGGCGGTGGACGGCAGGATGACGGGTCCGACTAGGTGTCGGGCGCCGCTCCTGGTGGCACTAGCGACCCCATCATCCGCGTCGCCGGCTCCTTGAACTTCTCGAGGCCGTCTCCTTGGCGGCTGGCGTAGGGAGGCTGCGGAAGAGGAAGAGGAAGAAGGCGGGCGGCAAGGTCGTCATGTCGGAGTACGCGGGCACCAACGCCTTCGACGCGTACTGACGTCCTGCCGCCTCGTCTTCGAGCTCTGCCTCCGGCGCCGTCATCACCGTCCAGCCCTTGGGAGGCCGCCGAGATGCCTTCTTGGTGTCTTCTGCCACCCGTAGCTTGCCTAGGCGCCCCTTTTGCCCTTCTCGCCTCCTTGACATGCCTCCTGAGGAGAGGGACAAGAAAGGCATTACGGGCATCTTATCTCTTTTTAGTCTGTAAGCCTTCAGGCATCTGTTAGGTTTAAAACTTGTAATGTCCTTGTTCATGTTTTTCATTCCCTATGGACTGTACCTGAATGGAATGTTTTTATTGAAAAAGGATTGTTTGCCAGGTCATTTGTTCGTAGGTAAAAACCGACAACAAGGAATAAATCACTGATATCTTTAAGATAAACATTTTTTTCGCCCGGCAATAGGCCCTGTCGTTTCCCTACTTCGCTCGACCTTTCTCACGCCTTTGACGGAGGTAGGGATGAAGTGGGCTCAGGCTCCTCGTTTCATCCTTCTGCCACCACGACTACGACCAAACTTTGTCCCAGGAACGAGCCCTAGGGCCTAGAGTTATGGGAGCACGGTAGCTTAAGGAAAAGAACGAGGTTTCATATACCTCAGTCCAAAATGGAATGCATGATAAGGGATAAAGAACTTATCTGAAGCTGCAGCCCCCGGCAACCCTGGTCTGCCGTGGGCGAATTCTTGCCCTTGCAGCCTCCGGCAACACTGGCTCGCCGGGGCCAAGGCGCTGGTCTGTTCTTCTTTCCTTCCCCCAAGTGGCTTCGGAAAGGATGTCTGCGCGTCCTGTGAACCAAAGAAGACAGAGGAAAGACAAAGACTCGACCTCTAAGCTAGGGGTTAGCCGCCGCTAAGCACTATCAACCCTAACCAAGGACATGACTCGACTCAGCATGCATGCTATAACTTAGGGCGCCAACGCTTCATTTATTTAGGCTCAGGGTCTGCGCCTGGCTTTGTACAAAGGGTTACATGCCTTGCCGGCAAGGCTTGTACAAAAGGGTGGCTTGCCGGGGGGCCCGGCAAGCCGCGCCTTATGGGTAAAACTTGCGAAGATGCTCGATGTTCCAGGAATTAATCTCCGGAACGGCATCCTCGGTCTCCAGGCGGACAGCGCCAGGCCTAGTGACTCGTATCACCCAATAAGGGCCTTCCCACTTCGGGGTCAACTTGTTTGTATTCCTGGCCGATTGAACGCGCCGGAGAACAAGGCCGCCTTCCTCAAAGCTTCGGGCACGGACCTTGCGGCTATGGTAGCGGCACAAGGCTTGCTGGTAGCATGCTGCTCTCACAGCCGCTTGAAGACGATCTTCCTCAAGGAGCATTGCGTCATCTTGTCGCTGTTGCTCTTGCTCAAGCACATCGTAAGCGAGCACTCGAGGTGACCCGTATATGAGTTCTGTGGGGAGAACTGCTTCTGCCCCGTATATCACGGCAAATGGCGTCTGGCCGGTGGCTCAATTTGGCGTTGTTCTGATCGACCAAAGAACTGTCGGCAATTCATCAATCCAGCGCCTCCTGCTCTTGTGCAGCCTGTCAAAGGTCTTTGTGCTTAATCCTCGCAGCACTTCAGCATTTGCCCTCTCAGCTTGACCATTGCTTCGGGGGTGAGCAACGGAAGCGAAATAGACCTGGCTGCCGAGGTGTTGGGTATAATGCATGAAGGTGCGGCTTGTAAACTGTGTGTCGTTGTCTGTGATGATCCTGTTGGGTACACCAAAATGGCACACTAGTCCCTTGAAGAACTTGACGGCTGACTGAGCTGTGACCTTCCTTACTGCCTCCACCTCTGGCCACTTTGTGAACTTGTCGATTGCAACATACAAGTACTCAAAGCCCCCGACGACGCGGGTGAAAGGGCCCAGTATGTCGAGCCCCCAGACCGAGAAGGGCCAGGAGAGAGGAATGGTTTGAAGGGCTTGAGCTAGTTGATGAAGTTTCTTTGAATGGAACTGGCACGCTCCACACCTGGTGACCAGTGCCGTCGCATCCTGGAGGGCAGTGGGCTAGAAGAAGCCTTGCCGAAATGCCTTGCCGGCAAGGGCTCTCGACCCTATGTGGGATCCACATATGCCTCCATGTATCTCTGCCAACAGCTCCAGTCCTACCTCTCGAGGGTTGCACTTCAATTTCACACCGTTCGATCTCCTTCTGTACAGGACATCATCGACGAACTGGTACATGGCAGACCGACGGGCTACTTTCTCCGCTTCTTCCTGCTCCTCAGGAAGTTCCCCAGTCTGAAGGAATCAGACGGTATGCTGCGCCCACGCTGGAGCCTGGGGCTCGACGGCGAGGACCAAAGGCATTTCCTCTGCCAAGGGAGCGGCCATCTCGATGGCAAAAGCTTGACGCTTCACCGGAGTTAGCCCTCCGGTGGCGGGCTCAATGACTCCGGCAACATCCTTGCCGGCGGCTCCGGGGAGCTCGGCGGGAAAGTACTTGCCGGGCCCTGATTTCCTCCTCTTGTTCTGCTCTGTTGATGGATCAACGGATGGCTGAGAAAGCTGAAGCACAAAGGTACCTGGTTCCACAGGTAGCTTGAGGGCAGCGCGCTTTGACATGTAATCGGCGATGTCGTTCTCCGCTCGGGGAACGTGCTCTGCCTGTATACCGTCAAAGCGCTCTTCCAACTTTCTCACTTCATCGACGTAGGCCTTCATCAATGGGCTCTGGTAATCCTTGTTGACTTGTTTTACGACAAGCTGCGAGTCGCCCCTGACAATGAGCTTCTTGATTCCAAGGTCTGCCGCGATCCTAAGACCAGCAAGCAGCCCCTCGTACTCAGCAGTGTTGTTCGTTGATACCTCCCTAGGGAAGTGCATCTGGACCACGTACTTGAGGTGCTCTCCAATGGGCGCGACCAGCAGTACGCCAGCCCCGGCGCCCTGTAAGGAGAAAGCCCCATCAAAGTACATGATCCAGTTGCAACTTGCCTCTTTGCCGGGGAGAGCAGTTTCCTGGACTTCTTCATCGGGCGTTGCGGTCCATTCTGCGACGAACTCTTCCAGGACTCGGCTCTGAATTGTCGAGGTACTTTCAAACTTGAGGCCAAAGCTGGACAGCTCCAGTGCCCACTCTACAATCCTTCCCGTCGCGTCTGGATTGTGCAATATCCGTTGCAGAGGGAGGCGAGTGACGACAGTGATCTCGTGCGCCTGGAAGTAGTGACGCAGCTTCCTCGAGGCCATAAGAAGGCCGAAGATCAATTTCTGCACATCGGAGTACCTTGATCTAGCCTCCTGCAAGAGGGAGCTAACAAAGTAGACTGGGTGCTGCATCATTTTCTTCTTCAGATGCACTCCAATCGACTGTGTCGCCTCTGCACCAGTGGCACCAGGCTCTATTGCTACTATCACCTCATCATCGATTTCTCTCTGCGCCACTAGTGCGGCGCTGACCACCTGGTTTGTTACCGCTAAGTATAGCAGCAACGGTTCTTGTGGTCTAGGCGCAACCAGTATTGGCGTGGAGGAAAGATACCTCTTCAGATCTTGTAATGCTGCTTCGGCTTCTGGTGTCCACTCCATTGGGCCCGCCTTTTTCAAAATCTTGAAAAATGGGAGGGCGCGCTCGGCAGACTTGGAAATGAATCTGCTCATGGCGGCAACGCAGCCAGCAAGCCGACGCACATCCTTGACCCGTTTGGGTGCTTCAATCTGCTCTATAGCTTTGATCTTGTCCGGATTGGCTTCTATCCCCCGCTGCGACACAAAGAACCCGAGAAGCTTGCCAGATGGGATGCCGAAGACGCACTTCCCAGGGTTCAGCTTGAGGTTGATCTTGCGTAGGTTTACAAATGTTTCTTGTAAATCCGGTACAAGGGTTGCCTTGTTCTTGGTTTTGACCACTATATCATCCATATAAGCTTCCATATTTCTATGGAGCTGGGGGTTCAAAACGAATCTGGACTGCCCTTGCAAACGTCGTGCCAACACTCTTCAACCCGAAAGGCATTCGTACGAAATAGTACGTACCACATGGGGTGATGAACGCTGTCTTCTCTTCGTCTTCTCTTGCCATGAAGATCTGGTGGTAGCCGGAGTAGGCATCGAGGAATGACAGCAGGTCACACCCTGCCGTGGAGTCAACAATCTGGTCTATGCGCGGCAACGGGAAGGGGTCCTTGGGACAAGCTTTATTGATATCAATGTAATCAATACACAGCCTCCACTTCCCATTTGCCTTGCGCACTACCACTGGATTGGCCAACCACGTTGGGTGGAGCACTCTTACCAAACCCGCAGCTTCCAGTTTCCGCATCTCCTCGGTGATGAACTCTTGCCGTTCCAAAGCTTGCTTCCTGACCTTCTGCTTGAAGGGCCGCGCATGAGGACAGACAGCAAGGTGGTGCTCAATCACGTCCCTGGGAACGCCAGGGATGTCGGATGCTTGCCAGGCAAACACGTCGACATTCGCCCGCAGGAAGGTGACGAGCGTGTCTTCCTATTTGTTGTCAAGGGCGGAGCTTATGGTAAAAGCCCCTCCCGTGCCATCCTCCTTGACAGAAACCTTCTTGGTTCCTGGCGGTGTGGCCCTGGATCCTCGACGGGAGCGCGACACTCCAAAGAGGTGCACTTGCCGGAGTGGGTGTCTGAGGTCTCGTCGGTCTTCTTCCTTCCGGTGGAGCTCTCTGGCATGTCCTCGAAGGGAGCACAACACTCCGAAGAGGTGCGCTTGCCGGAGTGGGCGCCCGAGGTCTCGCCGGTCTTCTTCTTCTTCCCTCCCGGGGCTGCAGTGGCAGGAGCAAGTGCCCTTGTAGCGGCAGTTGCTGCAACTGCTTGCTGGTACAATTGGTCAGCGCAAATCAATGCATCTTTCTTATCGGAGGGGATGGTGATGATCGTCACGGGCCCTGGCATCTTCAGGGTGTTGTAGGCATAGTGTGATGCTGCCATGAACTTGGCCAGTGCTGGGCGGCCAAGGATCCCGTTGTAAGGCAGGGGGATCTTGGCAACATCGAACACGATCCTCTCTGTCCTGTAGTTCACATCACTTCCAAAAGTCACGGGCAGCGTGACTTTCCCCTTCGTTTGACTCCTCCCTGGGCTGACCCCCTGAAACGTGCCCGTCTCTTCGAGGTCTCCATGAGGAACTTGCAGCTTCTCGATCACGATGGGCGAAAGTAGGTTCAGACCGGCCCCGCCATCGACTAGCATCTTCGTGACCTTGAGGTTGCGTATTGTCGGTGAAACCAACAACGGCAAGCACCCGACCGCAGTAGTGCGATCAGGGTGATCCTCGCCGTGAAAGATGATAGGTGTGCTGGACCATTTCAGCGGCTTTTGGGCACCGGATGATGGCTCTGCTGCAATAATCTCACGCGCCCACTGTTTAAGCTGGCGGTGAGAAGCATGCAGCGAGGCGCCACCATCGACGCACATGTCGTCCGTAGCCTTCTGAAACTCTTGGCCGCCGGACTCGTCGTCCTCTTCATGATCGTCGTCTTCACGTCTTTTGTCGCGGCCCCGGGCGGGCCTTTCCTGTTGTTTCTCCTTGCCACGATGGCCTGCTTGGTCATCACGCTTCTTGCTGGACCCCTCAGCGCCGTCTTGGCCCTTCTCCTTGTCCCGCCTCTTGTATTCAGCCCTTTGCTTCTCAACAAGGAGCTCAACCTAGTGGCAGTCCTGGAGATCATGGCCTTTGGTGCGATGGATCTTGCAGTACCGCTTGCCGGAATTTCCTGGCTTCTCGGCAGCCGCCAAGGCCCTGTAGGCAACACACCCGGCAATTTCCTTGCCAGGGTCACCCCCCTTGGTTTTCTTGGCGGAGCCGGTGTCATCAGTTCCTCGACGGCAAGCACGGCCTTCCCCTTGTGCTTCCTGTTACGGTTCCGGCCCTTCTTTGCTGGGATGGTAGTATCGTCGTCCGAAGAGTCGGTTTCCGCACCGGCGCCTTCGCCGGGGTACTTCCTTCCTTCTTCTGCCCGGGGACATCTATCAGCAAGAACATAGAGTTCCGTCACATCCTTGACCTTGGTCATCGCCAGTTCTTCGCGCATCTTGTGGTTGCGCACGTTCTGGTGGAACGCGCTGATGATGGCGGCAGGGTGAACATCGGGGATATTGTACTGTACCCGGCTGAATCTCTGTATGTACTTGCGCAGACTCCCGCCTTCCTTCTGGGGTATGACATGCAGGTCACTTGCTTGGCCATGGGCTTGGTGGCCTCCAGTAAAGGCGCCAACAAACTCATGGCACAAGTCGGACCAGGAGGAAATAGAGTCTACTAGCAAGTGCATCAACCACGACATGGCGTTAGGTTTAAGAGCCAACGGGAAGTAATTCGCAAGCACCTTCTCATCGCGGGCCCCGGCAGCTTGCATCGCGATGGTTTAGATAATGAGGAACTCCGACGGGTGAGTCTTGCCGTTTTACTTCTCGCCAACGTCAGGCTTGAAGGTGCGGTGAGAGGGCCACTGGAACTGCCGCAACTCACGGGTAAAAGCT
Organism: Secale cereale; assembly: GCA_902687465.1. Taxonomy (NCBI): domain Eukaryota; kingdom Viridiplantae; phylum Streptophyta; class Magnoliopsida; order Poales; family Poaceae; genus Secale; species Secale cereale. The sequence continues at coordinate 404,711,764 of LR738712.1, forward strand.
GGACAGCCTACCTCGTAAGGTAGACCTCCAGGGCTTTCCGGTGCTGGGCGGTCTGCAGCAGGCCCTCCTCGCCTATCTGACTGGTGGCGCGTTGCGCGCTGGTGCTTGATGGTGGTTCGAGCGTCTTCATGAGCTCGCTCCTGAAGAACTTAACGCTGGTCGCCGTGGGTCCGCTGGTCGGACAACGCTATGGAGATGGCGTCACCGGCGACATCTCGACGAGTCGATGCACGCAGCACCGGGCGAGGAGGAGGCGAATGCACCGTAGCCACGGAGCTGCCGGCTCTCCCGCCGCCGGTGCGTGGGACTCCATCGGAGCATCAACCTGGGAGCTACGCTGGATTTAGATCATCCTTGTTGGCGACCGCGACAAGGCTTCGGATGGTGGCTCTCCATTCATCGAGTTTCCCCGTAACGGGAGCAAAGTCGAGGAGCAACTGCGCGCGCGCCAAAGCTTCGGCCGGTGTCAACGGTAGCGAAACCTGCACGGACCATGACGCGCTTCGACCCCTGACCGTGTTAGGGGGAGCTCCATCACGATCCCGCGGCCGCCTATCGTCTCCACCAGCGCTTCGGCGGGCGGGCAGGTCTTCTACGTCCCGGGAGTGGCGCTCGGGGCCCTTCCCATGGCGACGTCCGGGATCTTCGGGGTGACGACACCGTTCGTCACACGCTTCTTGAGAAGAGCGCGCTGTTGGCGCCGGCGTGGGTGTTCTGGAGGCCCTTGCGTCGCCTTTGGGTGATGCGTCTGTGACCTTGGAACGCCCCGCGCCACCCGTGGAGGGCCGGGCTCCATCTTTGGAACTGGCGGTGTGTGGCCCGTTACCAGGCGCACAAACATCGCCACCTCCCAAACTCCGGCTGCCGGGATGGTGTTGGTGTTGGCGAGCAGCGCCCCGGGGTCTTTCCGCGACCGGTCCGCTGCTCGCACGCGTCGGGACGGGCTGTCCGGCTTCCGACTGGCCAACCGCCACCGTCGTCTTCTTCTTGGGCGCCATGACGATGAAGAAGCGTCGAACTGACTGCCAAAGCCGATTCTCACAACTGCGCCCCCTACCTGGTGCACCAAAGATGTCGGTGTATTTGGATCGACACCTATGGGATCACAAGAATCCCTACTACGGTTGCGGGGCGCGGGGTTGAGAGAAGAGCGGATCTGATAGTCAGGACACGGTTGCTTTACCCAGGTTCGGGTCGCAAAGATGCGTAAAACCCTACTCCTGCTTTGGTGGATTATATGTTTGTGTTCTTCAGCTAGTGAGGAGCTCCAAAAGAGTCGTGAGGAGTTCTAAAAAGCCGAATCCTCCTCCTGGTCGCCTCGGGCCTCCTTTTATAGGAAAAAGGGGTCGCCACAGTGGCACACAGGAGGTGGAAAGGGTACAGTGATGCGAGGTTATCCCTCACATTACAGGACAAGGCGCATTTAATGCGCTTAGCTTAGGTGTCCTTGCTTTATCGTGGACGAGGGGAGACATCAGTCTTGTCCGTCGCCGCCCCTCCTCGTGTTGACACGCGCCCTGGCCAGCAGTGCCTGAGGTGCCATGTAGGTAGAAAGGCAGCTGAGGTGGCGCAACGGCGGGTCTCCACGAAGATCTGTGGGTTGCCACGCAGGAGCCTGTCTAGCTGGTCGGGTCGGCAGCTGCGTGGGTCGGTGGAAACCCAGTTGGTGCGGGCCTGACGGTGGCCCTGCGAGTGCCCTCGGCAAGGCCTTGCCGGGGCTCCGGCAAGGGTCCTGCTGCGGCGCCTGCTGTCATCCCCGGCAAGGTGCTTGCCGGGGGCCTTGTAGTTCTCCTTGGTTGGGATCCCGCCAAGGGTCGTCTTCTTAACTTGTATCTGATCTTGGATGTCTTCACAAGGATCTGCATGCCAGCACGGGGATATCTCCCGAATCCTGGCCCCATGGGGGCGGAGGACTCAAGGGTGATCCGCTCCGTAGGGGTGGGGCGAGCTGCCGCGACAAGGGTCTTGCCGGGGCTGCCAGAGCTGGCCCCGGCAAGGATCTTGCAGGGGAGAGCCACTTCGTCCCTTTGCTCTTTGTGGTCTTGTTCTTGGCGTTTTTCCAGTCTCCATCAAGCTTTGATCTTACGCCGGCTCACCTCCCTTGCCATGCTTGGTGTGGTGGTGCCCGCGACTCAGACTGCCCGTGCACAGTCATAGGGGTACAAAAAGTGTACCCCCCTTTTTATACACCGACATTACGGCGGGCGAACAAATTACTGTCAGGCAATTGATAGAAGAGCAAATAATTATAACGACATCTAAGGCAATGATCATGAATATAGGCATCACGTCCATGACAAGTAGACTGACTCCTGCCTGCATCTAGTACTATTACTCTACACATTGACTGAAACGATTCTGCATTAAGCAAGATGACATTAAGAATAGAGTACTATTACTCCACACAAGTTCATAAGAACAGAGTAACGCATTAAGCAAGATGATATGATGTAGCGGAATTAACTCAAGCAATATGATGAAAACCCATCATGATATCCTCGAAGGCAACAATACAATATGTGACATGTCCCTTTCTGTCACTAGGATTGAGCACCGCAAGATTGAGCCCAAAGCAAAGCACTTCTCCCATTGCAAGAATAACCAATCTAGTTGGCCAAACCAAACCGATGGTTCAAAAAGAATTACTAAGATATTAGATCATGCATAAAAGAATTCACAAGAAACTCAAATATTATTCATAGATAATATGATCATAAACCCACAATTCATTGGATCTTAACAAACACACCACAAAAGAAGATTACATTGAATAGATCTCCAAGAACAACGAGGAGAACATGGTATTGAAGATCGAAGGGAGAGAAGAAGCCATCTAGCTACTAGCTATGGACCCATAGGTCTGTGGTACACTACTCACACTTCATCGGAAGGGCAATAGGGTTGATGTAGTTGCCTCCGTTGTTGATTCCCCCTCTAGGAGAGTACCGAAAAAGGCCTCCAGATGGGATATCACGAGAACAGAAGGTCACGGCGGCGGAAAATTTGTTTCAATGGATGTTCAGGGGTTCCTGGAATATATTTGATTTTATAAGCGGAAGAAGTAGGTCAGGGGAGGCTCGGGGGGCCACAAGGTAGGGGGCGCGCCCTAGCCCCCAGGGCGCACCCTCCACCCCTGTGGCCGCCTCGAGGGTCCCCTGGTGTGTACTCCAAGTCCATCTGGTGTCTTCTGGTCCAAGAAAAGTCTCTGTAAAGTTTTGTTCCGTTTGGACTCCGTTTGATATTCCTTTTCTGCGAAACTCAAAAACAAGAAAAAAAGAAACTGGCACTGGGCTCTGGGTTAATAGGTTAGTCCCAAAAATCATATAAAATAGCATATATATTCATATAAAACATCCAAGATAGATAATATAATAGCATGGAACAATCAAAAAATATAGATACGTTGGAAAGGTATCAAGCATCCTAAGCTTAATTCCTGCTCGTCCTCGAGTAGGTAAATGATAAAAACAGAACTTTTGATGTGGAATGCTACCCAACATATTTATCAATTTAATATTCTTTATTGTGGCATGAATGTTCAGACCCATAAGACTCAAAACAAAAGTTTATCAATATCAAAACAATAATACTTCAAGCATACTCAAAAGTAATATACGAAGCTTCAAAAATAACATGGCTAAAGAAAGTTATCCCTACAAAATCATATAGTCATTTATGCTCCATCTTCTTAACACAAAGTAAGAATCATGCCTATCCCGGTGTCAATCAAGCAATTGTTTTCATACTTTAACATTCTTACACTTTTCAACTCTTCACGCAATACATGGCTTGAGCCATGGATATAGCACTATGGGTGTAATAGAAGGTGGTAATAGAAAAAAGTAAGGAGAAAGTGTCACATTGACTAGGAAAATCAACGGACTATGGAGATGTCCATTAATCACTAGTGCATCAACTTGCTTGCTCATGAAGACCTAGGGCATTTTGAGGAAGCCCATCGTTGGAATATACAAGCCAAGTTCTTTAATAAAAAATTCCCACTAGTGATCTATGAAAGTTACAACATAGGAGACTCTCTATCATGAAGAACATGGTAGTACTTTGAAGCACAAGGGTGGAAAGCGATAGTAACATTGTCCCTTCTCTCTTTTTCTCTCATTTTTTTGTAGCCTCATTTTCTTTGGAGACCCTTTTTCTTTTTTTTGGAGACTCATTTGGCCTCTTTATTTGTAACCTCACATGGGACAATGTTCTAATAATAATGATGATCATCACACTTTTATTTACTTACAACTCAATATTACAACTCGATACTAGAACAAGGATATGACTCTATATGAATGCCTCCGAAGGTGTACCGGGATGTGCAATGACCAAGAGTGACATATATGAAAAATATGAACGGTGGCTTTGCTACAGATACTATGTCAACTACATGATCATGCAAACAAATGTGACAATGATCAAGTGTGTCATGATAAACGGAACGGTGGAGTTACATGGCAATATATCTCGGAATGGTTATGTAAATGCCATAATAGGTAGGTATGGTGGCTGTTTTGAGGAAGGTATAAGGAGGGTTTATGCACCGGCGAAAGTTGCGCGGCACTAGAGTGACTAGCAAGGTGGAAGGGTGAGAGTGCGTATAATCCAGGGACTCAACATTAGTCATAAAGAACTCACATACTTATTGCGAAAAAAAATTAGCTCTCGAAGGAGAGTACTACGATGCATGTCCCTAGGGGGGAGGTTGGTAGGAGTTAACCATCGCGCACCCCTGACCTTCACGCAAAGATAAACACTCAAAATACAAAGTGCTCCAATTCGGTTACGTAGTTAGGAGATCATACGTGCATGCTACGGGAATCACAAACTTTAACACAATTATTTCTTTAACCTCATAAACTACCACTAGCATGACTCTAATATTACCATCTTAACATCTCAAAACAATTATAAGGAGTCAAACTTCACATAGTATTCAATGCTCTATATATTAAAGTTTTAATTATATCTCCTTTGGATGCCTATCATATTTGGACTAGATTAATAACCCAAGCAAATTACCATGCTGTTCTTCAAGACTCTCAAAATAATATAAGTGAAGCAAGAGATTTCAACAATTTCTAGAAAATAAAACCACCACCGTGCTCTAAAAACATATAAGTGAAGTACTAGAGCAAAATTGCCCAGCTCAAAAGATATAAGTGAAGCACATAGAGTATTCTAATAAATCACGATTAAAACATGTCCCTCCCAAAAGGTGTGTACAACAAGGATGATTGTGGAAAACTAAAAATCAAAGACTCATGTCATACAAGACGCTCTAAGCAAAACACATATCATGTAGTGAATAAAAATATAACCTCAAGTAAAGTTACCGATAGATGGAGACGAAAGAGGGGTTGCCTTCTCGGGGCATCCCCAAGCTTAGGCCCTTGGCCGTCCTTGAATTTTACCATGGGGTGCCTTGGGCATCCCCAAGCTTAGGCTTTTGCCACTCTTCATTCCATAGTCCATCAAATCCTTACCCAAAACTTGAAAACTTCACAACACAAAACTCAACAAAAAATCTCGTGAGCTCCATTAGTAAAAAAATCAAATAACCACTCAAGGTACTGTTGTGATCTTATTCTAATTTTATATTGGTATAATATCTACTTAATTCCAACTTCTCCATGGTTCATACCCCCCGATACTAGCCATAGATACATCAAAATAAGCAAACAACACATAGAAAATAGAATCTGTCAAAAACAGAACAATCTGTAGCAATCTAAAAACTTCGCATACTTATGTAACTCTAAAAATTCTGAAATAATGGACTACATGGGGGAATTTGTATATCAATGTTTTGTAAAAATTTCAGAAGGTTTAGACGTTCCAGTGAATTATTTAATTTTCTGCACTGGGCGCAAAAGTTTCTGTTGTTCAGCAAAATCAAATCAACGATCACCGTAAGCCATCACAAAGGTCTTACTTGGATCAAACACTAATTAAAACAACAAAACACAATTACTACAGAAGTAATAATGTGTAAAACTTGAAAAACAGAACCAAAAGTAAAAAGAAAAAATAAAATTGGGTTGCCTCCCAACAAGCGCTATTGTTTAATGCCCTTAGCTACGCATAAAACGAAAATAGATCTAGGTATTATCATCTTTGTAATGCATTCCGTAAGTAGCTCTCATAATAGATTCATAAGAAAATTGAATTTTCTTTCCTGGAAAGTGTTCCATGCTTTTCCTTAACGGAAATTGAAATCTAATGTTTCCTTCTTTCATATCAATAATTGCACCAATTGTTCTAAGGAATGGTCTACCAAGAATAATAGGACATGTAGGATTGCAATCTATATCAAGAACAATGAAATCTACAGGCACACAATTCCTATTTGCAACAATAAGAACATCATTAATCCTTCCCATAGGTTTCTTAATAGTGGAATCCGCAAGATGCAAATTTAAAGAACACTCATCAATTTCACGGAAACCTAGCACATCACATAAAGTTTTTGGAATTGTAGAAGTGCTAGCACCCAAATCACACAAAGCATGGCACTCATATTCTTTAATCTTAATTTTAATAGTGTGTTCCCACTCATCATAAAGTTTTCTAGGGATGGAAACTTCTAATTCTAGCTTTTCTTCAAAAGATTGTATCATAGCATCAACGATATGTTTAGTAAAAGCTTTATTTTGGTTATAAGCATGAGGAGAATTCAACATGGATTGCAACAAGGAAATAAAATCTATTAAAGAACAATTATCATAATTAAATTCCGTGAGATCCAATCTAGTGGGTTCATCGCAACTTAGGGTTGACTTCATCAATCCCACTTTTATCAATTTCTGCATCAAGATAAAAAAACTCCGAATCATTGGGACACCTATTAACTAAAGTAGACTCATCTTCGGTCCCATCTTTAGCTAGATTTATGTTGGAAAATAAAGATTAAATAGGAGTCACATCAATCACTTTAATATGTTCATCATTATTTTCACAGGAATTAGAAGAACATGTTTTTATAAACCATTATTCTTTTAGCACACGTCTTAGCAGTTCTTTCTTTGCACTCATCAATGGAAGTTCTCATAGCTTTGAGAGACTCATTGATATCATGCTTGTGTGGAATAGATCTAAGCTTCAAAGAATCAACATCAAGAGAAATTATATCCACACTCCTAGCGAAATCATCAATCTTAAGCAATTTTTCTTCAATCATAGCATTAAAATTCTTTTGAGCACTCATAAATTCTTTAACACTATTCTCAAAATAAGAGGGCATCCTATTCTAATTCCCATAAGAATTGTTGTAGGTATTACCATAATTATTAGAAGAATTACTAGGAACGGGCCTAGGATTAAAATTTCCTATATAAGCATTGTTACCAAAATTGTTCCTACCAACAAAATTCACATCCATAGATTCATTATTACTCTCAATCAAGGTAGACAAGGGCATATCATTAGGATCAATATTAGTACCCTTTCTAGTAAATAATTTCATAAGTTCATCCATCTTTCCACTCAAAACATTAATCTCTACAATAGCATGCACTTTTTTACTAGTGGAAGATCTTTCGGTATGCCATTGAGAATAGTTAACCATTATATTATCTAGGATTTTAGTAGCTTCTCCTAAAGTGATTTCCGTGAAAGTGCCTCCCACGGCCGAATCTAAAAGATTTCTAGAAGCAAAGTTCAATCTGGCATAAAAATTATGTATAATCATCCATAAATTCAACAATGTGTAGGAAAATTTCTTATCATAAGTTTCATCCTCTCCCAAGATTGTGCAACATGCTCTTGATCAAGTTGTTTAAAATTCATAATATCGTTCCTAAGGGAGATGATCTTAGCGGGAGGAAAATACTTGGCAATAAAAGAATCTTTGCACTTATTCCAAGAATCAATACTATTTTTAGGCAAAGACGAAAACCACGTTTTAGCCTGATCTCGAAGTGAAAATGAGAATAGCTTTAATTTAACAAGATCATTATCCACATCTCTTTTCTTTTGCATATCACACAAATCAACAAAATTATTCATATGAGATGCGTCATCTTCACTAGGAAGGCTTGAGAATTGATCTTTCATGACTAAATTTAGTAAAGCAGCATTGATTTCACAAGATTCCGCATTAGTAGCGGGAGCAATCGGGGTACTAATAAATCGTTATTATTGGTGTTGGAAAAGTCACATAATTTGGTATTTTCTTGAGCCATCATGACAAAGCAAGCAATCCAACACACAAGCACACAAAGAGAAATCGAACAAGATGAACGAAGGAAGGGCAAAGAAAAGGCAAATCTTTTCGAAGATCGTTTTAGAAATGAGGGAGAGGAAAACGAGAGGCGAATGGGAAATAATGTAAATGCATGAAATGAGAGTTTAATGAAGGGTACTTGGTGGGTCTTGACTTGACGTACATCTCAACGGCACCAAAGATTGGCTAGTTGAAGAAGACAAATCTTAACTTGACTTGGTGTAGATCTCCCCGGCAACGGTGCCAGAAATTCTTACTACTACCTCTTGAGCTTGCGTTGGTTTTTCCCTTGAAGAGGAAAGGGTGATGCATCAAAGTAGAGTAAGTATTTCCCTTAGTTTTGAGAACCAAGGTATCAATCCAGTAGGAGATTACACACAAGTCGCCAAATACCTGCATAAACAACAAACTTGCACCCAACGCTATAAAGGGGTTGTCAATCCCTTCTAGCTTATCACTACTGCAGGATGCTGCTAACGCGACACTACGATCAGAGACCCTTCGACGAAACTATGTGCGATGCCATAATCGCAAATGGTGGTGTAAAAAACCCGTCAAAAAAGGTGCAAAACGTTTGCGATGGAGGATGCATCAAACATGGTTCAGATTTTAGTTGCATGTGCGATTCAGGCCACACGGTTAACCCGTTCGAACTGTTTGCGATGAGGCAGAACAACAGAAACGGCAGCCATATCAATGTGTGTGCGATATACGACATACAGTTCGCTCCGATGAACCGTTTTCTATTAGGGAGTGCAACATAAACGGTTAGCCAGATCAAGGTGTGTGTGATATAGGGCATACAGTTCACTCGGACGAACTATTTTCGATTAGCGAACGCAACGGAAACGGTTCAACTTAACAAGATGTGTGTGTTACGTGGCAAACAATTGACTTGGATGAACTGTTTGCAATGAGAAATTACAACACAGACGGTTAATATAGTTAGTTCGTGTGCGATTCTGTGTGTACAAAAAACTTTGGAAAATGCAAACTAGTTGCTTGCGATGGCTAGGAATATCGCACACGATGCGTCTGCGAGTACTCGTGTGCAATGATTAGTAAGTTAAACATATGTTTCCTTATGTTTACACTTGTGTGATAAATAACACGAGCCACCGAATATGGTATTCAGGTTTTGTGTGTGCTCCACTTAGTCTTCCCGCGCTCAAGGGAATGCTTCCCGAGAAACAACGTGGTCAACCTTCTGCCATCACTAAATTTTGACCTTGTTTCTTGTCACATTGCTGATTACAATGCAATAAGTAATTGCAAATCTATTCACACCTATCAAACTAATATGTGTTCATACTTAGCCCTAGGCTATAAAAGCTACCCACTCGAAAATTACTTCACAATTCCTCTCCTCATCACCTACAAAACTGGTTTGCTCTGTCAAGTCGTTCCGCCATGACCGGTAGGAGGAGTTTAGGGTGGACATATAACCAGGCAGCAAAGGCCAAGGCCGCAGAAGCACTAGAGAGGTCCCGTCGTGAAGCCGCAGCCGCAGCAAAGATGTCTCGGCACGCCCTGGAGCCCTCGAACAAGCTCTCATAGGCACGCGAGGGCTCTCACAAGCGCATTCGTGGCGTCGACCATCGCGACGAGCCTGCGTTCCTGAAGTCCTTCGCCGGTGATGACGACATTCTCGCTAGTGTCAGTACGCAGCAAGAGCGAGTCAACGGCTTGATGAAGCTGCTCAAGATCAGCGATGCCTCGGTTGACAAGGCGACCGGCCTCATCGAGCAACTCATGGATGACAATGCGAAGCTCCTAAAGTTGGTCGCCGAGGAGGAGGAGGAGGCCGCCGGCTGGAAGATGTTGCATGAGAAGAGCAGTGCCTCGGGGATGACACTGAAAGCGGTCATCGAGGAACTGATGGGTGGCTTGAGGAAGCTCCTGATCGAGCGCGAGCAGGAGGTGGAGGAATTTGTGGCTGCTTTCAAGCAAAGTCGTGAGGAATTGAAGAAGGAGCTGGAGGATTTCTCCGCCCGGCGATCCATCAACGAGTAGAGACAGTAGCGACCCAGATCATTGTCTGCAATTTCCTTCTTCTCTTGCCCCATTGTCTTCCGGGCTTTGCCGCACGTGGCATTTTAAATTATCTGGAATATGTAAGACAATTATTATGTGCGCCATTGTAAATTTGTCGTTGTATTATCTGTTGCCATTTTATTTGTGGTCGTATTATCCGTTGCCCTATGTGGCAATTTTAATTAGGCCGGAATACTAGTTGAAAACACGAACAAAGAAAATGCTGCCATGGGATCACAAGCAAACACACTCCGTCCAGGTACTTTAATTAACCCATTAATGGAGAAGTTGTGAGCGAGGCAGGCGGCGGCAGATGCGTGGAGGTCAAAGAGCTCGCTTCCCGGTGAGCATGGGCGGCCTGGCTACTCGCACGTGTCCCATCAAGCCTGCGAGGTGGACAGGATGCACGCGTCCCGTCGAGCCTGCGCGGCGAACTGCTCGCACGCATCCCGTCGAACCTGCACCACGAACTTCTCGCCCTCGTCCTGTCTAATCAAACAGCTGCACGCGCACCACCGAGTATGGTTAAATTTTGACACTGTAAATATAATAAAACTGCTTGCAATATTAACGTGTCAGCTTTTTATTTCAAAAAGGACTTCATTGGCTACTAATGTATGCGCCTCTTCTCAAACTGGACGATTTTTTTACCACGACATATATGTGCCATGTCATGAAACCATGCAAAGTTTCATGTTTTTTGGGTGACTTTTTTATTTACTAGGATTTAAAAACCGAGATTCTTATTGTTTAAGGACGACAACAAGTTTGTAATTCATTCACATTCCTTAAACGAGACCTAAACATGCACCCAATGACACATGTACGATTTCCCACCTATTTTGCTTCACTGGAGCATGTGGTTGTAGTTCAAATTTGAATTATGGACTACATTAAATGCATAGAAAACTTAGTAATTAGTAATATATATACAATGGCCAAACGAACCTTGAACATTTTCAAATTTCAGCCCGACACTCATGTTATTCTATGTTGTATGTGGAAAACAAAGTTCAAGGAGAGAACAGGCATCGATTATCGTTTCACCCACAAGAGGGGCATGTTTCCCTACTGGAAACATGAGGGTTGCGACAGGCTCTAGTTAAGGCTTGTAATATAGCTTCACCCAAATTGGACAATTATATATACCATGTAGTGACACCATGCCAAGTTTCATGATTTCCTGGTGAGTTTTGGATTTACACACATTTAAAAACCGAGATTTGCAATGTTTTTGGCCAGTCCAGGACGGCCAGACGGTTGAATTCGTTCCCATTCTTTCCATGGGACCTAAACATGCACCCCAAGGAAACATGTACGAATTTTCTAGCCATTTTGGTGCACTGGAGCATGTATTTGTAGTTCAGATTTGAATGATGGACATTAAATGCCTAGAAAACTCAATTAATGAATAAAAAAGGTCAAACGAACCCTGAATAATTTCAAAGTTCAGTGCGAATATCAAGTTGTTTCGTGTCACGTGTAGAAGAAAATACGAGGCTAGAAGAGGGAGTGATTATCGTTTGGCCCACGAGGGGACACGTTTCCCTATCGAAACCACGAGGGTTCTTATGACAGGCTCCGGTTTGTAAGAGGTTTGTAATAGAGCTTGGCCCAAATTGGCAATGTTTTTTACCATGACATATATGTGCCATGACATGACACCTTGCCACTTTTGATGACTTTCTGGTGAGTTTAGGATTTATGGGGACTTAAAAACCGATATTCGAAATGTTTGAGGAAGAGCCAGGACCCCGGTACGGTTGTAATTCGTTCCCATTCCTGGCATGAGACCTAAACATGCACCCAAGGACACATGTATAATTTTTCTAGCCATTTTGGTGAACTGGAGCATGTATTTGTAGTTTAGATTTGAATTAAGGACATTAAATGCCTAGGAAACTCAATTAGTGTATAAAAAGGCCAAACAAACCCTAAATAAGTTTAAATTTCAGCACAGATATCATGTGGCTCCATGTTGCCCATGGAAGAAAATACAAGGCGAAAAGAGGCAGTGATTACGTTTCGCCCACGAGGGGAACACGTTTCCCTATCAAAACCATGAGGCTTCTTTTAGAGAAGCCCCAGTTTTTGTAAGAGGTTTGTAATAAAGCTTGGCCCAAATTGGACAATGTTTTTACCACGACATATATGTGCCATGACGTGACACCATGCCACCTTTGATGACTTTCTAGTGAGTTTAGGATTTATGGGCACTTAGAAACCGATATTCGAAATGTTTGAGTACAAGCCATGACACCAGTACGGTTGTAATTCGTTCCCATTCCTGGCATGGGACCTAAACATGCACCCAAGGACACATGTATAATTTTTCTAGCCATTTTGGTGAACTGGAGCATGTACTTGTAGTTCAGATTTAAATTATGGACATTAAATGCCTAGGAAACTCAATTAGTGTATAAAAGGCCAAACGAACCGTGAATAAGTTTTAATTTCAGCACGAATATCCTGTCGTTCCATGTTGCCCGTAGAAGAAAATATAAGGTGAAAAGAGGCAGTGATTACGTTCGCCGACAAGGGGGACACGTTTCCCTATCGGAACCATGAGTCTTCTTTGAGATAAGCTCCGGTTTGTAAGAGGCTTGTAATAAACTTGCGCCACAATGGACGAAAAAAATTCCTCGACATATAAGTGCGATGTCGTGACACCATGACATGTTTCATGATTTTCAGCTTAATTTTGGATTTATGGGGATTTAAAAACCGAGATTCTTCTCACGAAATGTTTTGAAATAGCACATGGTTCACTCACGAAAGTCGATATTCAATGAAAACTTCGTGGAAACCATATTTTAAAGTTTCATAAAAATCTAAAAAAAAATGTGGGATGTTAAGAAGGTGATGTTTTATTGCGACACAAAATTTCAAGTTGAAAAACATTACGAGATGTGAGCTATGAAAAAGGAAAATTCCGCCCTGAATAGTGACATTACTATTCGGCACTATTCAACAATGATTTGTCTTTTTCATAACTCACATCTCTTAATGTGTTTCAACTCGAAATTTTGTGTGCCAATAAAACACCATCCTCTTAACTCGAAATTTTGTGTGCCAATAAAACTTCTTTTTTTGGTGGTTTTCACCAGTTTCCACCGAATGTTCGTTTCCATATGATATTCCCCACACCCCCGCTGCGCGCGCAATCTGAGTTCTGCGTTCTGACTGGCCAGAACACAAACCCCACGGATCATATGTGCGCACAGTTGGATGCTCCCAGATCGAACGGCAACCCTGAGCCCTTTCGACAGCACATGTAGTACATGGGTAAGCACTGTGTGCATGCGTCGTGTAGCTCACGCTTCCTTCTCTACTAGGTTTTCATTCAAAACAGGATATCGTTTCTCGCCAGTCCTCTCATCGGTTTCCCGCCTCTTCTCCCAGATATGCATGATGTAGATGTTGTTTTAATTCTTATAGTTCAACTCATCCAAAATCAATTAGTTTTGTAAACAAACTATTTTAAGATCAATGGAATTGTGCATTGTAAAGGTAAAAACAAAAAGTGACAATTCATTTTGAGAAAAAAAGGTTTGGGTAATTAAGATATGGAAGATTCTAGAGAACAAAGGAGAAGTGCTTGTGTTTTGAGGTTTGTGCATTATGCTTAAGTTCAACCATGGAGTCTTCTAGATTGTACATGTGGTAGAATCTGGTGGAATGTAGATGATATCCAACGGCCAATAGTGCTCGGATTTGCCATCTCTGTACCGTCGGATTGGCTTCATCCAACGAGCAACTTCCATACTTATTCGCACACTATATATGTGTATAGATGTATAGATATATATAGATGTGTCCCATGCTAGACAAAATAAAGTTTGAGCGCATGCGTGGGACGACCCCCC
>LR738712.1:404725981-404761372 GCA_902687465.1 Secale cereale
CCCCCCCCCCCCCCCCCCGCCTTGAAGTTGGGAAACTGACATCATAGGTATTGAACCAGGCTTGGAGTCGGGTACAGTGTTTGGCTTGTAATGTACTTGGCATGGCCCATCGAAGTTCTGCATTTGGGATTTAAACACATCATACACCATCGTACCCATACATATTTTCGGGCCGCATGTAGTGTATACAAGGTCTTCTGATCGACCACGTCTCCCTTGTGCGGTTTTTTGTGATGACACGGATATCTGTGGGCTCCCCGAGTGTATATATATCATCCCTTTGACCGATAATGAGGGGTATGTGTTGGCCATGAATGGATTCCTCCAAGTTCATGTTAGGGCCGGTCACCATCAAATGTCTGTCAATCAAAGCTCGAGCTCATGCGTTGTCATGATTGCTGGATTCGACCTACATCAAACCCAACGTACATATCTCGTCCTTAACTACCTTGCCTTCATGGTTGTTGTCTGTATCGAGAGGTAGGCACCACATCTAAATTGTACATTATTCTATACTGAAAGCACACATCACCCCTTCCCAACGTACATCATTTTGGGCCGCATGCAAGAGGTGCTGGTTTTGTGGTCCCTCTCGTGCAATGTTTGTGATGGTTCAATCTATTGGCCCAAGCGGTTTATCGACAAAAACAACCGTCATTTGACCAAACAAAATATTCATTGGTCTGTCTTATGGTAGGTCATGGCGACATGCATGTATGACCAAAGTATCGATCATTACGTGCATCCGCCCCGTAGACACGAAGTGGGAGGTGGTGGGCAAAGCATCCTAGCTAGGTACGACATTATGTCATTATATATATCCTAGCTAGGTGGTTGTTAGGGTGCTATCGGGTTTGCGAGGCAGGTGCCACCAAAGTTATGCATTGTGTATTAATAAACATCCCTAATATTCATACATATATTTGGCCACTTCCAGGTGGTTCTTGACTTCTGGCCCCTCTCATCGATCTTCAATGACGCGCCCAACCATGGGCCCGTGAGGTCAAAGTTGTGCATTGGAATTTTGAACATCACATACCAGCCATTTCACTCATATATATTTGGGCCACATGCTGGTGTGGCTGTCTTTTGACCCTCCTTAACGTTATTTTTTGTTGCAAAGACTCTGATGATACTCAATGGACACGGGGTATAATATCTAAATCGTGTGCGATACAAGTGCGATGTGAATCACCACGACCGCGCAAGCTCAAGCAAATTAAGGTGGAGGTACTGCTCAACCGTGTGCGATGCAAGTGCGCTGAAATCATCACGACCGCGCAAGCCCGAGCAAAGGGTGGAGGTACTGGCTCAACCGTGTGCGATGCAAGTGCGCTGAAATCACCACGATCGCGTGAGCACGAGCCAAGGGTGGAGGTACTAGCTTAACCCTGTGTGATGCAAGTGCGCTGTAAAACCATCACCTGTGGAAGCTAAAGGCGGGTAAGTTTTATTGGAAATTAGGAAGAACCGTGTGCGATAGACCAGCTAGCTAGAAATATAAAAAACAAACTACCCTCCTTGAGCGTTGCAAAAATCGGCGTATCCACGCCACTTTTCCTTATTATCATACATGCATATTGTTATTGGACCATGTGCGATCTTGGGCACTCCCGCCCCGCATCAATTCATTTACCCAAATTATAGTAGTCGCTGTACTTCAGTCGTCGCCCACACTCCTCCACCATCTCCACCCACCATAACTAAAATTTTCAGTAGCCGCGGCGTATCCTCAAACACCACCCCCCTCCATAATCCCCCACATGCCCCCTCCCCCCTTCGAACCCTAGCTCGCGGCCGCGCCGGCGCCACCTCCTCCTAGCTTAGATAATAAAGTTTAGGTTATCCAGCGATTCCTATACCGTCGCCCCACTCCCCTGAGTTTTTGGATGAGGCCTACGGTTTCCCTCCTCGCCAGATCCACATCCCCTGCTCTAGAATGTCGCAGCCTAAGCTCGACCACGTATCTCGGGGAGCCCGACGAGCGTTCGGCCAAGAAGAGGTTTATCATGGCCTCTCCGGCAGACGTTGGCGAGGTGGCCGCCGTTCGCCCCAACCTGTCGATCCTGGAGCAACAAGTCGTCGCGAAAGCCGGCGAAGACGTTGACTATGTTGCCATGCCGAAGGCTTAATGTCAGCGGGCTAGCGTATTACTGTATCTCGGGAAAGCTGGCTACGACATCAAGCTCGTCCACACGGACGGCTTGATACGTCTCCAACGTATCTACTTTTCCAAACCCTTTTGCCCTTGTTTTGGACTCTAACTTGCATGATTTGAATGGAACTAACCCGGACTGATGCAGTTTTTAGCAGAACTGCCATGGTGTTGTTTTTGTGCAGAAAAAAACGGAGAATTATTTTGGAAAATATAAAAAAAAATATGCAAGAAGATCCAGACCAGGGGGGCCACGCCCTGTCCACGAGGGTGGGGGCGCGCCCCCTGCCTCATGGGCCCCCTCGTGCTCCACCGACGTATCCCTAGGTCCTATAAGTTCACTTTTGGGGAGAATAAAATCAAGGAAAGAGAATTATCGCGTTTCACGAGACGGAGCCGCCGCCAAGCCCTAATCTCTCTTGGGAGGGCTGATCTGGAGTCCGTTCGGGGCTCCGGAGAGTGGAGAACGTTGCCATCGTCATCATGAACCTTCCTCCATCACCAATTCCATGATGCTCACCGCCGTGCGTGAGTAATTCCATCGTAGGCTTCCTGGATGGTGATGGGTTGGATGGGATCTATTATGTAATCGAGTTAGTTTTGTTAGGGTTTGATCCCTAGTATCCACTATGTTGACTTTGCTATGCTTAATGCTTGTCACTAGGGCCCGAGTGCCATGATTTCAGATCTGAACCTATTATGTTTTCATGAATATATGTGTGTTCTTGATCCCATCTTGCAAGTCTATAGTCACCTACTATGTGTTATGATCCGGCAACCCCGAAGTGACAATAATCGGGACCACTCCCATTGATGACCATAGTTTGAGGAGTTCATGTATTCACTATGTGTTAATGCTTTGGTCCGGTACTCTATTAAAAGGAGGCCTTAATATACCTTAGTTTCCAATAGGACCCCGCTGCCATGGGAGGGTAATACAAAAGATGTCATTCAAGTTCTTTTCCATAAGTACGTATGACTATATTCGGAATACATGCCTACATTGCATTGATGAACTGGAGCTAGTTCTGTGTCACCCTAGGTTATAACTTCTACATGATGAATTGCATCCGACATAATTTCCCATCACCGATCCAATGCCTACGAGTTTTTCCTATATTGCTTGTTGCTTATTTAGTTTTCCGTTGCTACTATCACAAAAACTACAAAAACACCATCGTTACTTTTATTGCTGCTACCGCCACTATCATATTACTTTGCTACTAAACTATCTTGTTGCAGATACTAAGTTTCCAGGTGTGGACGAATTGACAACTCAGCTGCTAATACTTAAGAGTATTATTTGGCTCCCCTTGTGTCGAATCAATAAATTTGGGTTGAATACTTTACCCTCGAAAACTGTTGCGATCCCCTACAATTGTGGGTTATCCAGACTATTTTCTTGCGCCGTTGCCGGGGAGCATAGCTCTATTCTTTAAGTCACTTGGGATTTATATCTGTTGATCACTATGAAGAATTTGAAGGACTCAAAAACCATGATCTTACCCTCAACTACGAGGGGAGGTAAGGAACTGCCATCTAGCTCTTCACTTGATTCTCCTTCTGTTAGGAGTAAACTTGCGACACCTACTCCAGCTATTGAATCTGATATGTCGTATGTTCTTGATGATGCCACTTCTGCTATGTATGTTGAAACTACCTCTATGCCCGATAATACTATGCTACTAGGTGAATTTCTAGATGAACAAATTGCTAAGGTTAGGGAGAATGCAAATATTGAAACTGATGATATTTATGAAAGTGATGATGAAGCTACTCCCAATAGATATGAATTGCCTGTTGTTCTTGACGGTTTTGTTATGGATGAAGAAACTGCTAGAGACTTTCTTGCTTGCAATGATAGATATGATCTTAAGAAATTATTAGCTAGGCTGAAAGAAAAGTCCTTGAATGTTAGAATGAAACATGACCCTGCTTTTGCTACTTCACCTATCTGTGTTACTGATAAGGATTATGAATTCTCTGTTGATCCTGAGTTAATTACTTTGGTTGAATCTGATCCTTTCCATGGATATGAGTCTGAAACTGTTGTGGCACATCTTACTAAGTTGAATGATATAGCCACCCTGTTTACCAACGATGAAAAGATTTGTTACTACTATATCCTTAAGCTATTTTCTTTCTCGTTAAAGGTGATGCTAAGACTTGGTTTAATTCTCTTGATCCTGGTTGTGTGCGTAGTCCCCAGGATATGATGTATTACTTCTCTGCTAAATATTTTCCCGCTCATAAGAAACAACCTGCCTTACAGGAAATATATAACTTTGTGCAAATTGAAGAAGAGAGTCTCCCACAAGCTTGGGGGGGGGGGGCTTCTCCAATTACTTAATGCTTTGCCTGATCATCCTCTTGAAATGCATAATATACTTGATGTCTTTTATAATGGACTAACCGATGCTTCCAGAGACCACCTGGATAGTTGTGCTGGTTGTGTTTTCAGGGAAAGAACAGTTGAACAAGCTGAATTACTATTGAATAATATGCTGGCTAATGAAAATAATTGGACACTTCCTGAACCAGCCCCTAAGCCAACTCCGAAGAAAACATGTGTTCTATTTCTCAGTCTTGAGGATATGCAAGAGGCAAAGAAATCTATGAAATAAAAATGTATTAAAGCTGAAGATGCTAAGAATTTACCACCTATTGAAGAAATGCATGGTCTTGATAACCCGACACAGGTAGTAAAGGTAAATTCTCTTTATAGATTTGATGAAGGTGATATTCCTCGTTATAAGTCTGCTAGCCAATGCTTAGATGAGTTTGACAATTTTATTGTGAAACAAGAAAACTTCAATGCTTACGTTGGTAGACAATTGCAACACAATGCTTATATGATTGAACGCTTGAGTGATTATTTGTCTAGAGCTAAAGGTGAATTGAAACTCATAAGTATACATGCTTCTATGGTCACCACTCAAGTAGAACAAGTACTTAAGGATCAGAACGATTTGTTCAATGAATTAAATAGTAAGAATAATGATAATGCCATTAGAGTTGTGACTAGAGGTGGTAGAATGACTCAGGAACCTCTGTATCCTGAAGTCCACCCTAAGATAATTGAGCAAGATTCTCAGAGAGCTAATTTAGATGCACCTAGTTCTTCTAAGAAGAAGAAAAAGAAAAATGATAGAACCTTGCATGCTTCTAGTGAACCTGTAGCTGACACACCTGAGAATCCCAATGATATATCTATTTCTGATGCTGAGACACAATCTAGTAATGATGATGAACCTAGTGATAATATTAATGATGATGTTCATGATGATGCTCAACCTAGCAATGATAATGATGTAGAGATTGAACTTGTTGTTGGTCTTGATAACCCACAATCAAAGAATCAACGTTATGATAAGAGAGACTTTGTTGCTAGGAAGCACGGTAGGGAAAGAGAACCATGGGTTCAGAAACTCATGCCTTTTCCCCCGAAACCATCCAAGAAAAAGAATGATGATAATTTTGAGCGCTTTGCTGAAATGATTAGACCTATCTTTTTGAGTATGCGTTTGACTGATGTGCTTAAAACAAATCCTTATGCTAAGTATATGAAAGATATTATTACCAACAAAAGAAAGATACCTGAAGTAGAAATTTCCACCATGCTTGCCAATTACACTTTTAAGGGTGGAATGCCTAAGAAATTAGGAGATCCAGGAGTACCTACTATACCTTGCTCCATTAAGAAAAACTATATTAAAACTGCTGTGTGTGATCTTGGACTCGGTGTTAGTGTTATGCCTCTCTCTTTATATCGTAGACTTGACTTGAGTAAGTTGACACCTACTGAAATATCTTTGCAAATGGCTGATAAATCAACTGCTATACCTGTCGGTACTTGTGAGGATGTGCATGTTGTAGTTGCAAATGTTACTATTCTAACGGACTTTGTTATACTTGATATTCCCAAGGACGATAGTATGTCTATTATTCTTGGGAGACCCTTTCTGAATACTGCAGGGGCTATTATTGATTGCAACAGAGGCAATGTCACTTTTCATGTGAATGGTAATGAGCATATGGTACACTTTCCGAGGAAACAACCTCAGGTCCACAGTATCAATTATATTGGAAAAAATTCAACTATTACTATTGGAGGTTTTGAGTTTCCTATTCCTACTATCAAGATGACATATGACATCCTTATTATTGGGGACATACATATCCCCATTGAGGTAACCTTGTGTTATTCGAAAATTCTCCGGTTTCATGTTACTCGGAAAGAGTTTATTAACAAGACCTGATCAACCTTGTTAATGGATTCCTTTTGATGAGCATGGGATAGGTGAATCTAGATAGCATAACCTTCTGTACCCACTTTTTACTTTCTGTTAATTAGGATAAATAAAAAGAAAAATAGTATTTTCTGTCTGTTTCCAGACTTATCCGTGCAATAAAAAATATCCCAAAAATAAAATTTCTCCAAATGCCATGAAAATGAAATATGATTTATTTTTTCTAGAATATTTGAGGAAATATGGCACAGTACACACAGTGAGGGGAGCCAGCACCTGGCCACAAGGGTCCAGGGCACGCCCCCCTGCCCAGGGCACGCCCCTGCCTCGTCGGCCCCACGTGGCCCCCTCCACTTATTCCTGCACCCACACTCTTCTTCTTCCTCCCAAAAAAATCACCAACCAGCTCAAACCCGAGTTCTAGCTCATCTTGCTACCATTTTCGATCTCCTTCCTCAAAGCACCATTCACCAAACTGTTTGGGGAGATTGTTCCTTGGTATGTGACTCAAAGCACCATTCACCATTTTCGATCTATATTTGTAATAAACATTGTTGGATATTAAATAAGTGATTGCCTACTTTCAAATTCATAACATAGGATTTTTAAATTAGGGATTAATTGGATTAATTATGGATTAAATAGGGATCACACTGCACACCATTTGGGAAAGCGAAACTACTACGATATACGTGGATATCAGAAACGTTTCTAGGATCCACTACGTGTGTGATCAATCTCCACTGCACACACGAATTTCTCTTGAAAACTGTTTGCGTTAGGCCACCTTGCGCAAACGTTTATCACATTAAAAGTGTGTGTGATGGACAACCTTTACCACACAGTTTCTTTCTACGCACCGTGTGTGATGCATTCAATAACGCAAACGATAAAATTATTAATATCGTGTGCAATGGCAACACTATCATAAAAGATTTAACGGGAAAAATTGTGTGTGATGTACCTGTGAACGAAAACGTTTTCCTTGGAGCGACTGTGTGGGATGTACATACGAACGGAAGTGTTTAGCGGGGACTGACTATGTGGGATGTACTTGCGATCGGAAACAATTTCACCGTATAATTGTATTTTTTAGCTGTATTGTACGTATTTCCGTATTTGAGCACTCGCCGGTCAAACACGACCTCATTTTGCCGAACATGTGTGCCAGGAGGGCATATCCCCGATGGTCTCTAGGTCGTGTGGGAAGGACCCCCCTATCGCCAACACTCACTTAGCGACGCGCAGCAGTGTATTTGCAAAAGTGAGATCTGATAGAGATAGATGAACTAGTAAAGTAAATAATTTTGGGTTTTTCGTTTATAGATTGAAAATTAAAATATTGCAAAATAGTAGATCTGAAACTTATAAGATGTAAAGTAGACCCGGGGCCATAGGTTTCACTAGAGGCTTCTCTCATGATAACAAGTATTACGTGAAGGAAATATGCCCTAGAGGCAATAATAAAGTTTTTATTTATATTTCCTTATATATCATGATAAATGTCTTTTATTCATGCTAGAATTGTATTAACCGGAAACTTGATACATGTGTGAATACATAGACAAAATAGAGTGTCCCTAGTATGCCTCTACTAGACTAGCTCGTTAATCAAAGATGGTTATTTTTCTTGACCATAGACATGTGTTGTCATTTGATCAACGGGATCACATCATTATGAGAATGATGTGATGGACAAGACCCATCTGTTTGCTTAGCACTATGATCGTTTAGTTTTACTGCTATTGCTTTCTTCATGACTTATACATGTTCCTCTGACTATGATATTATGCAACTCCCGAATACTGGAGGAACACCTTGTGTGCTATCAAACATCACAACTTAACTGGGTGATTGTAAATATGCTCTACAGGTGTCTTCGAAGGTGTTTGTGGTGTTGGCATAGATCGAGAATAGGATTTGTCACTCCGAGTGTCGGAGAGGTATCTCTGGGCCCTCTGGGTAATACACATCGTAATAAGCCTTGCAAGCAAACGACTAATGAGTTAGTCACGAGATGATGTATTATGGAATGAGTAAAGTGACTTGGGGAAGACGAGATTGAACTAGGTATGATGATACCGACGATCGAATCTCGGGCAAGTAACATACCGATGACAAAGGGAACACCGTATGTTGTTATGCGAGTTTGACCAATAAAGATCTGCGTAGAATATGTGCGAGCCAATATAAACATCCAGGTTCTACTATTGTTTATTGACTAGAGATGAGTCTCAGTCATGTCTACATAGTTCTCGAAACCGTAGGGTCCACACGCTTAACGTTCGATGACGACCGGTATTATGAGTTTATGTGTTTTGATGTACCGAAGGTAGTTCGGAGTCCCGGATGTGATCATGGACATGACGAGGAGTCTTGAAATGATCAAGACATAAAGATTGATATATTGGAAGGTCATATTCAGACACCGTAAGGGTTCCGTGGGTCACCGGATAAATACCAGAGTACCGGGGAGTTACCGGAACCCCCGGGGGCTTAATGGGCCTACATGGGCTTTAGTGGAAGAGAGAGGAGGCGGCCAAGAGATGGGGGCGCGCTCCCCTAGCCCAATCCGAATTGGGAAGGGGCCGACCCCACTTTCCTTCTTCTCCTCTTCCCCTTCCTTCCCCCTCCTAGTTGGACTAGGAAAGGGGGGGAAACCTACTCCTAGTAGAAGTAGGAATCCCCCCTTGGGCGCGCCATAGGAGGCCGGCCGACCCCTCCTCCACACCTTTATATACGTGGCCAGGGGGCACCCCATAGACACACAATTTGATTTCTTAGCCATGTGTGGTGCCCCCTCAACTGTTACACACTTCGGTCATATTGTCGCGGTGCTTGGGCGAAGCCCTGCGTCGGTAACTTCATCAACACCGTCACCATGCCGTCGTGCTGACGAAACTCTCCCTCGGCCTCAACTGGATCAAGAGTTCGAGGGACGTTACCGAGCTAAACGTGTGCAGATCGCAGAGGTGTCGTGCGTTAAGTGCTTGATCGGTTGGATCACGAAGACGTTCGACTACATCAACCGCGTTACTAAACGCTTCCACTTTCGGTCTAGGAGGGTACGTGGACACACTCTCCCGCTCGTTGCTATGCTTCTCCTAAATAGATCTTGCGTGGTCGTAGGAAGTTTTTTGAAATACTACGTTCCCCAACAATCGCGTCATGATCCAGGTCTATGCGTAGATGATACGCACGAGTAGAACACAATGAGTTGTGGGCGATAATAGTCATACTGCTAACCAGCATGTCATACTTTGATTTGGCGGTATTGTGAGATGAAGTGGCCTGGACCAACATTACGCGTACGTTTACGTGAGAATGGTTTCACCGCTACGAGCACTCGTTGCTTAAAGGTTACCGACGGGTGTCTGTCTCTCTCACTTTAGTTGAATCGAGTGTGACTATGCCCGGTCCTTGTGAAGGTTAAAACATCACACTTGACGAAAAATCGTTGTGGTTTTAATGCATAGGTAAGAACGGTTCTTGCTAAGCCCGTAGCAGCCACGTAAAACTTGCAACAACAAAGTAGAGGACGTCTAACTTGTTTTTGCGGGGCATGTTCTGATGTGATATGGTCAAGACGTGATGAGTTATGCGTTATTGTATGAGATGATCATGTTTTGTAAATTATCAGCAAACGGCAGGAGCGTTATGGTTGTCTCTTTATTATATGAGTTGCGAAAGCCATGTATCTGCTTTACTTTATCACTATGAGTTAGCGATAGTAGTAGTAGCAATAGTTGGCGATACGACCACGACGCTACGATGAAGATCATGGTGTCAAGCCGGTGACGATGGAGATCATGACGATGCTTTGAAGATGGAGGTCAAAAGCACAAGATGATGATGGCCATATCATGTCACATATCTTGATTGCATGTGATGTTTATCTTATTATGCTTCTTATTTTGCTTAGTACGGCGGTAGCATTATAAGATGATCCCTTACAAAATTTCAAGGTACAAGTGTTCTCCCTGAGCATGCACCATTGGGAAAGTTCGTCGTGCCGAGACACCACGTGATGATCGGGTGTGATAAGCTCTACGTTCAAATACAACGGGTGTAAGACAGTTTTGCACATGCATAATGCTCGGGGTAAACTTGACGAGCCCAGCATGTACAGACATGGCCTCGGAACACCGGAGACCGAAAGGTCGAGCGTGAATCATATAGTAGATATGATCAACATAAGATATTCACCATTGAAAACTACTCCATCTCATGTGATGATCGGACATGGTTTAGTTGATTTGGATCACGTGATCATTTAGATGACTAGAGGGATGTGTATCTAAGTGGGAGTTCTTTAGTAATATGATTAATTGAACTTTACTTTATCATGACTTAGTCCTGATAGTTTTTGCATATCTATGTTGTTGTATATCAATGGCCCATGCTACCGTTCCCTTGAATTTCAATGCGTTCCTAGAGAAAGCTAATTTGAAAGATGATGGTAGCAACTACACGAACTGGGTCCGTAACTTGAGGATTATCCCGCAAACAAACCCAAGTCTGGAGCCAAGCCTGAAACTGAGTGCTTCTACTTCAAAGGTACTGGACACTTGAAGCGGAACTGCCCCAAGTATTGATAAGAAGGATGTCAAAGTGAACAAAGGTCTATTTGATATACATGTTATTGATGTGTACCTTACTATTGCTCGTAGTAGCACCTGGGTATTTCATACTGGTTCGGTTGCTAATATTTGTAACTTGAAACAGTGGCTATGGATTAAACAAAGATTAGCTAAGGACGAGGTGATGATGCGCGTGGGAAATGGTTCCAAAGTTGATGTGATCGCCGTCGGCACACTACCTCTACATCTACCTTTGGGATTAGTTTTAGACCTAAATACTTGTTTTTTTGGTGCCAGCGTTGAGCACGAACATTATATCTGGATCTTGTTTTTTGCAAGACGGTCATTCATTTAAATCAGAGAATAAAGGATGTTCTATTTATATGAGTAATATCTTTTATGGTCATGCACCCTTGATGAATGGTCTATTTTTTTGGATCTCGATCATAGTGATACACATATTCATAATATTGAAGCCAAAAGATGCAAAGTTGATAATGATAGTGGAACTTATTTGTGGCACTGCCGTTTAGGTCACATTGGTGTAAAGCGCATGAAGAAACTCCATGCTGATGGACTTTTGGAATCACTTGGTTATGAATCACTTGGTGCTTGCGAACCATGCCTCGTGGGCAAGATGACTAAAACTCCGTTCTCCGGAACAATGGAGCGAGCAACTGACTTATTGGAAATCATAAATACTTATGTATGCGGACAAATGAGTGTTGAGGCTCGTGGCTGGTATCGTTATTTTCTGACCTTAACTGATGAATTGAGAAGATATGGGTATATCTACATGATGAAACACAAGTCTGAAACATTTGAAAAGTTCAATGAATTTCATAGTGAAGTAGAGAATCATCGTAACAAGAAAATAAAGTTTCTATGATTTGATCGCGGAGGTGAATATTTGATTTATGATTTTGGTCTTCATTTGAAACAATGTGGAATAGTTTCACAACTCACGCTACCTAGAACACCACAGCGTAATGGTGTGTTCGAACGTCGTAACCATACTTTATTATATATATGCTGCAATCTATGATGTCTCTTAATGATTTACCACTATTGTTTTGGGGTTATGCTTTAGAGATAGCTGCATTCACGTTAAATAGGGCACCATCTAAATCCGTTGAGATGACGCCTTATGAACTGTGGTTTGGCAAGAAACCCAAGATGTCGTTTCTTAAAGTTTGGGGCTGTGATGCTTATGTGAAAAAGCTTCAACCTGATAAGCTCGAACCCAAGTCAGAGAGATGTGTCTTCATAGGATACCCAGAGGAAACAATTGAGTACACCTTCGATCATAGATCCGAAGGCTAGATATTCATTGCTAAAAATGGATCCTTTCTAGAGAAGGAGTTTCTCTTGGAAGAAGTGAGTGGGAGGAAAGTAGAACTTGATGAGGTAATTGTACCTTCTCCTGAATTGGAAAGTAGTACATCACAGAAAAAAGTTCTGGTGATTCCTACACCAATCAGTGAGGAAGCTAATGATAATGATCATGGAACTTTCGGATCAAGTTAGTACTGAACCTCGTAGGTCAACCAGCGTACGTTCCACGCCAGAGTGGAACGGTAACCCGGTTTTGGAAGTCATGTTGCTAGACCATGATGAACCTATGAACTATGAGGAAGAGATGATGAGCCTAGATTCCACAAAATGGCTTGAGGCCATGAAATCTGAGATGAGATCCATGTATGAGAAAAAAGTGTGGACTTTGGTTGACTTGCCTGATGATCGTCAAGCCATTGAAAATAAATGGATCATTAAGAGGAAGACTGACGCCGATGGTAATGTTACAGTCTACAAAGCTTGACTTGTTGTGAAAGGTTTTCGACAAGTTCAAGGAGTTGACTACGATGAGACTTTATCACCCGTAGCGATGCTTCAGTCTATCCGAATCATGTTAGCAATTGCCGCATTTTATGATTATGAAATCTGGCAAATGGATGTCAAAACTACATTCCTTAATGGATATCTCAAAGAAGAGTTGTATATGATGCAACCAGAAGGTTTTGTCGATCCTAAAGGCGCTAACAAAGTGTGCAAGCTCTAGCAATCCATCTATGTACTAGTGCAAGCATCTCGGACTTGGAATATATGCTTTGATGAGGTGATCAAAGCATATGGTTTTATACAGACTTTTGGAGAAGCCTGTATTTACAAGAAAGTGGCTGGGAGCTCTGAAGCATTTCTAATATTATATGTGGATGACATATTGCTGATTGGAAATGATATATAATTTCTGGATGGCATAAAAGGATACTTGAATAAGAATTTTTCAATGAAAGACCTCGGTGAAGGTGCTTATATATTGAGCATCAAGATCTATAGAGTTAGATCAAGAAGCTTAATTGGACTTTCACAAAGCACATACCTTGATAAAGTTTTGAAGAAGTTCAAAATGGATGAGTCAAAGCAAGGGTTCTTGCCTGTGTTACAAGGTGTGAAGTTGAGTAAGACTCAATGCCCAACCACTTCAGAAGATAGAGAGAAAGTGAAAGTCATTCCCTATGCCTCAGCCATAGGATCTATCATGTATGCAATGCTGTGTACCAGACCTGATGTGTGCCTTGCTATAAGTTTAGCAGGGAGGTACCAAAGTAATCCAGGAGTGGATCACTTGACAGCGGTCAAGAACATACTGAAGTACCTGGAAAGGACAAATGATATGTTTCTCGTTTATGGAGAAAAAAAGACCTCGTCGTAAACGGTTACGTCAAATCAAGCTCTGACACTGATCTGGATGACTCTAAGTCACAAACCGGATATGTCTTTTTGTTGAATGGTGGAGCTGTCAGTTGGTGCAGTTCCAAGCAGAGCATCGTGGCGGGATCTACGTGCGAAGCGGAGTACATAGCTGCTTCGGAAGCAGCAAATGAAGGAGTCTGGATGAAGGAGTTCATATCCGATCTAGGTGTAATACCTAGTGCATCGGGTCCATTAAAAATCTTTTGTGACAACACTGGATCAATAGCCTTGGCAAAGGAATCCAGGTTTCACAAGAGAACTAAGCACACCAAGAGACGCTTCAATTCCATCCGCGATCAAGTCAGGGAGGAAGACATAGAAATTTTCAAGATACATACAGATCTGAATGTTGCAGACCCATTGACTAAGCCTCTTCCACGAGCCAAACATGATCAGCACCAAGACTCCATGGGTGTTAGAATCATTACTATGTAATCTAGATTATTAACTCTAGTGCAAGTGGGAGACGGAAGGAAATATGCCCTAGAGGCAATAATAATGTTGTTATTTATATTTCTTTATATATCATGATAAATTTCTTTTATTCATGCTAGAATTTTATTAACCGGAAACTTGATACATGTGTGAATACATAGACAAAACAGAGTGTCCCTAGTATGCCTCTACTAGACTAGCTCGTTAATCAAAGATGGTTATGTTTCCTGACCATAGACATGTGTTGTCATTTGATCAACGGGATCACATCATTATGAGAATGATGTGATGGATAAGACCCATCCGTTAGCTTAGCACTATGATCGTTTAGTTTTACTGCTATTGCTTTCTTCATGACTTATACATCTTCCTCTGACTATGAGATTATGCTACTCCTAAATACCAGAGGAACACCTTGTGTTCTATCAAACATCACAACGTAACTGGGTGATTATAAATATGCTCTACAGGTGTCTCCGAGTGTCGGAGAGGTATGTCTGAGCCCTCTCGGTAATACACATCGTAATAAGCCTTGCAGGCAAATGACTAATGAGTTAGTCACGACATGATGTATTACAGAACGAGTAAAGAGACTTCCCGATGACGAGATTGATCTAGGTATGATGATACCGACGATCGAGTCTCGGGAAAGTAACATACGGATGACAAAGGGAACAATGTATGTTGTTATGCGGTTTTACCGATAAAGATCTTCGTAGAATATGTTTGAGACAATATGAAAATCTAGGTTCCGCTATTGTATATTGACTGGAGATGAGTCTCGCTCATGTCGACATAGTTCTCGAACCCAAAGGGTCCGCACGCTTAGCGTTCGATGATGATCGGTATTATGAGTTTATGTGTTTTGATATACCGAAGGTACTCCAGAGTCCCGGATGTGATCACAAGACACCATGAGGAGTCTCGAAATGGTCGAGACATAAAGATTGATTTATTGGAAGGTTATACTCGGACGCCGGAAGAGTTCCGGCGGTCACCGGATAAATACCGGAGTACCGGGGAGTTACCGGTACCCCCCGGGGGCTTAATTGGCCTACATGGGATTTAGTGGAAGAGAGAGGAGGTGGCCAAGAGGTGGGGGCTTGCCCCCCTAGCCCAATCCAAATTGGGAAGGGGCCAGCCCCCCTTTCCTTCTTCTCCTCTTCCCCTTCCTTCCCCCTCCTAGTTGGACTAGGAAAGGGGAGAAACCTACTCCTAGTAGGAGTAGGAATCCCCCCTGGGGCACGCCATAGGAGGTCGGCCGGCCCCCTCCTCCACTCCTTTATATATGTGGCCAGGGGGCACCCCATAGACACACAAGTTGATTTCTCAGCCATGTGTGGTGCCCCCCTCCACCGTTACACACCTCGGTCACATTGTCGTGGTGCTTAGGCGAAGCCCTGCGTCGGTAACTTCATCAACGCTGTCACTATGCCGTCGTGTTGACGAAACTCTCCCTCGGCCTCAATTGGATCAAGAGTTCGAGGGACGTCACCGAGCTGAACGTGTGCAAATCGCGGAGGTGTGGTGCGTTCGGTGCTTGATCGGTTGGATTGTGAAGACGTTCGACTACATCAATCGCATTACTAAACGCTTCCTCTTTCTGTCTACGACGGTACGTGGACACAGTCTCCCGCTCGTTGCTATGCTTCTCCTAGATAGGTCTTGCGTGATCGTAGGATTTTTTTAAATACTATCTTTCCCAACATTACGGTGGGTGAACAAATTACTCTCAATCAATTGATAGAAGGAAGAATAATTATAACGACATGAATGTCAATGATCATGAATATAGGCATCACATCCATGAGAAGTAGATTGACTCGTGCCTGCATCTACTACTATTACTCCACACATCGAAAGAAACGATTCTACATCTAGAGTATTAAGTTCATAAGAATAGAGTAACGCATTAAGCAATATGACATGATGTAGCAGAATTAACTCAAGCAATATGATGAAAACCACATCTTGTTATCCCCGATGGCAACAATACAATATGTGTCATGTCCCTTTCTGTCACTGGGATTGAGCACCGCAAGATTGAACCAAAAGCAAAGCACTTCTCCAATTGCAAGGAAAACCAATCTAGTTGGCCAAACCAAACCGGTAGTTCGAAGAGAATTATTAAGATATTAGATCATGCATAAAAGAATTCACAAGAAACTCAAATATTATTCATAGATAATATGATCATAAACCCCACAATTCATCGAATCTTGACAAACACACCGCAAAAGAAGATTACATCGAAATTGATCTCCAAGAACATCAAGGACAAGATGGCATTGAAGATCAAAGAGAGAGAAGAAGACATCTAGCTACTAGCTATGGACCTGTAGGTCTGTGGTAAACTAGTTACACTTCATCGAAAGGGCAATAGGGTTGATGTAGATGCCTCCGTGGTTGACTCCTCCTCCCACAGAGTACCGGAAAAGGCCTCCAGATGGGATCTCGCGAGAACTGAAGGTTACGGCGACGGAAAAGTGGTTTTGATGGATGTTCTCGAGTTTCTGGAATATATGTAAATCTATAGCCAGAAAAAGTAGGTCAGGGAAGTCTCAGGGGGCCAACAAGGTAGGGGGCACGCCCTACCCCACAGGGCGTGCCCTCCACCCTTGTGGATGCCTCGAGGGTCCCCTAGCGAGTACTCCAAGTCCATCTGGTGTCTTCTGGTCCAA
This sequence comes from Secale cereale, assembly GCA_902687465.1. Classification (NCBI taxonomy): domain Eukaryota; kingdom Viridiplantae; phylum Streptophyta; class Magnoliopsida; order Poales; family Poaceae; genus Secale; species Secale cereale. The sequence continues at coordinate 404,742,837 of LR738712.1, forward strand.
GAAAAATCTCCGTAAAGTTTCGTACCGTTTGGACTCCGTTTATATTCCTTTTCTACGAAACTCAAAAACAAGGAAAAAACAGAAACTGGCACTAGGCTCTGGGGTAATAGGTTAGTCCCAAAAGTCATATAAAATAGCATATAAATGCATATACAACATCCAAGATAGATAATATAATAGCATGGAACAAACAAAAATTATAGATACGTTGGAGACGTATCACGTCACTACTTCCAAGCCCACGTGATCACATTTGTCACCCACTTCCCCTTGGAACATATACTCCGGAACCCTGAGGTCACTTGCAGAATTGTGAAATGGGCATTGGATTTATCCAGTTTTGGTTTGAGGATTGAGAGCACATCAACTATTCAGGGGAGATCACTAGTTGAATTCATTACAGAATGCACACCTACCCCTGACGAAGAAGAATTGGAGACAGTCATTCCTAGCAAGGAAGCACCCCAAGAATGGATCATATGCTTTGACGGCGCCTTCTCCCTACAGGGTGCAGGGGTTGGTGTGCTTCTCGTTGCTCCCACTGGGAGCACCTCAAGTACGTCGTCCAAATGCATTTCCCACAGGAGGAGGCCACCAATAACACAACAGAGTACGAGGGGCTCCTTGCCGGGAACATAATTGCCACATAATTGGGAATCAAGAAGCTGATCATTTGCGAGGATTCATAGATCATGGTGAGACAAGTAAACAAGGATTATTAGAGCCCATTGATGGAGGCATACGTTGAGGAAGTGAGAAAGTTGGAGGAGCACTTTGATGGGTTACAAACAGAGCACGTACGTCGTGCGGAAAACAAGATAGCTGATCACCTATCAAAGTGCGCTACAAAAAACTCCTTGTGGAACCGGGGACTTCTGTTCTCAATCTGACTCAACCCTTTGTATTCTCAACAACGATGGCCAGGAAGAGGAGTAAAATAGACTCCGCCAGGCCTCTACCGGCAGAGTTTTCTGAAACCCCCAGCAGGGGGCTTGTTGTGACACCCCGAGACCGATGCGCCAGGTGTCTTCCAGTTATTCGCTGTCGTTGCCATGGCATTTGCTTGCGTTTTGCATTTTGCCAAGTCATCGTGTGTATTTCATCAGCATGTTTTCAAAACTTGCATCCGTTCGTAGTTGCCCGATCCCCTGTCATCTCCATTGTTCGTTCTGAGTCCAAACACACTCACACGCGCCCGCGGCACCTCCGAAACCTTGTTTTGTAAGTGGCCGAAAAATGTTCTCATAATGGGTTGAAACTAGGCGTGTGGTCTTATTATAGTGTAGACAGACCGCCTGCCAAATTCCGTCGCATTCGGAGCTCGTTTGATAGCCCAACCATTAAACATAGACCAGTACCGTTGTCGGACCAACGTCGGACGTTTTCGGGATCCGAAAACCCCACCGGGCCTCTCTCCTCTCCTCTCATCTCAGCCAAGGCCTCTCTACACATCCCACTACCTCACCTAGACCCAACCTACCCCCCTCTCCAACGGTGCCGTCCGATCGAGATCAGAGGGCTCAAAAACACCCCAAACACCTAACCCTAGCCCCTTCCTATATATAGACCCCTAACCCTACCAAAAATGGACTAATTCTAGTCTAACCCTACCCTCCTAGCCTTCCCTAACCTCCAGCGCCGCCGCTCCACAAATTCCATGCCGCCGCAGCCCTCACCCGCCAAGTGGCGCGCCTCCATAGGCTGTGTCGCCGTCCAGCAGGTGCCCCGGCGAACCGGGCGGTGCCACGTTGCCTCCCTGCCTCCTTTCCACCGCTGTAGCCTGCCCAGGCCCGGGCCAGGCCCACAGAGCCCATCAGGGCCTGAGCCGCGAGCCCGCGTGTCCGAGCATCTCGCGCCCCGCTCTGCCGCCTCGCCGCCTCGCAGGTCCGCGCCGCCGCCTCGCATCCCCGCCTCCGGCAGCTGCCCTGGAGAGAAGCCACCACCGGAGCTCCTCCAGGCCGCGCGCCATCCCCTGCTCCCTTCCCTCGTCCCCGTCCCCTCTCATCTCGACCTCCATCTCCTTCGCAGGACCCCGCCAGGGCCGCCCGAGCTTGAAGCCGCAGCCGCCGCCGGCCGCTGCGTGAGCCCCGCCGCCCGATGTGCCTCGCCGCTGCCCAAATACGGTGCCCCATGGCCGGATCTACCGGTTTCCCCCGCCGCCGGAGCCTCTCAGACCCCGCCGTCGACGTCAACGGCGTCGGAGCGCCACCGGTCCGCTCTGCCTAGATCGGGACCGCCCCATCCCGGGACCGCGGCTTCTCTCAAGCCAAACACCGCACCACGACGTCCCGCACCACACCTTCCTGAACCGCGATATCCAGTTTTTTCCCCGAGGTGCTGTTTTTTTCACGAAGTCCCTGAGGTTTTCAGCATTTTGTTGCATTCTTGTGTGGGCCCTAACTTTGTGCATGAGTGTTCAAGTTAGGTGTATTATATGTCAAAATGTTCATATCAGAGTGCTCTACATGATGGTTTGATTTGAATTTATGTTAGGATTCATTATGATATGTTTATCTCTGTTGCAAAAGTGCTAAGTGCTGTTAACTGCTAGAAATTTGATATAACTTGCTGTTTTGTCTTTTTCATATCTTTTTGTGTGATTTTTGTTTGAGCAACATGTCAACATGTTTTAGGAGCACAATCATGTCATCTTTGCAATGGTGTAATTAGTGTGTCATGATATGCCTTGTGGTGAGTGGAACAAGCGTGCATAGTGGCCTACTCACTGTTTGCTATTTTCCGAGGCTTAGTAAAACTGCTATGTCTGAAACTGTTATATTGTGGTAGCCATGTTTGCTTGATACTACAGTCATATCCATGCACAGTTGCAGATGTCTAATGATCATGTCTTGAATTCTATGTTATGCTCTATCCATTTGTGCCCTTGTTTGCAATTATAAGATGCTGTAGAATGTCTCTTTCTTGCTCTCAAGTTTTCATTATGTTAAATCTGTCATCCTGTCAACTGCATGTTCAATTTTGCAAAGCTCATTGTAATCAATCTATCCTCCTTTTGGAGTTATGCCAATAGAATTATTTGGAGTATGTCATGCTACATGTTCATGATCTTTGCATGCTTATTAGAATTGATATGCTTGCTTTTATATGCCTCCAAAGTCAGCCTCATGATGCTGTTGTTGGCATTCCCAGATTTCACTAAGTCTGAGAAGCTGCTATATCTTGTTTGCATCTTGTTTTGATGAATGCCATGAACTTGTTGCTCCCATGTATATGCCATGTTGTGTTATTTGAGATTCATTTTATGTTCGAGCGTGCCATGCTTCTTATTGCCATGTTCTTGTGCTTTAGCTTCATTATTTCTTGCCTCCAACATGCCAACATATTAACTCTACTCATGTATATGCTCTGTTTTTCACTAAGTTATAATCTATGATACAAAGTTTGCTTCTTGACTTGATCATGTTGGATTACTCTTGATGCCTATGAACCTGATCTTTGTTGATATTGGAAGCATGTGATCTATACTTTGAATTCATGCAATTCTTGTGCCTATCTTGTACTTGTAACATGTTGTTTTAAAGCTTGTAAGATACCTAGTTTGCTATTTTGGACAGATTGTGTTGCAACTTGTTTCATGTGTATGTGTTGAACCGTTGCTCTGTTTTGGGCATGCTCTATATGAAACTTGCTTGGTTTTGCATGTAGATGCATCATGTCATGTTGCATACATGTTCTGAGTGTGTCTGCATGATGTTTGAATGCATTTTGCATCAATGCCATGTGTAACTTGTTGTGGGGACCCCGACTTAAGAGTCGAGATCACCGAATGCACGTGTACAGTGATCCCAGAGATCAATGCTCACTGAACACACATAAGCTGAATAACAAGAGTCTTACATCCATACATACCGTCTTACACACAGAGGTTGCGCACTTTACCCACAAGATCCGGGAAGCTTTCGTGTCACCCACGATCCCGCAGTACTTCAAGTACTCGGGGGAAGCACCCGGTCATCATCTTTCCCTAGACGACACTAGCATAGGGTCCACTCATTGGTACACGGCCCTCGAGTACAAACAATAGATCATGGGACTTGCCCTAATTTCAATGTCACGCGTACATGAGGGGACCAACGGTGTGTCCGGTGCACTGTAAAAACAGTCATGGTCGTCTATCCAAGCACGACCCCGTCCCGGGAAAGACCTCAAGTCTTCCCCGTCACTAGTAATGTGGGCACCATGCTAGTATCGGCCTAAGTAATCAATAATGCCCCGTCCCACAAGGGGTAGAGTGGTTGCACATGTTTGGTTGGGACGGTAGTCACACATAAATCTAATCCATCATTTCACCCATGCACAAGATCTTTATCGGCACATCACTTCTTCCTCAAGTGATGACCTAACTCAACATCACCCTCGGGCATTAGGGGCACCCGACGTTTTTTTTGAAAAGAATGTAACCACGAAGGTTTCATGGCACACATGCATCACTAGCATTGCATCTAAGCATTTAGCAAGATCATGAATAAAGCATGCATCATATGGTGGTTGTCAACTAGGTCACCACTGTCACTCTTATCATCATGCATTCGAAAATAAGTGGGTTCCGAAGAACACAAGGGTATCATGGTCAAAGGGTTGCTTGCCTGGATTGGCTTGGTCTTCAAAGTCTTCAAATCCTTCCCCTCCTTCTTCTTCAGCAACCTCGTCAAATACGGTATCTAATCGTCGCAATAAACAATGGGAAAATAAGACCACAATAAAAACAGAAAAATCAAAGTGCTCAGAAAAATGTCTACTTATTTTTGTTAAATACTAGAGGGAAAACTAAGATGGCAAAAATTCTTAGTTTGAGTTTTGGAGTGGCAGAATGGGGTACATGAATATTTGAACAAAAGTTTTAATGTTCAAATATGAATTTAAATTTGAACAGAACAGAAAAGGTCCATGGATATGTGTGAAAGTGACATCATTAAATAGGTTGGATTTTTACAAGTTTTTAGGAACTGGAATTAATTTATTTGGATATATATATTTAATTCTGTGGAATTATTTGAAAATCCATATAAAAGGAAAATGAAAAAGGGCTCCGTGCCACTGGGCCAGAACGGCCACAGTGCAACGGCCCAGGGCGAAAACAGCCCACCGCACGGCGCCAGTGCGCGTCAGGGTTTTTCAAACCTGACAGGCGGGGCTCGGTGTCAGTGAGAGGAGAGAGGAGCGAGGGAGAGGGGAGGCTGACAGGCAGGGCCCGCCTGTCATCCCTAACCCTCCAGCAGAGAGCCGGCGAGCTCATCGGCGACGTTTCCGGGCACGGCGAGGCGAGCTAAGGGCAGGGATGGACTCAGCAGGATGTCGCTGTTCTGGTGGTGGTGGTGTAGGTCGCTGGAGGGGCCTGGTTCGCCGGCGGCGAGGTCACGCGGCGGAGGAGCTTCGGGTGGATGCTGCTCCGGTCGATTCCGGCAGCTGCAGAGAGGGGAAAGAGGGGGAATCGAGTCAGTGACGTGTTGTGGTGCTAGATCAAGTGAGAGGAGAGGCTGGGGCGGCCTGTAACGAGCAGGCGACGGGGAGCCGCCGCGGCAGAGCTCGAGCTCGATCTCGAGCTCGGGCTGGTCCGGAGTGGGGCGAGTGGCTCTGGGGGGGAGATTGAGAGGGAGAGTGCGACTAGTGAGGAGAGGAGGGGCTCGGGGCCTATTTATAGGCGGACGGCAAGGTGCCGTGGACCTGTGCGCCGGCGAGCCTCACTCGTTGCCACAGGGCACGAGAGGTGCTGGGGAAGTGTCTGCGGGGTTGCTGGACGAGGTCCAGGGCAGAGGAGAGGAAGAGAGGGAGCGGGGGAAGCTTCTGGTGCTGCGCGTGTGTGAAGCCGACGACTGGAGCTCGCGGGCGGCCGGCGCGAGTGCGAGGACGTCAACTGGAGGGAGAAGGAGGAGGAGGACAGCGCCGGGGGGCGTTGCGGACGCCGTGGCGCATCGAACGGCGCGAGGGGGAAGCACGAGGTGGTTGGTGGAGACGAATTGGGCGACGCTACAGTGCGGGTGCGCACTGTAGCGCGCTTTGGAGCGTGCCTTCTGCATGCCACGGCATGTCGTTGGCTAGCTGGGCGCGTCCGCCGTGTCTGGGGGGTCCAACATGGAGTAAACAATCTAGCTGTGGCCTTGGATGCCTTTGTTGTCCAGTGAGAGAGGAGGGAAGCTGGGAGATGGTAAGAACTGGGCTGTCCAGCAAGGTAAATTGGGGTTTTCACCCTTCAATCATTGAGCTCTGGTCCTGGGAAGTTACTGGGGGTAGAAGGTGACTAGGTGAGGCTGTGGTAGAAAGTTGAAGCAAAAGTAAATAGTAAAAGAGGCCAAAACAGTGGTTTTGGTAAAATGGCAGAAGGTGTTTGATTTTGTTTTGGGCAAGCAAATGATCTCCACTGGCCATGACACTTAACAGGATAAAATGGCATATGGAAATAGGGTGTTTCACCAAATTTGGGCTTGTTTGAAGAAACTTGCCAATGTATCTTGGTGAACCCTAGAAATTAACAGAAATGGCTCCGCCATGTTTAAGTCAAGCTAATCATCTCCCCTTGATGCACCACTTGGTGTAGTGTCATCATTTGGGGTTATGATCATGCCCACAAAGTTTGAAGCCCTAGGTAAAAAGTTGGTAATGTAAACTTGTTCAAATTTGAATTTGGACAGAAATTGTTTTGGGGGGTTTTGATGATGTTTTCTTGCTTCCCAAGGCATGGGGCTTGGCAAGATCATCAAATATGTCACACATGATATGATAGAATTTCCCTGGAATTTTTAGAAAATATTTCCTTTGTAAATATTTCAAAAGCTTGAAATATCCAGAAAGGGTTTCTGAGGGATTAGCCCATTATTTGACCATGACCAAGTGTTGAAACTCTTATATATGGACAATATATGTCCTATGAGTCTCCCTGAATTTTGGCAAATATTTTTGAAATAATTAAATAATCTTTCCCTATTAAAGAACATTTCTGGCCCTAAGAAAAAGCCTTTAAATAAAATAGGAAAATAACTTTTAAAATTATACTTTTGTGGTTTCTGGGAGTCCTATACCTACTAGGTTTCAAATATACTTTTTGAAATAATTTTCTCACCCTAAATCAAGCACTTGCAGTGCAAACCTCAATTCAGGGGTTTTTGGAATACTAATTTTTGAAAATACATTTTGGCCAAATTAATTTTATATGAAAATACTATACTGCTATAAACACTTGGTATGATCATTGGGCAGAAGTTTTGGGTAAGGAGATGAATTCTACAAGAGGTAGTAGTTGACTTTAGTGAGCACTTGAAAACACAGGAAGAAAAATTCAATTCCAAATAAAAGCCAAATGATGCCAAAAAAAAATTGTTGGTCCAAATTTTCATGCTTTGTTGATGCAAATGACATGTTACAAAATGCAGGGTGTGACACTTGTTTTGCTTATATATTCTAGGTCGTAACTCCGAATTAAATAAACTTTATATGTAACTTGACTAGAATTTCGTGTAGATCATCACGGTGCATCTTAACAGGCTGATTAACAACTCTAACATAAGGTTTGTTCAGATCTGGACCAATTTCGAAATTTGCATCTGAGGACTTACCGGAATTGTTATATGTTGTTTCCTGCCTCATTTAAACTTGCTTTGTTGTGTGGTCTTGTATGCATCATCTCTTGCCATGAGCATCACGTAGCCTTGTCAAGCATCTTACTTGGTTGAGCATCTTGTCATGTTTATCTGTTGTGTGTTTACCATGTTATTTTGCTTCTTCTCGGTAGTTCATGTTTCGTTGCGATCGTGAGGATTAGTTCGTCTACGCTTCGATTGTCTTTGTGGCTTCTTCCTCTTCATGGACTCGTTCTTCTTCCTAGCGGGATCTCAGGCAAGATGAACGTCACCTTGGATCTCATTACTATCATTGCTATGCTAGTTGTCTCGATGCTATCGCAATATGTCACGCTACCTATCTATTTGTTTGTCAGCCTCTCATCGTTGCAATGAAACCTCTAACCTTTGACACCATCCTAGCAAACCATTGTATTGCTATGTTCCCGCTTACTCAGCCCCACTTATAGCATTGTTAGTTGCAGGTGAAGATGAAGATTGATCCATGTCGAAACTTGGATATTTGGAATATCACAATATCTCTTACTATAATTAATGCACCTATATACTTGGCAATGGGTGGAAGGCTTGGCCTTTTGCTCGGTGTTTTGTTCCACTCATGCCGCCTTAAGAACTAGTAACCTATGTTATGTTCCTTGAGTTTGTGTTTCGAACATGGTTGAGGTTTATGGCCCCCCATTTCCTCTTCGCTTAAAGTAAAGCTTTCCCGAGGAGATAAAACTTTGGTTTAACATTTGCCTAATAACTAAAACTTGCCGAGGGAGTAATTAACCCGAGGATTTATTAATCAACCCCCCGGGGCTAGTGCTCGACTTGAGTGTTGGCACACCAACCTAGAAGTCGGCGGTGCCACCTTGAGGCAACTCGAGGTATTCTCGCTATCGTCCACTTCGCATAGACGGATGAGTCCGTAGATAGAGAGCGCGCGGCTCTGGACATGGTTCTGACTCACCGGGAGATCTCCTTGGGCTAGTTTTCCTTTCTTCGAAGAACTTGTGCACCAGGATTCCGAGGACGCTCGAGCCTTCCCTGAGATAAGAGGTTTTAGCTCTACTGATCGTGAGAGCTTGTGATGGGCTATGTTGGGACACCCCTGCAGGGTTATGATCTTTTGAAAGCCGTGCCCGCGGTTATGTGGCAGATTGGAATTTGTTAATATCCGGTTGTAGAGAACTTGACACATGATCTGAAATAAAATACACCAACCATGTGAGTAACCGTGATCGTCTCTTTTCGTTTCGAGAAGAGAACATGGTGGGGTTATGTTTGACTCGTAAGTAGATCAGGATCACTTAGTGATCATTAGTAGTTTGCGACATTTTGCATAGCTTCTCATCTTTCTCCTTAAATCATAAGTGACCCACCATACATATGATTAGTCGCCGCTGCAACCTCACCACTTATCCTTTCCATACCCATTAAGCTTTGCTAGTCTTGATACCCATGGTTATGGGATTGTTGAGTCCTCGTGGCTCGCAGATACTACAACAACAGTTGCAGGTGCAGGTTTCCGATGACTTGACGTGAGAGAGATGATTACTTGTGTTGGAGTTCTTTCTTCTTCTTCTTCGTCGATCTTGGGATAGGTTCCTGGTCGGCAGCCTGGGATAGCAGGATGGTTGTCGTTGTGCTTTTTTATGTTTTTCATGTGTAGATGGATGCCTCATGTGTGATGTTGGTGTATTCATGTGGCTATTGTATGACTTGTATGTATCCCCATCTATTTATGTAATGGTATGATGTAATGATATCCATCTTGCTAAGCGCCCAAAATGCGGTTGTTCCCCAATCACAAGTTCATCACGTGATCGGGATAGAACCTCATCTTGGAGTGACAAGTTGGTATCAGAGCCTTGACCGACCATAGGAGCCCCCTTGATTGATCGTAGCTTGGCCGTTGTCGAGTCTAGAAAAAACTTTTTCGGAGTCTAGTTATTTTGGAGTGTAGGAATTTGTTTTACTCCCCAGCCCCTTCGCCGCTCTGGTGAGGAATCTTTACGTAGGTGTTTTGAATTACTCCTCTTCCCCTTCATTTTTTTAGGATCACACAGTTAGTTTTCCGAACATTGCGATGTCACCTCTTTTCTTCCGGCACACTTCTCCTCGAGTTGATTCAACCCTCTTGGTATTTTGCAAGATCAATCCTCAGTTTTTTCCAACCGGCGTCGTTTTCCCCGTCTAATGTGGTCTTTCTTTTCCCACCCGCCCACCCTTTTTCTTCTAGGATCTGGAGTCCTTAATAAAGTATCCATCCTACTCGTGTGAAGCCTTTGCATTCTTTCCACGATTGTTTCAATTGGTGAATTCTCGTCTAGTTTGTCATTATAAATCTCTTTTTCTTCTCCATTTCAATTCAAGTATTCGGTGTTGATTCATATTCTTTTCCCTCGTCTTAGATGTTTCCCCTTGCTTGTTCACCTCTCGCCATTTAATCGTTCCGGAGTGTCGAAGTCATCTCAGAAGATTCGTGTTTGTGTTCCAATTAATTCGTGGTTGTCACCTCATTTGAGTCTTTCAATCATTCTGGTGCATCATTTCTCATTCAAACAATCCTTTCCAACGGTGGTTCTCTTAAGTGGGCTCATTACCCACAGGTTTATTCCTAGGATCTTACCTGACTCTTCTAATTATCCAGAGTTTTTAGGGAATTTTTTTTCAAAGCATGACTTAAGCATGGATTCCATCAGTCGTATATCTTCTCCAAGATCGCTTTCAATTCTTTTCATCGTTGGTACAACATCTCCTCTTTTCATTCGTGCTGAGTATCTCAACAATTTTGGTGGTGTTCCTCGTCGTCATTTGAAGAAAGACAAGTTTTCCTCTGAATCGTGTCCGCCTCGCGAAGATTCATGGTTGTATCTTCATGTTATCCTCTCATATTATTCCATTTGTCATAAATCCTTTCCTTTAATAATCCGAAGTATTTCATTAATTCTTTCCATTGTGATCCTCCGAAGGTCATCATCTTAGAAGATTTCTTCGTTCTCAGTTTTCAACTTCGTCCTCTAACTATTCTTAATTGATGCCTCTTCGTTCGTCTCCATATTCTTCAGGTGCTTCATTCAAGTGTTCTTAATCCGTTCGTGATCTCTTTGTTCCCTTGAATCTAAATTTCCTCAAGTGCTTTATTCTTCCTAGCGATTCATTCTCTTGTATTCGCTCAATTTCAATTCCTTACGGTGGATTATTCTCCTTCATCACTCAGTTTCAATTCTTACGATGGTTTGCTCAAGAGTTCTTTTCATGTGTGATCATACCAATTCTTTCGTACTTTCCAATCTTACCGGTGGTTCATAAAGAATTTCTTGAGTTTTGCGCTATATCCCTCTTTAATCAATTTCAACGCGAATAAGTGGTATGCCAATCCATTGCTTCTCATAAATTTAATTGATGAAGGATAAGCATAACATAAATCTTATTCTTCTTTCATCAAGTTGAGAAATCCCTTCCTTTGGAGTTTGTTCTTGATGAATAAATTCTAATCCCAAGTGATTTCATCTTTTCTTTTCCGAAGTTCAAAGTTTTCTCGGCCATCTTGTCGGAACCTTGATCTAAATCATCGCAAGGCTTTAATCATATTATTTTCATCTTCATTTCTATCTCATCGTCCTTTTGGTTACCGGAGTTCATCATTATGGTTCATCGTGATTTATTTCATTCTTCAAGTGTTCGTCAAAATTCTTGCGGAGAAGCTCAAGCATTCTTCTTATCGCATCTTGAAGTGCAGTTAATTCTTCATATTCTTGTGAAGTTGAGTTTTGCATTTATTCGTTCTTCTAAGCTATTCAATCATTTGGTAGTGGCAGAAGTTCACCTCAAGTTTTGAGATGTTTTCTATAAGCCCACAACAAGCTTATTTTTTGTTGTTGATTTTCTCAACAACTCCGCTCTATGCTTCCTTCTAAGGATGCTTCCAAATTCATTCATGCTGGAAGTTGTCATCTTCTTCTCTATTCTTTTCATTATGTTCTTTCAATTTATTTTGGAGGCATTATCTTGTTCCTCTCGTCAGGTATCGTTCCATCATATCATGTTCTATTCATTCCATTGCTAGCTAGAGTGCCGCCCAAATTCATTCGTTCGAATTCCTTTTCTATCTCTTATTAACCAGATAAGTTCAATTTCTCTCTTGTCACTTAAGCTCTTGCTTCTTGTCGTATGCCTTGTTTCCTCTTTTACCGAAGCTTCTAAAACTCATTCTAATCTGTGGTATTCTTCCTTTCAAATGGCTCAACCTGTCAAGACTCTTTGGTTTCACTATTTTCTCCAAGAAGAACTTTGTTCTTCCTATTCCTCTTCCATCTCGTTCCTAAGATCTCTGAACGAGATCTCTTATTAGTAGGGGAGTGTTGTGACACCCCGAGACCGATGCACCAGGTGTCTTCCAGTTATTCGCTGTCATTACCATGTCATTTGCTTGCGTTTTGCATTTTGCCATGTCATCGTGTGCATTTCATCAGCATGTTATCAAAACTTGCATCCGTTCGTAGTTGCCCGATCCCCTGTCCTCTCTGTTGTCCGTTCTGAGCCCGCGGCACCTCTGAAACCTTGTTTTGTAAGTGGCCAAAAAATGTTCCCGGAATGGGTTGAAACTTGGCGTCTGGTCTTATTATAGTGTAGACAGACCGCTTGCCAAATTTCGTTGCATTCGGAGCTCGGTTGATAGCCCAACCGTTAAATATAGAGCAGTACCGTTGCCAGGCTAAAGTCGGACGTTTTCGGGCTCCGAAAACCCCACCGGGCCTCTCTCCTCTCCTCTCATTTCAGCCAAGGCCTCTCTACATAGCCCACTACGTCACCTAGGCCCAACCTACACACCCCTCTCAACCGATGCCGCCCGATCGAGATCGGAGGGCTCAAAAACACCCCCGAACACCTAACCCTAGCCCCTTCCTATATATAGACCCCTACCCCTACCAAAAATGGACTAATTCTAGTCCAACCCTACCCTCCTAGCCTTCCCTAACCTCCAGGGCCACCCTTCCTCAAATTCTACACCGCCCCAGCCCTCAGCGGCCAAGTGACGTGCCTCCATAGGCTGTGCCGCCGTCCTGCAGGCGCCCCGTCCAATCGGGCGCTACCACGTCGCCTCCCCGCCTCCTTTCCACCGCCACGGCCCGCCTAGGCACGGGACAGGCCCGCAGAGCCCATCGGGGCCCGAGCTGCGAGCCCGCATGCCCAAGCGTCTCGTGCCCCGCTACACTGCCTCGCAGCCTCGCATGTCTACGCCGCCGCCTCGCCTCCACGCCTCCGGCAGCTGTGCGGGCGAGCAACCGCTGTCGGAGCTCCTCCAGGTCACGCGATGTCCCTTGCTCCTTTCCCTCGTCATCATCCCCTCTTACCTCGACCTCCATCTCCTTCGTAGGATCCCGCCAGGGCCGCCCGAGCTTGAAGCCGTAGTCGCCACCGGCAACTGCGTGAGCCCCGTCGCCGGATGTGCCTCGCCGTTGCTCGGATCCGGCGCCCCGTGGCCGGATCTGCATGTTTCCCCCGCTGCCGGACCCTCTCGGACCCCGCCGTTGACGTCAACCGTCGTCGGAGCACCGCCGGTCCACTCTGCCTAGTTCGGGACCACCCCATCCCGGGACTGCGGCATCCCTCAAGCCAAACACCGCACCCCGACGTCCCGCACCACACCGTCCCAAACCGCCAGATCCAGTTTTTTCCCCGAGGTGCTGTTTTTTTCACTAAGTCCCTGAGGTTTTCAGCATTTTGTTGCATTGTTGTGTGGGCCCTAACATTGTGCATGAGTGTTCAAATTGGGTGTATTATATGTCACAATGTTCATCTCAGAGTGCTCTACATGATGGTGTGATTTTCATTCATGTTAGGATGCATTATGACATGTTTATCTCTGTTGCAAAAGTGCTAAGTGCTGTTAACTGTTGGAATTTGATATAACTTGTTGTTTTGTCTTTTTCATATCTTGTGTGATTTTTCTTTGAGAAACATGTCAACATGTTTTAGGAGCACAATCATGTCATTGTTGCAATGGTGTAAGTAGTTTTTCATGATATGCCTTGTGGTGAGTGGAACAAGCGTGCAAAGTGGCCTACTGACAATTTGTTATTTTCTGAGACTTAGTAAAAACTGCCAAGTCTGAAACTGTTATATTGTGATGCCATGTTTGCTTGATGCTACAGTCATATCCATTCACAGTTGTAGATATCTAATGATCATGACTTGAAGTACATGTTATGCTCTATCCATTCGTGCCCTTGTTTGCAATTATAAGTTGCTGTAGCATGTCTCTTTCTTGCTCTCAAGTTGTCATTATGTTAAATCTGTCAGTCTGTCAACAACACGTTCATTTTGACAAAACTCATTGTAATCTATCTATGCTCCTTTTGGAGTTGTGCCAATAGAGTTATTTGGAGTATGCCATGCCTACTACATGTTCATGATACTTGCATGCTTATTAGACTTGATATGCTTGATGTTATATGCGTACAAAGTCAGCCTCATGATGTTGTTGTTGGCATTCACATATTTCACTAAGTCTGAGAATCTGCTATATATTGTTTGCATCTTGTTTTCATGAATGTCATGAACCTGTTGCTCCCATGTATATGCCATGCTGTGTTATTTGAGCTCCATGTTATGTCCTAGCATGCCGTGCTTATTTTTGCCATGTTCTTGTGATGTAGCTTATTTATTTATTGCCTCCAACATGCCAGCATATTAACTCTGCTCATGTATATGCTCTGTTTTTCACTAAGTCATAATTTGTGATATAAAGTTTGCTTGTTGCCTTGCTCATGTTGGATTACTCTTGAGGCCTATGAACCTGATCCTTGTTGATATTGGAAGCATGTGATATGTAATTTGAGTTCATGCAATTCTTGTGCCTATCTTGTACTTGTAGCATGTTGTTTTGATACTTGTAAGATGCCTAGTTGTTATTTTGGACATATTGTGTTGCAACTTGTTTCGTGTGTATGTGCTGAACCGTTGCTCCGTTTTGGGCACGCTCTACATGAAACTTGCTTGGTTTTGCATGTAGATTCATCATGTCATGTTGCATCCATGTTCTGAGTGTGTGTGCATGATGTTTGAATGCATTTTGCATCAATGCCATGTGTAACTTGTTTTGCTTATATCTTCTAGGACGTAACTCCGAATTAAATGAACTTTATATGTAACTTGACTAGAATTTCATGTAGATCATCATGGTGCATATCAACTTGCTGTTTAAGAACTCTAACCTAAGGTTTTTACAGATCTGGACCAATTTCGAAATTTTTATATGAGGACTGACCGGAATAGTTATATGTTGTTTCCGGCCTCATTTAAACTTGCTTTGTTGTTTGGTCTTGTATGCATCATGTCTTGCCATGATTAGCATCTTGTAGCCTTGTCATGTATCATACTTGGTTGAGCATCTTGTCATGTTTATGTGTTGTGTGTTTACCATGTTGTTTTTCTTCTTCTCCGTAGTTCATGTTTCATTGCGATTCTGAGGATTCGTTCGTCTACGCTTGGATCGTCTTTGTGGCTTCTTCCTCTACATGGAGTCGTTCTTCTTCCTAGCAGGATCTCAGGAAAGATGACCGTCACCTTGGATCTCATTACTATCATTGATATGCTAGTTGTCTCGATGCTTTCGCTATATGTCACGCTACCTATCTATTTATTTGTCAGCCTCTCATTGTTGCCATGAAACCTCTAAACTTTGACACCATCCTAGCAAACCGTTGTATGGCTATGTTACCGCTTGCTCGGCCCCTCTTATAGTGTTGTTAGTTGCAGGTGAAGATGCAGATTCCTCCATGTCGGAACTTGGATATTTGGAATATCACAATATCTCATACTATAATTGATGCACCTATATACTTGGCAATGGGTGGAAGGCTTGGCCTTTTGGTGTTATGTTCCACTCATGCCTCCTTAAGAACTGATTAACCGGTGTTATGTTCCTTGAGTTTGTGTTCCTAACGTGGTTGAGTTTTATGGGCCCCCCTTGCTTCTTCGCTTAAAGTAAGGCTTTCCCGAGGAGATCCAACTTTGGTTTTACCATTTGCCTAATAACTAAAACTTGCCGTGGGAGTAATTAACCCGAGGATTTACTAATCCACCCCCCGGGCTAGTGCTCGACTTGAGTGTTTGCCCACCTACCTAGCAGTCGGCGGTGCCGCCTCGGGGCAACTCGAGGTAATCTGGCTATCGTCCACTTCGCATAGACGGATGAGTCCGTAGATAGAGAGCGCGCGGCTCTGGACACGGGTCTGACTCACCGAGAGATCTCCTTGTGCTAGTTTTCCTTTCTTCGAAGAACTTGTGCATCGGGATTCCGAGGACGCTTGGGCCTTCCCTATGATAAGAGGTTTTAGCTCTGCTGATTGTGAGAGCTTGTGATGGGCTAAGTTGGGAAACCCCTGCAGGGTTATGATCTTTCGAAAGGCGTGCCCATGGTTATGTGGCAGATTGAAATTTGTTAATATCCGGTTGGAGAGAACTTGAGACATGATCCAAAATAAAATACACCAACCGCGTGAGTAACCGTGATCGTCTCTTTTCATTTCGAGAAGAGAACACAGCGGGGTTCTGTTTGACTCGTAAGTAGTTCAGGATCACTTAGTGATCATTAGTAGTTTGCGACCGTTTGCGTAGCTTCTCATCTTTCTCCTGAAATCGCAAGTGAGCCACCATACATATGCTTAGTCGCTGTTGCAACCTCACCACTTATCTTTTCCATATCCATTAAGCTTTGCTAGGCTTGATACCCATGGTTATGGGATTGTTGAGTCCTCGTGGGTCACAGATACTACAACAACATTTGCAGGTGTAGGTTTCCGATGACTTGACGTGAGAGCGATGTTTACTTGTGTTGGAGTTCTTTCTTCTTCTTCTTCATCGATCTTGGGATAGGTTCCTGGCCGGTAGCATGGGATAGCAGGATGGACTTCGTTGTGCTTTTTCATGGTTTTCATCCGTAGACGGATGCCTCATGTATGATGTTGACGTATTCATGTGGTTATTGTATGACTTGTATGTATCCCCGTCTATTTATGTAATGGTATGATGTAATGATATCCATCTTGCTAGGCGCCCGAAATGTGGTTGTGCCCCAATCACGAGTTCATCACATGATCGTGATAGAATCGCATCTTGGGTGTGACACTTGGCGGAACAACTCCCCTTTAACCGGTAAGCCGAACCCACCCACCAAACTTTCAACATATGTGGTCAAGGAATGCGCTTCCAAGAATGAGGAGGTGCCGTTGATCCTCATTGCCGAGCCACAGGCCCCAACTTGGGCACAACACATTGTCCATTTCCTCCAAACAGTAGAACTTCCTGAAGGGCAAGAAGAAGCCGAAAGAGTAGCCTTGAGGGCCATTATTGATCAGTTCATTAACGACACACTGTAAAGAAGAAGGCCCAACGGTGTGAAATTGAAGTGCATTTGTCGGGAAGAAGGAAAGGAACTGCTGGCAGAAATACACAAGGGTATGTGCGGATCCCACATTGGATCGAGGGCTCTGGTTGTGAAGGCATTCCGGCAAGGATTTTATGGGCCCACCACCCTCCAAGATGCAATTGAGCTAGTCACCAGATGTGAAGCCTGCTAGTTCCATTCCAAGAATATCCATCTGCCTGCCCAAGATCTTCAAACGATCCCTTTGTCATGGCCATTTTCGGTTTGGGGGCTCGATATCTTGGTCCCCTCTCCCCGTGCTCCCGGGGGCTTTGAATTCATGTTTGTCGCAATCAACAAGTATACGAAGTGGCCGGAAGTGGAACCAGTGAGAAAGGTGACCGTCAGCTATCAAGTTCTTGAAAGGATTGGTGTGCCGCTTCGGAGTCCTTGCCCGGATCATCACTGACAATGGCACCCAATTCACGAGCCGCGTCTTCATACAATATGGTCATGCCCCCGGAAGCAAAATTTTATTTGCATCAATGGCTCACCCAAGGAGTAATGGACAAGTTGAGAGGGCGGATGCTGAAGTGTTGCAAGGCCTCGACACAAGAACATTCGATATGCTGCACAAGTGTCGCGGGCGATGGATAGACGAGCTACTGGTGGTTCTCTGGTCCCTCTGTACGACACCAAATCGAGCCACCGGGCAGACTCCCTTCTCCCTAGTATATGAGGTAGAAGCAGTTATTCCCATGGAACTCATTTACGGGTCTCCTTGATTGATTGCCTACAATGAAGTAGCGCAAGAACAACACCTGCATGACGACGCTGTGCTACTAGAGGAGAACCGTCTCTGGGCTGCTACGCGTGCTGCACGCTACCAGCAAGCCGTGCGTTGCTATCCTAGCCACAGGGTTAATGCCCAGAGTTTTGACGAAGGCGAACTTCTCCTTAGGCGCATTCAGTCTGCCAAGGGTACCAACAAGTTGACGCCAAAGTGGGAAGGCCCTTATTGGGTAGTACGAGTCACCAGACCTGGTGCAGTCCGTCTGGAGACCGGAGATGGCATTTGATTGCAACTCATGGAACAATGAGCATCTCCGTAAGTTCTACCCGTAAGGCGCGGCTATCGGGCCCTGCCCTGAAGCCACCCTTTTGTACAAGCTTTGCCACAGTTGCATGTAACCCTTTGTACAAATCTAGGCGTAGACCCCGAGCAACAGAAAAATAAATGAAGCACTGGGGACCCCGAAGGAGATAGCATGCATGCATAAGCATATCATGAGCATAGCATGGTCATATAGATAAGATCGCATGTGGCATTGTTTTCATCTGCATAAGGCTGGAGGATTCTTGCCGCGGACCTGGTCCCAAGAGAAGAAATGAAGACACACCTACACAGTGATCCTCGACAAGCCAAACAGATAAGTTTTCCTTTTATCCATACGTGTTTTGTAAAATGAGACTTGTGCATATGAAAACCCCATCACCTTTGAAACTGAGGTGCTCCCATCCCTTGGCTCGAACGTTGCTTTGGTCAGGATGGTCGTAGTTGCCTTTGGCGGAAAACGGTTGGG